>CM070534.1:74539218-75739218 GCA_036346415.1 Raddia guianensis
CTTAGAAGATACAGAGCAGCTGCTGTAAACCCTCTAGAATACTATAGTACTTTGTGTGAATTATATAAAAAAATTAGAGAGATAAATGAAAGAGACAACAACAATATTTTGAAGAAATAAAGATAGAGACTGTTGCTAATGTGCTAACTTGCTCCATGCAAGGACAACTGGACAAGCGGACCAGGAGGCATGTGCAAGTGTACTTTTATGTGCAGTGTAGGTGGGACGCGGGAGCCACCCGACGGGTGTCAGACGCGCTCCATGCTGGCCGTTGAATCTTCATCCAACGGCCAGCGTTAGAACTTCAGAAAAAATTTTGTTATTTTTGTTTCGCCATGTAAAAAAATTTGAAAAAATCAATAAAAACAGAAATATTCTCTAATAAGTGTCATGTCCCACATATATTTTTTGAATTGATATACAACATTTATACATCTAGATTTTTCTTTTAAAAAAGTTTATAAAAATCAAAAAATATTGGACGTGCATTAGACAATATTTCTGTTTTTTTATTGATTTTTTGAATTTGTTTACATGGCGTAACAAAAAATAACAAAAAAAATATTTCAAGATCTAACGCTGGCCGTTGGATATCCAACGGCCAACGCTGGGCGTCAGACGGTCCCGCGTCCGTGTAGGCGGATGGGTGAGTTTCTGGGGCCACCGTTGTCAGCGGTGCAGGTTCTTGTCCTCGAGCCTTCTCTTGCTTTTCCTTCCAAACGGGGGATTTAGCTGTATGACACCCAATTCACGGGACTTGGTAAAAATGACACCCAATTCGCTAAACTTTTGTCCAGTGACACCCGAGCAACGAATTGATTCGGTAGATAACACCCGGGTGTTTTTAATTGCTTTTTTCTTTATTCCTCTCATTATTTTATGAATTAAAAATACCTTTAATTACAAAAATAAGTATGTTACATATATATATATATATATATATATATATATATATATATATTTATTTATTTATTTATTTATTAGATATCTAATCTACTCCTAGGAGTAGATTAGAATAATCTACACCTGTGTCGTTTAGAAATTTGAACGAACCAACTTTGGATGCCACGAATTCGACAGTAATCCGAAGTAACCGAAATGAACACCTTTTTACCACCGGCAGTAATTTGTGTTTGTATATAATCCTGGTCTCACGGGTTCATGAATTAAATGCCCCCCAAAAATGGATCGGTAGTTTCCATTACGCATCCTCCCCTTGCTTCTCTCCGTCCATTGCCCGACGCCTCGACTCCTCGGCGATCTGGCCGCTACCTCGTCGCCGCTCCTCCTCAACACTGCGTCGCTGCTCGCGCCCGCCGCGCAAATCCTCCTCAACGCTCGGCGCCCGTCGCCGCTCTCCTCAACACTAAGACCGCTTCCTCGCCGGCCGCCCTCGACCTCCATCGCCAGCCGCCGTCCTCCTCAACACCGGTGCCGCTTCGTCCGCGCCGGTGTCGACCCATCCTCAACGCCGCCGCCTCGCCCCCGATCTGCACCGCCTGACCTCCAGATCGGCGCCGCCGCTTGGCTCTCCGTGCGACCCGCCTCGCTTCGGCTCTTCAACGCCTTGTATTTGTTTGTCCATTACCTTTGATTATTGAAGATGAATGTAGACAGTAATTGAAAATAATCATTCTGTGATGTATTTATCCTTTTGTACAAATGTAATTTTAGAAGTAATGGAAAGTAATCAATTTGGAATCACAATTTGTATCACCCATTTCAGTAATTTACATTTTTTGAGATATTCCGCTGCTCAGATGAATTGATGTTCTACATGAAAATTGTATAGAATTTCGAGACGCATCATTTTCGTATGGACAACCTTTTCATTTAAGCAACCTACAAATTTATAAAAATATATTTATATCTCTTTTGTCGGACGTGCCATGCTCGACCCCGCCCGATCATGCGTCTGTCGGGCGTTTCGCCGTCTTGCGTGCCTGGTTTTAGCAGTCCGTCTACTCAAGACGTCCGAAGTTTGACGGCCATGCCGGCCCATTACACGGCAGCACAGGGCCCGTGCTGTGTCAGCTCGGCACGACCCAATTCCCAGTACTACACTTGGGCCTTGCCATCTTGGCCCAATAGCAAACAACATGAACATACGAATTCGCTCGGGTAGAAGCACCCGGGAAGCTTCCTGCATCTCATGGACAATAATACAATGTTTGACCAGAGAGCTCGAGACAACGACGTTGATTCTTACCGGAGAAGCTTGAGATGAAGGCAAAGTAGTACGACACTATGTATATATGACACTGGGCAGTCTGGGCTAGCACGTATCCAGAGGTAGCACCAGGAGATCATCGGAGATGGGCGAGCCGGTTAAGCTCATCGGCGTTCACGACAGCCCCTTCTGCCACCGCGCCGAGGTCGCCCTGCGCCTGAAAGGGGTGCCCTACGAGCTCATCCTCGAGGACCTCCGCAACAAGAGCGAGCAGCTGCTCAAGAGCAACCCCGTCCACAAGAAGGTGCCTGTCCTCCTCCACGGCGGCCGCGCCATCCCGGAGTCGCTCGTCGTCGTCGAGTACGTCGACGAGGCCTTCGCCGGGCCGCCGCTCCTCCCCGCCGACCCCGCCGACCGCGCCGCCGCCCGCTTCTGGGCACGCTTCATCGACGACAAGGTACGAGTAAAAATCTCATCTTTTATCTTGCATCGCGATCGATCGGTTGATGCAGTACCGATTAATCTTGGCTGAGCGGGCAGTGCTCGACGACGCTCTGGCTGGCGCTGTGGACGGAGGGCGAGGTGCAGAAGGGGTTCGTGAAGGAGATGAAGGAGAACCTGGCGCTGCTCGAGGGGCAGCTCAAGGGGAAGAGGTTCTTCGGCGGCGACTCCGTCGGGTACGTCGACCTCGCCGCCTGCGGATTAGCTCACTGGCTGGGGGTGTTCGAGGAGATCGCCGGCGTGAGGCTGGTCACCGGCGAGGACAACCCCGACCTCCTGCGCTGGGCGAAGGAGTATGTTTCCCACGAGACGGTGAAGGAGTGCCTGCCGGGGAGGGAGGGGCTGCTCGCCCGATTCACGGCGAGGAAGGGCATGTTCGTGGAGTCGGCCAAGTCATTGCTGCCAAAATAATCTTCTTAATTGTGGTTTTTTTAGAACCCAGCTTGATTACGGTTTCTTATGCGTGGGAATTTGCCTATGTAGTTTCCTGAATGCATGGATAATGTATTGTATCTGCACTCTGATATCATCAAACCGTGGACAATGTTGCCTTTGCGGTTTCTATCATGGAGTAGTGTGTAAAGATGCGTTGACCGGAATAAATTGAAGAGTTTAATTTTGGGTGGTTTTTTTAAGATCACTTTTACGATATATATTGGTAAAAATACTTTGATGGTAATATAATTCAGACATAATCGTTTATTTAGAGAGCTTCCCACACAAAACATATACCACCATTTAGGGCCGACCTAGACCTGTGTGAGCTTTGCGGCCACACATGCCCTTAAATTATTAGGGTCTCCGTAGTCTAGTGGTATAGATTAGTGCATGCGATTAATAGGTTTTATGTTCAAATCACATAACATATTTTTTTAATTTTTAAATTTTTTATTCCCTACTCAATAGGCTCTATTTAAATACTTTTGCACCGGAGCCTTTTTTTTTATATGTTTTCATTCCCTACCTAGGATAACCCTATTTATAACTCTGTTATATTTTTATAACCAAAAATCAAATAGAGTGTCAATCTAAAGAAGCACATCTTAAATATGGCAAGACGACGAATCTCACCGTCCAGAGAGAGGTATGATATAAAATTTATTGAACAAATATTTTTAAATTTTAATATAGCGAAAAAAATGCCTAAGCCAAGGCCGTTTGGCCGGAACTTACTTTGAACGTCAGTGCCATGACTCACGATCAGGTGCCAGGTGTGTATGTATCGTTCTTAAAGCATAAAAACATCTTTAATAGATCTTTTATAATACTTAGAAGATACAGAGGGGTTGTTGTAAACCCTATATAATACTACAGTACTTTGTGTGAATTATATAAAAAAATCAGAGATAAATGAAAGAGACAACAATAATATTTTGAAGAAAAAAAGATAGAGAGATTGTTGCTAATCTTCTAACTTGCTCCATGCAAGGACAACTGGACAAGCGGACTAGGAGGCATATGCAAGTGTACCGTGTAGGTGCAGTGTAGGTGGGACGCGGGAGCCACTTGACGGGCGCCGGCGGTTAAATCTCCATCCAACGGCCGGCGTTAGAACTTGAGAAAAATATTGTTTTTTTTTTGTTTCGCCATGTAATTTTTTAAAAAAAATCAATAAAAACAAAAATACTCTCTAATAAATGTCATGCCCCATATATATTTTTTGGATTGATATACAACATTTATACATACAGATTTTTCTTTAAAAAAAGTTTATAAAAATGAAAATATTGGATATGCATTAGATAATATTTCTGATTTTTATTATTTTTTTGAATTTGTTTACATGGCGGAACAAAAAAAATAGCAAAAAAAAAATCGAGATCTAGCGTCCGATCCAACGGCCGGCGCTAAGCGTCAGAGGCCCCCGCGTCCGCGTAGGTGGATGGGTGAGTTTCTGGGGCCACCGTTGTCAGCTAGCGGTGCAGGTCCTTGTCCTCGAGCCTTCTCTTGCTTTCCCTTCCAATCCCACTCTGATTGCCCTCTTCCCCAGCTCAGGCGAATCCTATCAAACAGTCGGGGAGGCCGCCATGGAAGCACCAAAGACGTCGGAGCAGGTGAAAATCATCGGCTCTTTCAGCAGCCCCTTCAGCCACCGCGCCGAGGCGGCGCTGCGGCTCAAGGGCGTGCCCTACGGCTTCATCCAGGAAGACACCCGCAACAAGAGCGAGCTGCTGCTCAAGAGCAACCCCGTCCACGCCAAGATCCCCGTCCTCCTCCACGGCGACCTCGCCGTCGCCGAATCGCTCGTCATCGTCGAGTACGTCGACGAGGCCTTCGCCGGGCCGCCGCTCCTGCCGTCCGACCCCGTCGACAGAGCCGCCGCCCGCTTCTGGGCCCGTTTCCTCGACGAGAAGGTGAGCGGTGAGCCCGAATCAGATGAACTGGTTGGATTTACAATTTCTTCTCGTCACTAACTTAATTGTTCTGCGATCTGCACTTCTGCAGTGCTCGAAGCCTATGTGGCTGGCGCTTTGGGCGGAGGGCGAGGTGCAGGAGGCGGCCATGAGGGAGACGAAGGAGAACCTGACGCTCCTGGAGGGGCAGCTCGAGGGGAAGAGGTTCTTTGGCGGCGATTCCGTCGGCTTCCTCGACATCGCCGTCAGCGCGTGCGCTTGGTGGCTAGGCGCGTGCGAGGAGATCGCGGGAGTGAGCGTGCTCACCGACGAGGGCCACCCGGCGCTGCGCCGGTGGGCGAGAGAGTACACAGAGCACGAGGTTGTGAGGCAGTGCCTGCCGGATAGAGACCGCCTGCTCGCCGCCGTTGCGTCGAGGAAGGAGAGATACATATCGGTAGCCAAGGCGATGATGCAGAATTAGGGAGCTCTCGGTGACTTGTCTGCCTATGTTTGTGGACCTGTAAGTATGGTACTATGTGTAAGCCGTTGTTGAGTGCTGATCATCTGTGCTACCCATGTGCTATTCGGAATAAGAACTCATGAACACGAGATTGTATTTGTAGTTTGAAATGCAACGATGATCTATCCCATTGTTTTCAATTTGTTTACAGTACTATCATGTACTTTAATTCAGTATTACAGGTGAACCTGCAGCTTCACTGTTGCAGAACTTTAATTCATGATCCATCCGAAAAAGAAATATAGAAACTCCAAGCACTGCAGCAGCATCCATATCCAGAAAAGGGCAGATCCAACATTTTCTCCTCCAACCTCTCCACCTCGCCCATCTTTGCCATCCTCTCTAGACTGCTCCACACGTCTCCCCCCACCGTCACCGCCGTCTCCGCCACCATCCGTGGCAGACGGCGTCTTTGCTGCGCCACCCACCTCCCTCCCGCCGCCTTGCCGGTCCCATCCATCATAATCTCGAGCACCGGTGTAGATTTGCTTGCCGTCGTCCCCCGCGACCACCTTCACCCAAGCCCACGGCTCCGACACCATCACCGACGCCTCGCCGCCTCCCCCCATCCCCTACGAACTGCTGGGCCGTTGCCTCCCCGGCATCCCTCTAAGCTCCACCGGCACAAGGGAAACCCCTCCCTCTAAGCTCGAACCCAACAAAAGGTCGAAGGCCAACATGGTGGCGACGAAGACGGCGGTGGCAATGTAGGGGAGAGAGGAAGAAGGAGCACGGGAGCGGAGGAAGAAGAAGGTATATCGCTTTGTAGCATTTTTCTTTAGAAATTCTAGATAGATGTGCACAACCCTAGATTCTTTTTCAAATCTGTAATGAGGAAGATTTTAGGCCCAACTTTACGGGGAAGGCCTAAATAATGTTGGACCAGCATGTTTCTTTTGATGGCCGCTTCCATGACTGGAATTGGAGTGGGTGAGCCACGACCCAACTTCCATGGCCCCTACATGAAGCAATGAAGGCAACCTCTCTTGGTACCAGTACATTGCAAGTAGAGCTAACACTTTAACTCGTGGCTCGCGAGTAGCTCGGGCTCAGCTCAGAAAAAGCTTAATCTCAGGCTTGGCTCTTTCGTAAGTTAGCACAAGCCAAACATGATTTCTAACTCACTCTAAAATGAACACGGGCCGAGACTAGCGTAGCTCGCTTGCGGCTCATAGTACTCGCCAAACATCTCCATGATCCAATAAAATTATTGACCCAAATACCCAAAAGTTTAACACATTTTGACATCCAGCTGACCTCATGTTCGTTCCCTCCTCTCTTCTATGTCCAGCGGCACCCCAAGCCTCTGCCCTCCTGACTGGCGTCGCCCCACCCCTTCCAAGCATCTAATGTGTGCTAGCATCGTGTGGCGACAAAGACGGAAGAACCGTGTGGCTACAATAGTGGTAGGACTGTGCAAAGACGACGACGGTGACACCATGCGGCAATAACAGCGGTGATAACAACAGCACTGCACGTCAGCAACAATCACGGTACTGCCCTTTAGCAGGTGTTGCTCTTAAATTTTAAATGATGAGGTTTCTAGCAAATGAACCAGAAGCAGCTCGCGAGTTTTTAGGAACTCGGCCGAGCTGGCCTTCTAGCTTGGCCATGCCATCCGAGCAAGCAAGCCGAGCTAGAAACCTAGCTCGCTTATACTCGGCTCGTTTCCACTCCAAACTACAAGTTGATGTGAACGAAAGGCTAACACAGCCAAGCTGCACATGACTACTATGGTTTCAAAAACATATAAAAAAAAGGTAGGAATATATTTTTGATAGCTCCAAGCCTCTAAGTGTGTTGATGCTCTCGAGCTGATATACAAATCTAGTTTACACAGTTATTGAAGCTGATCGGTGCGGCTATGTTTTTTTGTTTTCTTATGCTCCTCGATCCGGCGAACAATTGGATGGAGCCAGAACGCTGAGATTCATCTTCCATATGGCCAAGCATTGGAACTAACATCTTGAATCATCCAAATTCTCGCCATTTGTCATTCCCCGTGTATATTGCGATTTTCTTAAGAGTCAGTATGCAGAACTGCAGATACCAATGCGAGCACTAGCTCGTAGTGCTTTGTTTGACTTAACATTTTATCTATTTAGAGAGCTTTGTTTGAACTTAACACTATTTGATAATTTTGATTAAATGAATACTCCTCCGTCCAAAAATTTTTAAGATTCAAACTTGTTAATCTTTGATTATCCAACAATACGTATATTTTGTGATATACAAATAAGATTATTGGCTTCAAATTTAAAAAATATTTTCTAATGATCATAATTTTGTTATCACGGAAGATATACGATAAAAGAAATTAAATATCAAAATATAGTTTTAAAGAGCGTGACAAATCAAACCACTCCTATAATTTTGGACGAAGGAAATATTTTTTTTTTCAGTTTTGTGCGCCCTTTGATTAGTGAGTTTTTTTTATGCTGTTACTCTCTCCATTCTAAAATAGTAGTCGTTTTACACTTGTTCTAAGCCAAATAAAATTTTATCCTAAAAAAATTATACTATTTAGATTGAGCACATAATAATCATATATATAGATAGATTCATCTTGAAAAGAACATTCTTAATATTATAATTTAATTGCATTTTATAAATACAATGTAAGAGTTTTTAGTGGTCAAAGTTATATTTTGGAGTCCATATCATTATCTAAAACGACTATTATTTTAGAATCGAGTGAGTATCTAAGTATTCAAAAGTGAGGTGCCATTACTCAATGGCTTTGTACTTAGAGTCTTATTAATTTGTTGCTGCTCCTTTTTTTCTTGTTTTTTCTTTTCCTTTGATCTAACTCATGTCAGCTTGTACATATCCTTTTGAGCAATATGTCTATGGATAAGCCCTGTAGCCTTTTTCTAAAAAAAAAACTTTCAGAGCATTTGTACAAACAGTCTATAAATGCCCTCTCTAGTTCCTCTCTCTCTTTCCTGTTGAGAAACACTAGGCTTCTAAACAATTTTATCATTGAGTATTTGGTGTTGCCTCTAAGCATAAATGTTCTCTAAAAAAGTTACTTCCATTCAAAAGTCCTGCATTTAAATCAAATAGTGGTGTACATTATTTTTTAATCATAATAGTGGATCCTATCTTAGAGATTGTACGTGCCTAAGCACGAAGAAATAACTCCAAAACCTAGAGGGCAGTTTTTAGATAATATTGTATGTAAACACAAGGGACGATGTAGGCTTAGACCTACCTCCTATATATACGACCGACCCTTTTAAATTTTGTTTTTTTAAAAAAATACTAAAATATCAGCTAATCAAAAAAATTACAGAGTGAAGTCCGGACGAAAATGTACATTTCACTATTACTGCCTACAAGCTCCTGCAATTACTAGCAAGCAGTGAACCTACATATGTTTTTTGTGGGTTTTAAATTGTTTTTTCAGAGTTCGTAAAATGATTTTTTTATACTCCCTCCTTTCCAATATGTAAGGCATAATTTGTTTTCACTTTTTTTTCAATATATAAGGCGCAACTGCATTGACCGTTCAGAAGTTCCAGAAATACCCTTCGCTGTGTAGGAAATTAATTAATTTTAAAATCGTATTATTTCCTTGCGCTGATATTTCCTTCCCTGCATGAGCGCTGATAAAAAATCATCTCATTAATTAGGGGCAAATCAGGAATCACAAGTGCTATACACGGTCTTCTTGGTATTCACGAAAATCAAATTATGCCTTACATACTGAAAAGGAGGGAGTAATTTTTAAAAATTTTAAGACATTTTTTAAGGGGTAATAACATTTTTAAATTAATGTTTTTAGCAACTTTCAGTTCAAACAACAAGTGTCTTCGTACATATCAGGATTGGATCAACGTCACGGCATTCCTTTCCAGGACCATGTTGGAGGTTGGAACAGCTGAGCAGGCGGAGGAGGAGGAGCACCGCGGCAACATCTGAGCAAGTACTTTATTAATGGAGTAGTATATTACTCCATTAATAAATATAGCACGTAGGGAATGGATTTAACAACACGACGGCCTGGGAGTTTGGAGCCGACGTGCTTAGAGGCGTCAGAGAGCATCCACATCTGCTACTCTATCCCCACCCTCTATTTCACTATTAGAGTGTCCCTCTATCCTTCCCTCTAAATTTTCTTCAGACTTTACACTGCACTCTAAAAAATTCCTTTCTGACATCAGATACTTTATCCAGAGCTACAGTATTATAGAGTGCCTGCTACGGATGCTCACGTGCGACGCGTGACTTTCTTCCTCGCCGAGACTCCTACGCGGGGTGCGGCGGCCGGTGGTACCATTCTAATCTTCCTCGCCGAGACTCCTACGCGGGGTGCGGCGGCCGGTGGTACCATTCTAATCCGGGCAAATGAGCTAAATAGATAAGTTGATGAGCTGAAATTAGTTGTGTAGTGAGCTGAATGGATAAGCTGGTAGAATAAATAAGGGCAAGCCACTTTAAACAAATGTAATTATTTGTGGCGGCTTTTGTCCCATACAATTTAATCTATTAAAAATAATACTCCATTGTAAGAGCATCTCAAGCTCTAAATGCATATTCTATACCACAAGCTCTAAATGCATAAATGGTATTCCCTCCTTCCTGAAATATAAGGAATTATTGACTTTTGGTTATCCCCTTTGACCATTCGTCTTATTCAAAAAATTAAGTAAATATTATTTGTTTTGTTGTGATTTGTTTTATCACTAAAGATAATTTAAATATGACTTTTGTTTTTACATGTTTGCACTAATTTTTTTAATAAGACGAATGGTCAAAAGGGACAATCAAAAGTCAATAATTCCTTATATTTCAGAACGGAGGTAGTACGTAACTACACATTGTACTTTAGAAATTAAAGTTGGCGTATCGTAACACCAATCTGGACATTACAAACTTACAGGTTAGATTATTGATGGAATCGTTCAGGAGGGAGTTAAACCTCCATCGTCCATGTCTATGCAAACGGAAAGAGCTTTAACTCATTTACATAATGTTAGTCTTGGTTTCAAAAAGAATACGTAAAGCGACGATTAATAGCAAAACATTTGCTAAAATATTTAGTAAACACGACTATTAATGTGCTAAATTAGTAAACTACTAAAGTTATACTCTACATTAATATGACTTAAATGCAAGACAGTTCTTGGATTGATACGCTAATTAAATCTAGCCAACAGTGTAAAAAAAAAGAGGTTGATGGTCTTGTTTGCCGTAATTTTCATTCAGACATAATTATAATTTAAAAGGTTATAGACTTTTGCTGGTAAAAGTTACTTTAAGGGTTTTGAGAAAAAAAAATCAGAAAATGTTAGTACAAAATATCCAAGCCTATTTTGCTAGTAAGAGGAATAAATATGCGGCCACGGATTATAATCCAGCTTTAAAACTAGCAAGAGGAAAAACCTCTTGCCATCTTTGCAGAAAAAAAATGAGATAATCTTTAAGAAACCATCACATGGCAATAGTAATCCTCGTTAAGGCTCTCTCTGATTCGAGGTTTAGTACTGTCTTTGTTGGTTAAGCCGAAATTTATCGTTTTTATACAGATCATTTACTTTTTGGACTCTCAAAAATCTTACAATTATTTTTTTAATATTGTTTAACCTTTTCATTTAATTTTTTTTTATTTCCACCAACTAAAATGAAACCGAACCGCGAATCAAAGAGGAGCTAAAAGTTACCAAATACTCCCTCTGTTCCAAATTGTAGTTCATTACTGACTTTTCTATATTCTATTTGACCATTCGTCTTATTAAAAAAAACATAAATACTATTTATTTTATTGTGATTTGTTTTATCATTAAACATACTTTAAGCATGACTTATTTTTTTTCATGTTTGTACTATTTTTTGAATAAGATGAATGATCAAAAATCGTCTTCAAAAGTTAACAGTGAACTATAATTTGGAACGGAGGGAGAAGTAAGGGGCGGTTTGCTTACCGTCTAAACCAGCCGCGCCGCAATTGCGGCGACCGATTTGAGCGCCTCACTTGCGGCAACTCGCGGCTGAAGAAATGAACTGAGCCGGCGGCGCCTGAAAGCTGTGGCGCGCCGAAACGGCGGGAGCTAGCCAAACGTGAGCCCAAGCAGGCGTGGCAGCCGTAGCTGAGGCGCGGCAAACTATGGCTGGGAACCGAACACTCCCTAAATCTCAACAAAGTCAAACCACCGCAGGGCACCAACAAACCCAAGATAAACCCGTTAATTAACAAGTTGATCTGTAGATTACTCTGGAAAGTGCACACAAAACAGAGGGGGGAGGGGGAGGTGGTTCACAGAGTCTTCGCCCGCAGAGGATTCGGAAGGCATTCAAAATCTCGCCCCCCGATCGCCACCTCGCCGCATCCAAAACCCACCCTCTCCTCGACGATTCCAAAAGCATCGATCCACTCCACCCGCCGCCGCCCGACTCCAAAGGAAAACAACCCGCCGCCATCTCGCCGGAATCAACACATTCCCCCCTTTTCCCGTGTGCAATCTCCTCTCCGCCTCGTCGACTCCAACCCCCTCCACCTTTCTTGCCGCCTCCGCCTCCGACGAGGGGGTAGCGGAGGACTCCCAAGAACTTGCCGCCCGCCGCCATGGTGCAACGGAAGCAGTGGCGCAAGAATCCCAAAGATTCCGTCGATCTTTTCGGCGGCGGTTCGCCGGTGGACCAGGCGCGCCGTGGAGGCGATCCGGGAAGCAGGGGGGGCGGCGCCATGGCAGCGGTGGCGTTTCCCAACTACATGAGGGCGACGAGGAGCTCCGGGGCGAAGGATGGGCGGGGTGCGGGGGGAGATGAGCCTCCCGCCGCGCCGCTGCAGAGGAGGCCGGTGAGAGCAAAGGTGATCTTCACCAAGAATCCGTACGTGAGCAGAGCGACGTGCTCCTCCACCTTGAAGGGGTCCGGCCTCGGCGCCACCGGCGGCGACCGGACCGCGGCGGCGCACGTCTGCCCGTACGCCTACTGCTCCCTCAACGGCCACGTCCACGCGTCCGTGGTCCCCCTGACGAGCTTCTTGGCGTCAAGGAGGCGGCTGATCAAGACGCAGCAGAGCATGAAGCTGCGGGGCGCGTCCCCCTTCCGCAAGACGAACGGTGGAGGAGGCGCTGGCGCTGGCGCCGGCGACGCTTTCTTCATCGAGATACATGGCAGTGCCACCACCGCCGCGCCGACGGTGAGCTCGGATGTGAGCGATCTTTCCACGGAGGATATGGACGGGGTGGTCAGCCTGATGGAGTACGGCATGTTCGATCACCGGAGTAGAGGGAACGCAGAGGACAAGGTGCAGGATTTGGATGTTTCAGTGGACGGCTCTTGCGGATCCAGTGATGTGGTCTCGGATGGTTTGGTCGAGTTGTTGGGGACGAAGCCTCACGGCCGCAAAGAAGAGATTGATGAAAAGAATGACGCTTCGGTGGATCAAGATGGAGAAGAATCTGGTGCCTGCAAATCAGACATTTCCGAAGAGCTGGGGGCAAAGCATGAAGAGAACATATCTGAAGGTCAAATTTCTGTCTCTGAAATTGTTTGCTTAAATGTTGTGGCTCATCCCCATTTTGAAACTCAGAAAGAATGCTCGCATGGAGTATGAACAATGTGCCAATTGTGCAGATAGTGGCGGTGATGCTTCAAAGGAATCCTCAGTCGTCGACGATATATCCAGTGCATTCGACGGGATAATTTTGGAAGATGTGATTTCTGATCATATTGGTGCGGTAACCTGCCAGAGGAACAAGTTTGTCACAACCAGAAGGAGAATACCTGAAGAAGGGGAGCAAATGCGGCCTTTCAATCCTAGGGCTCCGAACTTTCTCCCGGTTGAACATGGTCCAGATGATGAAAAGGTTGATCTCAGGCATCAGATGACCGATGAACGAAAGAGCACCGAAGAGTGGATGGTTGATTATGCACTAAGGAGGACAGTGAAAAAATTAGCTCGTGCTCAGAAAAGGAAAGTGGAGATGCTTGTCCAGGCCTTTGAAACTGTTCTACCACCAGTCCCCAATGAGAAGAAGCCTGTGCAACACGAAGACGGCAAGCCCTGGCGAAACATGCAGCTGTGATAGCTTCTAGAGGTAAGAAGTAAGAACAACTTTACAAGTTCTTGTATTAGTAGTATTATGAGGTACAGCATTTTTATGATATCGAGATATTGCCTGTTTTGCAGTTTAAAGTTTAGCTGGAACTGATCATATCAAGATTCTAGCTCACTGGTCACTGCAATATTAGTGCCAGAGACCTGCTTAACGAGGAGATAGCTGCTTTCTATCCCTGAGATCTCTAATTCTCTATCTGGTAGTTGAGCTACATACAAGTGTCAGCTGGTTAGTGTAGTACTATCGTAGGGCATGTACAGAAGTCTCGTGTGCTCATGTTGATCTTCTAGTGGTGATTAATAAGTACATGAGGTTTGAAAACTAGCAGGAGTGTTAAGATGTGATGTATTCCTTGAACAAAGATCAATAAAACTCTTGTCGATAGCATTTATTTTATGATGAAATGGTGATCGTATGCGCATAAGATTGCTCCATTGCTTGTGCTGAGAAGGCTTGTTTGTGTGCAACAAGAGAGTTATATTTTGATAATCTTAGGAGATTGTTTATCTGTTCAATTTATGTCATCTTCGATTTATGGTTATAGAAGATGATGGTTATAGAAGATGAAGCAGTTGCAACTACTTTGACTGACAATAAGCAAGTAATAAGTAGAACTCAGGCATTGCTTTATGAATAATGAGTACTAGCGACTTTGTTGATGCGTCTGAAGTAAGCTGGAGCAGAGAAATAACCAATGGAATTTAAACAGTTGACTGCTGAAACTCATCTATGTTATACTTTTTACGCCAAATTGAGACTCTAAACAGGCTATGCCTATCCAATTATACAGTGTCATCAGTCAGCGGGCAAACTTAAAAAGAAGCAAGGTAGAAGATTCCACTGTATGGATCTGGTGCAAGGTTATCCGGATGCCTACTAAACCATTGAATTTGTTCACGTATGAATTACGTTAAATCCTTTTTGGTATCCTGGCAATATGAAAAATCATCGCGTTTTTCTGAATTACTCATGAAAATAAGATGCACTCAATTCATGCAAGTGTCAGTCGGCCATTGCATGCCGTTGAACTTGGGAACAACCGAGCAAGAGAACAGATATAACGTTCATCATCGAGATTCAAGAATAAAAAGCAATGAATACAGGGAACAGGGAACGCTCCAAATGGATTCAAAGGGAATGCAGATCAAGTATGCATCATCAATTCATAATGAGTAAATGGCATTAATATTGAACACCAACACTCATAAACACAACGGATACAAGGAATGATGCGCTCACCAACCTGGTAAATATAGAAGGATAACGCTCAGCTTGGTGCTCCAATCACACCAACCACAGTAATAGAAGCAGAACATCACTATTCACTGACCAGTTGCGTTGTCAAACCACAATAGACCATTCAGGGTATCGAAATGCAACCTCCACAGCAGTAGGCCACAAGGCCATATCAACTATGAAGAGTGGATCACCCCTTTCAATTGGGCAAATGTATATATTTGGTGAAGACAGCTGATGTAAAGCTAGAATAAATAATTTGGTGAAGCCAAGCCAACTGATGTAAAGCTAGAATATAAAGCAAGGATTTATACTTCGCAGATTACTCAGTGCACTGTATGCCTAGTAATACTTTCTGGATAAGTATAGCATGAATAAGTGGATAAGTGCTGCTCAGACCAAAAAAAAAAAAAAAGTTTCACCAAGACACCACATACTATTCCATTAGCTTTATTTATAGGTTATGATGGCTTGCCAGTTGCCATAATGTCAGCATTGAACCATGAGATATTGAGAAATACCAGAATGTTTTAGCATTTTTTATTTGAAAAGTAGAGTGTCTCAAGATTTCCTGAACTGAGGTAGCCACTACCTATACTGCCCCCAGAAAAAAGGTAAAATATAACTGCACAATGAATTAAATCAATGAAGAAAACAAATGCAAACCATCAGAAGCTTTCAAAAGTTTATCTAAACCATGAATGGTTGGTAGTGTTGGTAGGGCCTGCCGAGCAGAACAGGGAGATGTCCAAACTCAGGAAGGAAAGTATTAGTATTGTAATTCATGCTGCAAGTTTACAAGAATTACAGTTACGGTACTAGTTATGTCCAGCAGCAAAAGAAAAGGTGGCATAATTTAAGGAAACCTAACAGCCACACGATTTGTAGTCTTCAGAATTTCAAAGTATAAGAATTTCTAGGTCTTTGGCGCTCAAGCCTTTTGAGTTCAAAACATACCCTCAGCATTGAAGGATTAATAATTTGAATCAGCACCATCTCCAATAATATCCCTAAATCATCTCATGCCTCCCTGAATGTCTCATTAACCTGAGAATTTGTTGCAAGTGATTCTGCCAGACTTAAGAGATTTGGTAGTGCTTGCACCTTTGAGGCTTTGACCAATATGTTCATGAATCTTGTGTCAATCTCAATTCTTCACCAACTTTAATATCTGGGCATTCATGCAACAACAACACAAGATCATTTGATAGACTTTGGAGCTTACTAGAATCTGTAGGTCTTTCAGCTTCTAATGCTCCCTGTGGTTCCACTGATAGATGGTTATTTTGAAGAATGCTTTCATGAAAAATCTTTAGTGCACCGTCAGCTGAAATTTCTTGCACAGACTTATGCAGGTACTGGAGTTTTTCTCTGCACTGGGAGTTGGGCAACATTTTTTCCTTCAAGCTGTCGGGAAGACTAGCTAGTGCACTGTTTGAAGGAAAATTAATATAAGACACCCTCAACAAGAATGAAACAAGACTATGAGTGGCTAATTGGCCATACAAGAAAACTATTCTTGTAATATCAAAGATCAAGTTTTACCTGGTAATCCCCCGAACTAGGCCCCACTTGTAGCCAGCACGCACAGATTGCTGAAACCCAACATTGAAGCCCTCCTGAGCAGCATCCTTCTGCCCTTCAGTTATTCCATCCCTATAGCCCATCTAATGTAACAGCAAAAGCTTCTACTTTTAAACAGTTCAGATATCACTGCAAACTCATAATTCACGACTAACCAATAACCATCACAGCCAGAATCATTTAGAGCATACCTTATGAAACTGGTTCTGCCTGTAAGTCCATTCTCGGTCTAAGGTAGACCCACGACCTGGAGAATCTAGAGCATCATCCCATATGTCATCATCTGCTGCAGCAGCAACATGGCCACCACTGTCTGAACCAAAACCAACACAAATGAACTGGTTGCGACATAGACATAAATCCTTTTTATAAAAAACTAATTAGCCAAGTGCATCAGTAGTATGATCATTACATGGACATAACACATAGAAATGCTAAACAATAACAAGCCATTAGTAAGGAACAGTACAAGGTATGCATCTGGCAACTAGTAATCTACTAGCCCTACCAATAGCAGGCTGCAAACTCTAGTGCATCGCAGAGGCACGCACCATGCTGAGCAATTCCATGCTCCCTGCAGGATGGTGCTTCCATGCGCAGATCAGCTACGGAGTCTGTCACACCCTCTATCTCATCCTCAGAGCCTTCCATCTAGAAGACACCCTGCAAAATCAAGAGAGAAAACCCATGGGATGAGGCATGAGATGAGAGGTCCAAATGGAAGCTACAAAAAGCATCTTCCTCCGGTGAGTACGTATGTCACTGACAGGGGCAAAATCATGCGCAGGGGCAGGGGCAGCGTAGGAAGCAGCTGCGGTGGTGGTAACCGAAGCAGGAATGGAAGCCAGGCTGGGCATTCGGTTTATTTGGTCTATTCGGTTCCTCCAAAATTCGGTTCATAAAAAATAGGAACCGAAATTATCAATAAAATTTATGGAACCGAACCTTTTTACCTGAAATAATTCGGTTCTCGCTTCCGAAAACCGAATTGTTTCATCAGAGTACATTGCACGGAGTCGGTGTTTCAATCAGAGTATATTGAACAAATTGGAGACGCATGAATAATGAATCAAAAATGGAATTCCATCAAGAAGCAACAGATCGAAGAACATACCTTGCATGATGGAGCCGGTGGTGCCGCCGAGCCGTCTAGGGCGGTGGATTTGCGGGGCGGGAGATGGGGGGCTAGGGGTTGTAGGCTTGCAGCGACACGAGGGGAGGTCGCCGGCAGGGCGGGCGCAGGTTTTTAGATTTGGGTGTGCGAGATTTAAAAAATTTACAAAGGCAAGATCATAATACAAATTTTTCTAACGGCAACATCAAAATACAAATTTTTCCGAAGGCAACATCAAAATACAAATTTTTCATAACAACGACATAATTTCAATTCTCAAGTAGCGTAAAGGAATTACAAAATAAAATTAAAACAAAGATTTACTTTGTCCGGGTGTCGTCGTATGTTCTAATACGTGGTATGGCCGTTAATCGTGCAAACTAACAAATTTACCTTCAGATTCCTCTCCTAATTCCTAAAATAAAAAAAAAACATAAACACTCAATACATTTTCATTTACCAAGCAAATGTCTTTTTTTTTTGAGGAAATTTACCAAGCAAATGTCAAGGATTTAGTAATTTATAAATTAGGGTTGGGGGTAAACTACCTGCGGACCTGCCTTTGGATCTCAGGATCTGGACAGGGGCACCGGCCACCGGGCACGAGGGGACGCCGGGAGGGGCGCCGGGGAGGACCGCCCGTCGCCAAGGGCGGGTCCGGCGGGAGCCGACCACCAGACGGGAGGGGGCGCGGCCGCGCCGAGACTAGGGGGAGCCGGGGAGGGCTTGGCGAAGGGCAACTGGGCGACGGGACGGCGGTGGCTGGCGCCCGGCGGCGAACTGGCGCGGTGGCGTGGCGGCCTGGTCGCTTGGCGCCTGGGACGGGAACGGGAGCTTCTGGATGAGAGAATCCGAGAGGGAGAGGGGCCAGAGCCCAGAGAGCGCTCAGCGTTGGCCCATTAGCCTTGGGCCGGCTGGTACTTGGATGAATTGATGGAGGAGTTGGGCCAGACGGCTTCAAAAAATGGGCCGCCGGTGGTAGGGTGGTGGACTGTTGGATGTTGGCCTGAGACGAGGCCTTAACTGAAATTTTTTTACAAAAAAAATTTGGGTGTACATCTGTACACCTTTGGGCCTTACTGGGCCCACCCTACTCGCCGCTGCTCGGGAGTGCGATGGGTCGGCGGGTGGCTGGCCAGTTAGGGCGGTGGATTTGAGAGGAGGCGAGCCGACGAATGGGATGGAGAGGGAGATGGGGGTTGGGGAGCCGAGAACTGGAGAATGGACAGCGGGTGGGGGTTCGGATTGCAGCGAGCCAGCAACGGGGTGGCTAGCTGATTGGTGTCACGGGTGACGGATTTGTGAGGCGGCGGTGAGCGGATTTGGGATTGAGATGGAGATGGCTAGATGCAGGAGAAAGGAGTGGCCGAGTGGACCTTGTGGGGAACTGGGGATGGAGAGAGAGATGCCGAGCCAGAGCCAGCAACGTTTGTGGGGCGAGGGGCGAGGAATGGGCCGAGGGGCAGTCAGCCGGACCGGGTGGACTGTGGGGGTAGGTTCGGGTTTTTTTGGGAGTCGAACCCGAAAACCCGAAATACCCGAAAATTTGGTTTTTTGGTTCGGTCGGTCGGTTTTTTAGTTCTGGGTTTTTTGCCCACCCCTAACGGAGGGGTGGGTTGGCCCGTCAGTTGTGGACTTGTGGGCCAGTGGTTGCGATGGTGGGTCCGACGTGGGCGAAGAGATGAGAAAAGAGCAGCGAGAAAATCGAATGGCCCATGGGCCAACTGCCAACATATTCTGGCCCAACTTGGAGTCAGCTACTCAGGTTCCTCCCAATTCCTCAGAGCCACAAAGGCAAGAGTAGAGATGACGTTGGGAGCCAAGGGTAGGGGTGAAAACGGTCGGGTCATAGGTCATATTGTTGTTTTATACACTATTTTATTTTTTGGGTATTGGGTCAAATACGAGTAGCTTAAAATCAGGCCGAATATATTATAAGTATTTATGGTTGGATAGAACACAAGTTTTGAATATTATACAAACAAATAGAAATCGGTCATCAAATACTTAGTCGAATCATACATAAATTATATATCATGATTTTCTTCTCCGGCTACTACCTTCTTTCGATTCCCCTATCCATCTCCTCACGATGAGCACACAACATGGTGCTATGGACATGTTTGGTTGCTGACTGTCGCTCGCCAATCCAGATCCCCTGCAGTAGTAAGTATAAATGCACGTCGTGCATTTTGACCTGAAAACATATTATAACTTTTATAAATATATCATACGGTGTCTAATTTGTACGAAACAAATTTTGTAATTCATCTAAAATCCTAAACAACCTATTTTCGAAACTTTTCAAATTTTTGATTTTTGAATTTTAAAATTCAAAAAATTGAAAACAATCATAAAAAATGAAAAGTTTAAAAAATGGGTTCTTTAGGATTTTAGATAATTACAAAATTTATTTCATACAAATTGAATACCATATGACATATTTATAGAAGTTATAATCTGTTTTCAAGTTAAAATGCACACGGTGCATTAATACTTATACTTGCTACTATAGGAAATCCCGATTGATCCGACCGACAGCGCGCCAACGAATTTGGCTGCAATTTCAACGGGGGCGCGAGCGAATCGGGCGCCAACGATCGCAACCGCTCGCGCTGGCGCGCCGTCGCCAAAGGCTCACCTTGGATTGGCACGGCAAATGCCGGCTAGGAACCAAACAAGCCCTATACCTTGCCGAGACGGCGGCGCTCCTCCTCCGATGGTGGTGCGGGGAAATGAGCAGGGCAGCGGGTGGAGACGTCCAACGACGACGGCAACTCCGACGCAGCACCACCCCCTCCCGGCGACGGCGGTAGGTACGGGTGACGACGGTGCCGGGCGACGGAGAAGGCGACGGCTGAATGGCGGCGACGGCGAAGTGCAGGTTGTCCGGGAGCAGGGCACCGGTCTCCCTAGCTGTGCACTAAGGGCCTGTTTGGTTAGTGATTAAAATTACTACGCCTAAGGTTAGCAATCTGCCTAAGGTTAGCAAATGTGCGGTGTCGCCACATCTTAGGCGAAAAAACATGAAGAGAATGCAC
The DNA here is from genome assembly GCA_036346415.1 of Raddia guianensis. Classification (NCBI taxonomy): domain Eukaryota; kingdom Viridiplantae; phylum Streptophyta; class Magnoliopsida; order Poales; family Poaceae; genus Raddia; species Raddia guianensis. The sequence continues at coordinate 74,559,790 of CM070534.1, forward strand.
TGCAAGCTGCCTAACTTTGTTTGGCGCGCCTGACCCTAGTAACAAACCAAACACCTGGCTTAGCCACTGCGGCACGCCTAAACTTAGGCGTGGCAATGTTAGGTAGCGAACCAAACAGGCCCTAAATTGGCATGAACTGGGCCGGGCCGGGCCTTAGTGGTATTACACTCGTCGTGTAGAAATGAAATGATGTTGTTCGGATAACTGAGGCTGGGGACGTATGGCAGCGCCTGCGACGGAGGCGGCGGCGGCGGCGGCGCTGCGGACGGTGCTGGCTAGGGCGGGTCGGGCTGCGGAGGGGTCGGGGCGTGCAGCGGAGGCGGTTCGGGTGGTGGCGGTGGGGAAGACCAAGCCGGTGTCGATGCTGCGGCAGCTCTACGACGCGGGCCACCGCTGCTTCGGCGAGAACTACGTCCAGGAGCTCGTCGCCAAGGCACCGCAGGTTCGGATTGGGCCCGGCTCGAATTCTATCCGTGCTTGTCTTATCATGCAGCTCATCGTGTAGAAATGAAACGATGCTGTTTGGGGTTATTGATTGCTTCTACCGCCTTTGCAGCTTCCGGATGATATCCGGTGGCATTACATTGGGCACTTGCAGAGTAACAAAGCGAAATCACTGTTAGGTATGGTCACATTCTGCCTTCTCTAATCGTGCCTCATTTTGGTTAATTAGCTATGTGTTGGACAGACACCTCATCTCATATGGATAATTAGTGAAAACTATTTAAGTGGCTATAGATTTCTTTACCTTGTAATGAATCATTAGTGATGGAACACTCACCGTATGCCAGCATGGTAATTAATTACTATGCTTCTCATAATGTAAGGAATTAATAAATTTCACTGTATTCCAGTTATCATGATAGTGCTTTAGCAGCTATTTGTTCTTTAGTTTGCGTCTTCTTGCAAAAAAGTTACAAGTTTGTCAACACTTGTTAGGAGGCATTGGAGGCTCCATAATTTTTCTGGTGGGATTCAATATAAAGTAAGAACTTTCAATATGACAAAAATTCACATTACATGATAAGTCAGATTTAAATAGTGCAAACCACGTCCTCTGTTTATACTGCTACCATCACGTCAGTCCAGTCTCCAGTGATGTGAATCACAACTCTCTTCACTCTTGGGGGTTCAAATACATGCCATATTTATTAGACGGAAGCACCACTACTAAAACCTTCAAATGAACTTGTACGCCACATTGTGAAGTCTGCCTCCACACTTAAGAGTTAACAGTACCAAGCAACTAACCATGAGACACTACATTGCTTAGTGTAATGCCGCTTCTGCCATTTTTGCAGCTGCTGTTCCAAATCTTGACATGGTTGAGGGTGTAGATAATGAAAAGGTAAGCGATGAGCAACAGTTACCTACCTGTAAGAGTTGAATGCATATAGACCATACAATGCTAGTTTGTGCCCATATAATCAGCACGAATGGAGATAAATATTAAGTACTGCATGTTTGTTATATGAATTGTATCCTCAGCTGCTCTATGAATATGAAATATGGATCTTTCAATTGACACATAATGTCGACATACTTTCAGATTGCTGATCACCTCGATCGTGCTGTCGATAGCTTGGGAAGGGAGCCTTTGAAAGTTTTAGTGCAAGTAAACACCAGTGGAGAAGAATGTGAGTACGGAAAAAAAATTTGTCTTTAGAAGTCTGGATCAATATTCCTTTCTTTGAAGACCTATGGAATCTCCTTCCTCATTTACCTTAATCAAAGAGCTTAATTTTAGTTATAGGACATATGTTCCCACATGCTTCAAGCAGTCATCAATTAATTGCATTTATGGACACCATAATATCACTATAATCAGATTATTAATTCAGAAGACATAGCTAAGAATCAAACCTATGACCGAATTCAAGCCACTATCATGCTGTGATACTGATGTTGGTCGTTCACACTCTTTTTTGCAATCATATTATAGCTGATTCTCTTGGCAAGGATGAAATCACTAATGACCTATATTTATTAATTCAGCAAAATCCGGCATTGATCCTGCACGATGCGCCGAGCTTGTCAAGCATGTGAAACTAGCTTGCCCACACCTAATATTTTCAGGTCTGATGACAATAGGAATGAAGGACTACTCCTCAACGCCAAAAAATTTTAACGTGAGTTTCCAGTATTAGATCATCATAAATGTGTTTCCTTTGTTTATGTTTTTAAGCTGATATTATATGTGATCTTAATACAGGCCCTGGTAAATTGTAAGCTTGAAGTTTGCAAGGCCTTTGAGATACCGACAGAACAGTTTGAATTATCCATGGGAATGTCTGGCGACTTTGAGCAAGCAGTAAGAAATTTTTATAATTCATGCCTACAGGGGGATAGAAAATATAATATGTAGTTCTAAAGTGCAAAATTTGGTGAAAACATGGCAGTTCTCCTAGAGATGTATTAATTGTTTAGTACTGCAATTTTTGCTTTGTACAGATAGAGATGGGCAGCACAAATGTGAGGATTGGTTCCACTATTTTTGGACCTAGGGAGTACCCAAACAAAAGGCCGAATCAATGAGACTCAACACAGTAACCCAACCTCCATATGTAATACTTACAAGGCGCTGTTTCATTTTGATTGTATGCATGATATTGCTACCATGTAAAAGTACTTGTCAATATCTGTTGTTTACTAATGTGTTACAACATACATCAGTTTTAAATATAAATGATATTTAGTCTCTAGTATCACCAAGGTTCAAATGAAAACATACTCTGTATGATTTTTAATCTTAGGGGTAAGGTTGCGTACACCGACATCCTTATCCTGTTTTTACAAAAGTTTTCTCGGAAACATTGGGATATGATGATGATGACATGACATGATATTGCATTACAAAAGATGTTTTCTCCCCTATTCACAGGTCTATTTGGGAATTAAGATATAAATTGATATTGCATTGCTAAGACCTAAGAGGAAGGCTTTTAAATAGCTATGCAAGCGGAATTTCTGGTTTTTTAGCCCTTACATCTGTTTCACAAATCTTGAGGTTTTGTTTCATATAGTTCGCCACAGATTTTATGATTTTACTTTAGTGTGATTTAACTTAACCCATCCTCTCCCCAACTCCACCCCCCTTTTCTTTCTTCCCATATTTCTTTGCTGATTGATAGATAGCACAACCGAAATTGAACTGTTGTTGTGTGGTTTGTTTTGAATGAAGGGGCAAGCATAACACGACGATAGTTTGCGGCAAATGCCTAATACTTGTTGACTCCATGCTCCATTCTGTGCAAGTAAAACAGGGCTCAGATCAACATTATAAGTAGAGGATTCATTAAACTAGGTTAGCTAATCTTATGAACACTATCGTCAGGTCGACCATAGTCGAACAAACCAATTCGAACACTCTTATTCTTCGGCTCGAACCTGAATTGCGAGGAGTGGACAGGTAATGGGTGGTCCCTTAATATGATACTCGATACCAAGTGTGTAAGGTCCGAGGATATTTTTTCCTCCCTCTATACAAGTGCACTCCTATTATAGGACAGAGATTTTTTTTAGTCATACGAGACGATTATGTTCTTCAAAAGGGGCCTTCCTAAGAGGCAACGAGGTCACTGGACACCCCCATTACCTTCTTACCCTTGCTTTACATGCTTTAGCATGGCAAGGTGGGCACTACAAGTTATAACGTGAGACGGTTGACCGATATGTTCCTCCACATGTCATACTAAAGTAGTGTTGTACATAGGTGAGGTGGTCACAAACTGTCCCTTGACGGGAGCATCTAATCTTGTCACACCTCTCCTGACATGTGGTGAGCCCACATTATACTTCTAATACCCCAACTTTCCTGGCTCCTATGTCTAGTCATGGACCTCGTTAGGCCCTTGCTTCGCTTGGATGCACCCTCATTATTAGCTAGGAGTGGATAACTGAATGTTGTACTTGTGAACGGATCCCATTTTGTCCGAACTTGCCCTCGTTCATCATGTCGTAGGGGGTGGGTGTATTCACCCTACAACAGGATCCCCTCATGGTTAGGTGCCTGCTCCATCATGCTCTTGACCGGGCTTCTATATTAGGCTTGGACTGTGATTGATTTTGCCATTCGTTGTTTGCTTTCTTTTCTTCGTACTAGTATCTTCATGATCTCCTTGCTCTTTCTTTTTCCTCTGCTCTCATGGCTGACCACTCTTCTCCTTCATTCATAGATTGTTAATTTGACTCTAGTGGTTGGGTTTGGTTTAGCATGGGTGATGACTTTGTCAACCACCATACATGAGGAGCTTGACACGCAGGATGCTATGGCAATGGAGGTGGCTAACAATGAGGCATTTGCCCATCTTCGTGCCACTGACGAGGAGGATAAGGATGTCCCTATTATAGGACTTGAAGAGAAGGATGGCGGGTCTTATCCGCGAATGAAGAAGATGGGGTCGTCGCCTTGGATGAAGTCATGAAGACGGGGATGAAGCTCTTGGTCCCCACAATAGCGGGGATGTGGGATAGCTCCTTGTTAAGAGGGATGCAAACAATCCCTTCGTCCTCAATGACGATGAGGGTGGAAAGGGTCTAATGGATGCCTGCAGCCACCATAGAGGCTCGCTTCTGCATTCGCCTGCTAGCTCTAGTGGTAATGGAGGGGTAGTAGGTTGTTTCCCATCGACACCTATGGTGACCCTTCATTGAAGAGGCACCACATTGTTTAGCTTATAATAAGGTTTTATACTTTTGGCAGTGTAATATTTTAGGTCGCTGCTAAGACCATTCATGGGAAATTTGGTTATTTGCCACTCGTTTTGAGTGGGTTTGCTAAAATTGCCACTAGTCACTCAGTGACATGTGGGACAATCTGTGTCTATGAAAGTGGGCTAGAGTGATATTTTAGTGAAACCACTTATTGAGAGTGGCAAATAACCAAATCCCTCGACCATTTATCTATCAATGCATACATCACCTTAAACTTTTGTTGTCCGCCTTCTATTTTTTGTTACGTGGACAATATTGGCCAAACATCCACCGCTACATCTTCCTCTCAGTTACTCTAACGCAAGTTAGAATGATAAAGCTGTTTGGGCTGAAGCCGAAGCCCAGAGCCTCAATTGCCACAATACCCTTGATTCCGTTGAGACATCTTGTTCAATGGGCACTGCAAGGTTCTATTTGTACCAACTTTCCACCGACAGCCAATCCAGGTACGTGCATAGTGCATTGCCTTTTGCCACTCCAAACTCATGATCTCACAAATTTTCTTCGGGATTTCTTCTTCTTGTTTCTGTAACTCTGTTAGATGGTGGGTTATTTAAAAGACCGTGAATAGAAATCCATTGTCACTGAACGCATAATTTGGTTTGGATATCTTTGCAAATTGCGAAGGAGAATGATGACCTTGATGAAACCGAGGACAATAGAAGGCAATATGGATCATGCCGTGAGCGCCTATACACCACCGTGAATGCGTCCTACGAACTACTCTTGGAATCTACTAGTTCAGTACAGCCTTTGCCCTGTTCTTCACAATGTCAGCTTTGTCCGGACATACGCTAAGAATATGTTATGTCTGAACTGAAATTTTTTTTTTGCTGTTTAATAAGCTATGTGCATTGGCTATGTTCCTGTGAGCTTTCTACTCACTGAAATGATATTGACATAGTGACAAACTTCATCTTTACCATTCTTCGGTAATGTATGGAAAGATGGAAATAAAAAGAGGCAATAGAACGACTTCCTCATTATCGTCAAAACTTCTAGTTTTTTCCTACCCATGTTTAAGAATTTAATACCACAACCAATGATACAACAATAGCAGCATAGATTACTGGGCTTTACGTTAGGCATCGCAGAAAAGTTTATGTTCCCCATCAGCATTGTACAGTTACAGAAGATTACTGTGGTGTTGCACCACGTGGAGGCGGATGCTGTGGTGGTGGTGGTGGAAGGCCCACGTTGCCCATCCCCGGCTGCAATGATCGACGACACACTTCAATAATATTTTGAAGCCATAGCAACACAGGTATATAATGCAGAGAATTTTGACAGCGCTAGCCTAACCAAGGCACTTCAAGCCTGGCAGATTTGTTAAAAATGCAATGTGGTTCACTGATTCTTACTTGGTAGGAACTTAGACCAGGAATAGGTGTCATTTGTCCTTGTGGAGCCATTTGTCCCTGCGGCCGGTTGTACATGGCACCCATCGGGAAGTTTTGCATACCAGAAGCACCTGATGCACCTTGAATGTTTCCCATTCCATTTGGGAAGCCACCTATTGGAGGCATATTGCTGGAAGGAGTGCCCCCTGGATGCGCTTGATTCATGCCAATCATATGTTGTGGCATTTGAGGCATCATCTGGTTTGACGAACCCTGCATTGCCTGGTGATGGTGAAATCAACATATTGGGAGTCATTCTAGCAGTAATTCACAAATATTGCAGCACAAAAGAACCCTTTTTGAACGGCCGGTTTACACTTCAAAGATAACACTATCCCATCTTATAGATGACTGTAATCTGGGGTGACCTTATTAAACTACAGAAAGTGAGAAAACTAACTGGACTCAAGCTCAAAACCCAGACAGATCTGCTCATTAAGTATTTCTCAATCAAGAAATGTAGGTCAACATTAGCCTAGTGTCTGTCCCAATGGCTAGGTCTCTAGCACATGGGCTCTCTCGGATTTGCTATCCAAAATGCCGAGAGGAGGGAAGGCCAACTACTAGTGAAACTGAACCAGTGCTGTATAGTAAACTTGTTGTCCAAGTTCTTCAAGATGAAGATTCCATCCTAAAACAAAGCAACTTTCAGCAATATTCCTTTCAACAAAAAAACAAAATGACAATTCATCATCAGGTACCCAGCATTTCCAAATATATCAAATAACAAAATTACAGAACGAGCTCATGCATATTGTATACAGCATATTCGTGTTGACATTGATCAAGCATCAACTATCAATATCTCAGTTTGCCTTCTGAAAATACAAGTAAATTGCTTTAGCCCAGCGTCATGCCATGTGTAATGTAATCAAAGAGATTATACTTGCACACGCTCCATTTTTGAGCAGCAAAGGTGGATTTATTGCTTCATTGCAAATTATAAGATGATTAAGAAAAAACTACCAGTCATGCATATCAAACTAAAAATCGTCTTATTTAATAGAATTTACTCAAAGCTATCTTACTGATGTGCACTTACCAAAGTATAAAATGCAAGAATGTGGTTGCTGACATAAAAAAGAAATGCAGAGATTACTAAGAGCATAATACTAATAAGGTATTAAGTAGATAATACCATTGGGTGAGGCATAGGCGGTAGTGGTGGGTTCACTGGTGATGGCCCTGGCATAGAACCTGTCATCGATGGAAGCTGAGGAAGTGGTGGCCGAGATCCTTGTGGATGTGAAAGCATGTGCGTTGGTGGCTGCAACTGAGGCAAGTTTTGAGGTGGTGCCCGATATTGAGGGTGTTGCTGTTGTGGCACCTGTTGATATTGTTGCTGCTGCCCAGTGGCTATAAGCGACGGGTGAGGACCTGGTGGCAAGGGAGGCTGCCCAGGTGGAAGACCAGGTATAGATGGTCTCTGTTCTCCATGATCAGATCCATCAAGGGGCATTGCAACCCCAATACCAGGAATTGTACCTTCATTCCGTGATAATCCAGGAGCAAATGGTCCAGGTGTTGTTGGTGGTTCAGGCATTTGAAATCCACTAATTGCACGGCCAGCAAAAGCAGGATGTTGGTCACCATAACCTGAAAAAATAGCATCTTGCATTAATAATTTTTAGTTCAGTTCTAAGAAAATAAAACAATACATGAAGGTAGAAAGCATGACCAAGCACACACAGGGTGAGTTATCGATGCTTATGAAATTCTGTAACTAACTAATTCATGCCAGAGCTTTACATTTACAATTGGGCCAATGTGTTGAATAAACCCAAAAAAAACTAAAACCAAATCAAAGGTAACCTTGAATCTGTCCACTGTTGTATTTATCACGGGTAAGATCACCAGGCCTGTTTCTACACCAAAATTTTGTAGCATGATCGTTGCCCCCACTGAAAGAAAATATAAAAGTCACTTGAAGACATACTGGGATAAATAGACATGAACACAAATAGCAGTTTGAACAGTTCAGTATATGGAAACAAGCAACAATTGAACATATAATAATCAGCATGCTTCCACATCCATATCTATTGATAAATACATTATAATATGGAAATCGAAGATTAGCAATGTAATTATGTAAGTTTAAACTGAAAACTAAAAAAAAATTGGTCGGTTAAGTACCTGCAAAGTAGATAACCCACAGGATGCCAGGCAAGGTCCCATACACTGTTGTCATGTGCATTATTTATTTCTATCTGTGGAGTCTCATGGCTAACAAATAAATGAAAACGTTTAGCCATCAGATGAGGCATCATTTGTAGCCAAAAAAAAGGGAACAAAAAAATAGAGATTACTTTGAGGGATAAAAACAGAAAACTAATATTTTTACACAATTAACACGCAATAGACTTAATTATCCATATACTTCACGATCATCAGGGTGTAGGTCTAACACCAGAAAATCACAGTTAAATGAGTACAATTCTGGTATGTCCAAATTTATCAGAATTTTATGTCAACGACACTACAGGTGTGGTGTCTTACCCAACCAACCAATGGAATATTGCACCATCATAGCCCCCACTAACAAAGTATTCTTCATGGAATGGATGCCATGCCAAAGCTGCAGGAAAATATAAATTGTATAAAATATAATGCTAAATCACTACAACCATAGAAAGGACAGTGGCAGACAACATAATTTCCCATGTATCTTTTATGTCGGGTTTTAATAGAGGAATTCAAAGATTTGCCACTGCGATGGTCCTCAGATGTGAATTCGCCACTCGAGCGTTTCACTGACATGAGGTCCTTGGGAGACATGTCAGTCAGTGACGTGCCATGCACCTCTATGCCATGGCAAACGTTCGCAATTCCTTTTAATATGTTTGCTTGCATTCCCTCTAAAAAAAAATGTTTGCTTGCAGTAAAGCAAATGTCGTACAACTACAACTTGATTGAAAATACATCAAATATTGAATGATAGGAAGGAGACCAAAACTCAAAACTCTGTAATGACAATCTAACCAGTTACATCCTTGTTTTGTCCACGGAAGGATTGAAGCTCTTTCATGGATCTAATATCATATAGCTGCACAAAACACATTAGCAATAATGCGTGAGTCATAGCCATAGTCTAATTAATTTACTGCACAAGGTGTGAACATCATAAAAAATAGAACCAGGCAGGTGTACATGATATTTGAGCAAGGAATAGACAAACTACCACATCAAAACATGGTAGGCATGACTATTAATTGTGTATTCACGTTCACCAGGTAAATTTTTTTTCTAATGACTTGATATCAACTTTACTAGTACAATCTCCAATATTCCACGTTGCCAGCTTGTCAAATCGATGAGGAAAAAATGCACAGGTACACTTCTTTGTAGAAGGAAAGGACAAACAGAGCAAGGTGAAAAAAAGCAAAAGTTACTGACCTTAACAATCTGATCCTTTGAGGCAGTTAATACCCAGTTCCCATTTTGATTCCACTTCACACGTTGCACGATGTTTTTATGACCATGGCTGCAGGTATAGCTCATCAATGTGCTGAACTGCTGATGTGCTACAGAACTTCGAAAGTAGAGGGAATTCCTTGTTTGCTACTGAGACTTAGCCAATACCACGATCTGCCATCAAGATGTCAGCTTTATGATTCGACATCGCCTCTCTGCCCTCTTAAACTTCTTTTCCTCAAATCCAATACCATTAGCTCCATTAGATTCAGCCGTTCGAAAGTTCAAATAATGACCAAAATCCCACGTTCATAATTTCTGGATTTAAAACTTTGAAACATTGCATCTCCTACATTTTAATTCCAAATTGAGTGATTCAAATTCCGGATTTATGTAGAATCATGTTCTGCTTGCTGTTCAAATTTCATAATTTTCTGTATTCTCTAGTTTTCTATCACGTTTCCATGAGACTATGGTAGGTACAATGAATTTTGCAATAACATCCCAAAATTCGAAGATTTCACTTAAAAAATTGAGTACGCATGATTTTCAGAATCCATAAAAGAATATGACCTTTTCTATTTTGTAACTATTAAAAAGGCAGAAGCATAATGGTCTTTACACAACTCTGTCATGGCCTGACCAGTCCAACAATGGCATTGAGGGGAAGAAGTTTAAGGTGATGCAAAATCTTGGTGGCAGATCGTGAAATCAGCTAAGTCTCAGAATCAGATAAGGAACTCTCTCTCTCTCTCTCTCTCTCTCTCTCTCTCTCTCTCTCTCTCTCTAAAAATAACAGAGTAATATGGGCAGCAAATATACTTACAATGAGCTTAGCTCTTTACCACTTTTTGCATCCCAGAATTTCACAATATAGTCTTTACCACCTAAACAGCACAAAAACTGATCAGCTCTGAAACAGATAATCTCATAAAATTAGCAGAAAGAATTACTAACCTGAAACCAATAAAGACTTTGTGGGATGCCAATCGACACATTTAACATCCCAACCATGGCCTGGCTGAGTTAGAAACAAATTCAGGTTACTCAGGAAAAAAAACAGAAGTAATAACACACAATAAACTTACACATGCAAGCATCAAGTAGTTTGGGCTTAAAAAAATGAAAAAGTATAACAACATTACCAGTTAAAGATTTTTCTTCTTGGCATCTTGCAAAGTCCCAAACCTTCACAGTTGTGTCATCGGAACAGGAACAAAACTTCAGGTCTGTTCTACAAAAGCTGTTTAAAGTATATGTTTTAATAGAGAGGAAAGATTAAGTTGGTATGCTGAAGAAACGAAAGCACATGATAACTAATCACCTTAAGTCCCGAACTGATTCTTTGTGAGCAGTTTTATTCACTTTAACATTGTTCATGTTACTTTGCCAATACCTGCAAAAGAAATCAAAACAAGTGGTAGATGTATTAAACAATGTAAAGAATATTATATTATGGTAGTTTTTCATGGTAAAGAAAAAAGGGCCAACATACTTGATTGCACCACCATCATCTCCCGTCACCATCCAGTTTTCATTGTTACTCCAAACCATTGATCTCACAGCTTGGTCATGGGCCTATTTGTAAAATTCCTCAAAAAAAATAAGTCAACAATTAATAAACATACTACTAAGTCTACCAGCAGCTAATGTGGAATACCTGAAGAATCATTTCAAAATTAAAAGATTGCCCATTCCATAGAGTGAATTCACCACTCTGTGATCCTGTAATAAGCCGTCGGCCTGTAGGTGTCCACTTTATCCACAAAAATACTATGTCAGACGCAAGGAGTAAAAAATAAAAGAAAGCATAGATAATCAGAGTGGAACATTGACAGTGGTTTTCACCTAGACCATAAATCCTTCAACATCCAAAAGATGAGATTAATTTACAACTGCAAACATTTAAGGAACATAAACAACATGGTTATTAAAGTGTCCCAACTTTGTTGTTTTATCGACGACAAAAGTATCAAGGTGATCGACTGTGGACGCCCAAGCAAATCACTCGCCTTAAAGGAGCATGGTGTCCACCTTGGACATCATGGTGTCAATGAAGTGACCACTTGCCACACCTTACCATCACAAGAGGAGAAGCGAGTTTCTTGCCCACATGAGAGTACACATAGAAGGGAGGGAAAGAAGTCGTTAGGTTTTGGTTGGTGGCCCTGATAAAGAGTGAGTGGTAAAAGCAGAGGTGGCAGGATTCTAGGGGCAAGGACCAAGGAGGGAGAAATACAGAGGGGGAGAGGGCAGACCAGATTGCGGATGGTCCCAGTCGTCTAGTTAGCGCATTCTTCAAGATGAGGTGTTACTGGCGGTTCAGGAGTTTGTAGCTCAATCCAAAGGAGGCACCACATACAACTCTTGTTCTTATTCCAAGCAAGAATAGAGCGACTGATCTCACCCAATTGAGACCATTCAGTCTCTTAAAAGTAATTTATAAGATTGGATCGAGCAAACAGAGTAACAGACTCAACATTCTTTTAGGAGATTTGGTCTCAATGGAGCCATGTGTGTTTGTGGCGGGAAGACTTATCACAGAGATACTGTCTTGGGTGCATTCAAATATTTGTATGCAATTAAGACCAGTAACAATGAACAAGCCACCTCCTCTCATGACGTGTCTTCACTTCTCAGGCCTCGGCCCTCTCTTCTCCTCAATCTGCGTCGGAGTAGAAGTTCATGAAGCTGCCGATCCACCGTTCAAGCTCCAGATCAGTGCACCACCAGCCACCATTCCTAGAGAAACACACATCCAATCCTCCATCTACAGCAATACACAAAGATTACCATCCCATGGTCCCTTGTTTCCAAGTCAGCCTTTGCCCTCCTACGTTCCTCTTCTTCTCTAGTCTCTTTTTTTCACTGCTCAGTCCTCTACTGCTCTCTGCTCACTAGTTAGTAGTCACTACTCTCTTGCTCCCTCCTGGGAGCTAGCTGCTCCCTATCTTTTCTTCCCCTCTGCTTTCTGTCATCACTGTGTGCTTTTGGGGCGGTGGGGGGTGGAGGGAGGGGTTGGACTCTTGGTGCCAGCTGGACAGGAGTGGGACTTAAAAGAGAGTTGGGGAGTAGGGACATGGGATGAGGGGCAAGGAGAGACATGGGCTTGGTGGGGCTGGTTATGAAAGGCCAAGAATGAGATGTATTTAGACATGAAATAACTAGAGTCTACCAAGGTAGAAAATTGTTGCCATAAAACAATGTGACACAAATATGACATTGCCTCGCAGCACGCATAGACACTTCAAAAGTGTGAAGGTGGTCGGGCGCTGCTCCTCGCCTTGCTGTCGTGACCGTGATAATCATGACAAACAACCTCATGTATGTTTGATTTTAAATCCAAGTGGTAGAAATAACTCGCTATAGATATGATTAAATTAAAGTTTTAAAAGTACAAGAAGCTTACTGATGTAAAGTGAAGTGTTATGTAAACTCACGTGTTAGACCAATTTCTATAAACTTTAGCATTCTAAAGGAATTGTTTCCAATCGGTTTCTACTCAAGAAAAGAGCAAATACAAGCAAGATGACGAAAGGGCAAAACTTCACTTGTAAACCACGCATTGGATTCTTTTTCTTGTATTATTACGCCTCAAATGCAGTTATAGATATGTTATCTGAAATTCTGAGTTAAGTACAGACATAAATGTTAGATAGCATAAATAACAAAATGCTTAGAATTGCATCTATGTTAAGTTCAGGGTGCAAAATGGGTACAAATAATCTGAATTTTCCGACATCCGTATCCGAAAAATGGGCTATCTGCATTCGGATTACCTGTATCCGAATAGGAAACGGATACTATCCGGATTTTTTTCCCGGATACGGATATGGTTTCGTAAAAAGGACCAAATACGAATACTATCCGTATCCGAATTGTAATGGTGGTCATGGTGGAACGTGGAACAAATGTTGATTGTATTTCTAATTAAGTACTTATTGCTCGTTTTGCACCTGATGCTTGCTACACACACACACACACACACACATATACGATATACCCCATGCTCCTAAACATCGGTGACTTGAAACTAATGTAAGTCCTAAGGGAAAGATGTTGGTACGTTGGCTTGTTTTTTCGCTGATGTGCTGAAGTTATAGGATATTCGTATCCGACCGAATTGAGTAGATATCCGGTTCGTATTCGTATTCGCTATGCTATCAGATCCGTATTCGCATCCAAGAGGTATCCGAATCCATATCCGTATCCGAAAAAATATGGATACGGATATGGTAATGGCGCTATCCGATCCGTATCCGATCCGTTTGCACCCCTAGTTCAGTGTAACTATCTGGTAGTCACAGATGGCTTCTTTGACAATTACAATGGTCAAATACTGCAGCTGGTATTTTTGGAAAATTGAAGACGTGTGGATCATATAACTCACCAAGACACGATTAATAGAGCATCTATTCTTATTGATTGATGAATGCACAAATTTGGCAGCAAAACTTGTCGAGGGGTTGTCCGGGTATGCAACAGATGGCAACATCTGCAACAGAAGTGTTAATCAACATCTATATAGCATATAAGAAACAAAAGAGAATGCAATAGTCTCGTATTCATATATCATAGTACAGTAGATACAAATGAATTCAAATCTCCCACATTTGACACTTTATCAAAAAAAGTCACTGAAATTGATAAGATGTACAATTAGCTACAAAATTAGCATTACCACCCAGTAATCAAATAAAAACCCATAATCCTTATACCAAGTGACAGGAAAGATTACATCATTTACTCCTCCATGTCTAAAAAATGAGGGGCAAAAATGAAACAGTATAACAAAGTGCTCATTTATTTACTCAGTGCATTCAGCATTTGGAAAAAGGGACAGGCAGTTCTCTCATTGTTTCTACCCAAAACAATCATTCAAGTTTCATGTTTTCCTGAAACAAGTTAGCCCATAAACTCACCAATTTTTCCTAGCCTGCCACTAAGGTCACATAGCATACTGGTTGGCATACCTGACCAGTAGGGCAGCTTATATAGAATTGCCCTAACTTTCCATGCATTAGCCTAGTGCATTCATCAACAAATCAATACACAGCAGAAGTGGCAGTGGCACCAGCAAAGATGAAAGAACCATAGATATTGTTGGTAAACTAAAAGGAAGGATAGATGGTGTGGTGCCTTCCAGAAGATTGCAATAAGACCTGATCGTATGAACTTAATCCATTCAAGGTTTCTCAATTTTACACTGTACCTTCATGAAGTTTTAAATCACCTATTAAGCTGGTTAGCTTACCACCCAACCCCCCCCACCACCCACACACACACACACTAAAAAAAATGTATCATAGATTCATAGGCAGGCTGCAGGCTATAATGCACCAGCAGTTTGGACTTTGGATCATCTTTATAAAGCAAACTGTTTTTCAGGAAATGTTGCAATTTAAGGCTATCATTACAGGTCAACATCAAAATGGGTAAATGATAGTTGTGCATGGGTTTCCATTTTAACAGAATCTCAACTATGATCATGTTTAAGATCTTTCCAATCATAAGATAAGATAACAAAGCATATATTAATTAATACAATGTATATACTAGTATTGTGAACTGAAAAGTAGGAAAATCAAAAACTGAAAAGATTATAAACAAACAGCACCAAAAGAAATTGATGGGTATGGAATGAATATAAAACACCAGCCAGTATTTTGAGCATGGCATAACTACTATTTTTAAACATGAAATTACTGATTACAAGCAAGGTAGTAGACAGCTTACATCGAGGACAGCTGCTGGAGTTGGCTGCAACGTGACTCTGTCCCTTGCATCCCGCTGCCACAAGCGAGCCTGGATGCCATATACATAATGGTGATCAGCACAAGCAGCAAAAGGAAAACAGCATGCACTATGATGAGAGCATTTCACATTCATTTGAAATTCTCTACACACAAAAAAACGTGGTAAAAATGCCAAATTGTCTCTCTTTTTGGTGGATCCCTTGCACGTAGCTCAAAACATTTCACCACAATAACACTTCAAAAGGTAACAGTGTGTATTACTTGAACATAGCGGACGACTGTGCTGGTGTAATCCACTGTTCGTCGCTGGACAGGCTTCCGCATCCTTTTAGCACCGAAACTGTCCCCATAACCTGAATTGAACCAAGATTATGATAAGAGTTGTGCGGTTGCAACAAGGTAAGGCGTACCTAGCAAATGTACCCCTAGGCCCTAACCCTAACAATGGTGACGGTTACCAACGAGTGATGTGGCTACCTTCGTACGGCGGCTGGTGCTGCTGCGACGAGGGGGGCGGGTGCGCGGTGTAGTCGGAAGGAAGGTTAGTGGAGGAGGACGCCGCGGAGAGCTGCCGCATCGGCGGCTGCGGCGGACCACGGTAAAACTCCCCGCCGCCGCCGCCGCCGGCCTGCGGAGGCGGGTGCTGCGGTGGCGGCTGCTGCTGCTGCTGCATCATCGCGGCCGCCGGCCGCCGCGTGGGGAGAAGCGCCGAGAGGCGAGACGGAGCTGAGCTAGGGTTTTGGATCCGGGCGGGCCTGGATTCGTGCAGACCCCCACAGTCACAGATGAGCCAACGGTTGGAGAACAGAAACCCACCGCGACCGCGAGACGGGAGGGCGCTTGCTGTTGCTGGCATGCATCTGGGTCGCTCGGAGAAGCCCATCTTATGAGCATTTGGGCCGGCCCACTCATAGAGTCACAGGCAGCAAAGCCTACAACTACACAAGCAGTAGCTCGTTCACCGACCGAGGCCTGGTTTGTTCGAGCCGTAAGTCGCAAAAAACTAATAAGAAAATGGTGTTACTGCTCGAAAACCGTCTTAAAAATTTATAAAAAATATGAAAAAAATATTTTATAAACCGCATAAATATGACTATAAAGTATCAAGATTCTGTTTTTTTCAGCTGATCTCAACGGCTGAACAGCCGAATGACTGAAATGACTGAACTTCGAGAGCTTCTCGAGTTAGTCTCAAGATTCGGATACATTTCGTTTAATTTGGCTTTTTAAAGCGTTAGGATCCATCTTAAAACAGCAAAAAAACATACTCAAAAAACTCAAAACATATGCATTTTCAAAATGTAGATAAGTCTTTGAGCTGTTAAGCCGTTAAGCTGAAAAGAACAGGGCCTAAATCATTTAACTTATACAAAAAAAAAACAAATTTTCGTTTAATTTAAGCTAAAACAAACAATGCCCAAATGAAAAGAAAAGGCATGGTTATTTAGATAACAAGAAAGTCTAACTTCACACACTAAATTAGTCATTAGTCTGAACCTTGGTCCGAACCTCTTAACACAGAAAACTAGGAATTCCATCATTCAATGATATTTGTAACATGTGCATTTAACCACCTCAGGCCCTGTTTGGTACCGCTTCTGCTTCCAACTTCTCCTGTAGATCTGATGGGGTTGTACCAAACACCCAACTTTTCATATGAAACCAATTCAAATTCTCACAGAGAGCAGCACAGAAAATGAACTAATGGCTAGAAGCACGTCTTGGGGTCATTCTCGTGGGGAGCCAACAAACCAAAAACCAAAATGCCATAAAGAGTTGTGGATTATTACCCGCCTTTGCCATTACACGTGTACTGATTTGCTGCTAATTAATCCTCCAAAATACAATCTCGCATCATCCTCCTCATCGAGGTGTCGAGCATAGCGCTGCTCCGATGCCCTGCTTCCGGTGGCGTCTCGCTGTCTCCGTGACCGGAGCCGTCAGTCCCCAACCTCCACGACCAGAGCTGCCGCCTGCGAATTCCTCCTCAACTGGTGCTGCATCCCCTCTCCCTCGCCGCCACTTTACCCAAATATTCTCGTCGCCAATCTGGTAGCACCCGCCAGGCCGCCACCCATCTCCGACCTCCCCTGCTAGCTGCCTCCTCATCTCGCGTCCTATTGTTTTTCTATAGACCTGTTGTTTTCCCTACGTAGGATGCATATGCGTCTATTTTATTTCTTTAGTCGATATATAACAGTGGGTCCTACATGTCAACAATTTCCCCTTCCTTCCTATGCACAACGCCTCCATGTGGATGAGTTAATAGATGCCACATACAGTGCCAACTATAGCTTGACTGCAACTGGGTCTGCACGGATCAACGCAAAGTCGCAAAGACAGGGGGTGGGTGCAATTTCTAGAGGTGGCCAAATGGGCCGGGCCAACAAGGCCGAACCGGGGCAGCCCACACTGTTGACCGGGCCAGCACGATTCGGTTCACCAAACCGAACTTAGGTCGAGGCCTCAGCCCATCGGGCCGGTCCGGTTCGGTTCATATAGTGACGACCCGGGCTGGTTCGGTTCGTCACCGTAGCATATTTATTTAATTAAATATATTTACTTATATATATATATACCGGCCTGATTCGGTTCACCGAACCGAGCCTGGGCCGAGGCCTTGGGCCGTCAGGCCGGCCCGGTTCGGTTCGTATAGTGACTGGCCGTCTCGGTTCGGTTCGTCATTGTAGCATATTTATTTAATTAAATATATTCATTTATATATATATTTATAATGATATATAATGTATTTATGCAATTTATAGTGTATATTTGTGAAATATAGGGTTTTTTCTTAATTCATTTAGATATTTTTAATTAAAATGAACCGGCCCATATAAAACCGGACCGGACCGGCCCTGTTCGGTTCGGTTACTGTGTGAACCGAACTTGGACCGAGACTCAGACCCAATGGCCCGGTTCGCATAGTAACCTAACCAACCGGATCCGAACCGGGCCGGCCCGTTGGCCAGGTCTGGCAATTTCGCTTCCACGCCTTGCCAATGTTGTGCATGCAAAAAATTAGCAAGACATATTTTTTCATTAGCGTGCCAATGCAAGGCTACAAATCGAATGATGACCAAGTAGTGAGGACACACCATTGATCAGCCAGAATGGCTAGGATAACGAACCAAACCTATGCTGTTTTTTTTAGAACAGGGCATTGATTTGCAGTTTTTTTTTTTGAAACGTCAGTTATTTTACGACCGAAGGTAGCAGAGAATAGAAGTTTTAAAGAAACAAAGAACACTTGCATCAAATGTTCCAAATACGATGCATTTCTTTCTCCGAATCCCACCGTCGTTTGGAATCGGATGGATTATTCCTCAGTTTGGCCGTCCATCCTCGACCTCGATGCTGTGCTACCATAGTGGCGGGGAGCGATAAAAAAGCTCCTCTGCCCGGTGGCCCGCCGCCGCTCTGCCCAAACCCCACCCAAAACCCTAGCCATGGACGCCGCCGCGCTGGAGGCGCTCATCCTCGACCTCCACGCCATCGAGGCCGTCAAGCTCGGCTCCTTCGTGCTCAAGTCCGGCATCACCTCCCCCATCTACCTCGACCTCCGCGCGCTCGTCTCCCACCCTCGCCTCCTCTCCTCCATCGCCTCCCTCCTCCACGCCCTCCCCGCCACCCGCCCCTACGATCTCCTCTGCGGTGTCCCCTACACCGCGCTCCCCATCGCCTCCGTCCTCTCCGTCGACCGCTCCGTCCCCATGCTCCTCCGCCGCAAGGAGGTCAAGTCCCACGGCACCGCCAAGTCCATCGAGGGCTCCTTCCGCCCCGGCGACACAGTCCTCATCATCGAGGACCTCGTCACCAGCGGCGCGTCGGTGCTCGAGACCGCAGCACCGCTCCGCGCACAGGGGCTCGTGGTCGCCGACGCCGCCGTGGTGGTCGACCGCGAGCAGGGCGGGCGGGAGAACCTTGCCGCCAATGGGATCACGCTGCATTCGCTCATGACCCTAACGGAGGTGCTTGCCGTGCTGCTGAAACACGGGAAGGTGAGTGAGGAGAAGGCGGAGGAGGTGAGGCGGTTCCTAGATGCCAATAGGCAGGTGGCTGTGCCAGGGGCGGCCGCCCCTAAGCCGAAAGTGGTTCGGAAGGCGTTTGCTGAGAGGGCGGGATCGGCCACGAACCCGATGGGTAAGAAGCTCTTCGAGGTAATGGAGGGGAAGCAAAGCAACCTTTGTGTTGCTGCAGATGTCGGGACAGCAAAGGAGCTTCTTGAGCTCGCTGACAAGGTACGACACTGCAATGTACACTTTTTCTTGTTGGGTGATTGCCCGATTAGTTAGAACTTACAATTGGGCACTTGAGCACCTTAGAATTTGTGTCTAAGTACTTGAGTAACTCAAAGAGTCAAGAATCAAGACGCAGATTCGGAACTGTGCGAATACCTCGCATTTGTCATTCCCTTTTGCTCTTTGTTCAGTCTTTAAGAGAGAATGTATCGATTGACTTGATGTGTGAGTAGTGCTAACTTAGTTATCTGATTATTATGCAGGTCGGCCCAGAGATTTGCATGCTGAAAACCCACGTGGATATATTGTCTGATTTTACGCCTGATTTTGGTGCCAACCTTCGATCGGTATGTTCTCTTATGACGCAATCTCGCCCTTCTTTTTCCATCATGCTTAATTGTTGGTAAACAATAACGCTTCTCTCAGATAGTACTGCTGAACCTTTTATGTTTACTGATAGACAACAGTGTCCATGATAGCACTCCCATTTCCTTCTTCAGAAACCAGTTGTAGTTTCTTTTGTGTCTGTCATAATACTGTTTTTGTTAATACTATCCGGTTAGGGAGCATTTGTTATTTCTGTATTTGTCGAATATATTAGTTTAACCTATTCTGTATCCCAATCATACCGCCTTCCATCTTCTTCCCATTTGAGCATAGTAGACTTATACCAAGGTAATTTTCTCAGTTTCTCTTACCTGATCACCTGATCTTATTTGGTTAATTATAGCTGTTTGGTAGTATAACAATGTGGCATTTTCTGTCCAAGATGTTTTTTTTCACGGTTTAATGGATTTTACAATGTTTTGAAGATTGCTGAGAAGCACAACTTTTTGATCTTTGAAGACCGCAAGTTTGCTGACATTGGAAACACAGTAACCATGCAATACGAAGGGTGAGAGAACACACTTCAAACCATCGACGCTCATTTCTTTCTTGTGCATATTTATGCTATATAATTATGTTTTCCTTACTTTGTTTCAGAGGGATATTCCGCATATTAGACTGGGCTGATATTGTTAATGCACATATAATTCCTGGACCTGGAATTGTGGATGGTTTGAAGCTGAAAGTAAGTCATGCTTGCACACCTTATAACTATGAATAAGTTAATTCTGTGTTTAAGAAATAACAAATTAATGTTACAGAAACTAGTAGCTATAGGTTTGGCCTGACATATGGCCGGTGCAGGCACATGGCAGGGTCAGACCAAGCTGACGCGGTCATGGCTGTAATCTATGCACACAGAATCAGTTGGTTGGTCCTTATTCATCCACATCAAGAATATCTTATTTAGTTAAATATCCATTTGTTGGGTTGTTAAGTTGTTAGCATCAATTAATTTATCTGTTAGCTTGTAAGCCGCACCTTATTAGAAGGCTAATTTGGCAGCAGTATGGTTAAGCAATAAAGATTTATCTTCTTGCTTCTTCTCTTCCACCTTCAGCACGCACCGGCAGTGATCACTACCATCTCGCACCTCTATCTCCTACGGCTGCTGCTGTGCATGAATTGTTCTGCAGCCGTCGTCACCATATTCAAGCTGTAACAGTATTGTACTAATTGTAGTCCCCACAATAATTGTTGTGTTATGTTATTGCAGGGCTTGCCAAAAGGAAGAGGGCTACTTTTGCTTGCTGAAATGAGCTCAGCTGGCAACCTTGCTCATGGAGATTACACTGCCGCAGCTGTAAAGGTTGCCGAACAACATTCTGATTTTGTAATTGGATTTATATCAGTAAAGCCTGCATCTTGGTCGGTGGCACCATCAAGTCCAGCTTTTATTCATGCCACTCCTGGCGTCCAAATGGTTTCTGGAGGTGATGCTCTTGGGCAACAATACAACACTCCCTATTCTGTAAGTTTATCCTTGTCTTTACAGAGTGTTTCTTCACACATCTTAATGCTTTCAAGTTGTTATAGACCTTTCATAAAGTTGGGTTAATATTATTATTTTAATGTGCATGACTGTAGTTATTGTGTATTCTTTCAGTTAATTCAACAACTTGCAAAGATTCAAGTTTTTAATGCCAACTTTTAGTATATGAAAGTATATTTGGATTTTTAATGGGTCATATGTTGTATTACAGTATTGGTCAGTTGTTGAGCACTAGATAGAAATGGTGCAAGCTGTATAAGTATAAAGTATGGGCAGACATTGAGATAACTCGTCATGTTAGGTTCTTTTACAATATCTTGGATACATTAATATATTAGCCACTCTGGGTTGCGGAACAAATAGTATGCTATTACCTTTTAACTATTGGAAACCAACTAGACTGCTAGATCGGCAGGTCACCGAGATGTGTGTTTTATAGGCCTCATTATTTATAGAAGATAATCAATATGGGCCTTTGAGATGATAGACTAGCTTAACTTATAAATTTCTTAGGAGACAAAATTAACTCTGTATTGTCGTGCACAACATATTTTGTGCACATGCCCTTTTTTGTATAAGATAATCAATATGGGCCTTTGAGATGAGACTGGCTTAACTTATAAAATTTCTTAGGAGACAAAAAACTAACCTTGTATTGTCGTGCACAACATATTTCTTTGGATACAAAGCTAACATTAAAATATACTCGTAGACATGCCTGTACATGCCGCAATATGATTGTCAGCTGATGTATCATGCACTTTACTTGCAACAGGTGATAAACGGTGGCAGTGATATAATTATAGTTGGGCGTGGGATCATCAAGGCCAGTGATCCTGCTGCGACCGCGAGGGAGTACCGCATCCAAGGGTGGCAAGCCTACCAATCCAGCTTGTCATGAGGATTTTCCAAAGCCCTCTCTAGATATCATCACCTTTCTATATGCGCGTTCGTGCGATTCATGTAATAAGACAAACATTGGTGCGACTGATGTAATAAGACTAACAGTGCCCTATAGGCGCTTCAGTCACGCCTGATATTGCCCAAGCCCCCGATGAATTCGGTTAATCATGCTTCCCTTGTTTGTTGCTGGGGTGTTGCGGATTTGTGGTACTTATGCTTGATGGGGTGAAGTGAACCAATCTCCCGTGCATCTTGTTCCCCAAATGTGGAGGCTTGTTGTGGGCTCGTGGTTTGGCCTAGACGCTAGACCGGCCACCGGCGGGAAGGGGCTAGGTCGCTACATAGACATAGTAAATAGATTTGGATGTATGCTTTGGCTATTTTGACTTACATTAGTGTTTATAATGTAGAAATATATTTACGTAATATTTGAGTAAATTATTTTTCTAAGAAAACTTCTATATAATTATATTAGGGAAATATATTTAACAAACTTATATTATAGGCCTTTTATCGTTGAACCCTTATAACTCATTTTGCATTTAACAAATCCTTACGCTCGGTATTGGTGGACTTTTAGTCTTCTGAGGCTAGATTTGTGCCCACGTGTGTGCCACATTGACGCCACCTAGTAGAACCAATTTAGTGAGAGTAGCTTGCGAGATGGGAGTAGAAGTAAAATAGAGGAGGAGCCATTGGTGGCGACAAGGGCCGCCATGTCGAGGCGGTGGCAGCGTGGTGGCACACAACAACGACGCGAGTGCAGAGCATGTGGTGGCGCGCCGGCGCATGATGATGACGCAAGCGCAGAGCGCATAGTGGCGAGTGCAATGTAGGCGACGATGCAACGGTGAATGTGGTGGTTAACGAACCACTTTGGCAGACAACGACGCATGAGTGGGCGAGGCGCACACGCAACAGTGAAAGATGAAACAGCTCAATGGTGCGGCATGAGAGGTGCAACAATGCAAGCATCATGGCGGTGGCGGGTGTAGTAGCCAATGATGGTGCAACAAAGAGCAGGATGACGTGACAGCGCTGGTGGCGTCGCGAGTGACAAGTGTGGAGGAAGCAAGGCAACATGTGTGTTTGCGTACATGCGACGGCAACGGGATGGTGGCGCAACAAGGCAACGATAGGTTGCGGCAGATATCGCCACCGGTTGCTTCGCGCCATCTCTCATTTGTACTCCCACCCTGCTCTCCCTAAGCTAGTTCCAAAAGGCGTGGGCACAAAACTAGCCTCCAAGGACTAAAAATCCACCAACGTTGAATGCAGTGGGTTGTTAGATCAAAAATGAGTTGTGGAGGGTCCAACAATAAAAGCATGAAATACAAAGGATTCTGTGTAAGCCAGATGATTTATTGATATTTTGCAGTCATTTTTAGGAGGTTTTAAATTTTTTTCCTTAATTTTTTTAAAAACAAATTTATTATAATTTTTTAGACTCTTCAAAGCCTCTTTCGAATGTTTACAACTTTTTTTAGATTAAAATTTAACTATTTTCAGCTGCAAAGAACATGTCTTTGATAGGTTAGACGGACGAGTTGGCGGAGCTCGCGCTTGGACGGATCAGGGATGTCACCATCATCCCATAGCCGGCGCCGTCGGCTACCCCACGTCTTCTTCTCCGTCCCCAGCCGGCGGCGTGCTAGACTCTCTGCTCCGCATCCGCAAACATCGTGCCTTTTCAACGACAACCACCAGAACGACGAGTCAAATTGGCCTACTCGTGAAAGAAACAGCGGTTCCGCACACTCGTCACTCGTGCTCCTCAGCTCAGCTCAGCTCAGCTCAGCTGCGCTGCTCCCCACCATGAATCCATCGTCTTCTGCGCTCTTCTCTCCCGCCCCAAATCCCACCATGGATGCCGCCACCCTGGAAGCTCTCATCCTGGCCCTCCACGCCATCGAGGCCGTCAAGTTCGGCTCCTTCGTGCTCAAGTCCGGCATCACCTCCCCCATCTACCTCGACCTCCGCGCGCTCGTCTCCCACCCGCGCCTCCTCTCCTCGGTCGCCTCCCTGCTCCACGCCCTCCCCACCACCCGCCCCTACCACCTCCTCTGCGGCGTCCCCTACACCGCGCTCCCCATCGCCTCCGCCCTCTCCGCCGCCCACTCCGTCCCCATGCTCCTCCGCCGCTACGACGTCACCGCCGCCGAGCCCATCGACGGCGCCTTCCGCCCCGCCGACGCCGTCCTCATCGTCGAGGACCTCGTCACCACCGGCTCCTCCGTGCTCGAGACCGTCGCGCCGCTCCGCGCCCAGGGGCTCCTCGTGTCCGACGCGGTCGTCGTCGTCGACCGCCAGCAGGGCGGGCGGGAGAACCTTGCCGCCAACGGGGTCACGCTGCACTCGCTCATGACCCTTACGGAGATGCTCGCCGTGCTCGTGAAGCACGACAAGGTGCGCGAGGAGAAGGCGGAGGAGGTGAGGCGGTTCCTCAGCGCGAACCGGATGGTGGCGGTGCCGGGGGTGCCTGCCAAACCCAAAGTGGTTCGGAAGGCGTTCGCTGAGAGGGCGGCATTGGCCACGAACCCCATGGGGAGGAAGCTCTTTGAGGTGATGGAGGCGAAGCAGAGCAACTTGTGTGTTGCTGCAGATGTTGGGACAACAAAGGAGTTGCTTGATCTTGCTGAGAAGGTATTGAAGTACTGGACTGATTTAAGTCATTAATATTGCCGGTGAAATGGGGATGCTGTGATAGTTTTAGGCTTTACCATTACAAAGTCAGCATGTCAATTTCTTATTCTGGATGGCATAGGGGTGGCTAACTATGCAATATGTGTGTATTAAGATGGAACTTATTGTAAATTAGCATTGGTCCCTGCATTAGGTAAATAACAAATTTGCAATTTGGCGGTTGTGAGGATACCTCCAGATTAGATATATGGTACTTGTCTACTTGTCCGTTGTTACCTCCTTATGTATTACTCCCTATGTTTTTTTTTGTTTGACGCTTTTTACTTTTGGACACAACTTTGACCATTCGTCTTATTCAAAATTTTAGTGCAAACATGCAAAAAAATAAGTCATGTTTAAAGTATCTTTGTTAATAAAACAAATCACGATAAAATAAATGATATTTACATAATTTTTTTAATAAGACGAATGGTCAAAGGCGTGTCCAAAAGTCAAAAGCGTCAAATAAAAAAGAACGGAGGGAGTATTTACTTATGTTTAGGCATGTCAAACTGCGGTACTGGAGACAAGTGAGTAAATTAGTTGTGCGATCAGTGCCATGACATTCTCTCTCTCCTATAGGTTAGAGCCCCATACTTGCAAATTAAATTTTATCATCTTCCCTTTTTTATGATTTTTTCTAGGCTTGGATACTGCAGTATATCTTTCACATCTACGATGGTAGATAGAGTGATCTAATATGATCATCATGTTAGTACAGTTTCGTCACTAAAATGGCATGCCTTTTTAGAAAACTTCTTTCAGAACTTTGGGGAATCCCATTTTATTCATTACACACATTTCGTATATGCTAAGGGTGTCTTTGATTTTCTTCTACTTATTCTTTTTTGCTAAGGGTGTCTTTGATTTTGTTCTGCTTATTCTTTTTTAGTACATTGAATTGCTGTTGTCAAGCCATCAATTTTTTTGTGTGTTTAAACTTTAAACTTATTTGTCCAATTGTTTTGTAGGTTGGTCCGGCGATTTGTATGTTGAAAACCCATGTGGATATCTTGTCTGATTTTACACCAGATTTTGGTGCCAAGCTCCGTTCCGTACGTTCTCTTGTGATACGGTTTTGCTTTTCTTTTCATCATTATTTGTTATTGACAATGCTATGATCCTTTTTTTTGTTGTTAGTAGAATGGTAGTTCTATAATGGTCCGGGCTGATATTTTTAGTTGTAGTTTCTTTGTATGATATCAGAAGTAGGATCTTTTTGTCTATCAATGTTGAGCTTTTTCCTCTTATAGCAATGTGCTTTTCACTGTTCAAGATGTTAAAGCTATGGCATGGCTCAATTTTATATAGATTTTTTATCTAATTAATGCATTGTTGTAAAAACCATTTGAAGATTGCTGAGATGCACAACTTTTTGATCTTTGAAGATCGCAAATTTGCTGACATTGGAAACACAGTAGCAATGCAATATGAAGGGTGAGAGAAGGACATTATAAAATATCTATCAAGTTTATTTGTTTTTATATGTGTACACAACATAACTGCTGTTTTTACTTTGGTTTAGAGGAATATTCCGCATATCAGAGTGGGCTGACCTTGTTAATGCACATATTATCCCTGGACCTGGAATTGTAGATGGTTTGAAGCTCAAGGTATCTTATACTTTACATTTTTATATGCCTTATAACAAGTTAATGTTGAGTTACAAAATTAAAATGTCAATGTTACAGATGTACATAGCTGATGTATAGCAGTGCACTGGTGTTCACAATAGCTGTTGTGTTATGGTATTGAAGGGTTTGCCGAAAGGAAGAGGGCTACTTTTGCTTGCTGAAATGAGCTCAGCTGGCAACCTTGCTCATGGAGACTACACTGCTGCAGCTGTAAAGTTTGCTGAACAACATTCTGATTTTGTAATTGGATTTATATCAGTAAATCCTGCATCTTGGTCTGTGGCACCATCAAGTCCAGCATTTATTCATGCAACTCCTGGAGTTCAGATGGTCACTGCAGGATATGCTCCTGGTCAACAGTGCGACACTCCTTATTTTGTGAGTTTAACCTTGCTATAATAAGTTGTTTGTGTGATTAGTACATTTTTGGCACACATCTTAATGCGATGTTTTTAGATCTTTAATTATGTCCATGTAGTATGTTGGCTGCGCTCTTTCGTTGTGCTACACAGGTCTGTCGTTATTGTGCACCATTCCAGCTAATGTAGTAACTTTAAAGTAACTTTAACAAAGTTTCCGCACAGTTTGTGCTTGTGTGCTTTTGACTATATGGATTACAGTGGACCAACTCATTAAGTTAAGTGTCAATTATTGCGTACTAATGCATTAGAAACAGTGACAACCATGCAGTTTTTTAGACAGTGGAATAAAATTCTGACCTCTGCAACATGAGATAACTTCGGAATGTAAGAGATCCTATTAGAACAACTTGGACATGTTAGTATATACACCCTTTGGCTTGCGGACTAAATAAAACATCTTCCAAAATCAACTACTGACTTCTATAAATAGAAAATAGAATGTTAATTCAGCATGTTGCTTAGACCGGCTGAATTATCATTATTTTTTGGTTATTACTCTTATGTACAGGATAAATAGTCAAGCAATATGAACCTATGAGATGAGCATGGAATTTCTAGCTGACTGCGTTCTACCCTTCTTAGATAAAGGAATAATTCGATTTCTATGCCCACAACGTATACGGCCTACTGCATTCTGCTCTTAGCACACGATTTGGCTCGTGCTTTTTTTTTTTCTTTTAGAAAACTGTATCTCGCTGCCGAGGTCAATGTGATGGATCACAAGTGGCTTTAAAACCAGCTTTGCACCACCACTTTCTTCCCCCTCTTTCTTAATCTTAGTAATGATACTAAATTAACTTTGGCTGGATACTTCTGTACAAAATTTTGGGTGTATCCACTTAGTTTTTTCCTCTTTTGTCGCGATCCACGTTTTTGCTGATAATTCTCACTTTCAACTACACTATATATACGACAGGTCATAAACGACAGAGGCAGTGATATAATCATAATCGGATGTGAGATTACAAAAGCAAGCGATCCTGCTGAGACCGCGAGGGAGTACCGCATCCAAGGGTGGCAGGCCTACCAATCCAGCTTGCCATGAGTATTTCTGAGCAACTCTTCCAATGCAAGTATGCAACCAATGTAATATCTGTACCAGGGCATTCAGGCTATATAGATGTAATAAGATCATGCTCCCATCTTTGCTACGTTGCATATGCCCAGTATCAACTATCAACACCCTCTTGCAACATTTTTTTTTTGTGTGTCTGTGATGATAAAGGCAAAGTTCTTTGTAATACCTGTGCTGGACCTCTACTTTAGAGTCTATAACCAGGAGTAATTTCAGAAGTTCTTTGTTATACCTGTACTTGACCTCTACTTTAGAGTCATCCAAACCAGCTGCTCTATTCTCACCCTCTATTTTACTATTAGCCTCTATCCTTTCCTCTAAATTTTCTTCGTATTTTACACTGCACTCTAAGTTACTGTATTTTAGAGTCCATCAGACACTCCATCCAAAGTTACTGTATTTTAGAGTCCCTTCTACGGATGCTCACCAGGAGTACAACTTAACATGATGCGTAGACGTGATGCTATCTTGATTGTGAAGACGCTGGCAAGCTGGCGTTTCAATTCCAAACCATTTTACTGTTAGTGATATGATCCCATGGTTGATGGTTCCCATCACGACAATGCGACAGCGAAGCCAGGCAGTACAGAAGCTGACCATGATCACTCAACGAACTTGCTTAATCAACTGCAATGTCTCTATCGTTGGAGTGTGCTTAATAATTGCAGTGTCAACCGGTGAGCTGCTCCCGCCGCCTGATCCTCACGGGGAGCCCGCCTTTCATTCTCATCGTCGCCGTCATCTCGTACGGCGGCGGAGCCGCCATGCTCGCCGGCGCCTGCGCCGTCTCCACAGCGAACCTCCTGACCACGGCGGCCACCACGGCCTTCATCTGCACGTACGCCATCTCCTTCCCCAGGCACGCCCGTGGGCCTGCGTGGAAGATGGGGTACCTCGCCGCGTCCGCCGCCACGAACTCGCCGTCGCCGTCGAGCCACCGTTCGGGGCGGAACTCGCTGCAGTCGTCTCCCCACAGCCGCGGCATCCTCCCCATGGCGTACGCGGAGTAGTCGGCGAACCAGCCCGCCCGCACCGACGTGCCGTCCGGCAGCACGTCCGCCGCCGCCGCAACCCGCGAGTTGATCGGCACCGGCGGGTACAGCCGCATCGCCTCGGTGAGCGCGGCGTGCAGGTAGTGCATCCCCTTCAGCTCGTCATACCCGTCGTCTTCGTCTCCGGCGTCAGCGCGGCGGTCGTCGTCGTCGTCTCCGTGGCGCGAGGCCTCCTCGTACACGCGCCACTCGCAGCGCGGGTTGGCGGCGAGGAGCCAGAAGAACCAGGTGAGAGCGGCGGACGTCGTGTCCTTCCCTGCGAGCACGAAGCTGACGACGATGTCCCGCAGGAACCGGCGCTTCGCCTCCGGCGAGTCGAACATCGCACCGAGCTCGCCGCCGCCGCCTTCATCAATCGCCTCCGCGAACCTCGACAGCAGGTGGTGCTCGTGGTGACTGCTCCCTCGCGGCTGCTCCGCCGCCATCATCGCCATCACGTACTCGTCGATGACCCTGATGGATTCACGCAGCTGCCGTTCGCTTCCGACGTTGGCGAGCTTCATCACCCTCCACACCCAGGTCGTCGGGTGGAACATGCGCGCCATGGAGGTCTCGACGGCGTAATCGAACGCCGCGAAGAAGGCCTCGTGCCGGCAATTCCCATCCCCATCCTCCAGCAGCGTGGAGCTCTCGACGCCGAACGCCACGCTGCAGATGTTGTCGAAGGCGAAGCGTTTGAACGCGTCTTGCAGGTCGATGGCCTCGCCGGAGTCGGCGGCGGCGGCGAGGAAGGGGAGGAGGCGGCGGCGGATGTGCGCCCTTAGTACGCGGGCAGAAAAGCGGCGGAGCGAGCGGGAGGAGAAGGAGTAGGAGGCGAGCTTGCGCTGGAGGCTCCAGAGGCGGCCGTCGGCGAGGAACATGCCGTGGCCGAGGAGGTCGGCGAAGGGGACGGCGAAGCGCGCGCCCTTGACGTAGTTGGAGAAGCCGGCGCGCAGGAAGTGGTCGACGACGGCCGGGTTGGCGGTGGCAACGCCGTTGCCGAGGCCGAGGACGCCGCGGACGAGGATTGTGGAGGTCGGGGCGGCGGCGAGCAGGTCGGTGGTCCAGTCCAGGAAGCGGTGCAGGTTGCGGAGGAAGGGCAGGAGGTTGCCGAGGACGGGGTTTGGGTGGGGGCAGTGGTTGTGGGGCGTCGCGTTTGCCGCAGTTTGGCGGCGCCGGAGGTGGAGGAGGAGAAAGACAGGAGGGAGGAGGAGGAGGAGCTGTGCCAGTGCCATGGTTCCGTCCATGAGCAATGAAAAATTCAGATTTTGGGCAGCGGATAAGCATCTCAAGGTTGTTGGGTTTGACCTCCCAGCTGTAGGCGGGGGACATCCGACTCCCGTCGGACCGAGCCCCGGCCAACGCCTCATCTGACCGTTCACTGCCTAGCTGCGAGCCGTTCGATATCCAGTCTCACCCCAACGAGTAGGGATGGCAATGGGGACCGATCCCGATTCCTCATGGAATTCCCTATTGGGGCGGGGATGGTAGAATGTAGCCGCGGGGGGACAAAATGGTAAAAATTAGTCCCGTCGGATCCCATGGGACGGGATGGTTAACCGTCCCGTCCTCGTTCCCGTGGGCCCTCAGATATTTTCAATGCCTGTGTATTCCGTGCCCAAGAATCCAAATTTAACCGCCCAAGCCCATTTGTATTTCCGCCTAATGCTTGGGGAGTTGGGGACTTAGGTTCGATTTCAAGTTGCTAGCCTCCCTCCTCCTCGCCTCGCTTTCGCTCGCCTCGCCCCCTCTCTCTCCCGTCCTTGGCGTACCGCCCTCAAGCCCTCCACTTTCTGCTGAAGCCGCCATTGCGCTTCATGACCCGCGCCTTGACAGACTGAGTCATGACGCCGCCATGCAATACACTGCCGTTCTGCTCTGACGGCTGACGCCTAAACCTTGCATGCTGCATACCATTTAGCCGCCCCACATACTGATATGGTCAAGGCTGTCGCGCCACCGACGCCAAACCCAGTTCCCACCCGGTGTCGACGCTTGCGTTCACTTGTAAGCCGACGCCACATAGCCGTCGTCTCCTTCGGTCCGAGCGACGAAGCTCAGATCGGCATAAGCCGCGCCGCCTCGCCATCGCCACCCCTAAGTCTGACGGCGGCGAAGAAGGTCGATGACTAAATCTCGCTCCCTACACCCCACTCCGCACTCCGTGTTGATTACTTGTAGTCCTCCTCCTTGAGTTCATCATATTCGATGGTCACGTAGTACACCCATCGATGTGCTGCTGCTGATCTGGTGCCGCCTCTCCTCCGCTCGATGCAAAGGCTCGCCGTCGACCCACACCCATCTGTGAAAAAGGCCACCTCCACCAAGACGAAAAGCCGCCTTGCGGTTGAAGGAGCTCTTCGCTCAACCACCTCGAAGCGTTATCCTCTGGCGGCGGCCTCCACTGCTAAAATCCTTGGGGTTCGATTTCAAGCACGCTACCCTCATTTGTATTTTAACTCTTTATTAGCTACCGCCTGTGTTGTTCAAATGTGTGATTCACTTAATTTTAGTAGGTACACCATCGTGCATTTGGGGTTATGATGTTTATAATTAAATCGAATCGATATAGTCAGATATTTGTATGTTGCATGGTCGTTCATTAACATCGATGCTTGTATCCTTCCGTGGTCTTTTGTTAGATTCACCATGAAATCAACTCCGGTAGTGGGAGTAGCGACGAAGAATCACAACCACCACCGAGTCATTAATGATTACGAGCCCATGCAAATTGATGATGATGATGATGAGATAGAGGATATGAACTTTGGATGCAAGAGAAGCTTATCATTGCTTTGGAAGGATTTTAAAAGGTCAAAGTTCTTTGGTGAAGTTAAGGCTCAATGCCTTCATTGCCACAAGTATCTTGGAGGAAAAGCAAGAATGGGACAAGACATCTACATGACCATCCGAAAATCGCACATTGAGGAAGATCAAGTCGATGGGACAAAATAAGTCACTTGCACAATCTTCCTTGAGATTCAATTCCGGAGGAAGGAAAATATCTGTGAAGAATTACACATTTGATCCGTAGTAGCTAAGAGAGAGCTTGCTGCCATGATTATACTACATGAGTATCCTTTATCTATTGTTGACCATATTGGATTTCGAAGGTTTGTGAGTGCACTACAGCCATTATTCACGATGGTGACTCGAAACACTATTAGGTAATTTTCTTGTACATATTATTACAATTTTTAAGTATAGAAAATCTTTGTGATGTTACTAAGTTCATATTTATGCAATTTTAGGAAGGTCATCATGGATGCATATATGGAAGAAAAGAAAAAGGCTCTAGCCTATATGGTGGAACTAAGTCAAGAGTGGCTATTACTTCGGACTTGTGGACCTCGGATAACCAAAAAAGAGGGTACATGGCTATCACAAACTCATTTCATAGATGATATATGGACACTTAGGAACATTATCATGAGGTACTTAATGAATATATTATCTTGCTGCCATCATCTTTAATTCTGAATTTTGCTACTATCATTATCTTGTCGCCATCATCTTTAATTCACCTCTATATGTAGGTTCATATATGTGCCCGCCCGCACACACCGAGGTTATTTGTGAGGTGCTCTATGAAGCATTAGTGGAATGGAATCTTGACGAGAAGGTCTCAACTTTGACTCTTGATAATTGCAAAGACAAATGATAAGGTAATTCTTGATCTTGTCAAGAAGATTGGTAAATCTAAGCTAATGCTAGAGGAAACCTGTTGCATATGCGCTGTCTTTGCCCATATTCTTAACCCGATTGTGAAGGATGGTTTAGAGGTGATAAAAATTCAATTGCAAAAATTAAATGAAAGTATCGCATTTTGGACGACCACACCTAAAAGAGTAGAGAAATTTGAAGAAATTGCTAAACATGTCAAAGTCAAAGTTGAACACAAGTTAGGCCTTGATTGCAAAACTAGATGGAATTCTACATACAAGATGCTTAGTATTGCTTTACCTTACAAGGCTGTTTTTAACCGTGCAACACGCGTTGATAAGCTATATGATTGTGCTCCTAGTGAAGAAGAATGGGCTTTTGCTAGAGAGGTAGTTGATAGGCTCAAGTTGTTTAATGACATCACTGCTGTATTTTCGGGAACAAATTATGTGACTGCCAATGTTCAACTTCTTAAAATTTGTGAGGCTAAAGAGCAGATTAGGCAGTGGGCTGCATGTGGCAATCCCATTATAGAGGAAATGTCATGTGAAATGATTGAAAAGTTTGATAAATATTGGAAGGAAATCCAAGGACCAATGGGATTGGCCACCATTCTTGATCCTCGTTTCAAACCGACTACCTTCTTGGGTTCTTGGAGACCCTTACTAGTGAGACTAGTGAAGAATGTGCGAGAGAAACTTAGCATGGTTAGAGAGTCTCTATATGATTTGATGAAGATGTATGAAGTGGAAGATGATGAAGATAACACAGAGTCGTCAGATCCTCCACTTGCCAATTCAGGTGTGCTCTCTACAATTAGTGCACGTGTTGCTAGTAGAAGGCCGACAACAATGAGATTCAAATCAGAGCTAGATAGGTACTTGGAGGATGAGTTGGTTCCAATCGGTTCGTAAAATTTCAAGATTCTTGATTGGTGGAAGGTAGTGGGACACGTTATCCCACATTGAGGAAGGTTGCACGAGACATATTTGCAATTCCAGTTAGTACAGCTTGCATCGAATCGCATTTAGCACTAGCGGGAGGGTTCTTAGTGAGCACCGTAGTCGACTAACTCCGGATATCTTGGAGGCCTTAATGTGTTCACAAGATTGGCTTCGAAACAAGTATCGAGGTGTATATTTTGTACTACTCATACTCAATTCAATAAATTCTCCCACTGTCATGGTTGCAAAGTAATTCTTGTAATTCTTTTGTGTAGGTGATAATGAAGAAACTGCAAGCTTTTGGAGTTGTCTTCAAGAGATCCAAGATGGGATTGAGGTACTATATTTAAAACTAAAAATCAACAATGCATCGTACTTTACTCATTCCTTGTTAAATACTGGACTAATGACTAATTTGTATACATTTTGCTGCTGTTTGCATGCAGGGACTTCCACTGGTTTAAGCTTTGAAGACCATGAATGATGAAAGCTTGGAGCTGGCAGCTAGCCTGCTATTCTTACTCTTGCTCATGAGTCATTAGTCATTTCCTACTAAGTCTACTCTAAGTAGCTGATCTTTAGTTTATGTGTTTGTCGTTGTGCCTTGACCATGAACTTGTAAACTTTTGGCGATGCTTTTGGGTACTTCATATTTGGCACAAAGTGAAACTACTTTGGTGGACAAAATGTTTGTGTTATTCATGAACTTGTAAGTTGTAACCGTTGTGAGTTGACTTGTGAAGTTGTGATGTGATTATGTGAACCTGTAAGCACTAAGCAACTGCATATATTGTGAATTGTCAATTGCATGCATGATGATAAGCGGGGACGGGGACCCCGCGGGGATTAATTCCCCGCGCGGGGACGGGGATGGGTCAATTGTTTGCCCCGTTGCATTTGAGGGGACGGGACGGATTTTCTCCCATGGGGGCGGGTCCAGCGACGCATTCCCCGACGGTGAATTCCCCGTTGCCATCTCTACCAACGACGTCTCTGCCTCCCCAAAACGCATGCGACCTCTAGGGTTACACTTACATGGGACGGCGTGGCCGCTGGGCCCAAGTCTAAGGGACGGGAAAGCGCCGCCGCCTCCGCCTCCGCCACCGCCACCGCCGCCGCCGCCGCAGGCCTGGTTTCGGTGGTGGAAGGGGAGAGCTCGAGTTTGGGGAACGGCACGAGACGTCGTTGGGGTGAGACGGGAGATCGAACGGCTCGCAGCTAGGCAGTGAACGGTCAAATGAGGCGTTGGACGGGGCTTGGTCCGACGGGCGTCGGACGTCCCCCGCTTCCGACCTCCCATTCCCGTAGAGATTCGTGTTTAGACAAATCGGCCTTCACAGTTCATATAGTATTTTTTTCTAAAAAAACCTCCTCAACTTTTGGATTTAAGCAATCAGGTTTTTTCTCCTCTCTCTCTCTCTCTAGCCGGCCATAACCCGGCCGCATTGCCGTTGGCGACCACGGTGACTCTCGTTGCTCCTGCACCCGGTCCATAGTCGGGCGCCGGCCAGCCAGGTGGTCGCCGCCGCTGTTGGGTGGTCGGAGATGAAGAGGAAGAGGAGAAAAGGAACCAATCGTTTTTCAGAAAGTTAAGGGTTTTTCAGAAAGTTAAGGGTGGTTATATAAATGAATCTGTTTTGGGCTAGGTGGAGCTGGTGCATGGAACTCGTCGCTAATTGAGTAACCGTGGACTTGCTTGTGACCCGGAATACCATGGGAAAATCCGCTCTCTTTTTAGCAGTAGTACATCATCAAGGTTGCAGTGCACCATTTACTTGACTACTCCCTCCAGTTTGATAATTCATGTCGCTGGAGCGTTTTGTGTTTAGTTGGAAAATTCCTGTCGTTCTAGGATGCATTGATTGCAAGCAAAACTTTACGTTGCCCTAGAACCATTTGTTGAGTGTGCATGTAAATAAAGTGTAGCATCAAAATTCGAACCTAGACATGCAACTCATGGGAAAGTGGGAGCAACCACTAAGCTGCAAGCATTTATTTGATCATATGGAGTACTACGAGATATTTAATACTTCCTTGGTATGTGAGATCATGTCTAAAACGACAGGAATTATCAAACTGGAGGGAGTAACATGTACCGTTAACACTTTTTATTGTGCCATTAATTGATTTTGATCGATCCCAAGTTCCTAGCACCAACTCGTATGAGAATCTTCAATGATAGAGCCATTTAACTATAAGCAAGTTTCATGGCATCTATAGATAGCATGTAGACGACATCTCCCATGGGAATTTAATTGCTAGAGAAAATTTAGTCGGGCGCCGGCCAGCGAGGTGGTCGCCGCCGCTGTTGGGTGGTCGGAGATGAAGAGGAAGAGGAGAAAAGGAACCAATCGTTTTTCAGAAAGTTAAGGGTTTTTTAGAAAGTTAAGGGTGGTTATACAAATGAATCTGTTTTGGGCTAGGTGGAGCTGGTGCATGGAACTCGTCGCTAATTGAGTAACCGTGGACTTGCTTGTGACTATGGGCGGATCCAGGGGGTGCACCGTGTGCACGGGCACCCCCTAAAATTTAGAAACACAAAGACCCCCCCTATATAGTATTGGGCCAAATTCGGCCTCTTCTCTCACTCTCTCACTCACATTCAGCCCACTGGCCACCCTCCACTGGCCCAGCGCCCCACCGGCCCACCCAGGCGCCCAGCCCTCCATCTCCAGTGTACTCCACTCCATCCCCACTCCAGCACTCCTCAGCACGTGCGCGACTCAGCCGGCTAGGGCTAGCTCTCCTCTCGAACGGGCACGCCGGCGCCGCGCCGCCACGCCGCCGAGGCGCCGACGCCGGCGAGGGGTCGCGCGAGCCGCGAGGGCAGGGGCTGCAGGGAGAAGTGCAGCGGCCGGGCGGCGCCCCGGCGGCGCGGCGGGCGGCCGGCGGCGGTAGGCTCGGGCGGCGGGCGCTCGGCGCCTCGGCCTCGGCTCCTCTCCTCAGCGGCTCAGGCGCTCAGCTCCCCTGCGCCCCTGCGGTCTGCCTCCTCCTCCTCGGCTCCTCCTCACTAGTCACTCCTGTGATTGAATATTTGAATCAGTGAATGTGTGTGAATATGTGATTTGTGATTTTGTGATAGATTTGTGATTGAATCAGTGAATGTTAATATGTCAATTTGTGATATGTGAAATGTGATTTGTGTTGCATTTTTGTGATATGAGAAATAGCATGGGCAATCAAGTTTTGAATGATTGTTTGGTGACATTTATTGAGCGGGATATCTTCTCCAATGTTACGGATGAAGCTATAATTGAGCGTTTTCAAAAGATGAAGACCCGTAAAATAATATTATAAGGTACAATTTCGATGTTCACCGCACTTTATATTATATTATGTTATTATTGTGGAACTTAGAAACTAGCTATGCATTTGACTATTTGTGCCAATTCTACATTTCTACGTTAATTTGTGCTATATGTGTCTATTGCCAAGTGCGCAAAAAAATTTATATAAGCCGTGCACCCCAAGTTTTGAAATCCTGGATCCGCCACTACTTGTGACCCGGATACCATGGGAAAATCCGCTCTCTTTTTAGCAGTAGGACATCATCAATGTTGCAGTGAACCATTTACTTGACTAACATGTACCGTTAACACTTTTTATTGTGCCATTAATTGATTTTGATCGATCCCAAGTTCCTAGCACCAACTCATATGAGAATCTTCAATGGTAGAGCCATTTAACTATAAGCAAGTTTCATGGCATCTATAGATAGCATGTAGACGACATCTCCCATGGGAATTTAATTGCTAGAGAAAATTTGGGGTTCATATTAGTTAAGAGAAAATTGTTAAGAGACTTCTATGTCCTTCCACATTGATTTAATTGCTCACGGTCATAATACACGTGAAAAACAAGAATACTAATAAACGATATGTCGGGGATAAAATTACGGCCCATTGCCATGGCCCACTCCCTGACGGCCCAATCGAACTGCCTACCAGGGGCCAAGCTCCCTGGAAGGTTCTATCAGGCCCATGTGCATCCTGCCAAATGCCACTTGGTCAGCGGTTGTAATGGCCTAGGATTCGTGTTTGAGTCCGACTCGAACAGAAGTTCTGCACGGCTACGTGAAGACCCGGACGTTGGTTTTTCGGATTGAAATAGAAGTCGTGATTCCCAAGACTAGGAGTATGCCTTATCTACCTCGGGATATATTTGGCATGTCGAGTTCGTTACGTACTCGTAGTTAGCCCGGCCCGATAATCCCTCGGTAGGTCGGTTTGTTCCGCACTATATAAACAGAGCCCCTACGGCGTTAGGGGGCATCCAATGTCGGATATCTGACTTCGAGTTTATGCATTAGCATCTCGTAGACACCTGATCTTCGTTTGTACACCCATAATCTCGCCGAGACTTGTTCTTCTCGTCGAGCCACTTCTTGTATTCATCTCTGATATATAAGAAAGGCTGGACGTAGGGCTATTATCTCTCCCGAGGCTGAACCGTGATAAAAACCCCATCTCTGCTCGTTCTTTGTTCGTGGTTGTTCTACGTGTCTCCCATCTCACTTCTAAAGAACCTTAGCGACTTGAGATCGTTATCTCAACCGTCGACAGTTGGTGCCATCCGTGGGGATACGCAGATCGAGTATGTCGAACTCCATCAGCGATACGGAGATTCTCCCTGAGGACTACGACTCAGAAGGACAGGATGTTTCTTCCTCGCCACTCGAATCGATCTTATCGCCCGGATCGATGTTCAGATCCGAGACAGAGGTCTCTGGATATGCCGGAGATGATCTCGGGTCGAGCTCCGTCATTGACGATGAATCTGGGCAAGCGATCTTTACGATGGTTTAGATCTATCGATTCGGTGGCTATGTCGGTCGATTCTTCTGTGGTGACACGATGATGACGCCGTCTAAGCCAGCAGACGCACGCCACCGCGCGTCGTCAATATATGGTCACGCAGGACCTCGGGGATCCCGCACGGGTCCTGATGGCGAAGAGATCGGCGAGTCAATTTCGCTCGGCACCAAGATTGAGTACGCATAACTGCCATGAAAGCAAGATATTGTTCGCCGCGCTTTGCGAATCCATCGACCAAACCTTGGCGCAGTCCGCGATCGGTATAAGCGTCGGCGACGCGATTCGCCTCAGCGCCTCGCCAAGACCCCGGTAGAAGTTCACCGCCGGGTGGAATCCCGCACCTGCATCTAATCGGGCAAGACGCGGATGCTTCAGGATTCTAGGACCAATTGAGCGAGCCGGAACGGCTTCAGCCACAACAATCAGTGTCGAGATCCGCCGCGGGACAATCTCGTCCTCGTGGCGATGAAGTAACTACTCGCCTTGAGAAATTGGTAGAGGGCCTTAAGTCTATGGGTGAGGCATCATTCGGCGATCGGTGAGCTGTCCGGTAGATTTGGACGATGGCGATCGATCGATCGCGTGACCGCCACCGCGTCGAAGGACCACTGCCCACGAGCAAAGCCGCCGTGGTCCCCGCCTTCGCCAAGTCTCCATAGTCATCGCGACCACGAGGGCAAGCGTGCGCGCGGCGGTCCACGGACGATCCTCTCGCGAGGCGCGTTATCGCGACCACGAGGAAGGCGCGCAGGGCTTATCACGGAGAGAGTTTCTCCAGCGAGACCTCTCGCTCGGCAAGAGTTCCCAGACCAACGGGACCAATGTCTTCTCGAGGCTAGGTTCTACCGGGAAGGTGGCGGTCTTATGCCTTGGGTCAGGGGCATTTTTCGACGAGCTTCGCTACGTTTCGGTGGCCCTCAAAGTTCAAGCCCGGACACATGGAGAGGTACAACGGGACCCAGAACCCAGAGGAGTTTCTTTCCATCTACGCTACGACCATCATGGCTGCCGGGGGTGACGAGCTTGTCATGACCAATTACCTTCCGACTCTCCTTGAGTATTTGCTCGGGCGTGGTCATTTAATCGACAAGAGGTTCCATTAGCTCTTGGAACCAGACTTTGTGACGCCTCGATTGCTAATTTCCGAGTACATTACGTGCGTCTGGGCAAGGAGGATGATCTGCACGGATGATCCGGATGAGCGGGAGACCTCCGCAACCGTGAAGCGTTTCATCAAGATTCGCAACACAATCCGAACATCTCGGACGAATCATTGTCCGCGCCTTTAAAACGGAGTCCGCGACGAGCGGCTCACCCAGATCTCGAGATCGATGAGACTGGACCGCCAACGACTTGTTCAAATACCGATCGCTATGCCAACGCGGCAGAGCGCGTTCAAGATAAGAAGGCGTTAAACAAGGCGAAGCCGTCGCCCATGACTGGTGTAGAGGAAAAGAAGAAGAGCAAAGAACAATCACGGTGACAAGAAGTCCTGGAAGAAAAAGAAGGGTGATGTGAACAACAACATGCCAGTATAGATCGCACACCTCCCCCAGGATGGGCGTAAAAGCCCAACAATAACTATGAGGGCAAGAAGCCCGCCAGGAGGCAACCAAGGCAAGAAAGGTCGGTGACCGATATTGCAAGTTCCACCACATTACGGGCATGACACGCGCCATCAGTAGGACTCGGGTCAGAAGCTCGAGGATTTCTACAATGGCAAGGGCCCAATGCCCACCCCGCCTTAAAAAGCTAAAGCCGTAAGGCTAAGCGCCAAACCGATGATGGTGATCGGACGACGATGAGTATCAAGAGCTCGTGAACCATATCGCCGTCATCTTCGGCTCGCCGGCTTATCCTCTCGGCGCGACCTCAAGGAAGCCGCCGGGAGGTCCACAACGTTGAAAAGGGCAAACCTCGGCCGAATCGATGAAGTGGACCGAGGTTTCCATCTCCTTCTCTCGGGAGGATTGCCCATTGGGATGACCAAACCTCGAGGCTCCCACTGGTGGTCGCTCGACCATCGAACAGCGAGAGTTGGCCGTGTTCTTATAGACGGCGGGAGCGCTTTGGACTTGCTCTCTGCTAAGGTTTTGGACGAGATGCAAATTCCTCGCTCCAAACTTAAAGAGGTCGCGATGCCCTTCTACGGCATTGTTCCCGGAGAAGTCGTTTCGGCCGTTAGGGCGGATCGTTACGCTGTTACCTTGGCGATCAAGCAACCACGGGCGAGTTGATCACATTCGATGTGATTGACTTCCCATCCGCGTACAATGCCATCCTGGGTCGGCCATCTCTTGGTAAGTTCATGGCCGTGTCCCATCATGAATATCATTGCGTGAAGATACCGGGTCCCAACGATGTGATCACGGTCAAGGGCAACTATAAGGCCGCTCTCGATTGCGATGAGCAGTCCCTCGTCCTGATCGACCAACTTCCACCTCGAGGTCCCGAAGCTCCGCAGACCAAGTCTGCACGCCCTAGAGTCTCCCTTCAGCCAGGAGGAGAGACCAAGGAAGTTCCGCTGTCTTTGAATGATTCCTCCAAGACAGTTCACCTGGGGGCCAATCTGGACCTCAAATAGGAAAGCGAGCTCATTGCCTTCCTCCGAGCTAATGCAGATGTGTTTGCACGGAGCCATCGACATGCCCGAGTCCCAGAGAGGTTATCAAGCACATTCGACGAAGCTTTGCCGCCGGACTTCAGCGGGGATCATCAAGGATCGACAGTAAGTCGCTTTCATTCTTTGGTTTCATCCGCGAGGTTGATCACACCGAGTGGTCGCCAACCCTGTCATTGTAAAGAAGAAAGGTGGCAAGTGGAGGATGTGTGTCGATCACACTGATTTGAGCATTGCTTGTCCCAAGGACAACTTCCGGCCCATCGCATAAACCGGTGGTCGACGCATTGCGGATGCCCGCTCTTGAGTTTTGGATGCTTACTCGATTATCACCAAATAAGCATCTCCCCGGGGATGAAGAAGGCGCCTTCATCGCCCCTTCGCACTTTACGCTGCTCGACCATGTCTTTCGGTCTGCGCAATCTTTGGTGCTACGTTCAGTAGCTTAATGGAAAGACTTTCCCGAGCAGTGTGGAAGAAACACGGAGGTCTATGTCGATAACATAGTTGTAAAGAGCAAGCATGCTCCAGATCATGTAAAAGACTGGACCGAGACTTTTGAAATCTCAACAGGGCATCGAATAAAGTTAAATCTAGAGAGTGTATCTTTGGTGTT
Source organism: Raddia guianensis (assembly GCA_036346415.1). NCBI lineage: Eukaryota > Viridiplantae > Streptophyta > Magnoliopsida > Poales > Poaceae > Raddia > Raddia guianensis. The sequence continues at coordinate 74,601,597 of CM070534.1, forward strand.
CGATCCGGAATGTTGCTCGGTTATGTAATTGGTTCATAAGGCATATCGCCAACCCCGAAAAAATCGAGGCCATTGAAAACATGCGGGCTCAACTACCATCAAGAAAGTTGAGCCTCACCGGACGGATGGTTTGCTCTAGGCGGGTTTATTTCCGTCGAGCGAGCAGCGCGGTCGCCTTTCTTAAGGCCTGCATAAGCACAATGGTTTCGAGTGGACGGAGGAAGGCGATCGATCTTTCCAATATCTAAAGCAATACATGTCCAACCCTTTGTCTTGACCACCCTACGATCGTGACGACTCTTGCTCTATCTTGGTCAGTATGCCTCAGCGGTGGCGTGGTCTTGACGGTGGAAAGGAAGGCATCCAATGACCAATCTATTACGTGGCGAGGTACTTCACGGATCAAAGGCGTTACCACGAGGTCCGAAGTTGCTTCACGCCTTGCTCATGTCCTCCGGAAACTTCGCCATTATTTCGAGCGCGCAAATACCGGTCCAGACCAAGTTCCTCTTAGAAATCCTAAGGAACAAGGAAGGTGGCGGACGTATAGCTAAATGGGCAATGGGCTGGCGAATTTGATATTACATTTCTTTGCCGAATCGCTATTAAGTCTCGTGTCTTGGTGACTTTGTCGCCGAATGGACTGCCGTCAAATCTAGGAAGCTCTCAAGCAACTTTGATGACCCCCTGGACCATGTTTCTTGATGGTTCGCGTCTTTGAAACTTCGAGTGGTTTTGTTTTCATCTCCTCAAGGAGAGCAACTCGATATTCTATCCAACTACACTTTGCGGCGACTAACAACGCTGCGGATCTGAGCCCTCACCGCGGTCGCGAGACTAAGCGTGCAAGTCGCTCGGTGTCCAACGGCTAATTGTGAAGGGAGATTCACAGCTGGTCATCAACCAGGTAAACAAGGAGTATCAGTGTTGCGATGACTCAATGGCGCGATACCTGGTTGAAGTGAGGAAGTTGGAGCGGCATTTTCGATTTTTCGAGGTGCTCTTTGTGCCCAGGAAAGACAACTTCTTGGCCGACCAACTATCCAAGTTTGGATCCTCACGCGAACCTGCTCCGACAGGGGTGCTCGTCGAGCACCTTTACAAGCCTCTATCACGTCTCCGGGACGAGGCAATAGGGGCGGTGGTCTTTGTCTCGTCATCGGCGAGATGCCAGACTAGACAACGCCATTTGTCCGGTACCTTGCGATGGGACCTTGCCCAAAGACGGCCGGCGTTCCGGCTTACAAAGGCGTCTTGGTCCATACAATCTTGTGGGCGGCATCCTTTACCGTCAAGGTGCTCTAGAGTCCTCTCCAAGTGCATCTCTCAGCGAGGTGTGTTCCTTCTTAGGGACATACTGCGAGGTGCTGCGGCAACCACGCCTCCTTCGTAACTACGGTCGGCAAAGCGTTTCGCATGGGCTATTCTTGGCCTCTGACGTTATAAGATGCGGGACATCGTGACAAAGTGCAAGGCTTGCCAATTTCACGCCGGAAGGCACATAAGCCGCCCGAAGAGCTCCAAATGTCCTCCCATCTTAGCCTTTCTCCACACGGGTGCGGATCTGCTTTCGGCCCGTTGCCTAAGGGGTACAAGGGCTACACACACTTGCTCGTCGCCATCGACACTTTTACAAAGTGGATTGGCGAGCACGTGTCGTCTCTTCACGCCAAAGCGGTCAGGCGCTTTTTCAAAAGCAACGTGGTCACGTGCTTTGGGACCCCCATAAGCGATTCGATAACGGTACCCGTTCGAGGCGAGCTATTCGAGAATCTGCGAACAACCGGCACCAAGTGCGCCGCCTCGTGGCACATCCACGAGCAATAGAAGCGATCAAGCGAGCTAACAGACGGATCGTCCGGGGTATCAAGCGGCGCGTGTTCGCGGCACTCCGCGAAAGCACAACAAGGCACAGGTTGACGAGGTTCCTTCCGTCCTTCGGGCGATTCGCTTTCTGACGGTACCGCAACCGGGGAAACTCCTTTCCAATTGGTCTATGGTGCAGAAGCCATCCTGCCGCCGAAATAGTACTCGGTTCGCCTCGCGCGAGCTCGGTCAACTTGGTTGACGGCGAGCAAGCGCTTACCGATCTCGACCTCCTCGGCGCGCGCGCGACCGGGCACAAGTCGAAATGGCGCTACCGGCGAGCTCTTCGCGCAAGCCTGCTGCCGTCGGTTCGACCAAGGGCTTTGCGGTAGGCGACCTCGTTCTGCGCCGTGTTGAGAACTCATCCAATGCCAACAAGCTAACTCCCGTTGGGAGGGCCCGTTCACGGTTGTTTCTCTTGCTGCCCGAAATTCGCTCGCTGACAATGGAGGGCGGAGAGAAGTGACCAAAGACTTGGAACATCGACCGACCGTAAGTTCTTTGTGTAGGTGTTTACGTGTTTGCTTATCTTCGCTTTTGTCAAACTTGGCGCTTTTGTTTGTCCAAGTCTGCGGGCTCCATGTAATGTTCAATCCATTTATAGTGAAATTTTCACGGTCCTCTGAGGCCTTTTCACACCTCTGTCTTGTCAAGACTACCCTCTCTGGTAACACTTGATGGTCGCCGGCCTTGCGAACACTTGGCTCCATGATCTTAAGGATTTTTTCTGCTTTCGTATCCGGTTTCAACAAGTTTCTCAACTCAAAGTTGCGTAAAAGGCGTTCTCGCCTCGCAGCTAAATCTGCTCTCGTAAGCCCTCCGCGGCGGAGGCACTTCGCCACGCAGCACGACCACCTGACAAAGTCTGCTCTCGTAAGCCCTCCGTGGCGAGGCACTTTCCTTGTTCGATTACCTTTGGAATCGCCTAACTTACGTCGCCGAGCGGTTTTGGGATGAGTCGATCGGGATACGGTGTCGCTCTAACTCTCTACGCGTGCTCGAATTAGCAAAGTCGGGTTTTGAGCACCGTCCGTCTCGGGGCTAGGGTGTCACTCTTTCTCTTGTGCACTGTTCGAGTTCGCAAACTTCGAGTTTTCGGCGGTACTTTGCAAACGGGAGTTAGGCTAAGCGTTCTCCGGTTTTCCTAAAACTTTCTAGTGCTTTCGTGCCTGCTCTTGGTTTCTGTTAGTTCTTATCTTTTCTTTGCTCTTTTTGCGGGAAAAAGGTAAGTTCTTTATTAGCAAAATTTGCGGTACAAAAGTCCTTTCAGATTCTGACCCTCTGATTACTTAGAAGCGAGTTGCTCCTTGAGCTCTCGATCACTTTCTTGGGCGCAGGACTTCCCTCGGGCTTTAAAATCCTCTCGGCCTCGGCTCGGAGGCAGTCGGCTTCCTCGCTGCTCGCTCTGGCTCGCCTCTGTTGCCTTGAAAGTGAGAGCCTCGACCTCTTTGGTCTTGGCCCTTGACTACTCGGTCGAGATCTTCATTACGACCGCTCGGCTGCTAAGCGGTCTTGGTGCTCGTCCGGCTCCTCGACCCTCTTCTCCATGCGGTGCTGCGTCCTTGCGGCCGGCCGCGCATCTCCTCGGCCTCCTCGCGTGGCGTCCATTGGGTGGAGATTTTCTCTGAGTCTGCGAAGTTGACTTCTCTTGGCTGGGCCTCGAGTCGCTTCACTGTTTCACGGCGGCTTCGCCATTCGGACACGTCGTGGAGTTGCTCTCCGATCACCGTGCGGCTGGCTCCCTTTCGCGGCGTTACGCCCTCGCGGCTGCAGCTGCTCTCCTCGGCCTCTTCTCGAGGAGCCTCGGATGATTGCTCTCCTCGGTCAGCCGAGCCTTGAGCTTCTTTATCTTCGCCGCCAACTTGCTCGCTCTTGGTTGGCGGAAGACTCCGCTTCGAGCCCTCATTCGGGCTGCTCTGAAACCCGCGGAGCAATAGCTGCGTTAAGCAGTGACTCCATCCTCAAGCTCCTCCATGGTATCTTTAAAGACACGAGAGAAGACCGATTAACCGCTTTACACTAATGTTGCTCATTGGACGGGTTTGGTTTTGGAACTTACCTTGCCAAGTCGGCGCTTCGATCCGGCGTAGCGATCTTGAGACCATCGTCCGCGAAGCCTCGTTCGTCTTGGGATGAGACCGCAGCGTCGCCTCGCCGCCGTCTTTTTGCTCCTTCTTCTGCGGGGCGCTTTTGCCAGAGGCGAGGCGGCGGGCGAAGAACTTTCATCCCCGCGCTCTGCCCTTCTTCTCTTCTCGCCGATCATCTTGGGCAAGGTCGGTCTTGCTTCGCTTGGCGGCACGAGAAATTTCACTGGCGGGGCAACTTGTGCGCCCTGCTCGTGAGTCTCTTCTTGCACCTTGGCGGCGGGGCTTTACGTCACCTTTCGCCGGTCGTCTCCGTCGCCTCGAGGGCGAATTGCCCTCGCGACGAAGTGCCGGTAGGACCACTGCTCGGTCCCACTCGGGCGACTTGCGAATAACGCTGGTCTTCGCTTATCCGTGGCGCCGTCCGCCGCCTCTTCCGCCTCCGGCCGCTCCACCGTGCCATTCGGGGCATCGAGTGGTCGGCTGAACTTGGCGAAGCAAGCTCCACGTTGCCGGCTTGTCCTTAAGGTCGGCCAACCTCATCGCCGCGACGCGCACCGCAGGTGCTCGGCGGCGAAGATCGCTTCGATTGCAGCGTCGGCGTTGTCGTGGCGATCTCCTCTGGGCGGTGATGAGAAGGGGTTAGTTGAGCACAGTGCGGTTGGAAAAATTGTAAAGGCGAAAGTTTCACTACAACATACCGCCAGTAGGGCTTAATCTTAATCTTCGTTCTTTGGAACTTTCCGCCTCTTCCTCGGGGCTCCTTGGCGCTTTGTTACGCCTCGGCCGATCGCTCGTGGACGAGCTCGGCCGAAGCCGAAATGTGAGCACTTTTCTCGCGATGCAAGGAGCTTTTCTTTGCGCGACTTCCTCCTCGAGCCTTCTCGTTCGGCGACTGATGCGGTAGTGCCAAATGGCGGGTGAACTGCACGTAGACGCTTAAGCGGAGGGTCGGTGTCTTTACCTCTTCGTCGCTTTGCTCGGCGGAGAGGAGGGCTTGGTCGTTTCCGCTTGGTGGCAGCGACGCCGCTTGGTTTGCTCGGCGTGCTCGTTCGCGCGCGAGCTTCTTCGAGGTAGGCGGCCGCCGTGGCTTCTGCGAGCTCCGCGTTAGCTCGGCCGCCGCCTTGGGCTTTGTGGCCACCTTGGCCTTGCCGCTTCTTCACTCTCTCCTTCTCCGACCAGAGAGTTCCTCCACGATCCTCAGGATCGGTGATCCTCCTGCGTGTTTGGAAAGTGAAATGTTAGCATTTACAACGGTGCGAATCCAATGACACGAGGCGAAGGTTGAGTAACTTACCTCGGTTGTCTTGACGAAAGCACGTTCATGAACAGTGTAGGCCACCTCGCGGTGACCTCGCCGTCCTTCTTGGTTGCCTTGAAGATGGCGTCGACCATTTCGGTCACCCATGCGTCGGTTGGCATTACGCGGCGGAGGTCCTCTCGGTTTACATTGGAAGAGGCATCAAAAGAGGTTGAGTCTTAAAGGCACTTACCTGCTCTCCTTGAGATGTCTTCCCATCCCTCTATCTTATAGAAGGATAGGATCTTCTCCGCGGCAGACGAGATCTGTTCATTGTATAATCGAATGATCTCCCCGCGTGAGCCCAAGCCTCACGAGAGGCGATCTTCCTCGTCAAATACCAATCCTCGGCGGACATTTCGGCGAGGCATCGATGTTCCTTCACGGGCGCCTTCCGGTGAAGATGAGCTTCTTGTCGTCGCTCTGCCGGGTGTAGAACCACCTCGTCCACCACGCCCATTGAGTCAGCGGCGGCGGGCGAAGTGCAGCGCGTCGTCGGTGGTGGCGGAGCTTGAGGTAGTAGCACCCAGCACCAAGCTGGCGGAGTGCTCCTCGTTACCGTGTAATAATGGAGAACGGCCCACGGCGGATCAATGCCCAGATAGCCCTCGCACAGTGTGCGAAGACGGCCATCTGGAGGATCTTTGACCGGATTGAGGTTCGCCACCTCAATCGGTGATGTTCAAGAGGCCTCTGAAGTCGCTCTCGGGAGATCTCAACCCAATAAAGGTGAATCGCTCGAAGTTAACGAACTCTCCTCAAACAACTCGGAGTTTCCTCACGGTCGACCTCCACTCTGGCGTCGATGTGGCCCTCTTCCTCCCAAACTTTCAAGTTCTCCTCGGATGCGTTAGAGCTACGAACTTGGCCATAGCGGTTCCCGAGTTGGACGAGGTTTGGTGGTGGAGTTTGGGTGCTTGGAGGTGAGTGCGGTTGGAATTAAGGCTTGGGACGGAAAAGCGAGAACAGAGTGGCTAGCATGGCGGCTTAGGAGCTTTATAGTCCCATATCGCATGACTCTGCAGCGGTTTGTCACAAAGCGGCTAGTTTTTTACCGCAACGGCTAGGTAAAACGGTCGCTTTATTTTCATCTTGCTGAATGACATGAAGTTACCGTTGAGCTCGCCAACGGTTACTTTTTTTCCAAATCGTCCATGTTGAAGGTGAGTCTTTCTGCTTTCGGCGGATGAGATTCCTTTTCGATTAACGAGTTGTTTCGGGCGATCGGGTTTGCTCGGTCCCGAACAAGTTCTGTTCGGTTGAACCATACCTGTTGGTCGTATGTTGCGTCGCCTTGTAGCGACAAACTTTCCTCTTCGTGACTTAGAGTCTCAAGAGGAAGACCCCACTCTAGTGAGTCCTTCCACTTGAGTCTCGGGGGCTAGCTGTCGGGGATAAAATCACGGCCCATTGCCATGGCCCACTCCCTGACGGCCCAATCGAACTGCCTACCAGGGCCAAGCTCCCTGGAAGGTTCTATCGAACCCATGTGCATCTGCCGAAACGACCGCTGGTGGCGCGGTGCATAATGGCCTAGGATTCGTGTTTGAGTCTGACTCAAACAGAAGTTCTGCACGGCTACGTGAAGACCCAGACGTTAGTTTCCCGGGTTGGAATAGAAGTCGTGATCCCTAAGACTAGAAGTATGCCTTATCTACCTCGGGATATATTTGGCATGTCGAGTTCGTTACGTACTCGTAGTTAGCCCGGCCCGATAATCCCTCGGTAGGTCAGTTTGTTCCGCACTATATAAACAAAGCCCCTACGGCGTTAGGGGGCATCCAATATCGGATATCTGACTTCGAGTTTACGCATTAGCATCTCGTAGACACCTGATCTTCGCTTGTACACCCATAATCTCGCCGAGACTTGTTCGTCTCGTCGAGCCACCTCTTGTATTCATCTCTGATATATAAGAAAGGCTGGACGTAGGGCTATTATCTCTCCGAGAGGCTGAACCGGGATAAAACCCCATCTCTGTTTGTTCTTTGTTTGTGGTTGTTCGGCGTGTCTCCCATCTCACTTCTAAAGAACCTTAGCGACTTGAGATCGTTATCTCAACCGTCGACACGATATACCATTGCAATGTTATGGACGTCCCACGTGGTGTTTCATGTGTTTCATGAACATTTCATTTGTGTCATAATTCATTAGTGTTTTATGAGTGTTTCATGTATTTCACATGTGTTTATTGTGAAGCACGTATATTGTTCCAACGATATACTGTTCGCTAGCAACCCTTCGTGAAATATGGGCTTATCCAAATTCTTATATCCTAGTAAATATTGACTAGATTCTACTGTCAGTATCAGTTGTCATTATATACTATATTAGCTAAAAAAAATAACACCACATTCGACAAAACTTATAAAGGAACCTGTAAACAAGTGATATGGCTCGTGCCTACTCATTTGATCTTTACCCCTTCGTACGAGCATTCTTTCCTTTCGTTTGTGCCATTTTTTCAACATTAAATGATGTTTCTCTCCGAGACCATCTCCAACCAGTTTTATTCATTCCATTCTCTTCTTCTTCATTTTCTTTCCGATATTATTTCTCTTTATTCCCCATCATCTCTAACAACATCCTTTTAAAGGAATCCGTGAAGAGAACGAAGAGAATTTCCTTTTAAAGGGAATGCACAAAGAAATTTATTTTGAAGAGAAATATGAAGAGAATCTATGAAGAAAATCAAAATCTCTTCATGAAAAAAATGACTTCTAAAAAACTAACGTCGAAGATGTTCTAACATTTTGGACGCATAGTGTTGATAATAAATGGTGTTAAACATGGGCACGTTGGGCCTTGGGGTTCAGCGGGTGTTTTCTTCCGCTGGACCTATGAAAGACTGGTTGAAAGCTTTATTTTATGGTACACGAAAAAACGAAGAGAAAGGGTGATACATAGACTGCCTGCACACGACACAGCTACTTATTGAATTCTGACACTTGTACATTCACCTACAGTACAGTTTATCAGGGGACGTATAGAACTTACTCTTTTGCTTCCTTGGATAACCACTTGAATCCAAAATGAATCTTATGATCATGGTGGAATGATAGCTATCAATTCGTGATATCAACGATTGCCAGTTCATACCGCTGTCTTTGTGCAAGTACTGGGCCATACATCCATTAGTACGAACGATCGTGATCGTTCGTGGTCCATTGGTGATTACATGCTATATGACCATAGATTGTAGGATCGTGGATGACAATCCTAATAACAACCTGACATGAGCATTCCATAGTAGATAGTACTCCGCATTGGCTAGACCTTGTTTGTTTTAGTTTAAAATAAAAAATATCTAAAAAACCCATGTAGTTTAAACGTTTATCGTAAAACCCGCTATAACTCGAATTGCATCTAACAACCACTATATAAAAATAGTACTTGTGTGCTTTTAACCACTTTAGACCGGTTTTCTCCCCACACATGTGTCACATCGATGCCACCTGGTGGAATGATGCCATGTTGATATTATCTAAAAAACCGTGTAAAATGTACGTATCATTACATAGCACATACGTACATATAACACGTGGCCTAAGGATTGGATGTCTCTGACTACTGCCATGCCTTTTTACCATCGACAACGTTCGATGGCCCAATGACAATAAAATAGTAGATTGAGTCAATAGCGATGTGAAAGGACACGGTGAGCACCAGGTTTGCCCAAACTGTGGACTTTTGAGGGAGATAGATCATGTGTGCTGGCCCTATGGCAATTGTAGATGAAACGGAGAGCACGGGAACAAGGAGCAAGAGAAGGGGGAGTCTTGAGGAGGTGGTTGTAGCTGCTAGGTGGGGTTGCAGGTTGGGTTTGCTTCATCTAGCGCTGTTGTCCAATGGGTTTTCAGACATTATCGACATGGCATCGGTCCACCACGTGGCACTATGGCGCACACGCGACGATGAAACCTGTGTTATGGGTTAAAAGTCCATCGGTAAATTTGTAGGGGCCATTAGATACAAGTTGAGTTGCAGAGAGTCCAACCATAAATGATCTGAAGTATACGTGGGTTTTAGATAATTCTTCTAAATTAAATAATAGTCCAACGCAAAAGGTTTGTTTTTTTAAGGCAAATGCTTTGGAACTTCAAAGTCATTCTATGAACACCATTTTTTTTTAGCTTTAAATATTCATGCATATATTAGACCAATAGTATGATTGGATACATCCATCCACTCAAGAGGCTTACACACAAAACACACTATCATTATAATATAAATACTATCACAGTAGCATAAAAAAAATCAAAATCAATATGAATCTATGGATCAACAAAAATGAGCATTTGATATTCATTTATTTGCACCGTAATTTTTTTCCCAGATTTTTCCTTATAGCCAGAAAAACCAAATCTATCTATTATATATATAAAGGAGGGGGAAAAGAAGCCATCATGTTTGTTCACATCATCCAAATTATTTCAGCCATTCGATCAACGGTGGGACCAAATTATAACGGCCAAGATCAATCAAAGTAATTCTCACATAAAACAAGAAAAAAATAAAAGATCTATGCCGTTGATTTTGTAGGACCGGATTATAACGGATTAGATTAAAAGAAGAATATTAGAAATTCGGATTAAATACTAAAGATGATATAATATGGTTATTTTATCCGTTCAATCAACTGCGGACTAAATTACAACGGGATAGATTAATCAAAGAAAAAAATAAAAGATCTTTACGGCTTAGATTAAAATAAAATATTAGAAATTCATATTAAATACTAAAGTTGATATAATATATGTTAGAGATAGATTATGAGTTAGAGACAAACACTATATATCAAAACAAATCTAGCCGCGCAAACGCGCGAACCACCTCGCTCGTTTACGGTAATCCTCATCGCCTTTCTATTCTTCAAATGAATGTTTTTATTCAACAAGAGCACGTGAGCTGGGGAGCCTGGGATGATGATGCTTCTATCGAGTGATATGATATCAGATTCTTTTCCGGTAGAGCAGAGTGGACTGTAGACGATGTCACTCTGCCAGTGCAGCGGCCGCAGGCTCCTCCGCCGTCGCCGTGGCCGCAGCCAGCACACCACATGCCTTGCCGGCGAGGCGACGCGGCGGCGCCCCGACCCCCACCTGCAAGCTCTCTCCCTCGCCGGCGGCTGGCCGGTCGGCGCTGCTGCGTGGGGTGGGCCCCCCCGAGCTCCGACCAGAGTGGAGTGAGCTGGGCTGGGTCTACCCTGATGCGCCGCCCGTGCTCTTGCACGAGCATCGCCATTATTAGCTGGTGTGGTGCTGCCATTAATAAACTATTAAACTGTTACTCTAAGGACATCGCAATGTCTTGCTTTCGGCACGCAATTAGTTCAAATATATTCATGTTTAAATACTGAGTTTTTTTATAAGGTTCCCCTCTATTTCGGGGTCAGCATCTCAACTTCGATGATCCCTTTCAACGAATTTTTTTCGGAAATCTTAAAAAAAAAATGCCGCTCCGACAGTTTCTCCTCCCTCACAAGAAACGTCAATGCCAATCCTCGTGCAATTGTATTTTTAGCCACCCAGTCGTACATACATGGGCCTTGGTTGTTTCAGATGAATGTAGCGTTGCGTTCTACTATAGCAAATTTGTGATCCCTTTCAAATACGTCTTAACGAGTTCAAAAAATTATGAAAAAAAATATTTTACAAACTTTAAGAAGTACTATTTAAAACCCCACAAGAATGACTACAAAACATTACATCATTTGGCTTATACAAAAATAACAAATTTTTATTTATTTTTATTTAATTTAATTTAATCTGAAACAAACAAGGCCCTGTCTAGTGTCTCAAATGGAATAGCATCAGGAGGTACAGAGCACACTTAACAAAAGTTTTTTGCGCTAATTTCCTAAAAGTTTTTTTTGGGCTAACACAATTGGTTCTACAATGTGATATGATTTGTACTGCACTTGTCGTAGATAGCACATGTTTAAAGTGGTTGAAGCAAATGTTTAAGCTATGCTTCGAGAGATGGTTGAATTTGCTTGTCCAAAAAAAGATCGCTTCATCTAAATTATTTTTCAAAAAATTTAGAACCGATTTTATTATAGTAGTAAAAAACTAAGCTTAAAAAAAAATCAAATCGTGCTGCTTTTGAACCAACGAAAGATTGGCCCACATGGCGTGGCACAACGATCACTCCCCTATTTACGCTCGTCACTCACTCTCTCTGTTCCGCTTCCAGGTGGCTGGCTCCTCTGACTCTCTCTCCTCCGCGTTCCCCTCGCTCTGCTCTGCTCTGATCCAGCGAAGCCGATCGATCGAGCACGAGCACCACCCTGTCCCTCTCCCCCGCTCAGATCCACCGATCCCTTCTCCCCGCGAGCTCGGCGTCGCATCGCCGCATCACCGCCACCCATTCGTCGCCGCCGGCGCCCGGGCACTCCCTCCGCCCGGAGATCGGGCTCCGCCCTTGTAGTAAGTTCGTCTCCCTCCCTGCTAGCTTCCCCCGATCGCGTGTGCATGGATCTACGTGTCGATAGCCCAGATCTGCTGCTCGTTTTCGTCATCATCTTCTGGCGATTTTGATCCGTCATCCGTGTTTCTGCTGCCACTGGCGACTTCCTCCCTTCCCATCTGTGCTTTCATGTGTGATGACAGTGTGTTTTCGTATCCGCGTTTCCCCATTGCTGTTCCAATTTTATGCGCTTGCTGGTGTCCGGCGGCGCATTTGTGTCGACTCCATCTCGGATCACCGCGTTCGAGCCAGCTAGAGCTAGGATCGCGCCAATTTGTTGTTCGCGGATGCTGTCTCTGGATGCAACCCATGCTAGTTTGGTGTCGCGCATGTCGGTAACTCGTTGCATAGCCCGCCTTTGATTCCCTGTGGGCCGGTAGTTAATTATACCATTTTACTCTTGTTTGATTAGTGTTGTAAGTCTTGGTTCAGATTAAAATACTCCGTTCTTAGTTGCTACCTACCAACTGTTTCAGTTCAGCACGCCGAGAAATGTTAATCAAAAGGTGAGCATTTTTTCCCGCTTCCTGAGCGTGTTCGCAAGCAGCTTTCCTTGGAGGCCATCTCTTATGATCAGGCAGCTTGCGTGCAGAAAAAGACAAATTTTGCGATCAGCTTGGAACCTTGGACACTAACCCACTACATAGCCATGTGTAGTTGTTATCTTACTATGAACGAAAGAAACTTTGAAATGTGCTTGTAAATAGGGCTGCTGGGCTTGGTGCTGCTCTAACCTTATATGTCATGTTTCAAGGGTTTAAGACTTAAGGCCACCTAGTCCCAGAATGACATGTGTGCCAGTGTTGGAAACAGAGTGGTCGGAAAAACGAAATATATTTTACTTATATATTCACCATTTATGAACAGTTTAACAAAAACAGCATAGAAATGTTGAGGAAGGGGATGTCCTCTTATTTCTTCCATCTAGTTTGAGTGCTTACTGGGAGGGAAGCGACCATAGGATAGCATGCGACCCCCCTTGGATTTTAATGAATAAATTAGAACTCTCTTACATTTGGTTAGTTGTAAACAAAGAATTCAATGATTTGGGTACTGTTGAAACTATTGAAGGTAGTTCGATAATTCAGGCAAGTGCTATGTGAGGAAACTTAAACTATGATAACTGGTACACTGAACTGACATACTGCATATGTAAGTACCTATTTTAGAACCAACTTAAACTTATTCAGTTCTTTTACCTGCAATTTTTAAATTTTTAATTGGTGTAAGTTTTTCTGTGCTCTTGTTGGATTAACTGAACACAACTTTCATATTTTGGTTTGTTTGACCGTGTTCCCTTTTTCAGCATATGATGTGTTCCTAACACTGAGCCTCCTTCTCGCACAGTATAACCATCTGCTACTATTTTATTTCCATCAAAGTAAACCTTCGTAAAGTTTCTTCCCAATGTCAACCACAAAAGTGCTGGATCCTGCTTTTCAAGGAGCTGGCCAAAAAGTGTATCCTTCTACATGATTGTCAGTCTGCTCAGTTGTAATTGAGTAATGGTTGTCAGTCTGCTCAGTTGTAATTGAGTAATTACCATTGACAGATTTCATATGTTTTTAAGATTACCTGTCTAGATCATCTTTTTTTATTTTTGTATGTTTACCCTTAAACATCATTTAGTGGGACAGAAATATGGCGAATTGAAGATTTTAAACCAGTTCAGTTGCCAAAATCTGATTATGGTAAATTCTACTGTGGGGATTCATACATAGTTCTGCAGGTGAATTCTTCGCCTCATGTGAACTCTTTTGATTCATCTTTCTCTGTATTTCCATAGTACAAAACTTAATATGTTTTTTTTCCCTAGACGACATGTGCTAAAGGTGGTGCATATCTGTACGACATCCACTTCTGGATTGGGAAAGATTCAACTCAAGTACACAGCAAAATGACATTTCTGTGATTCTCAGGAATACTATCTCCAACCTTATGATGACGTGTCATCAATTTATCATGCAGGATGAAGCTGGTACAGCAGCAATCAAGACGGTCGAACTTGATGCCATACTTGGGGGTCGTGCAATCCAGCATAGGGAACTCCAGGGTTATGAATCTGACAAGTTCTTGTCATACTTCAAACCCTGCATTATACCTTTGGAGGGCGGTTTTGCTTCAGGGTTCAAAAAGCCTGAAGAGGAAAAGTTTGAAACACGGTTGTATATTTGCAGAGGGAAGAGAGCTATTAGAGTTAAGGAGGTATGAAACAATTTACCTTCTTGGTTACTATTTTTCCAAAGTTCAGCTCTATAATTTCTTTATGCTACATTATTACGGTGTCTTCTCTGTTCAGGTTCCCTTTGCTCGTTCATCATTAAACCATGATGATGTATTTATCTTGGATACTGAAAACAAAATATATCAATTTAATGGTGCTAACTCCAATATCCAAGAAAGGGCTAAATCATTGGAAGTGATCCAGCATTTAAAGGAAAAGTATCATGGGGGTGTATGCGATGTTGCAATCGTTGGTGAGGGACCATCTGAATTTTACATTGGCACCTTTGTCAGCTGGCACACCCTTTTTTGTACTCATGCCGTGTACTTTTAATAATCTCAGATGATGGAAAACTACAAGCGGAATCAGATTCTGGTGAATTCTGGGTTCTGTTCGGAGGTTTTGCACCTATTGGTAAAAAGGCTGTTAATGAAGATGATGTTGTACTTGAAACTACAACGCCCAAGCTCTACAGGTTTTTTTTTTTTGCATTGAAGTGATTTTAGTTGGTAGTTAATGATGGCAACCCACCAAAAGAAAATAACTAACAAGGAACTGATCATCATACCCCGAATTCTTTGCGTACCATTCATGTTGCTGTGCTGTCTTTTGCTAATGCTCATGTCATTGTTACCGTTTACGTTTGCACATTTATAGAAAAGCATGGGCTATATTAATATTTTTTTTAGTACATACAATTGAAATCTATAGTAAAATCAACAGTGACAATGGTTTTAGAAAAACCTTAATATTTCTGTAAATGAGTCAGATGAATACTTAGTTTCTATCTTGTAGAAGCAATTGGTCCACAAAACACATTACATGTCAGTTTTGATTTTCAGTTTTCTGGAACCCCACATTTGTATTGATTCAACAAAAAAGATCTTTTTTTATCAAATTTTACTTGAATTTGATGATGTATATATATAAAAGAATGTTGGAAGCATCACTAGGCAGCATAGCAAGATATCTTGGGGGTAGGTCCATGCATTGGATGACTAGAGTTTGTGCCCTGATGATTGATGAACACATTTTCTTCAATCTTTTTCCCCCGATAAAAGGACCAAAATTCAACCAAAATTTTTCGCTTTGGTGAAATCAGTCTTCTCTCTCCCCCTCTTTTTCCCCCTAAAAACAAAATCCTGATCACACACACTGGCTCAACCTTGCTAAGCACTTTGGTGCCCCTATTTATCCTTGGCTCCTTGCAGTACCAATCATGCTCAGTTTATATTGGAATTTGGAAAAACAATATTAACACAATAAATTGTTAAATCTGTTGCTATAGTGCTTTAGTTTGTTCTTGATATTCTTTTTTTTTATATCTTAGGGTTTAATCTGTGCTACACATTCTATCCTGCTTTAAATTCTTTCTGTTCCCTACTGTATTTTTTAGAAGCTCTACTGTATTGTTCTCCTTGCAGTATTATTGATGGTCAATTGAAGTTGGAAGACACAGCTCTTACAAAAGCACTGCTTGAAAATACTAGATGTTTCTTACTTGACTGTGGTGCTGAAATGTTTATATGGGTTGGTCGGGTAACACATGTTGATGATAGAAAAGCAGCCAGCAAAGCGGTTGAGGTAAACTCTCAAACAATCCTTTGTTTTATTTTATTTTTTAGCTGCCATTTCAGATATGCAATACATTTTCTTTTTGCCTCTTGTAGGAATTCGTCATTAATCAGAAAAGGCCAAAAACAACAAGAGTGACTCAAGTAATTCAAGGCTATGAGAGTCACGCATTCAAGTCAAAATTTGAATCATGGCCAGTGGGTAATTCAGTAGGGAGTTCTGGTGCCGAGGACGGGCGTGGCAAAGTTGCAGGTAATTTGTTCAGTTGTGAGGATAGCAGAACATCTTCTTTGGCTATTGCTGACGATCTTGGCATTTCTTAGCTTTGTTGAAGCAACAAGGTGTTGATTTGAAGGGAGCTGCAAAAAGCAGTACTCCTGTAAACGAGGAAGTTCCTCCTTTGCTTGAAGGCGGCGGAAAACTCGAGGTTCTGTGTTCATATGCCAACTTTGCATGTTATATTGTTAAAACCTAATATAAGCAATCACAAATGACATTAACGGGAATGGGAATGTGCTTGCAACGAAAAATGTGTTTCAGGTGTGGTGCATTGATGGCAATGCTAAAACTGCCTTACCAATAGAGGACATCGGAAAATTTTACAGTGGCGACTGTTATATCATTCTGTATACATATCATTCGGGTGACAAGAAAGAAGAATATTATCTCAATTACTGGCTTGGGAAGGACAGCATGACGGTACTGATACTTTGCATGCTGCCACACTTAAGCTATTGCCTAAGTGTTTTTTTTTCACATTATCCCAATTGATGATGTCATTTTTTATTATAAATTTTGGGTGTGGTCATCACTACCCTTGTAATTTGGCCTTCTTTTGTTGGTCAACTATCTACACAACACCAACACGGTCTACCATTTCTGGAAAACTATTTATATTCACCAGCTATTGCACATGTGGAACCTATTTTACCCATTTAGACTAGGTCATCCATGAAATCAGAGTGCATGCACAAGAGGGGGGGGGGGTATCGCAGCAATTATTCTGTAAATGTTTGGGTCGTAGGGGCCAACTGTCGCTTGCACAGTTACACCTTTCTGATCTGTGAATATAGTCAGGCAGCTATTTTTCCATATACAGCATAAATTTGAAAAAATTTCCTTTTTACTTCTTCCGTCCAAGAATATGAGGTGTATTTTTGGGATGGACTTGTGCATATATGCAGAGCATATTTTATATCCCAATGCAAAATAAGTGTGCTATTCCATCCCTACCCCTAATAAATATCTAGCTTTACTTTGTACTCACTGCATGCAAGCATTGAATATAGTGCTTAGAGATAATAACTATGGGTTGTCTTTTCAATTACTACTTGGCCTATTTGCAATTTGCAAGATAAAATACACCTTATAAACTTGGCCGGAGGATGTATATTAGTATAGATAGTATAAACTCATGTTGCAAGTTCTTTCGGACTTTGAAGTAAGTTGGTCTCTGCTCTTCATTTTTTACATCAGTATAATCTTTCATGCACTTGTAGAAGGAGCAAGACAGCTAGGAGCCTAGGATCTACAATCCTATATTGACTTTACTTTATTTAATTATTCTGCACAGGAGGATCAAGTGATGGCAGCTCAATTAGCTAATACAATGTGGAATTCGTTGAAAGGAAGGCCTGTTCTGGTGCTGTAGCCTGCATTTCATTTTATAAGTGCCTACAAGGCTACAATATTATTTCATGAGTCATGACAGGAGAGTTTGATTTATTAGTAGTGGTGTTGTAGGGGCGTATATATCAAGGGAAGGAACCACCACAATTTGTTGCTCTTTTCCAGCCCATGGTTATCTTGAAGGTACAACTGCTGCTAAATATATCGTTTCCTTTTGATAATCGCCCACCACCTGAGTGTTTCTGTTTTACATGTTATTCTGTAACGGGTGCATAGCTCAATGCTGCATATATGAAAAATTTACGAGAAAATTCTGTAACTGCCATGGAAAACTGGTTGATGCCCTGATATGCCATGAGAAAATTGCCCTTCCCTTCATTGCCATTTGATCTCGCCTTTCAGCCTTGATACACCACTTTTGCTGCTGCAAATGTTAGAGCTAATCCCCAGATCATAGAACACAATTATAAATAAAAATTTGTAAAAGGAACACATCTCCTCCACAGAAATGGACATATAAGCGTGGTTCTGTTAATCTTATGGATCAAGATCAAGAAACTGCACCAATTTGACATTTCATATGCTGTTAGTTTCTGCTGTACAAATAAATGAAGCCATTGGGAAAGGATATCGTGGTTGTAGCAGATTTGTTGTGATTGATTTCGGTTCAGGCAGAGGGCTTCAAGCAAAGCGAGCAAAGAATCCATCCAGAAAACCATGAAGAAAAGGGAAGGAAGTTGATTAGATTTGGTATTGATCAGGCAGCATGAATGCACAGCTACAGCCAGTGGCTGTAGGGAAGAGATAATGGGGAAAGATGCCTCCACTTGCAGCAGGGGCGGAAGGGCACCAAGCCATCAACCAGGACACCATGGTAATCTGGCAGGTGGGGGCAGGGATTTACTTGCTGGTAGGGGTATTTGATCTTGAGCTTACCAACGGGGGAGGATTCCTGAGATGTTGTGTAGCAGCTGAGGAGATGACGGCAATTGGAATCCACTCTAGTGAAGCAAGGAAAAGTCGCGATGTTTGCTTCTCCAAGTTATAGATTTGGCAGGAGCTACCATGGATGATGAAGACGGAGGACGAGAGAAGAAAATGAGGAAGGTGTGAGAAAGGCTGGTAGAAATGAATAATGCGACCTGTGGAATGAGTTACAACTTGGGTAGAGGAAAATCGACAGTTTTTTAGCAGGTTAACAATAACAAGACCTAACAGAAATGATGTTACTGGCATACAAGGGAATGTAATTTGGGAAGGAATAGCAATGAAGGGATGAGCAATCCTCCCATGTCATATTATGGAACGAGCTGAATTCCAATGAAAATAAGGAATTGTCCCATAAGTATAGCTACGCTAGAAGGGATATACCTGCTAATTTTTTTTTGACAAATCATGTAGGGTGGAATCAGTTCTGGATGCAAGAAGATCGCAGAAGAAAAGGGTGAGATGAGTGAAACTTACTCCCCTGAAGGCATTGCTCTAATTCAAGTATCTGGAACAGCAATCCATAACAATAAAACGCTTCAGGTTGATGCGGTATGTCCTAGCTGGCTAGCTGTCTGTTATTTTTGTCGATATCTTGTAAAAGAGGATGGATCTTTTTTTGTTGAATCATGGCCCAAGATTATTTGGAGTTGGAGGTGCTAACATTTTTTTTTTGTCAAAATGTTAAACCTTTGTCCCAGCTTCTATCAACAAATTATTACTCTGAAACTGTACAGGAAATCATTGTGAAATACTGAAATGTACAATATTGTTGTACAAAAGTTTTGTTATTCCCCCTTTAACTAGTAAGCCATTATTTTACAGGTGGCAACATCTCTAAGCTCCACAGAGTGTTTTGTATTGCAATCTGGAAATGCAATGTTTACATGGCATGGTAATTCTAGTACTTATGAGCAGCAGCAGTGGGCAGCGAAAGTTGCTGAGTTCTTGAAGGTACAACACCTCCTCTAAACATATTTTAAGAAAACTATTTCAGATTTCTACGCACTTTTTGGCAAAAGTCCTTTTAATGCAGTACTGGTTAATTGCATTGTCTTTTCCTGAGTTTGCGCTTTGCAGTGTCAAATTCACCAGTGTGATTATGACTGCAAATTTCTGTCACATATGAAAGTGCTATGCTGTGGGAAAAACAATTAAACGACTCAGAATTTAACATGGTGGGAACAAAACAAGTTTACACACTGATTTTGAAGGATAACTATCAGTAATCTAGAATTCGTTGTCCATATTTTCATTTAATTTCATGATATATTTTTCAAGTCGGATGAAATAGGGCAACACTATTACTAACTGCTAGTTTTTTCCAACACTAATAATTGAAAAAAGTAATATACAAATTTGTCGGGTTTAAAGTGAACATAGTTTTGCACTATTAGGACCATTGATTATCTATACTCTGGTTATTTACGAAAAAAAAGAGATTTCTCAGTCGAGATGGTTCTGAACTGTAGATTGATGGATAATCATGTACTCATAATGGTTGTCTGTTAGCTCATCAATTTCTTCTATTCAAGTCATAATGACAATGCCACAGTTCTTAAAATTTCTTATGGAACTGTATTAAGTATTTAACACAAATGGGTTGTCGCTAAATCATTCCAGAACTGCTTGTCCTGTATCAATTGAAAACTTCTATAGCTTCATGAAGCACTAGGTTTTCCTATCTATTCTTTACTGAGATTTGACAATCTTACAGCCTGGTGTGGTGGTGAAGCATTGCAAGGAGGGTACAGAGAGTTCTGCTTTCTGGTTTGCTCTTGGTGGAAAGCAGAGCTATACAAACAAAAATGCCACTCAGGATATTATTGTTAGAGAGCCTCACTTGTATGCCTTCTCATTTAGGAATGGTTAGTTGCAAATTTCTTTTATTTTTTCTTTAATTTCTCACAGTATCTATATTATAATACTAGTCTTTGGCCTAATCATATTCTCGTTGCTTTGCTTTTATTCATGATAACACCATCACCATTTACCAGGGAGACTAGAGGTTGGTTTTCTAACTTATGCTTTTCATAAAACTGTCTTGCTTATACCAATTCAGGGTATGTAATTTCTATGAGCTTTGGCAGGTTAATGAGATCTTCAACTTTTCCCAAGATGATTTGTTGACTGAAGACATGATGATACTTGATACACATGGTGAGGTCTTTATTTGGATTGGTCAGTGCGTGGAATCGAAAGAGAAACAGAAGGCATTTGATATTGGCCAGGTATGAGTCGTATGACCTTGGCTTTGACCTTATTGTTTTATAATTTGCTGTTCACAGTTTTGCACTCTGTGATGAATACTGTTTATCCCAGAAATACATAGAGCAAGCAATGTCTATTGAAGATCTTTCTCCATATGTACCACTTTATAAAGTCACCGAAGGGAATGAGCCTTGCTTCTTCAAAACATACTTCTCTTGGGATAACACAAAATCAGTGGTATGCTCTTGGATCTCATTATGGCCAAATCTCAAGTTTTGTGGTTTCATTTACTTCCCTTGAGGCAGTCTTCATGATACATTTCCATGTTCCATTATGTGATTTGACGTATCCGTGCCCTTGTTTGTGCTAGTACTTGCTGCAGACTGCATAGTAATAAATTTCATGCTTTGTACAGGTTCATGGAAATTCGTTCCAGAAGAAGCTTTCTCTTCTTTTTGGATTGCGTTCAGAGGTGTGTTTGAGAGTTAGTTTTCTTGCAGATACAAAATTAGTTGCACATACATGATACATGTATGCTTTGCTTGAAGTAACCTTCAATGTAATGCTTGCGTGCTAACATATTGTATCGCTGAATTGGTTTTACATAATGAACCTGATGCCTCTTTTGCAGAGCACATCTAGGGGCTCTGGTAACGGTGGACCCACTCAAAGGGCATCTGCATTGGCAGCTTTATCATCTGCATTCAATCCATCTTCCCAACAAAAGCAGGTAAGAGTTCAGTAGTTTCTGTACCAAAATATTATCAGTGGAAAACATTGGTGTCACTAACTACTCTAATCCCCTTTCAGTCTAACGAGAGGCCTAAAAGCTCAGGTGATGGTGGACCCACTCAGCGTGCTTCAGCACTGGCTGCCTTATCCAATGCATTTAATCCATCCTCAAAACCCAAAACCGCACCCCCGTCTCGTTCAGGTCAAGGTTCACAAAGAGCAGCTGCAGTTGCTGCTCTATCCTCTGTGCTGACTGCTGAGCAAACCGGATCTTCTGATAATCTCCGAGCGAGCAAGACAACCGCCCCAGCAGAAAAAACTGGTAAAACTGTGCTTTATTTTCCAGTTTATCTTCTTTTTAGAGAGTAATAATGAAAAATGTGTAGCTGTCTGGAAGTTCAATATGCGCTAGCATCAAGACTTTTGGGTTCTCTGATTTGTGTTTCTTTCTGCAAAAATGTTCCACACAGACTTTGAGTGGATTGTGTTCATCTATCCACTATTGCATCCTTAGAACATTGCATGCATGTCATGTCTGACGTGTTATATAATTTATTGTTTCTGTACCACGGAGTAACTCCACCATGTACATATGCTACATCTGATTAACAGGAAAAATCATAGATGAAGAGAGTTCTTACCTTCTGATATATTCCTCCTTCAAAGTTTAACACCTTTAATCTATGCAGATGCCGATAGGGTTGTAATAACTCCGTCTGATTCATCTCCCCACTCTGAAGCTGGTGAGTCCTCTGAATTTCAGTCAGAGAAAGATGGTGTGCCATTTGAGGGTGATGGAGCAGAGCCTGTGGCACCAGAGGAACAAATGAGTGAAATTACTCTTCAGAATGTTGGTGAAGCAACATTTAGCTACGACCGCTTGATATCCAAATCTACCGATCCTGTGCGTGGGATAGACTACAAGCGCAGAGAGGTTTGTTCTCAAGCATGTTTTTATACAAGCCTGTACTAGCCTAATTATTACTAAGCAGTTTTTCAGTGAAATGGAGGGTATACGCTTAGCTGCTGCTTTTGGCTGTTGTATTGATGCATTTGGTTTTGTCTGTAATTTGGACTGGTATGAAAATGTCTCGAGGTCAATTTTAATTTGACAACTCATTGCTTCTGCAGGCATACTTGTCCGAGAGTGAGTTCCAGTCTGTTTTTGGCATGACTAGAGAGGCATTCTACCAACAGCCAGGTTGGAAGCAAGAGTTGCAGAAACGAAAAGCTGATCTCTTCTAACAGGCCGCTCCTAAACAGTCGATTGTTTCTGGTTTTGCTGCAAAACCGAGATCATACTGTACCTGTTTGTATCTCTTCGCATGATTGATGTCATGGTCTTGAGAGTATGTCTGCCCCACTGTTGGTCATGATTTCTGTGGACAGCTACTGGTGGCTTGGTTAGTTGGTTTTGCAAAAATCATAGGTCATTCTTTTATTTGTACATGGATTGAGTTGTGCTGCTTGCAAGGTCCTGATATGCTCTAGCTTGTGTCGTGACTCGTGACTTGTCCATATGTGTATATCTTCTTTTCTCGGTTTATTATGTATGGACATTCCCTTGGATATGTTACGGGAGGTCATTCTGTATTGTCATTGAGATGTATCACACTTTGTGTCTATCTGTTTTGCTGTACTGTTGACGTTTGTTGAATTGAACTCACGGTTAAATTTGCCCCCTCTTACTCGTTGTGCCGCTTTGACCTGCCAATCTTTCTGGTCCTTCCGTTCTCACTGTCCAGTCTCCGGTGTCCTGCATGCTTGGAACATTTGCCATTGAAAATGCAAAAATGCTTTTGTGAATTAAAAAACTGTTTTTGCTGATCACCATGTAACTGATTTTTAGAGAAGTTTTAATCGATTTTCTCACGTATCTAGATGTTTTAGTTCCACAATTGCACTGTAGCTTTTGAAACTTGTATCAAATTGCACGAAATCCCCTAGACTTTGAAATTGTCTTTGGAACTTGTCTCCAGTTGCACCGTTAGTCCTGTGCCGTTAGGATCCGTTAGAAATTTCGTTAAACGGAGACGTGGCGTGTCACGACCCCCTGCGTCACCACAGGGAATCCGGCACCATGATCTGATACTAGCCCAGACTAGTACCTCATGATGGATAATTCGACGGCTATCATCGCTGGCATTCCATTACTATTCAAAATAACGGAGTATTTCAAGGTAGCATCATATGCTATTACAATAAGACTGATATTACAAAATATTAAGAACAATAAAAAGAACATCAGAGCAGCAACAACCTTCAGCGACGATATCCAAGCAATTGACCCGGACACCCGTAGCTAGTCCTGCACACCTAAGTTCGGACCCTTCTTGGTCCTGATCAGACTTGCAACCTGAATAATAAAATTTATCCGCGATAGGTATAATGAGTACGCGGCTACCCAACAAGCGATCCTTAACAATGTATGCAAAGGCAAAGGATGAAAGAAAGGTTATTTTACACAAAACCTATTACTAAACAAATTTTAGTTGGCAAGATTTTATTAAGTGAATGCATGCTCTCAAGATGTGACTGATAACCAACAAAGGAAGGTGCATCCTCGCACCAGGCCAATCTCAACCTACACTAGTCAAGTTCAATTATTAAAAAGGTGGGACTACATGTGAAAACCTCTCGCCCCGTCCATAACCGTGGACACGGCTATCATGATAAAAACCAAAAGAAAGGGCAGGCGAAGTGGTAGCCGTAGTAGGCTGGAAAGGCTTTGTACCGTATCTCCTTCGGGATGAGACGGGGCTTGTGGGGAACGTGTACACACTCTGCAGAGTTAAAACTATCATGATAGCCGTGTCCACGGTTATGGACGGGGTGAGAGGTTTTCACATGTCCCACATTTTTAATAATTGAACTTGACTAGTGTAGGTTGAGATTGGCCTGGTGCGAGGATGCACCTTCCTTTGTCGGTTATCAGTAACATCTTGAGAGCATGCATTCACTTAATAAAATCTTGCCAACTAAAATTTGTTTAGTAATAGGTTTTGTGTAAAATAACCTTTCCTTCATCCTTTGCCTTTGCATACATTGTTAAGGATCGCTATCGGGTAGCCACAGACTCATTATACCTATCGCGATAAATTTTATTATTCAGGTTGCAAGTCTGATCAGGACCAGGAAGGGTCCGAACTCAGGTATGCAGGACTAGCTACGGGTGTCCGGGTCAATTGCTTGGATATCGTCACTGAAGGTTGTTGCTGCTCTGATGTTCTTTTTATTGTTCTTAATATTTGTAATATCAGTCTTATTGTAATAGCATATGATGCTACCTTGAAATACTCCGTTATTTTGAATAGTAATGGAATGCCAGCGATGATAGCCGTCGAATTGTCCATCATGAGGTACTAGTCTGGGCTAGTATCAGATCATGGTGCCGGATTCTCTGTGGTGACGCAGGGGGTCGTGACAAAGTGGTATCAGAGCCAGGTTGGGTTGGAGAAAAATTAGAAAGTAGTCTAAACCGACTCGGATTAGAATTCGGGACTTGCCTAATTAGGATCCCGACTTTCCAAGGGAGTTTGTGGCCGAAACCTGGTAAGCAGGTTACCTCGGGCTTCTAGAACACTCCTCTATTTTTGGAGAATTTTCGGATTAGGATTCCTCATGATTTCATGCGAAATACCTTCGAAATTGGGCCTTTTTGGGCTAAATCCGAACTTTCTGGCTGCCTAAAAATTAGGAAAAGGTAAGAGATATATTTGGGAACCTTGGGGACGTGATGATACTGGCCCATCCCAATTTTAAGCAAGGCTTGTACATAAAATAGTCTATCGGACCATAAAATAATAGCTGTAATAGGTTTTATCTACACAAATAATAAAACCAAATTTGACCTTATGTTTTATCTCTTTTAAAATCACTTGGGACACATAATAATTTTATTAGGATGTCACATGGCGCCCACGTGGTCCCAAAAAATCCGAAAAAACCAACAAAACCTCAAAAAATCTATAAAAATTCATTCAAAAAAAATAATTCACAAAAATCATAAAAAATACATAAAAATAATTTTAAAATTTAGAAAACCAGAAAAAATCAAGAAAATTCATAAAAAATAATTTAAAAACATAGAAAAAATTAGAAAACTTGAAAATAATCCACAAAAATCATAAAAATGTAGAAAATTCATTCAAATCCAAACAAATCATTTAAAATGTAGAAAAATTTCGAAAACCTGAAAATAATTCATAAAATTCATTAAAAATCCAAAAAATCATAAAGAATCCAGTAAAAATTCACAAAAATCAGAAAAACTGAAAGAAATTCACAAAAAAGTTCAGTGAAGTTCTGGTATTTTTGTGAATTTCTTTCAGTTTTTTCTATTTTTTGTGAATTGTGAAATGATTTTTTATGATTTATTTTTTTAATGATTTTTTGGATTTTTTAATGAATTTTGTGAATTATTTTTCGATTTTCTAAATTTTTCTAGATTTTTAAATGATTTGTTTGGATTTTTACGAATTTTCTACATTTTTATGATTTTTGTGGATTATTTTCGTGTTTTCTAAATTTTCTATATTTTTAAATTATTTTTATGAATTTTATTTTTTCAGGTTTACTATTTTTTCTAAATTTTTTAAAAAATTTATGGATTTTCTGCATTTTTATGATTTTTTTATGATTTTTTATGAATTTTGTGAAATATTTTTTGTTTTTATGAATTTTTATAGATTTTTTAAGGTTTTTTTGTTATTGTTTTCGGATTTTTTGGGGCCACGTCAGCATTTAACGGCCACGTGGGCGCCACGTTACCGTTTAACGGAATTTCTAACGGATCCTAACGGCTCAGGATTAACGGTGAAACTGGAGACAAGTTCCAGAAGCTGAGAAAGCAATTTCAAAGTTTAGGAGATTTCGTGCAATTTGGTACAAGTTCCGGGAGCTACAGTGCAATTTTCTCTTTATATAACCTATGAAGATGCTTGATCTACGGTATAGAAAATCGATTGAGAGGTAAATAATTCTTAATCGTGTGATGTGAAGCTGGTCCCTAAAAAATAGATTGCTAATTGCCATTAAAGATACAAAACTGCTTACTTTTTTTTTTTAAAAAAAGAGAGCTTTAGACGTAGGAGTACTTGGCAGGGGCATAGCTACAGGGTAGTCCAGGTGGGCCCGGGACTACCCTGTAATTTGGCCCAGAGAGACCCCCCAGGCCCCCATCCCTAGCATATTTGACCCAATGAGGCCCAAAAGCCAGCTGCGGCCCAGCTCCTCTGCTGATCTGCTCGTGGCCTCGTGCCTCGTGCCTCGTGCCCTCCTCGGCTCCTCCCGATCCCCTTGACCCATGCAGCGCCACCCCATCGCCTCGCCTCGCCCACCCTCCACCCCGTGAGCTCGCCGGCTCGCCATGCAGACCCTCTCCCCTCCAGCCCGCCCTCTCCCCCTTTCAGCGCCCGGGTGGCACGCCGTCTTGCCGCCCCTCGGCCCCTCCGGCCCAGCCATGCTCATGTGATCATGCCATGAGGTTGCCCAGCGCCTCGCGCCCTCCGGCCCCGCCAGCCCGCGCCCCCACGACGGCAGCGGCAGCGGCGTCCGGCCTCCGGCCTCCACGGACCACGGCGACTCTCCGGCTTGCCGTTCTCCCGCCTCCAGCCTCCGCCGTGCCGCCCGTGCGGCGTGCGCCCCGCGCCCGTGCCCATGAGCCCCCACTTCTTTGGTTTAAATTGCTCATGTTGATTGTTGAACTGTTGATGATATACAAAATGTCAAAATGTATTATTCAAAAACTCTCTTTCAACTGATTCAAACCAAAGAAGAGGAGTGATTTTTTTGTGATTATTTTGGTATGATGTAGAATGAAGAGGAGTGGAGACATTGCATCTCTCTTTCAGAGACATAAAGCAAAGACAAATAAGAATGAAGGCGCCTCCAATCCGGTTGTTATTGATGAATCCGTAACTCAAGAAATTCAAGAACCATCTCCGATTCCGGTTGTTGTTGATGAAGCCCCAACTCAAGAAAGTCGAGATCCACCTTCGGTTTCAGTTGTTAATCAAGCTCCAACTCAAGAAAGTCAAGAACCACCTTTGGTTTATGATGTTAATCGTATCGAACATGATCCAGGCTTAAGGGTTCCTATTGCAAACTTCAATGTCAATGATCAAGATGCGTTCAAGAGCATATATTCGAAAGGTCCATGCCACTTTATGCTCATAATTATCCAAAGAAGAAAAATATATGGTAAGGATCGTCGCTTTAGTTTTGTTTGGTTTCACAAGTACAATTGGCTTGAATATAGTGTAGCAAAGGATGCTGGTTTTTGCATGGTATGTTACTTGTTTGGCAGTGGAAGTGGTAATTTTGTTAAGAATGGTTGGAGAAATTGGAACAAAGGTGATGCACTTGATAAACATGTGGGGCTTGTAACAAGTGTTCATAATAAAGCTCAAGAGAAATATAACTTGTTTGTAAAAGGTGGTGGTGCATCAATTGAAAATGTAATTGTGAAGGTGTCTCATGAAAATGAAGTTCGTTATAAGGCTAGATTGACTTATTCACTTAGATGTCTACGGTTTCTTTTAAATCAAGGATTAGCTTTCCGTGGACATGATGAAAGTGAAAAATCTAGGAACAGAGGAAATTTTCTTGAACTTTTAAAATGGCTTGCAGAAAATAATGAGGAAGTTGATAGGATGGTTTTGAAAAAAGCTCCAAAAAATTGCATCTTGACTTCTGCTACCATACAAAAGGAAATCATTCAATGTTGCGCCCAGCAAACTACTAGGCACATAATTGAAGAACTTGGTGATGATCACTATGCAATTCTTGCTGATGAGTGTAGTGATATATCACATAAAAACGATTAATTGTTTGCTTGCGCTATGTGGACAAGCTTGGAAGGGTATGTGAGCGGTTTCTTGGGATAGTTCATGTTGCTAGTACCACTTCTTTGTCACTTAAGACAGCAATTGAATCTTTACTCAGTGATCACCACCTTACTCTTACTCAAGTCCGTGGGCAAGGATATGATGGGGCTAGTAACATGAAAGGCGAGATTAATGGGCTAAAACATTGATCATGGAAGAGTCTCCTTCTGCTTATTATATCCATTGCTTTGCACATCAACTTCAGTTGGTTCTTGTTTCTGTTGCTAAGGGGAATGATGATTGTGTATGGTTTTTTACTCAAGTTTCTCTCCTGCTGAATATAATTGGAACTTCGTGTAAGCGTCATGACATGATACGAGATGTTATGGCTAAAAAAATTATGGAAGCACTTGATTCAGGGGAAATAGAAAGTGGAAGTGGATTAAATCAAGAGATGGGGTTGGCTAGGCCTAGTGACACTCGATGGGGTTCTCACTTCAAAACTATATTGCATATTATTGATATGTACTCCACAATCAAAGAGGTACTCATAACTCTTGGAAAAGACTCTACACAAAGAGGTGAATGGCCAAAAATACATTCTATGGTTGGAGCTTTCGAGTCATTTGACTTTGTTTTTAATGTGCATTTGATGCTTGTCATTCTTGGATATAAAAATGAGTTATCTCAGTCTTTGCAAAAGAAAGACCAAGATATTGTTAATGCAATGTCACTTGTAAGTTTGGCAAAGGAAAGAATGCAAAAGATGAGATCTAATGGTTGGGAAGAATTCTTTAATGGAACGGTTGTTTTATTTTGCAATAAACATAACATTGAAGTTCCAACCATGGATGGTAAATATGTGCCTTATGTAAGATCCTCACGGTTTTACCCTGATCAAACTGTTGATGATCATTTTAGAAGAGAAGTACGTATATCTTGGTGTCATTGATAAAATTAGTCAAGAGCTTGACAACCGGTTTGATGAGGTTAATATGGAGTTGCTTGTTTGCATGTCAGCCTTAAATCCCATTAATTCATTTGCTTCCTTTGATGCACAGAAAGTAATTAGACTTGCCAAGTTTTATCCAAATGATATTTCAAGCACAGAATTGATAAGACTTGGATTCCAACTTGACACCTTCATCGATGATATGAGAAAGGATGAAAGATTCAAAGGCCTACAAAATCTTGGTGAGTTCTCTACTAGGCTTGTTGGAACAAACAAGCATGTTCTTTATGATTTGGTGTATTTGCTTCTCAGATTGGTTTTGATCCTACCGGTGGCGACAGCAAGTGTTGAAAGAGTATTTTCTGCAATGGGTTTTGTGAAGCAAAAGTTGAGGAACAGTATGTGTGACCAATTATTGAGTGATTGCTTAATTACATTTATCGAGCGAGACATCTTCACTAACATTAGTGAGGATGACATAATTAAGACTTTTATGACTATGAGAAGACGTAGACTAGAGTAGTAGCATTGTACTAATGCAATATGTTATTTATGCAAGTTCTTTCTATTATCGAACTATGTAAGACCTTTAATATTTGCATTATCTATATTGCAAACTTTTACGATAATATTGCCTTATTTCATATTTGTGTAATACTTTTACGGTGCTATGAAAATTCGGACTATGACTACCCAGCAAAAAATTCACAGCTCGCCCATTGGTACTTGGCATTCATCATCACGCACCCGATGCTCCTTTCCCAAGTCGGCTGTTTGGCGAAGCACCCTCGTCCCTCCGACTCCGGCGAACACGCGGCCGTCCTCCCTTCGCGTAAGCCGTCGCCGTCGCCGTTGCGGCTGTCACCGGCGTCGCTTCCAGGTCGTCTCCCGGCGCTCCGGCAGCGACGTGACCTCGGGCTGGCGACCAGCAACCAGACGGCACGAAAAGAGCAGCGAGGACGAAGGTGACGACGGACTGCATCTGAGGAGAGAAGATCGAGGCATGAGGACAAGGCGATGACATTTGAGGAGACAAGGCGAGGACGTGGGCCCTCTTTGATTTGTGACGTGGCTCGGTTTGGTTGAGTCAAAAGTTATTTTTAAGATCTTGAGAAAAAACAGAATTCAAAAATGTTATTACCAAATACTAGCCCACAGAAAAAATGATAAATTTTGACTTAACCAAACAAAACCAAAATTTGTCTAGATGAAGGGAATTTCATTCTGCTCCATTTCCCATTCTACTTCCCCTTTTATGTGTTATCATCAACATGGGTGGATCCAAGAAAACAAGTCGCTGGGTCGTCGGGGTCATTTTAACACTAAATCTCTATGTTTAAACTTCAAATTATAGATTCATGTGTATATATACTAATATTATAACAATAAACAAGAAAGGTTTGTTCAAAAAACACTGGGATCGCTTGACCCCGATGTTAACACCGTAGATCCGCCCCAGATTGTCAAACACATCTGTGTAAGTATTTAATTTATGACCACGAGGGCACATTACCGTAAATGAGACTCCGAAAACCAAAAGAAAAATGTATCTTGGGAGGATAGATTGATAACTTCGTAAATTACACTGCACAGAAATAAGAAAGTAAATCCAGATAATAAAAAAGCACACGTGCAAGTTGATTTGGGCAGCATGAGCTTCAATTATTGGAGAGTAAAAAACTTGGGAGGCAAGATCCGCTGGCATTAACAGGCTACAGAATAGCACAGGACAAATTGTGCCGGCCTGTTTGATGTTCCCAGGCATACAAATACAAATACAAAAGCCTAGCATGTAGATGCAGGCACTGATGACTGATCATCGATCACAGCATTGGACCACACTTGCTACCGAGAGACTGCAAACCTCCAAAGAGCGGAGGGGAAACTGCCAAATTTCTGTAGTACCCAACAGCCAGCAGGTAGAGCTTCTCCCTCGTCTGCAGTCCAAATTCCAATGTTAGAAAAATGATGGGCAGCCAAAACCGACGTGACTGATATTCAGAGCAGCAGGCAAGGGACCCCTCGACATATTTAATTTGATTTAATTTAGCTGGAATAACAAGCGCATTGTGCCCATCATCACATTGAACAATCGAACGGAGATTGCATCAGAAGCTTCTGAATCTGCATATTTATGGGTGGCGAGAAAGGATGCACACTGGGTTTCATTTCCCCAAGACCTGACATTGATTGTTGGATCCAACATTTTAACGGCATTTGATAATTCGCGAAATTGTGCAGGCGCAAAAAATTTCACTAAATTTATATTGTTTTTCCACATTTCCATTTATTGGAATATTTTTTTTTTTGCGATAGTGAAATTTTTTTTAGGGGTTATAAATGCGTATCGTGGCGTGTCTTCTTGAATCTTTGAAATCATGCGGTACCGCCTAATAGTGCCTCCCAACTATCTCTTGTTTTCTTTTGTGATGAAAGTCGTGGTCAAGTGAAGGCCATGCTTTACACAATTCACTTGAAAACGATGCAACGGAGGACAGACAGGTGGGCACACGTTCGGGCTTTACGCTATTGGGCCTTGACTGGATTTACCATGCCAGATTGCCAGACAAGCCAATAATAGGACCAATATATCCTGGGCCCAAAAGTAGGTCCTGTCTTATCCTATTCCGGTCCCATATTCGAAAAATCATGCCGGCCCAACAAAAAAAAAACAAAGATAAGAGCGCCGTTTTTAGATTAGTACAAGGAATCAAGGACAATTGATGTACGTGTGCCTGGGTGACATGCGCTGTCTGTGACTCTGTGTCCACTCATCCTGCCTATTAATGTTAGTTGAGTGCCCAAATTTATCATGCTTTTCATCGTGTTACATTATACTCTCTATTTTCAATGTGTTCAATGTGATGATGGGCACAATGCGCTTGTTATTCCAGCTAAATTAAATCAAATTAAATATGTCGAGGGGTCCCTTGCCTGCTGCTCTGAATATCAGTCACGTCGGTTTTGGCTGCCCATCATTTTTCTAACATTGGAATTTGGACTGCAGACGAGGGAGAAGCTCTACCTGCTGGCTGTTGGGTACTACAGAAATTTGGCAGTTTCCCCTCCGCTCTTTGGAGGTTTGCAGTCTCTCGGTAGCAAGTGTGGTCCAATGCTGTGATCGATGATCAGTCATCAGTGCCTGCATCTACATGCTAGGCTTTTGTATTTGTATTTGTATGCCTGGGAACATCAAACAGGCCGGCACAATTTGTCCTGTGCTATTCTGTAGCCTGTTAATGCCAGCGGATCTTGCCTCCCAAGTTTTTTACTCTCCAATAATTGAAGCTCATGCTGCCCAAATCAACTTGCACGTGTGCTTTTTTATTATCTGGATTTACTTTCTTATTTCTGTGCAGTGTAATTTACGAAGTTATCAATCTATCCTCCCAAGATACATTTTTCTTTTGGTTTTCGGAGTCTCATTTACGGTAATGTGCCCTCGTGGTCATAAATTAAATACTTACACAGATGTGTTTGACAATCTGGGGCGGATCTACGGTGTTAACATCGGGGTCAAGCGATCCCAGTGTTTTTTGAACAAACCCTTCTTGTTTATTGTTATAATATTAGTATATATACACATGAATCTATAATTTGAAGTTTAAACATAGAGATTTAGTGTTAAAATGACCCCGACGACCCAGCGACTTGTTTTCTTGGATCCACCCATGTTGATGATAACACATAAAAGGGGAAGTAGAATGGGAAATGGAGCAGAATGAAATTCCCTTCATCTAGACAAATTTTGGTTTTGTTTGGTTAAGTCAAAATTTATCATTTTTTCTGTGGGCTAGTATTTGGTAATAACATTTTTGAATTCTGTTTTTTCTCAAGATCTTAAAAATAACTTTTGACTCAACCAAACCGAGCCACGTCACAAATCAAAGAGGGCCCACGTCCTCGCCTTGTCTCCTCAAATGTCATCGCCTTGTCCTCATGCCTCGATCTTCTCTCCTCGATGCAATCCGTCGTCACCTTCGTCCTCATTGCTCTTTTCGTTGCCGTCGTTGCTTTGGTCGCCACCGAGGTCACGTCACGCCGAGCGCCGGAGACGACACAAGCGACGCCGGTGATACCCAAGAACGGCGACGGCGACGGCTTCTGTGAAGGAGGATTTGCCGCGTGTTCGGCCGGAGTCGGAGGATTTAGAGGTGCTCGCCAAATACCGACTTTGGGAAAGGAGCATCAAAAAACAGATGATGAATGCCAAGTACCATATGGCGAGCTGTGAATTTTTGTTGGGTAGTCACAAATCAATTTTCATAGCACCGTAAAAGTATTACACAAATATGAAATAAGGCAATATTATCGTAAAAGTTTGCAATATAGATAATGCAAATATTAAAGGTCTTACATAGTTCGATAATAGAAAGAACTTGCATAAATAACATATTGCATTAGTACAATGCTACTACTCTAGTCTACGCCTTCTCATAGTCATAAAGTCTTAATTATGTCATCCTCACTAATGTTAGTGAAGATGTCTCGCTCGATAAATGTAATTAAGCAATCACTCAATAATTGGTCACACATATCGTTCCTCAACTTTTGCTTCACAAAACCCATTGCGTAAAATACTCTTTCAACACTTGTTGCCGCCACCGTAGAGATCAAAACCAATCGAGAAGCAAATACACCAAATCATAAAGAACATGCTTGTTTGTTCCAACAAGCCTAGTAGAGAACTCACCAAGATTTTGTAGGCCTTTGAATCTTTCATCCTTTCTCATATCATCGATGAAGGTGTCAAGTTGGAATCCAAGTCTTATCAATTCTGTGCTTGAAATATCATTTGGATAAAACTTGGCAAGTCTAATTACTTTCTGTGCATCAAAGGAAGCAAATGAATTAATGTGATTTAAGGCTGACATGCAAACAAGCAACTCCATATTAACCTCATCAAACCGGTTGTCAAGCTCTTGACTAATTTTATCAATGACACCAAGATATACGTACTTCTCTTCTAAAATGATCATCAACAGTTTGATCAGGGTAAAACCGTGAGGATCTTACATAAGGCACATATTTACCATCCATGGTTGGAACTTCAATGTTATGTTTATTGCAAAATAAAACAACCGTTCCATTAAAGAATTCTTCCCAACCATTAGATCTCATCTTTTGCATTCTTTCCTTTGCCAAACTTACAAGTGACATTGCATTAACAATATCTTGGTCTTTCTTTTGCAAAGACTGAGATAACTCATTTTTATATCCAAGAATGACAAGCATCAAATGCACATTAAAAACAAAGTCAAATGACTCGAAAGCTCCAACCATAGAATGTATTTTTGGCCATTCACCTCTTTGTGTAGAGTCTTTTCCAAGAGTTATGAGTACCTCTTTGATTGTGGAGTACATATCAATAATATGCAATATAGTTTTGAAGTGAGAACCCCATCGAGTGTCACTAGGCCTAGCCAACCCCATCTCTTGATTTAATCCACTTCCACTTTCTATTTCCCCTGAATCAAGTGCTTCCATAATTTTTTTAGCCATAACATCTCGTATCATGTCATGACGCTTACACGAAGTTCCAATTATATTCAGCAGAGAGAAACTTGAGTAAAAACCATACACAATCATCATTCCCTTAGCAATGAAACAAGAACCAATGAAGTTGATGTGCAAAGCAATGGATATAATAAGCGTAGGAGACTCTTCCATGATCAATATTTTTAGCCCATTAATCTCGCCTTTCATGTTACTAGCCCCATCATATCCTTGCCCACGGACTTGAGTAAGAGTAAGGTGGTGATCACTGAGTAAAGATTCAATTGCTGTCTTAAGTGACAAAGAAGTGGTACTAGCAACATGAACTATCCCAAGAAACCGCCACATACCCTTCCAAGCTTGTCCACATAGCGCAAGCAAACAAATTAATCGTTCTTTATGTGATATATCACTACACTCATCAGCAAGAATTGCATAGTGATCATCACCAAGTTCTTCAATTATGTGCCTAGTAGTTTGTCAAGCGCAACATTGAATGATTTCCTTTTGTATGGTAGCAGAAGTCAAGATGCAATTTTTGGAGCTTTTTCAAAACCATCCTATCAACTTCCTCATTATTTTCGCAAGCCATTTTAAAAGTTCAAGAAAATTTCCTCTGTTCCTAGATTTTTCACTTTCATCATGTCCACTAAAGCTAATCCTTGATTTAAAAGAAACCGTAGACATCTAAGTGAATAAGTCAATCTAGCCTTATAACGAACTTCATTTTCATGAGACACCTTCACAATTACATTTTCAATTGATGCACCACCACCTTTTACAAACAAGTTATATTTCTCTTGAGCTTTATTATGAACACTTGTTACAAGCCCCACATGTTTATCAAGTGCATCACCTTTGTTCCAATTTCTCCAACCATTCTTAACAAAATTACCACTTCCACTGCCAAACAAGTAACATACCATGCAAAAACCAGCATCCTTTGCTACACTATATTCAAGCCAATTGTACTTGTGAAACCAAACAAAACTAAAGCGACGATCCTTACCATATATTTTTCTTGCTGGATAATTATGAGCATAAAGCTGGCATGGACCTTTCAGAATATATGCTCTTCGAACTGCATCTTGATCATTGACATTGAAGTTTGCAATAGGAACCCTTAAGCCTGGATCATGTTCGATACGATTAACATCATAAACCAAAGGTGGTTCTTGACTTTCTTGAGTTGGAGCTTGATTAACAACTGAAACCGAAGGTGGATCTCGACTTTCTTGAGTTGGGGCTTCATCAACAACAACCGGAATCGGAGATGGTTCTTGAATTTCTTGAGTTACGGATTCATCAATAACAACCGGATTGGAGGCGCCTTCATTCTTATTTGTCTTTGCTTTATGTCTCTGAAAGAGAGATGCAATGTCTCCACTCCTCTTCATTCTACATCATACCAAAATAATCACAAAAAAATCACTCCTCTTCTTTGGTTTGAATCAGTTGAAAGAGAGTTTTTGAATAATACATTTTGACATTTTGTATATCATCAACAGTTCAACAATCAACACGAGCAATTTAAACCAAAGAAGTGGGGGCTCACGGCACGGCGGCGGGCGCGACGCCTGACGGCCACACGGAGGCTGGAGGCGGGAGAACGGCAAGCCGGAGAGTCGCCGTGGTCCGTGGAGGCCGGAGGCCGGACGCCGTATAAAATACGCCCTAACGAAACCTTTGTCAAATTGTTGGTCAAACCTTTGTAATTGTTGGTCAAACCTTTGTCCTAACGAAACAAAATACGCCCTATAAAAAAAACGGAGGGAGTATTATATATGATGGTTAAGACTCCAAATTATTGCGGTTGGTATCTAGGGCTGGACGAGAAGATCGGGCTCGACAAGCTACTCGAAATTGGATCGAAATCAATTTGAGATCGGATCGAGATCGAAGGGAAAACGAGCCGAGCTCGAGCTCGAGCTCAAGCTCGAGTCCATGTCGAGCCGAGTTTGAGCTCCTCGCGAGCTCAATCGAGCCTGCATTAATGAATGAACAGCCTGCCCACAGGCCACAGACAACTGACCACAGTACAAGGCAAGGCCTAGTTAGGCTCGACGCGGCCCAATCGGCCAGAGATACAATCATACAAGGCACTCTGTCTCTCGGTCTCCAACCCTAACCCGAGTACCCGACGGCCGATGCGCTGCAGCCGCCGCTCTCCGCCTCTCGGGCCTCTCCCCGTCTCCCTCGCGATTCCAGTCTCCACTCTCCAAGTCCCTTGCCCATACCCGCCGCCCGTCGCCAGCCCGCCCGTCGCTCGCCACCCAGCCGCCGTCGCACATGCCCGTCGCCGGCCACCGTTGCCCTGCCCATCCCCATGTCATTTCCATCTCCAACCCTAACCCTTACCCTTGCCCTTGCCCGCCGGCCGCCGCCCACTGGCCCTATCGAGCTCAAACGAGCTCGAGCTGTATCGAGCTCTTGACGACCCCGAATTCGAGCCTGGTTGTAAGCTCTATCCTGCATCGATCTGAGCCCGAGCCGATCCCGAGCCCAACCGAGCTCGAGCTCAGTGACCCTAAGCTCGCTCAAGATCAGATCGAATCCACTCCTATTGGTATCAACCGGAATATTGCATGGCCCAGCCTATGCTCTGTTGCCATTAGCGCAGTGATAAAAAGTATTGTCGGGGTTGCTGTCAGGATCATTACATGCCCGAAAGATTATCTTTTTTCTATTTTGCAAGTATATAATTTTATGCCTACTAATAACTTACTAATAAATTACATGGGTTGATCCAGAGGGCACCGGGGTTGCTTGGAGCAGGTGCCAGCATAGTAGATCTACCTCTGACTTGCGACACATTAATTGTGCGTTCTGTGTAGTACCAATACTGCATGGCAAAGCCAAAGGAGTATGATCCACGTGCGATCGTCACAACGCTTGGTGGGAACATGACAGATTGCGAAACCAGTACATGCAAATTCTCATTACAAACAGGTGTCCATGGTGCTGGGAACAGTCCATTTCGATCAAGCTTACAAATCCATTTTCGATTAAATGCTTTATAAAAATATAAAAATCATAAAAACATTACAAAATACATAAAATTATGTGAAATTATGCACACATATTTGGAAGTGAATTTGAAATGTGGGATGTAAATTTTATTTTAAAATTAATGGTTCGTACCATGTCTCATGAAAACGAGATAAAAACTAGAAAATAGAGAAAACTGTGAAATCTGAACATCAAAACATATTTTTACAAAAATGTAAAATTTAAATGACCTAATTTGGAGTTAAAAATGTATGCTAGGGTATGTTTCAAAGTTTTAAATCCCGAAATTATGAGAGGGGTTATTTAGACAATAATAGACATTTCTAACAGCTAAGTCTATTACATTTGACGAACATGGCGTATAGGAAAAGAAGTTCAACAATAAAAGTAAATCATGAGCTTAAAAAGGAGGTGTCAAATTGTGAATTTGACTAAACTTTAGTAGCAAATTATGAATTATCTCAATGTTGTGGGTTCTTAATAAGTGGGCTTGGCGAGGGGGAAAATGTTAAAGTTTGGTTTGAGAGTTTCGAAAAGAAATATCTAGAGCATCAACAATAGCTAGAGATGATATTGCCCGATCAACTTAGAGGCTGTATTAATTGGAGCATGCATAATAGTCTCTAAGTAGGAGAGCGTGTTTAGAGATAGCTTTGGAGGCTCTATTATGGTCTATGGATGCTCGAAGGTCTCAAAAAGAAAACTATAAAATGTCATGCTTTGAGCTCGTAAAAATATGTGGAGTTGTAACTGTATGTTTATTGCTTTAAATTTTACCATTCACACATCTAAACCTATTATTCATGCATATATAGCTAGCCCCAAATCAAGATGCTGGGCAAGAATTTAGGGTAAGCAAAAAAATTTCTAAATTAGAACATGAATTTTAGACGGATGGGAAACCCGAGTGCGACGTACACACCAGCTGTTGAATCTTTTTTAAAGAGTACATGCAGCAGGACCAGTTGGAATTGGTAGATAATGGTTGGCCTTGCCCATGTTGAATCCAAATTGATGCTACGTACTGCTTGCTAGCGAGCAGCTAGTACGTAGTGATCATGCAGATGCATCCATGCACGCATGTACACCCAATTAATGGTCAATGATCTCGTTAGCACGTAGCACGTACCAGCTGCCAGAAGGGAACGTACGTACACCAGAATACTGTTCGTATAGTAATTTGCTTATCTGCGCATCTAGCTAACTATTTAATACGCATCACGGGGAGCAGTGCTGGATGCACTCCCACCTACTTTCATAGTTGTTGAAAAAATTGTGGCCAGATTGGAGGTGATTGTCTGCACGGATTTACTCGATCGGGAGGATAATTAAGCTTAAACGTACGCATACTTCTAATTAACCCTGGATGCATGGACAAACTCGCTCGCACGTACGAGAGCCAGGGACACATGCATGTGTACGTGCGAAACTTTTTCTTTATTTGCTCTTTTTCGAAAGCGGCGGCAAGATGATAAATATAGTCGTGGTACTATAGCTTGAATAGCCAGCTAGCTTGCTACCCAGCGGCTAGGTTAATTAATTAGTTCATGAGACTCTTAAGGGTACGTACGTACAACCAACTATGTAGGCAGTTAGGAACGTATATATACACTACTGGAGTATATTCGTACGTGCTCACTCGCTGTAATCACATGCATCCATGCACATTCGAACAAGGGTTAGATATACGTCTCATCTAGCTCCACCGACACACGCCATGAACGTACGGTTAGTAGAGATATGCTACTGCTACTGATAATAATGGAATATATATCCACTGCGTTAACCCGAATTAAATCTATTCACACGTCGATCACACACATATGCATTGATCCTGCTCAAACAAGTTGTCTTAATTGCTGCGGATCGTGATCTTATTGAGTAGGTGATGGATGTTTAATCGTACGTGCCTTTCGTATCAGTATGCTTTTATTGCAAGTTTCACCTATCGGCTAATTTAATTAATTAAGCCGGGGTTTAAGTCTGATCTGACGCGGCCATTGGCCAGTGATCTCACTGCAGTACAGCGTAAATTAATTAAGTTGGTGGCGCATGTAATTCAGAAATTAGGCAGTAGTACTCCTACGTTGGTGGCTGCTGGCCTGCTGCCTCTTGCTGCCGGCCGGCAAGTTGACGAGCTGCAGTTACTGCACTGTACCCTGTACCCTGTACGGTAGGATTAATTAATTGGACAGTGACTGGTACGGAGTATAATTGACATAATCATGCATGGTCGTATAATGTCCGCGTCGATTAATCTCTGTCAAATCTAGGTGGTGAAAAGCTACGCGCCCTACTTCCTCACACGCGTTTACAAGAATGGAGTGTGAATCGAGAAGAAATATTTAGTGGCACATGAGAGCACGCAATCTGACGTGCAGCTGTGCAAGTGATCACAAGAATGTGAAGCTTCTGCAGGTGGAAAGAGATGAACTTTAAACGGTGGGTGCATGCATAGGATCGATCGACACGATCGATCTAAGGGGAGGACGATTGATCGGATGGCCCAGATTAGTTGGTTGATCCCTTCCATTTATTGATGGTGTGTTAAGCACAATTGAAAAGGCGTCTTTGTCGGCAGCTCGCCACTGTACCATGCGTGCTAATCTTTCTTCTTCTCCAAAGACAACTACACATGCGTGTGTTTCCAAGTCGTCCTTGTAAACCAAGGAAAATAATCTAGATCGGTGCCACCTTTCATCGCTTTTTAAAAACTCTTGCCGGTTCCATTCAGGACGCGTAAAGCGTATCTCGATCCAATAGTATAGCCAAACACTATCTATAACAAATGGACATGCCATTAACAACCTCTTCAATGGACACACATGTAATTGTGTCTATGTATTTTGAAATCAGCTATAAACATGTTGTAAGTTCGTATCCAGTTTATCTCTCTCTTTCTTTTTTATCTTCCACGTGAGAAAAATATTCACTACCGACGTGCACGATGGTTGAAGCGAGGATGACATGCAGCTGCTGCATGCATGTGCATGGTGGTTGTGAGGACGCATCATACACAATCGATGGCTGCACATGCCACGGTGGTGGTTCTTTTAAAATTTTCACCACATCAATAATTTTTTCTAGAAGAAAAAATTGTGAACATATGAAATAGACCGAGAAATAGCCACAACGTATTTTTAAACACTTTTGTTAATCATCAGGCGACCGAGACTTATTTAACTCTCAGTCAATTTTCTCACACGCCTAGATGCTCTAGTTAGATCTTTTATGTGCCATATAGAAATGTGTTTCACTACCGGAAAAGTCTACATTGCCGAGTGCTGAAAATTATCGACGGTTTAGTACTGGCCGTCAAAACTATGTCGTCTAGCCTGGAACGGCGTCTAGAGCATGTATCTCGACGGCTTGTACTCAAGCCGTCGAGAGAGCTTGTCTTGACGGCCAAGCTGTTGAGAACTCACTCCTCTCTCAACCAAGCTATCTTGACGTCTGGCCATCCAGACAAGCTTTAGCCGTCAATACTAGTATCGATTCATGTAGTGTTTGATCTACGATAAATAAGTCTCGGTTTAAGCCACTATAGGAAACGATATCAGGGTCATCAATCGAAATTACTGTGTCGGCGGCCTAGGACCCAACGACACCAATTTGCAGTTGTCTCGGCGGCTCTAACAAAACCCGACGACAAACATAATCCCAGGCATGTTCCTAGTCAACCACATGAGCTGTGTCGGCGGCTACAACTAGGCTGCCGACACAAGGCACGCTAACCTTTCGACACGAATGGAACTTTGAATCTCTTTACCCGCCAAATTGAGTTGTTCCAATTTGGTCCTGCACTGGTGACTTCTCCAGGGGTAAGCCAACGAGATCTTTGTTTTTTGTGTTTGAACTCAAAGGCATAAAACTAACGCACATCTGTTTTAGGTCTCAGCAACGGGCACCCCTGCACCTGCGACGAATCTACAACACGGAGGGGGTTCGACAACTGCAAGCGGTGGTAGGACGGAAGGGGAGCAGTTTGCCGACGACGTCCTCGGTGTTTCTGCTCCTTTCGATGGTTCGCAGAACCATTAACTGTCATATCTCGGTTGTTTTTTGGACTATATATGTTCGAAAAATGTTTATACGGATTCTTTGTACTATACCCTACTGTCATGGCTTCTTGAACTATGCATGGTTATTGTCAATTGTGCTCAATATGTGATGATTCTAGCCATTTTGGTCATTTACGTCGGTGATTTGTATTTTGCAATGATATGGGTGTATTTGTGCTTGAAAATTTGGTGTCCACCACATAAATACGTGTGGATATGGGTGGGATGATTAGGGAATGTAAATATATGTCAGGAATGGGGTTTTTTTGCAGGTACAAATTGAGTTTTCTAAAAATTATCAACAATTTTTGTTGCTGCGGCAATATTTATGTCGTCGGCCAATACTTAAGCCGACGACAAAGACTAATGCCACGTCCACACAATCAGCAACCAAACGGTGATATGTATCAGCGGTCAAGGCTTAACCACAGACTTATGTGGAGTCTCATTCGGCTATAATATAACTGCCGATAGAACCTGCTGCCATTTGTCCTAAAACGTCCATCTGACAACATCTGTGTCATCCTATGACACAACTCCGCCATATGTGACATTCTACGATTGGTCTATGGGGTCAACATGGCATAGCGCTGTCTCCAGAGTTGTGCCGTGGGCGTGTCTATGTCCGCAGTTTTATGGGCTGTCGACACAGGCCTTCCTCGGGTCGTCCGACTTGGAATGTAGTTTGATCGTCGGGTTGTAGTTGATCCACCGACAAAGATGGGTTGTGTTGTCAATGCTCTGTCGACGTATCTGTGTCGTTGGTCGGCCGACGACAGATGGCTATGTCGGTGGTTTTGGGGCCTTTGTCATTGGCTTTAGCCGCCGACATGGAACCAAGTTACTATAGTGAGCGTGTCCTATTTTTAAACCAAATGAAAAATAATCGAGATCGGTGTCACCTTCCATCGCTTCTTCTTAATGCCCCAGCACAAAATTAGACTTTAGACTTAAAAAAAGCCCCCGCGTCGTCCTGTGCTAGGCGACACGGGTGGCGACCCCAACCCACCTCCAACTCTCCACTAAAACCCTAGCTCGCCGGCGGCGGTGGCCGCCGCCGCCGCCGGCCATCCCTTCCCCTTCTCCTTTCCTCCTCCCTCCCTCCCCCTCCTCCTTTCCTCTTTTTCCTTTCTCCCGTTTCTCGCTTCGGCGGCGTGGAGGCAGTCTCGGCGCCATGAGAGGCAGATCCGTGGCACGGCGGCGAGATCTGGCGAGGTGGCCGGATCTGAGGCGGCGTGGTCCGGTCGGCTTGGGGCGGCGGTTACACGGCGTCGGCGGTGGCGCGCAGCTCAAGCGCTGGCGCGCCTTGATCTTGGCGCTGCCCTGGCGCTGTGCTGCTGCGGCGCGGCGGCCAACCGTTCGCGCTGGCGTCGAAGGTGGGACGCGCTGGCTGGGCTCGGCGAAGCGCAACTGGGCGTGGCGGGCGCGGCTGGCGGCGCGGCGGCCGACGGCAGTGCTGCTGAGCTGCGTGGAGGCTGGGTTGGAGGCGCGGCTTTGGCGCGGCGGGCTCGCCCAGCCGGCGTCTGCTTGGAGTCGGCGGCGCGAGTGGCGCGAATGGGCCCGAACCTGCGTCGGCGGCTCGGGGCGGCTCAGCAGCAGCAACTCCGGCAGCGTGAGGAGGTTCAGCGTGGCTGCTGGCAGCAGCGTGGCGCGGCTCGCCGGCGCGCGACGCCGGGCGGCGTGAGGTCTTGTGGCGGCGCTGACTGGCAGCGCCGAGGGCAAGGCCCGTTTTGGCCGAGGTGGTTGGAGTCGGCCACGGCGGCGCCTCGTGGCGATGTTTGGTCTTGGCGCCGGTCCGCCTTGGTGCCTTGGTGGCCTCTTCACCGGCTAGCTGCACAGATTCGGCGTCGCGCCTGCTAGCTCCGGCGACGGGGCAGGATGGTGCATCAGCGGCCGATGGGTGGTCAGCGCCTTGGTGAACTATCCGGGCTCTGTTGTCGGCCTCTGGTGGTGCGGCGTCTTCGATCTGTTGTCGTCGTGCGGTGGAGGTGCATCG
The DNA here is from genome assembly GCA_036346415.1 of Raddia guianensis. Lineage (NCBI taxonomy): Eukaryota > Viridiplantae > Streptophyta > Magnoliopsida > Poales > Poaceae > Raddia > Raddia guianensis. The sequence continues at coordinate 74,645,014 of CM070534.1, forward strand.
GCTTTTCGAGGGTTGGCTCCGTGTGCGGTGCGATGGCCCTTCGGTCGGTTGGCTAGCTTGATTCGGCGCCGTGGCTGCTAGCTCCGGCGATGTGGTAGGATGGTGCATCGGCGGCCGACGGAGGTTGGCGCCTTGGTGGACTGTCCGGGCTAAGTTGCCGGTCTCTGGTGGTGCGGCTTCTGTTCTGCTGTCATCTTGCTGAGGTGGCACTTCTGCTGTTCGGGGTTCGCTCGGTGTGCCCGGGGCCTTGGTGGCTTCTTCGGCCGGCCGGCTATCCAGAGCTTGTCGTGTCTGCTGCTTCCGGTGATGTTTGGCAGGATTGGTGCATCGGCGGCTGGGGTCGACGTCTTGGTGACCTGCTCTGCCTAAGTTGGTGGTCTCTAGTGGCGCGGCGTCCCTGGCTGTTGTCGCGCTGTGGTGGTGCATCGGCGATCCGGGGTTGGCCCCATGACCGGCGATTTTCGTTTTGGTTGGGTGTGCCCTTCGTCAGCCTCAGTGCGAAGTTTAGCATGGTTGGGCGCAAGGGGTGAAAACCCTGCCCTTTTGGGCTAGTAATGGCGTCGTCCTGTCGACGTTTCCTCGTTGGAGGCATTACTGTTTGTGCACCCCATGTCGAGCGAAAGCTTGGTGCGGTAGGCGGCGGCGGCGGTCTCTCACCGTCGTTACCTCGTTGGAGGCGTCGTTTTTCCGTCTTGGCACTGTTGGTTGCTGTTGGTCGTACCTTTTCCTGTATGCTGATCGTTGTCGCGTTGTGGTTTGCTCTGTGGCTGTGTTGTAATGTGCCTCGGGGGTGATGTTCTTTGCAGCTTTGCTCTGTGGTGTTTCTTCTTTTCCCTTTCTTTTGTTTTCCCTGAGATTTTTCTCATTGTACAGTTTTCCCCCTGCTTAATACAGAATGCCAGCGTTGCTGTGCCTTCAAAAAAAAAATATGCACCAGCACCTCATTTTAGAAACGCAATCTAGCTTTTTTTTTTACAAAAGCTGAAGTTTTTTTTTTTCTCACAAAGCGTTCCTGCCTACCTAGCTAGCTCCCGCCATCCTCTCCTTCAATCTCCCACCGAACGGCAGCTAGAAGAAGGACAGCGATCGCCTACCCCATGTCCCCATCTCAATGCAATCTAGCTAGCTACTGTCGATTACCATGCATCGATCATGAGTCTCCCGATTGGATTGGTCACATGTCCATGTCTCCTCGATCCACTCATGATCACGTCTTCGTTACGCCACGTGCCCACATTATAAATACTGGCTTCCCTCCTCGTCCTCGTCGTCAGTCCATTCACTCCTGGCCAGCGCAGTCGAGCTGCACCCACGTACCGTCGCATCGAGAGCAACCTGCAGCGACAGCGAGCCGAGTACGTGAGCATGGCCGCCATGACCATGAAGCTCCTGACCACCCTCGCCGTCGCCCTGGCGCTAGCCGCCCCCTCCCTCGCCGGCGACCCCGACATGCTCCAGGACGTCTGCGTCGCCGACTACAAATCTCTCAAGGGCCGTAAGTGACATCACTTACTAGCTAGCTCTCAAGTCTCAATTCTGAAGCTGATGATTGATTCTGAATTTCTGATGATCGATGATGATGATGTGTGGGACTGGTTTGTAGCGCTGAGGCTGAACGGGTTCCCGTGCATGAGGCCGGAGAACGTGACGGTGGAGGACTTCTTCTTCGCGGGGCTGGCCAGCGTCGGCAACACCGGGAACGCGGTGGGGTCGGCGGTGACGGCGGCGAACGTGGATAATCTTCCGGGGCTGAACACGCTGGGGGTGTCCATGTCGCGCATCGACTACGCGCCGTGGGGGCTGAACCCGCCGCACACCCACCCGCGCGCCACCGAGATCATCTTCGTCCTCGAGGGCTCCCTCCAGGTCGGCTTCATCACCACCGCAAACAAGCTCTTCATCCGCTCCGTCTGCAAGGGCGAGGTCTTCGTCTTCCCCCGCGGCCTCGTCCACTTCCAGAAGAACAACCTCGGCTCGCCGGCCGCCGTCATCGCCGCCTTCAACAGCCAGCTCCCCGGCACGCAGTCCATCGCCGAGACGCTCTTCGGCGCCTCGCCCACGGTGCCCACGGACATTCTCGCCAGGGCCTTCCAGGTCGACGGCGGCGTCGTCGAGGCCATCAAATCGAAGTTCCCGCCCAAGTAGGCCGCGCTGGTTTGCGATTGCAACTGCATACGGGGAAGGAAATCCACTGAGATCTCCTCAAATTCAGATCAAATTTCAATCTCATGGCATGCATGCATGTACATGGCTGCCACCTGCCATGATTTTGAAACACACGGTCAGGTGATTAAATTTGGTCTGAAGCTGAAGATATCTCAAAGGATTTATTTCCTGCATGCAGTTGGGTGGAGGCTACAGTGCTGCCCGGCCGTACCACCAATAATAATAAGCTAGGGCCGTGAAAGTGTGATTCTTGGTTTGGATGCACTTCATTTTGATCCTTTCATTTGCATACCCGATTGTTTCGTGTGATCATGACGACGATTAGCCTCTCAATGGTAGTTTACTATCGTTGTTTTTCTTCACGAATTACTGGTGATGTATATGTATCTGTCTGTTCAGATTTATTGAATTAATGTACCAGGCATTGTCCCCCCAGATTGTCTCAGCTATTATTTCTTGGAATTGTAGAGGGTAATTAGGCTATTCCCAATGGGTAGTATTATACTCATTAATAAGATGCCACATAGGAATTTTTGCTGATGTGGCACAACATTTAATAGGAGGGAGAAGAAAGCTGTATCTTGAGCAAGATACTGCTTTAGCACGATATCTTAGGCCATATCATAAAATCCAATGCCATGGATCCACTCTCATAGACACAACATCACACAAATTAATTGTTTTAAAAATATGAGTATGGTATCATGCATTGTAGAGGGTGTTTCTTTCTAGCAGTATCGTACTTTTCATCCTATGTGGCATTTTTGGATATTGAAATATGATACTTTGCACTGGGAATAGCCTTAACATCGATCGATCTTCAGGTGCACACCGGAGGTTGATTAATTCGTTCTGAATTAACAATTACACCATGTATTAATTGTTTGATCTTTTGGAAGACTCAACTGAGCGGACAAATTGAATTTTACTGACTTTCTAAACCTGAGGGTGTTTGTCTGACGGTTCCCTGTTAGGTTATATTTTTCTAACGAAAATTTCTATATATTTTGTTGATGGTTTTCTCTCCTCTAGGGATTCACAAGAATCTGATAGTGCGAGCAGGCATTAAGGCTTCCCCATTCTAGTAGAGAGAAATATGGACGAAATTACAAGGAAAAAAACGCAAAATATCAGAATAACTTCAGTAGAATTAACGGATGAAGTGCGCTTCCGACCACTAGCTTGTATTATGACCATTCGCGATGAGGTCCTATATATAGTCCGTATTCACTTGTTGTGGGTACAACTGGGCTAGCTGATGAATAATACATCGAGATCTTTGTTATTGTGTTTGAACTCAAAGGCATAAAACTAACGCACATCTGTTTTAGGTCTCCGCCACGGGCGCCCCTGCATGGGACCTACGAATGTACAACACGGAGGGGGTTCGGCAACTGCAAGTGGTGGTAGGACGGAGGGGGAGCAGTTTGCTGACGACGTCCTCGGTGTTTCTGCTCATTTCGATGGTTCGCAGAACCATTAATTGTCATATCTTGGTTGTTTTTTGGACTATATATGTTCGACAACTGTTTATACGGATTCTTTGTACTGTACCATACTGTCATGGCTTCTTGAACTATGGTTATTGTCAATTGTGCTCAATATGTAATGATTCTAGCCATTTTGGTCATTTACATCGGTGATTTTGTATTTTGCAATGATATGGGTGTATTTGTGCTTGAAAATTTGGTGCGACCACATAAATACGTGTGGATATGGGTGGGATGATTAGGGAATGTAAATATGTCTGGATTGGGTTTATTTTGTTGGTCAAAATTGAGTTTTCTAAAAATTATCAACAATTTTTGTTGTTGCTGCAATATATATGTCGTCGGCCAATACTTAAGCCGTCGACAAAGACTAATGCCACATCCACACAATCAGCAACCAAACGGTGATATGTATAGGCGGTCAAGGCTTAACCGCGGACTTAGGTGGAGTCTCTGTCGGCGGCTATAATATAACTGCCGATAGAACCTGCTGCCATTTGTCCTAAAACGTCCATCTGACAACATCCGTGTCATCCTACGACACAACTCCGCCATGTGACATCCTACGATTGATTTGTGGGGTCAACATGACGGAACGCCGTCTCCAGAGTCGTGCCGTCAGGGTGTGTCTATGTTTGCGGTTTTATGGGCCGTCGACATACTAGTACACAAATGCACTTTTGAGACGTTTTTTTTCATTCATTTAAGACGGTTTTGAAATGACTTATATGACTGGTGTCGCAAAAGAGATAATTAATATGAGACGTTTGCAAAGCGTCTCACATGAGTATTCTTATACGATGTTTTTTTATGTACAACCATCTTATATATTCTACCGTATAAGACATTTACACGCCTATAACCGTCTCTTATAGTGTTTTATAAGCGATGCTTCGTGTGTAACCATCTTATATATCCTACCATATAAGACACGTGTTACCTATAACCGTCTCTTATAGTGTTTAATAAACATAGCCTTTTGTTTTCTTGTGACAAATAGTCAGGTTAAGGAAGAAACAAAGTTTGGTCAGACTGAGGTAAAAATGCTATAAAACTATTGTATTGTATGATCACACCTACCAAAAAAGAGCTTTGTATGTGCAATACGTACCAAGCAAGCTCTAGTTGTATATAGCCCCATGAACTACAAATACCATTAAATGTACAAATATATAGGAAAAAATTATGAGCAAATCAGAACATACCTGAGGATATCGATCAGACATTAAACTAAGTTATTCTGAAGTAAAGCATATGGCGCATGACGTACTAACCACAAATATTTTCACCAAACCACTGAGTGTGCCTAAAAATAATGAGTAATCAGCGAAAGAATTAAAGTGAAAAATTGTTCTATTTAGAATGTAATGTTATTTCAAAATTACATTGAAGTTCTTTCATGATACGACACCACCAAGAGCATCATTGTGTCGCCCTTTGCACTCAATGTAAGTCGAGAAAGTACTACAAAATGAAAGAACGTTTCAATGCAATGAATCAAATCTAAGATAAATATTTTCGAGGGGTGAATTATTGAGTAGAAATAGAAAACCTATTGAACAACGGCATGAGACCGTACTTGTTTCCAAGGGATTGGATGAGTTGATAGTGTAAACCATGTTCCACTTTGGAAATATAGCCAATAGGACCCAATGGTTGCTGTAGTGCAAAAGATGGCATGTCAGTAAACTTAAAACATTATATAGAGAGATTTTTGTAGTGCAGAAATTGACCATTCTTCGCAAATAGCAAATATGCACTCCTTGTTGATCAAGAAGTGCTTGGACAATGTATGATACAACGGCAATAGCCTCCTCATCAATCCTCCATTTGACCACCATCTCAGGGTCTAAAAAGCCAACTGGGGATCTATAATTATCTTGCTGCGTCATATAGCTACAAAAAATAGTTAGTTCAATACAAATAAAAATGATGAATGTAATTTATACGAAATGCAACATGTTTCACTCACAGGATCCAACTCTGATGTACGTATGGATATGAAAATCTCAGGGTTAAATTCCCTCAAGGGGATTTTAACGGCTCCATCAAAACCCAGGGTTAATTCCCTCAAGTTGGAATCATAATAAGAAATAGCTCATCACCATTTGCTAACAAAGTAAAACAAAAAATCCAGATCAAAATTTTAAAGTAGATTGATACTTAAATCATAAAAAAAATATTTCATTCATTAGTATGCAATAAGTCAAAGCCTTATCTAGAGAACATAACTACTGTGGCAAGAATGATAAAATCATAAGCAAGTAGCAGGCAAATAAGCAGGTCGGCAACATAAGCAGGTCATCCACATAAGCAGGTAGCAGGCAATGTTCTTGTAATGATAAAATCATTCTTAGCAATTAAAAGCACAACTGATATTTCATATATAATGGTCAGCACATATGTCTATTAGTATTTTCTGGTTGGATCGGTGAAAGGATCAGTTATAAAAATAAAAGGCCAACATGCTATTGGATCTGTGAAAGGATTAATGTCAGCCATATATACCTGCAGCAAACAATTGGAAGATAATACTGTTTGTTGGTCTCGTAAGGCATCACAAAATGAACTCCTAATATTCAAAGAAACAAAACAGGTAGCCTGTCTTCAAATTTAGAAAAAATTTTCATATTAAAAAATAAAAGACCGTAATAGCAGATGAAGCAAGATGGAAAGATCAGTAGAAGATTTACTTTAGATAACTTACAACCATTGGTGAAAGATATATATATATATATATATATATATATATATATATATATATATATATATATATAGAGAGAGAGAGAGAGAGAGAGAGAGAGAGAGGCGGCTGTGGCAGTGGGCGGCGTGCAGCAGGCGGCGTGCGTGGTGGCTGACAGCATGGCGGCGGGCAGAGTGCAGCAGGCGGGCGAGGGTGGCGCGTGGCAGTGGCGTGCAGCGGCGGCTGGCGGCAAGGGTGGTCTTGGTGGTGGGGCGGCCGGCGGCGTGTGCGGCGGCACACAGCTGACTTCTGGCGGGGGGCGGTCTTGTGAGCCTTGCTGTGGCCTGGTTTGTCGGGGGAGGCAGCGCGCGGCGGCTGGCCAAGTAATCCCTAGCTGTATGAAAAACTACACTCATCGGCTCCGCGTCCACTGAAACTTATGAAAAAGAAATGTTATTTTATCGATATCTTCGAGAGTTCCCTAACCCTCTGACTGAGAGTGCTATGAGAGCGGTAACTGACCTGGATTGGTTGCCTTCCGTGGGAAAAAAGTGGCGGCAAGTGGAAAAAAAAAAGCCCGGTGAGGGTTTAGGTTTGTTTTGGGAAAATAATGGCGGGGAAGGAAAATAAAAAGCCCAACAATTTTGTTTTGTACAATATTATTCCACTGAATTTTGCACATGCTCGTATTCACTAACCATCGCATGAATAAATTATCATGATGTATAATTGATATACTAGTAATTTTTAAACTTAATCTGAGCACAATTAAGACATCCTGCATTAGTCGATGGATAGAGTATATTTTTTAATTAAAACAAAGTAATTGGTATTTCTCCACAATTTTTTCTATAATATAGATATACATCGTTAATTACTTAGGTGTAGTTCGAAACTGTTTAAGGCTGCGTTAAAGATGTTTTGCTTAAAAGAATGTCCCATATAAATAGTATTACAACCTTCGTATGCATGTAAACTTGTCATATGAGTCGGTCTGTACTCCTAAAGCATCTATAATTAAAATAGACACTTGCATATTACAAACCGTCGCTGAATACATATTTTTATGAGATGGTTTGTACCATTCAACTGCCGTCAAACAAAGCATAAGATTGTACATAACTAAGCGTCATATAATGCATATTTATAAAAGACGCTTCCTATTATAAAAGTGACTCTTTTTCTCATACCTCATATGCGACGTTTGTAACTACGAAAACGTATCTAATGCAACTGACATATAAGACGGTTAGAATGAAACCGCCTCTAAAGCAACTAACATATAAGACGGTTATAGCTAAACCGTCCCTTATTCCTGACCCGCGTGCAATAAAAGACGCTTTTGGGTTCGATAGGTCAAAACAGTCTTAAAATGTGTGTCTTATATTACCCGACTTGGAATGCAGTTTGATCGTTGGGCGTTGTAGTTGAGCCACCGACAAAGATGGGTTGTGTCATCAATGTTCTGTCGATGAATCTGTGTCGTCGGCTAGCCGAAGACATATGTCTATGTCGGCGGTTTTGGGGCCTTTGTCGTTGACTTTAGCCACCGAACCGACGAACCGAGTTCTTTGCGATGGCGGGTTCTATTTTTAAACCAAATGGAAAATAATCGAGATCGGTGTCACCTTCCATCGCTTCATATCACTTCTTAATGCGACTCCTCATTTTAAAACATAATCTAGCTTTTTTTTTTACAAAAGCTGAATTTTTTTTCTCTCTCTGGCGATCACGCCTGCCTAGCTAGCTCCGCCCTCCTCTCCTTCAATCTCCCACCGAACGGCAGCTAGAAGAAGGACAGCGATCGCCTTACAAGTTGGGGGAGATTAGGGCCCCTCCCCCCTTGGGCCGATAAGGGACTAACTAACTAATTACAAAAGGTGCGCCTACAGCCTCCCAAAGGCGCAGGTTATCCAAAAGCTGGTAGAAAAAAACTTGGGTGTCCTATCGGCGCTCTGGAAAATCCTGTTATTTCGCTCCAGCCAGATGCTCCAAAGAAGAGCGCAGACGGCGGATAGCGCACTTCGGGGAGCCGGCCCGTCCTGAAGGATGTCGGTGGACCACCAGCTAGGAAGACAATTGTCATGAAGCCAACCCGTGGGGTTAAGACGCGAAGTGTTTAGGCATGCTGCCAACCTATCCCAGGCCTCCCCTGAGTAATCACATTGCAGGAAAAGGTGCTCCGGGGTCTCCAGGTTCATGCTGCAGAGGGGGCAGAAATAGTCATTGGGTAGCTGACGATGGAGCAGGGCATCGGCGGTGAAGACGCGGGGATGAAGCAGTGTCCAGAGGAAGAACTTGCATCTGGTAGGGGCCCATAGCTTCCAAGATTGTTGCAGGGCCGGCTTTGGGACTCGACCGGCGAACTGGAGCAGGTAGGCTGACCTGACCGAGAATTCCCGGTTGGGGGTGAAGCGCCATGGAAAGAGATCTGGCTCCTCTGGGTTGAGCTGCAAGGCAGCCATCCGCGTAAGGAGCGAGATGAGCTCGAGGATCAACTGGGGTGTGAGATTACTCCTGAGGTCCGCGATCGAAGCAAAGTTGGACGTCGCGTGAAGCACTGATCTGTTTTTCCTAGAGGAGGCCTTGTAAAGTCTAGGTGCGAGCAACTTGGGGGAGAAGCCAGAGAGCCAGCGGTCGTCCCAAAAGGAGGTGGAGGCCCCATTCCCAAGTATGATGTCGGAACCTGCTCAAAGAAGTGCAATGTCCGGCTCTGGGGCAAGCAGCGCTTGGGGGGTCCAGGCTGGCGCCGCTTGCTGCCGGCTTAACCAGAGCCACCGGAGCCTTAAGGCTCTGGAAAAGCGGTGGAGATCTAGCACACCAAGGCCACCAAGGGAGGTAGGTGAGCAAACCACGCTCCAACTGATCTTGCCAGGTGCGCGTTGGTAGTTGTAGCCCTTCCAATGCCAACCTCTGCGCAGAGCGTCGATCTTCTTGAGGACCGAGAAGGGAGGTTGGATGACAGAAAGCACGAAAGTGGGGAGGGAGGTTAGCACCGTTTTGAGGAGTGTAAGGCGGCCACCCTTTGACATGAGCTATCCCCGTTAGCCGGCAAGCCTAGAGGCCACTTTGTCAATGATGGGCTGGAAGTGAACGTGCCGAATCTTCCGAATGGAGAGAAGCATCCCCAGGTACTTGATGGAGAAGGAGGTTTCCGCGGCCGGGAGGGCTTGCAGGGTGGGCGCAAGAGAAAGGCTTGAGCAGCGTATAGGGACCACCTGGCTTTTGGAGAAGTTGGTGCGCAGGCCCGAGATATTTCCAAAAGCTCGGAGGATCTCGGCGAGGGTGGAGACGTTTCTGCGGACGGGTGCAGGAAGATGACCGCATCGTCGGCGAACAGGGAGATGTGTGCGTCTGGGAATGGGCCGCCCAGCGGTTGGAGCACGGTTGAAGCGATGGCTTTATTGAGCAGAGAGACCAGGGGCTCTATGGCTAGGTTGAACAGGAAGGGGGAGAGTGAATCTCCCTGTCACAGGCCTCGGCGGTGCTGGATGGAGGCTGTGGGGCGATTGTTCAGAAGTACCTTGGAAGAGGAGGTGGCTAGGAATAGGGCTATCCAGTCGCGTCAGCGAGCGCTGAACCCACGAGCCCTTAGGTTGTCAAGAAGGAAAGCTTAGAATACTGAGTCAAAGGCTTTTTCGAGATCCAATTTAAAAAGAAGAGTCGGTAATTGTCCATTACCATGCATCGATCATGTGTCTCCCGTTTGGATTGGTCACATGTCCACGTCTTCCTCGATCCACTCATGATCACGTCTTCGTTACGCCACGTGCCCACATTATAAATACTGGCTTCCTCCTCGTCCTCATCGTCAGTCCACACTCCACTGGACACTTAACTGCCCGCAGCTAAGTAGCTAGCTAGCTCACCTGGCCAGCGCAGTCGAGCTGAGCAACCTGCAGCGACAGCGAGCCGAGTACGTGAGCATGGCCGCCATGACCATGAAGCTCCTGGCCACCCTCGCCGTCGCCCTGGCGCTCGCCGCCCCCTCCCTCGCCGGCGACCCCGACATGCTTCAGGACGTCTGCGTCGCCGACTACAAATCTCTCAAGGGCCGTAAGTGATATCACTTACTAGCTAGCTCTGAATTCTGAACCTGATGATTGATTCTGAATTTCTGATGATCGATGATGATGATGATGTGTGGGACTGGTACATAGCGCTGCGGCTAAACGGGTTCCCGTGCAAGAGGCCGGAGAACGTGACGGTGGGGGACTTCTTCTTCGCGGGGCTGGCCAGCGTCGGCAACACCGGGAACGCGGTGGGGTCGGCGGTGACGGCGGCGAACGTGGATAATCTCCCGGGGCTGAACACGCTGGGGGTGTCCATGTCGCGCATCGACTACGCGCCGTGGGGGCTGAACCCGCCGCACACCCACCCGCGCGCCACCGAGATCATCTTCGTCCTCGAGGGCTCCCTCCAGGTCGGCTTCATCACCACCGCAAACAAGCTCTTCACCATCAACGTCTTCAAGGGCGAGGTCTTCGTCTTCCCCCGCGGCCTCGTCCACTTCCAGAAGAACAACTTCGGCTCGCCGGCCGCCGTCATCGCCGCCTTCAACAGCCAGCTCCCCGGCACGCAGTCCATCGCCGAGACGCTCTTCGGCGCCTCGCCCACGGTGCCCACGGACGTGCTCGCCAGGGCCTTCCAGGTCGACGGCGGCGTCGTCGAGGCCATCAAATCAAAGTTCCCGCCCAAGTAGGCCGCGCTGGTTTGCGATTGCAACTGCATACGGGGAAGGAAATCCACTGAGATCTCGATCAAATTCAGATCAAATTTCAATCTCATGGCATGCATGCATGTACATAGCTGCCATGATTTTGAAACACACGCCACACGGTCAGGCGATTAAATTTGGTCTGAAGCTGAAGAGATCTCAAAGGATTTATTTCCTGCATGCAGTTGGGTGGAGGCTACAGTGCTGCCCGTACCACCAATAATAATACGCTAGGGCCGTGAAAGTGTGATTCTTGGTTTGGATGCATTTCATTTTGATCCTTTCATTTGCATACATTGGTATTATGTTAGCTCAAGACAATACAGTGCTGCCTGTTGTTTCATGTGATCATGACGACGATGAGCCTCTCAATGGTAGTTTACTATCGTTGGTTTTCTTCACGAATTACTGGTTATATGTATCTGTCAGTTCAGATTATTGAATTAATGTACCAGGCATGCATTGTCCCCCCAGATTGTCTCAGCTATTATTTCTTGGTATTGTAGCGGGTAATTAACATCGATCGATCTTCAGGTGCACACCGGAGGTTGATTAATTCGTCCTGAATTAACAATTACACACCATGTATTGTTTGATCTTTTGGAAGACTCAACCGATCGGACAAATTGAATTTTACTGACTTTCTAAACCTGAGGGTGTTTGTCTGACGGTTCCCTAAGTTATATTTTTCTAACGAAAATATATTCCGTATTCACTTGTTGTGGGTACAACTGGGCTAGCTGATGAATAATACATCGAGACCCTGAAGAGGTATGGATGTGCCAAGCAACATGCATGACTGAAGAGCAAAGTTTTAGCATGGTTTATTGCATTTGGGTGATGGATCAAATTAAGGCGAAAGTTTGGGATTCGATCGAAGTGGTTGGGGAAATGCATATGCATATCCAAGAACCTTGGACCGGCCTGCTAGTTGTTTATATATAGATCGCTAGGGGAAGACATGCGACAGTAAATTAAGAAAGGGCTATCAGGATAAGCATTGTTGCATCTTTGGCCGTACGTAATAACAGTGAAAAATACTCGCAGAATCCCTTAATCTTTGGATAATCATCGCATTAGTCAATTTGGATAGTTTAAGACCAAATTACTCGGTGCGGTGTTGGGCGAGCAATGGCTTGTATTCGATATCTTCGATCTACTAAGCGTAACTAGTTCATTGGATTCGGAAAGCAGCATAGGCATAGGGCTAGCTGACAAATTTCCCAATTTTAGCAACTCTACATGGACCGAGCCAACTTTTTGGGGGCTTCTTCGAAAGATATGAATGATTTTTTGAGTTGTTTTTTGAAAAAAAAAACAATGGATTTCAAAATATAGGGATATATAGAAACCTATATAGGGCTTCTCTTGAGATATGAACCAAACAAACTTGATCAAAACCAAACAGGTCATGAAAAAGTTGAAATATAAACCAACGTCTACACACAGTACAATAGCAAAACTCCAATGGCGACTAATTAAATTGAGCCCAAAAATAGTACGTAACGTACTGCATGTGCATGCATGCATGCTATCGTTAGCCAACACAGTACACTACTCCCCAAGTACATAGTAGTGCAAGTGTGCAACTGTACAAGGCTGGCTGGCATATGCATGCAAGGCTGCAAGCATCACTACTACGGAAAGGCGTTGGTCGGTTGAACGAGCTTGATCCGGTTTTGAACAGGGACAGCCCTGAAGGCGATACTGCTGGGCATCGATCCGAATTCTGAGCAGGACTAAAATCTCTCCTCGATAGGCGGCCCGAATGCGGTAGCTCTATTGATCCCGGTTGGTTGGTCCAACCGGGTATCGATATGTATTAGTCGGTTTTAACTACCAACCGGGACTAATATGTGCATACGTGGCGACCAAATAGTGACGCTGGGGACACTTTTGGTCCCGGTTGGTTGTTCCAACCGGGACTGAGGTGTATTTTTTAAATGTTATGCTTATTTAGTCACTAACTAAACCACATTTAACACAATTAGCAGATGCACAATGGTTGATAACTAAAATCGAAATAGCATTAAATATTACAAATATGTATTACGTCGAGGCCGGCTCTGGGCAGTGCAATCATCCATCTTGTGCAATTACAAATATTGAGTTTACAAATATGTATTACAATACACTTTCTCCCAATTTGACAAGATCGGCTAGTATTCACGGTGGCACCCATTTTTAACTTTGATTTGATTTCGCTAACACACCTTCATTGGGCAGACATCATCGATCAAACAATCTTGGTACATGTCACACCGAGCCACTTTGAGGCGTTGTCAAACTCAGCGTTGTCACTTTACGAGATCAACATCTTGTATCATGCCTTTGCACCATCGTTGACCCTAGCGACCTCCTCCTACAACCCAAATTAAACAATATTATCTAACAAAAGCAGTAGAAATGGCAACATGCTATTATTTAAAATTCTGGCGCCACATATTTTACACCACCAAACCAAGTAACCAACAACGAGCGGATATATAAATTTGATCTTTACCTTCTATCTTTCAGATTTCGTCAAGAACATAAGGGAAGGCGATTACGAAAAGATAACCTTCGAGGCCAAAGACTCGAGGACTCCACGCCATGAAATCTTCAATCTGCTCCTTTGTTAACAACAAATATGTATTAGGTAGCTAGCTAGACATAAGTATCATACAATGTACACGAGTGCACATACACTTTTATCGGGATCTTTTACGAGCATCGCTCTCGACGGTTAGCTAGTATTTTTGAAGGCTCTGGAATCTTATTAAATGTAGGGTGGTGATGCTCGCCATCGGTTTATGACCTCATCTAAAAGGAAGCGGCGATTTGCTCTTGAATTGCTTTGACACGCACCGGCGATAGTTCCGGACCTTTTCCAAACCTTTTTTGCCAACTTTAGGGAATCTATCATTAAATAGGAATTAACATATCAATCTTTCAAACTATAGAAAATGTTTGCGGTAGCTACCTAGGCGTTATTAAGGTAGTAATTATATATTACTCACCCCAAACCTGCATTTTTCTTGTGTACTCGGTGGTGCCCCGATGAAGTTGTGCATCATCTACACACATAGTATCCGCATAAATTGTTTGCGGTGGTTGATACAAGACACATGGTCGACGAGTTGAAATCGTGAAATAGATCATGGAAATTACGTTAACTAACAAAATACTTATAATATGATATACATACATGTTTAGCGATGTGCAAGTCGAAACATGTCTTGAATATTCCACGGTATTCTTGCGGAGCGTTGCGAAGGCCTTTGCACATTTGATTACAAGTTATATATAATTGAGTTTGTTTGATATGGAGAAAGCGAAATAGTAAGATATGAATGGAAGTGGAATGTACCGGTTGAGCATGGCGAGGAAGTCTTTGTACTTTTCAAGCTGGTCCCTTTTGAGTCCATGACCGTGATCTGCTATGATTTAGCTCTATAATAAAAGGATCCGATGAAAGTCTGCACAAATATATGTCAGCGGTTTACTAATTAGTTCCAACAGTGTTAACAAAAGGAATTAAAATAAGTGCAATGCAAAACGTACCTAAATTAAATAGGGTAGAAGTATATATCTGTTGTGTCGTTGTGCCATTAGCCCTTAAGTAAATGGTGGTCTCTGTTTGTTGTGCCCTCATGTTAGCAATGTACTCGTTAATGACCAATGGGTCAAGAAAGCCAAATTCATGGATTCCCTCCGATCGCATCTTTTAATCTCCATTCTACATAAGGAAAATTGATTTAGGCCTCGAAGTTAGTATAGTATACCGGGTGCACGATCGAAATTTACAAAGAATACACTTACAGACTCCCAACAAACCACCATGGTGGCGTCGACCGCCAATCCACGATATAGGTAATGCGAGAACCTCAAATTGAATGAAGAATTCAAAGTCCCATGGTAGAAATGGTGTTGCTTGAAGACGGCGCGAACATTTCCATACCATTTTAAATTTGCATAAATACCAATCATGGAGTTGCGCATCTTCGTTGTTAGGCGGGGAAGCTCCTCACGCCTTCTGAGCGATCCACCTTTCACATATTTCCATTGTACCTCTGCAGCGGGATGTCCTTAAGGCCCAAGACCATTTCGGATCAAGCCCGGCTTCAATGTAGAAATTCGCTGCGCTTCCTCTTCGAATCTGCTCCTCGATGTTCCTTCTCGATTCCTTACATGAGATCGCTCGTGATCCGATCTGGTGGTCTTTACGGTTTGTCGATCTTATCCTTCAGCGATAAGATACACCTCTTGCCTTTGTGCCATTCGTCCGCATCAGGCTGGACCCTCGGTGGAGTTGGTTTGTTAGCAAAATGTGCGGTGACCTCGCCTCTTACTATCCGCTTCGGTTTCCTCTTGGTCATATCATCGGCAGACTTGAGTGTTTTTTTACGGATGACCTAGGCCTGTCTTCTTGAGAGGTGAAGGCCCCCATCACGCCGGCTTGACCTAGCGGCACCTTCTTGGGAGCTATTTGCTTAGTAGGGTGGTCTGTCTTGGCGGTGTGTTAGTTGGAGTTTAGTGTGAGAGGACTCGTTCGGGGAGTTGATCTGAGGAGACCGTGGAAGGACACGGGCATGTTACCTTTGAAAATTATGAACCGTTTGCCACCACGGCGATCTTGTGTCTTGCTTCTCTTAGCCGTGGTCCCATCACCCCTTCAATGTCGAGGTCAAGGTCCTCGTACCCACAGCATACCTCTTCCACGGAGACCTTGGCGTAGCTCGGGGGTATCTGTTGGCCATGGATGACACCTGCCTCCATTGGGAAAGCCATGCCTCTGGTGCCTTGATGGAGAGGTTCAGCGCTTGAAGTGCAGCTCACAAGGTGTCGGTGCGTGATGTAAATCCACGGGATAGCGGGCCAAGTCTTCTTGAGCAGCCCACCGGAAGCTTCAATTGCTCCGCCGCATGGAGGGGCTAATGACGTTAGGATTCTGGGCGGTTCTGGTGATCGGCCTCCGCGCTGGCTCAAGGCTAAATTGCACCTCTCTTGGATTGTTTCTTGTATGCTCTTTGTGTTGCTGCAGATTGCTCTTCAAGGTCGAGGAGGTGTTGTGCTGTCGGCCCTTGCTCCTCGGCCGACTCTGTAAGTCTCGCATCTGCGAAACCAACCTTCCACGGGGCGACGCCAGCGCCTCGTGTGCGTCCGAGGTGCTCGAGGTTACAGAGGGCCTGGTTAGCTCATCGTTCTCCCTATTTGGCACGAAGATGCCTTGGGCCGACTCTTCATGCGCCTCTTGAAGCCTTCTTGTAACATCTCGATTCTTTCACCAAAAGCGGCCTACCGTCGTCGTCAAGGCGCCGTCATGACCAAAGAACCAATTCCTCGATCTGTCGGACCATCTCATTATTCTGGGCCCGACACCTTTTACAAGCGGTCATGTTCCTCTTCTCCCATTTGGGTATCGCCTTGCGGTAACCACGGGGCGAGACGATGGTGGTATTGCTTCTTCGCCGCATTTTGCTTATTCTTTTCACTCATACTCGACCTTGTTGAGAAGTTTTGTACCCTACAAATTCATCCCAATGATCTTGCGACTTTGGATATTTATTGAAGTCGGGGTACATTATTCTTAACGTACTCGTTGTTCAACTTCTTCTTGAGCGTCTGGAATGCCATTGCCATCTTCTTCAATGTGTAACTCTTCACCTACATTACATCGCCGGGAAGGTGAAAACTTGTTTCATATCGGTCCATAAGGTGTTCTTGAGGTCTGCAGTACGTCGTCCCGTTTGACAATGCTAATAGGCACGTGGTCCCTAACAATCGTTCGAAAGTCGATCTAAACGGCCCAATCGCCGATCTTTGGCTTCAGAGGCTCGCCTTCCTCGTGACCGGTGATTATGTGCCTTGACTTGACCTCTTACTTTGACCTCGTTGGCGTGGTTGGTCTTGGTTTGATCGGACGGATGGCTTCTCGGCCTCGGTGGCTTCTCTGACCTCACGGGCTTCCTCATCGGCCTCGGTGGCTTCTCGGCCTCACCGGCTTCCTCATCGGCCTCGGTGGCTTCTCTGGCCTCACCGGTGCCGCAGAGTTCAACTCTCATCATCCGGATGAATCCCAAACATCTCCATCAAAATTCATCATCACCAATCCCTCTGCTGCGCCATTGTAACAAATAAAGGCCTTTGAAAATACAAGTGCATCCTCACATAAAGCGTTGATAAATTGCTTGCAAGTTTTAACTAACTTGTGAAGCTAAATCAAATAAACCTTTGCAATGCTTTAGGTCACAGAACAAACAATTCAACAATCTTTGCGGCGAATAGAGGCTAAACAATCTTTGTATGTGAAATAGGTCGAGAATTAACGAGCGACACGGATGACCTCTCGTCGGAGGAGTTATAGCGGCGGCGGCGCTGGAGAGGGTTGTCGTGGCGGCGGCGACTTCACGGGGCGTCGTCGGACGATGTAAGCGGCGACACGGACGGTGGTGTCGGAGAGGTTGTAGGGCGGCGGCGTGGCGGCGGCGTCGTCGGAGGGTTGTCGGCGTGGGCGACACGGCGCAGCGGCGGCGTCGGAGGGGTTGTCGGCGAAGCGACCACGGCGGCGGCGTCGGTGGGTCGTAGTGGGCGGCGACAGGCGCCGGCGGCGTCCGGCAGCGTCGTCCGAGGGTTTGTAGGCGGCGGCGGCGGGGCGGTGGCGTCGGAGGGTTTCTAAGCGGCGAATCCGGTGGCGGCGGTGTCGACCTAGGGTTAATTTAGTGCGGTTTAGGGTGAGTGTTTTGAAGAATTGGAAAGCGGACATATAGGGGCATCAATCGGTTGATTCTAAAAAGCGGTATTAACTCCACTATCAATCCCGGTTGGAATATTCAGCAGAGCAATGTAAACCTTCGGTCCGGTTGGATTACTAAGCGGGATTAATGATCCTTTTTCCCAAAAAAATTTGTGTTGCGAGGCGAAGCGGGCTCGAACATGGCGGCCACGATGAGCCAGCTTTCGCCTCATGTTGCTAACGAGTTGGACGCTATATGCGTCTTTGCAAAGGGAAGCGATTGTTTAAATGGATTGAAAATATGTATTATGAGAATTTCCAGCAAATGAGGTTTCTTTTAATATTGTAAGTATTGTTAAGTAAATAGTTTATTATCACTCTGTCATACGAAATATTATGAAATATTCATTGTAATGTTTAAATTTCTGTTGTCACTAGAAATTACATTAAAGAGTATAAAATTCCAGTTAATTCCGTTTAGTTGAATAAATATCAGTAAATTCCATTAAAATTCTCACAGGATACATTTTGGACTTAAAAAGAAGATTCGCATGAAATTAAGAAAAACTAAAACTACTACATAATGTCTAATCGGCGCCCTCGCCAATCCTTGCTATCCTCCTCCTCGTAAATAAATAAATAAATCGCTTTGTCACCCTCGTCCCATCATTGCCGAGGTCGACGACGAGCCATTGCCGTCGGCTTCGTCGTCACCGTCGAGTTCGGGGTCGGAGTCGTCAGCGCCCTCCGGATCGTCGGAGAGATCGTCGTAGATGTCGTCGTCGGACCACCATGGCGCCTCATCCTCTTCGAATCGGTACCCTTCGAGAGATGCCACCCGGGAGTGGCAAAACTCGAGAAACCTCCACCGCCGGTGGTGGCGACCTGACGGCGATGAATCGAGCTAGAAGACATGGCGGCGGAGGTATAAGCTCTGTGATGTTGATTCCGTCCAAATTTATAAGGGCTGGATCGATCTTTCCATTTTCCCTCGTGTGTTGGAAAATGTAGGCTGCCTGTGGCTCGCCTCCCGATTAATTACATCGGGAGGCGAGCAGAGCGACGCTTAGCGAACGGAGGAAGGGATAGAAGCGACGCGTGGGGCGCGAAGCCTTCGATCCGGTTTAAAACACCCACCGAGGCCGATAGAGACAATCGACACAGGGCCCGGACAAGCGATGGTCACAAAATTACAGAATCGTAAGGCGCCTATCGGTCCGGTTGGTGGTTTAAACCGGGCGTGAAACAATCAATCCGGTTAAAAATAAAACCGGGATTAACGTTTCTTGACGCGTGGGCCCATGTTTTCTGCATGCGTTGGTGTGCCTTGATCCGGTTTGTGGTTTAAACCGGGAGTAATGGTCCCATTTTCCAAAAATGTGTTTGCGAGGCGAAGCGGGGCTCGAACATGGCGACACAGATGAGCCAGCGCTTTTGCCTCGCGCTACTAACAGTTGGGCGCTATCGCTTGTCGGTATGAGTGGGGCGCATTGTTTAAATGGATTGAAAATATCTAGAAAATGAGGTTTCTTGTAATATTGTAAAGATTGTTAAGTAAATAGTTTATTATCATTATAACATACGAAATATTATGAAATATTCAACGTAATATCTAAATTCACATCGTCACTAGAAATTACATTAACTAGTATAAAATTCCGTTAATTCCGTTTAATAGAATAAATATCGATAAATACGCTTTATTGCGCTACTAACGGTCGGACGCCAAAACGCTTGTCGAAAATGAGGTGTCTTGAAAAAATAATTTAGTACATATATGATTATCGAAAAAAATAATGATAGTACATATATGCAACTACTTTGTTTTTACAAGTGATCCTTCGTTGTGGTCATGGCGTGCGTAAGGGGCATCGTCATCACCATTGAGGATAGTAATGTCTACATCCACCGAGAAAGGCGGCACTCGTTGAGCTGATTATACTCTTCTTCATCCGTTCGCCCTCAACTCAAACAATCCTTCTTTTACCGGGAAGAACAACATGGTGTCTTGGCTTATCGATATTACAAGTATTATCCTACGTCTTTTGGTACTCCGTCCCTTTTGCATTTTCGGTTTGCTATCCATGTCAATCACATAGAAAATCATGTGACATCATTAGCGAAACACGAACGGTTTGTCCTCAGAGGCCACTCTTGCTTAAGGTCCACGGTTGTCATCCGTGCTCGTCAATCTGGACAATTTGTCGGTTTGACCCATTGGCATCGAAATAGAGGACTTTCAAAGGTCCGTACTCGAGCTCCCAGTTTCCTCTATAAAACCATAATAGGTGTCCATGTTTCCATTTTGTCCAATGCATCAATTGAACACCGCTATTTTGGTTCGTGCTCTTGCTATCCCGAGATGCGATGTAAAATGTGTATCCATTTATCTCATACCCTTGCCATGATCGATTGTCATTGATGGTCCCCGAGCTAAGAGTTGCAATTGTTCGTGGACACCCTCCTTGCCCAACAAATTGCTTTTGTAGCCAACCGCCAAAACTCTCTACTTGCTTGTTTGCGATCCACTTTTCTCGACCTCCCTAGGTATTCGTTTAGTAGAATCTTCTCGTGGTCATCGACATATGGAGCCACTAAAGTCGCTTGCTTCAATCTTGTGAAATGTGCTTGTCTAAATGATGGTATATCTTTGCAAAAGGATTCTTTTCTCCCTAGAGTGCTTTTCCTTGTAGCCTCCCTCATAGCGTGATCTGAGCCGCCAATCGGATTCAATTCATTAATGTAGTCGATGCAAAACTCAATCACCTCTTCTGTACCAACACCCTGGGCAATGCATCCTTCTGGGCGAGACCGGTTACGAACATATTTTTTTAGCACACCCATGTACCTCTCGAAAGGGAACATGCTGTGTAAGAAGACGGGTCCGAGAATTTCTAACTGTTTCACCATGTGAACCATGAGATGGACCATCATATCAAAGAAGGACGGAGGGAAGATCATCTCAAGGTTGACCAAAGCAGCGACAATATCATCCTGTAGATTACATAACTTATCTGGATCTATGACCTTTTGTGATATGGCGTTGAAGAACGAGCACACCTTCACGATTGTCCCTCGTACCTTATGCAGCAAACACCTCTCAACATCACTGGCAACAAACTGGGTCATCAACACGTAACAATCATGCGATTTCACGTTTACGATTTTATTCTCTTTTGTGTTTATAAGTCTTCTTATGTTCGACGAGTATCCGGAAGGACCTTAACATTGTTTAACAACTTAATCATGTTCTTTTCTCTTCTTTGCTTGGAGTGTAGCTCGCAGGGATGGAGGTAATGCCCTTTGTCTCTTTCTTGCGGATGTAATTCTGCACGAGTCCTAATAGTTGTAAGTCCTTGTGATCAATAGTATCTTTTGATTTGCCGTACATATCTAGGAATCCTAGCAAGTTCACACAAACATTCTTCGTTATATGCATGAAGTCTAATGAGTGGCGAACCTCTAAGTCTTTCGATAAGACAAATCCCAAAAATTGATTGCTTCTTCCAACTAGCCTTCTTCTTAGCTTCTTGAGAGGGAGTGATGGGACAGGTTTGCTACCATGACCCTTTCCAAATCGATTTTCAGATCCTTCACCATGGAAAATAAATCGCCCCTTTGTGATGCTTAGGCTTCTTGCGGTTCTCTTCCGTCCCATCAAAATTAACTAAGTTACTCCGTAACAGGTGCTTGAGTTTAGGAACCTCGATGACCCATGTATACAACCTTCCGAGAGTTTGTCGGTACTTGTCTTCCATATCGTCCAAGCACTCGATCGGGCTTTATATCCCTTGATAGATAGGCCCGACAGTTACCAAGTCTTGGCGGTCATTGATGGTCACGAATAGTAATGCACGTAGGGTGAAGTACTCTCTTTTGTATTCATCCCATACACGTACACCATCGTTCCACAATGTTAGCAGATCTTCGATCAACGGTTTTAGGTACACATCGATGTCGTTCCCCGGGTTGCTTGGGGCCTTGGATGAGTAATGGCATCATAATATACTTCCGCTTCGACACAACCAAGGAGGAAGATTGTAGATACATAGAGTCACTGGCCAAGTACTGTGATTGGTGCTCAACTCGCCGTAGGGGTTCATCCCATCTGTACTCAACGCAAACCGTATGTTCCTCGCATCGCTTGAAAACTCCGGGTATTTCCTATCAAGTTTTCGCCACTGCGACCCATCTGCGGGATGTTTTAGCTTTCCATCAACGTTACGAGCATCGCTGTGCCAACGCATCATCTTCGCATGCTCTTTGTTCGCAAGCAGGCCTTCAACCGAGGAATTATAGGAAAGTACCACACCACCTTAGCGGGGTTCTCTTCACCTTCGTGCCCCTCTACCTCACTGCGTCATCACGCTTGGTCTTATACCGCGATGTTTTGCACACCGGACAGGCTTCCAAATTCTCACACTCATTGCGATAGAGGATGCAATCGTTACGGCATGCATGTATCTTCTGTACCTCCAAGCCCAAAGGACAGAGAGCTTGCTTGGCCGTCGTAGTTTCGAGCAATGTGTTACCCTCTGGAAGCAACTTCTTCATGAGGCCTAACAACTCGTTGAATCCCTTATCAGACAATCCATTTGCCGCCTTCCATTGCATTAGTTCTAGTGTGGTACGCAACTTTCTGTGTCCCTGTCCGCAGTTTGGATACAACAGTGTTTCATAGTCCTCCCAAAGGCGCTGAAACTTTTCATAATGCCTTTTATCAACGTATTCTCCCTCTCCATCAAGCAGCATCTGGTCTATATCATCGTCGCCAAACTCCCCCTGCATATGTTCGAAATAACTGTGTTGGCCAGCGTTCGAGATATTGTCGTCCACCTGTTCTTCTTCAGCCCGTGTAATCTCTACTTCGTCGTGCTTGGTCCAACAGGTATAATTTTCCATAAAACCTCTTGAGATCAAATGAAAATGAATTTGCTCACAGTTTACCCACTCCTTTTGATTCTTGCAATCAATACATGGGCAACATATATAGTCTAAGGTAATATTGGTTTCAACATGACGAATAAAAGTTTCTAAACCCTCCACGAACTGCGAGGAACATCGGTCCATGTACATCCATCGCCGATCCATCTGCATTATACATATTCATAGCATTGAGTGTAACGATACCTTGTGATCAAATACACATATTGATACCATACAAACAAACATCTTGCAAGGCTAAATACTCTGGGTGAATCAAAGAAAGATCATCCATCATTGATACTATTAGGAATTTGGTGTAGATATGTGGAATTAAAATAATAATATTTTTAACATCCATCATTCATGAAATACCCTTCCCAATCCTTGTCCCCTCCATTAATCAATGCTAGTACACATGCAAACATGATTTAACAATACACATACAAACATAATCCGATACTTCACATACAAGCATCCAATGATAGTACACATTAAAATGCATCAATAAACATACAAAGTCTGCGAGACGCATACAATTATAATAATTGTTCGACAACAACAATTCTTAAATGCATAAAAATTAAATTAAAAAGTACAACATAGAATGTGATCTCGATGTCTCAATCACACTCTATGGGAACGTGACTTCCCCTTCCCATTGCCCTCGCTGCCCTCGCCCTCGCCCTCGCCATCGCCATCGCCCTCGCCCTCGCCCTCGCCCTCGCCCTTGCCCTTGCCCTCATTACCACCATTCCCGTCGCCATCGCTCTCGCCATCGCTCTCGCCCTCGCCCTCGCCCTCGCCCTCCTCATCACCACCGCCACCGCCATCGTCGCGACGTGGCACATCATTAATCGCCACGTATTTTTGTCTTTTTGCGCTTTTTACGTGGGTATTCCTTCCCACAACAAGCAATGGTGGAGGGCAAAACACTTTAGAAAACAGCACATTTTGGACCTAGTTGGAGGGCGTGGTTTCGATGTTAGTGGCGTTGTCACCGGTCCAACAAGACATCCTAAATCTGGGCGGAAATTTAATGGAAAAAACACAGACAAAGGTCGGCATTTGTAGTTGCGCCGGTAGCAGTGGCGGCGGTGGCTGCGGCGGCGGCGGCGGTGGCGATGGTGGCGGCGGATCGAAACGAGGACGCGATGCGGTGGAAAAATGTACCTCGGCGTGGCGGAGAGGCGCCGACGAATGGGCGGGCGCTACGCGACGACGAGAGCGGCGAGGCGTGGTGGCGGCGACGCGGCAGCGGCGACACGGCGTTGCTCGATGATGATCCGATGATTCCGATCCCCTTTCACGCTTCCCAGTAGCGGCGAGAGAGGCTCCCCACTCCTCCTTGCTCTCGCCTCGGCCTCCTTGCTCCTCGGCTCCGGTCTCCGCTCCTTCCTCACAAGCGCGTGCAATGACTTTTTGTTACGGAGGAGAAATGGCTCCAATTATCGGAGCCGAAGATTAGTCGGTTTGTCACACCAACCGGACTAATAGCAAATATCGATCCCGGTTGTAACACCAACCGGGCCTTTTGTGACAGAGAAATGGCGCCAATTATCGAGTTTCAGTGTTAGTCGGTTGGTATCACCAACCGGACTAGTACTCCCCACCGCAAACCCACGCTAATCGACCTATTGGTCCCGGTTGGTGGAACCAACCGGGCCTGAAAACCGTGCTTTTGTCTTGTTACCATTGAACCGGGACTGAAGTTAACCTCAGTCCTGGTTTGATGGTAACCTGGACTGATGTGCCGGGATGGAAGGCCCGTTCCGTAGTAGTGCATTGATTCGATTACATGAGCTAGCTAGCTGATCCGACAGTAAGAAGGCCGGCTACAGATATCGCGTAGCAATTATAAGGACGTATGTACGATCTATGATTAAAATCGTAACACTTTTGTATTTATAATTTTCCTACAGCATATATATATAGCTAGTTCATAGCTCATAAGAGTATGTTTGATTGCAAAACGTATCTGTATAGCTCATGTTAAACGTATCATGACGATGAACGAATGTACCATTGGTATTTGGCACATGGATATATATAGTAGTAGAAGATTACACCATATATCCAGGACGTTACATGTATCATTAATTGAGGCGCAATACTCAAAGACTTAACATCCCCACCTTTTCGAACTAGGCTTAACTCCCCATCCATTACCTCGGCCTCCCCCTGTCCACTAAAAAGTTTCATCACATTCACTTCTAGTTACTCCTAGACAAGATTGCTTCTCGTGCTTGTTGGAAATTAAGGCCCTTTAATGTCCCGTGGGGGGCGCCTCACGCTTATCAAGTCGGTCCTCTCTGCCCACTCCACCAACTCCTTCTCGGTCGCCGTCGCCGTCGCTCCCGGATCGATTCTTAAGCTGATTGATAGGCAGTGCAGAGCCAAGTAAATTAAGGAGGAGTTCTGACTCAGCTAAAGGTGGCTACTGCCGGGTTAATTGGCACGCCGTCTGCTCCCCCACAGATGTGACACACATAAATTCCGCAAAAAACGTATTTGCGGGCGTGCCAGCGTATTTATCAAAAATACACAAAAGATAGAGAGAACGCCGATATTTCATTAATTGTTGTGAAATATAGGTTCTCATGGTTTTTGCGCTCTGTAGCCAGGTTGCTGGCCATCTTGGTTGACGATTGTGATATTCTTGGATCCCAAAAAGGTGCTAAAAAATACAAATGATTTGATTTACAAAAAAAATAAAAGATCATTTGTTTATATATATATATATAAAGAAAAGAAAAAAGGTTCAAAAATAAAATATTCTTGCAAAATGGTGTTAAAAAAAGAGAGATTTGATTTTTCACAAAAAAAAGAGCATTTTTGTTAGAAAAAAGATAATCTGTACGGCACACTCTCGTGTTTCGTACAAAAATTTTACTCTCTTTGTTTTAAAATAGTTTAGTGCTTCACTAAATAACTTTAGTACTCCATATGAGTGGAGAATATATAGCTGATAATAACAGCGCTATAATGACAACTAATTTGTTGGTTGGGCTACTTATACATGCTTGAGTTGATTCTTAATTGTGTCTTGGATCGCTTTAGCGTGTATACAAGATAATTAAGAGTGTTAGATTTTATTCGTTTGGATCTTTGTATTGAATGTTAAAATTTAATTTTCAAAGCTATTTTAAAATTAATTGGGATGTCGCTTAGCCTCCTATCTTTCCCAACTATCCCGGAGCATCAAGAAGGAAGCAGCAGACAAAAAGAAGGCAACATGCAAGAATGCAAGTCACCAGTGGATCAAAAATTTATTTCTATTCTCTCTATCTCTTCTCTATATTCTTCCCTTGTTCAAAATTATTGCCTACCTATTTCCGCTGGAAGATTGTATCAAGAAGGAGCCATATTCAAGAACGAAGCAACGGGCGATAGTACAAATCAATGGTGGAACGAGATTTCTTTATATTCTCTATCTTTCTCTCTACCGTACCCCTTTTGTCAACTGCTTTTCCCTCTTATCTTGCTTGACGATTGGATCGAGAATGCCGTAGAAGACGGAGAAACATTAGAAACCGAGAGGGCCAACAAAGGAGGTCACAAACCACGGAGCAAGGACTTACAAGTAGAGAGGCAACAAGTAAATTTGAAGATCTTACCTAAAGGATACCGGTATGACATGGAAGTACAAACAGTCATCACTGCGTACGAACAGTGAAGGAACAAACGACCCCGCTAGAGGATTAAAGAAGATAGCGCGTTTGGATAGCAAAGGAAACGACGTCACCATGATGGAGACTATAATGCGAGAAAACCTAAGGTTCGCACTACGGAGGAAGAAGAGATCGTTAATGTCGGGATCGAGTAAAAATGAAAGCATCAGAGTGCGCAGCTAAAGTGTGCTGGGTCATGGCCCACAGGCCCGGGATTTTCATATTATTCCGAGACCCTTCTCCAAATTGGATGGACGAGGGAGATTTTGTTAAGGGGGAGGAATACCCGCCTTACCCTTCTCTGAATCTCGGGGACGAGATTCCGTTAAGGAGGGAGGTTTTGTGACATCCTAATAAACATTAGAATGTCCCAAGTTTTCTTTAAACATAAAAACTGGGTAAAATAATTTCTATTGTTTTACTAGATGAAAATCCCTAAATTTTCAAACAATTATTTACAGCCACTTGTGCCTTCGGCCCTGGCTTAGTACACTACGAAACCCACTAACCACTGGCTCGTAGGCTGTCCGGTTACGTCTCGTCACTGCTGCCCTAGGGGGAGACTGGCTATCTCCCCTGAGGGCCATTCGGTGCGTTCCTGAGACCGAATGGCTTAATTGGGGAACGCCCCCGGGTGGTGTCCAGACGTAGTAGGCGCCCTACTGTGGCGGGCACCGGCAGGGCCGGGGAAACCAAAAGAGAGGGCTGGCGAAGTGGTGGGCGTAGTAGGCTGAAAAAGTCTTGTACCCTATCTCCTAGTGGATGAGACGGGGCTTGTGGGAAAATTTGTACACACTCTACAGAGTTAAAACTATCATAATAGCCGTGTCCATGGTCATGGACGGGGCGAGCGGTTTGCACATGTAGATTCACCTTTTTAATAATTGAACTTGACTAGAATAGGCTGGGATTGGCCTGGTGTGTGATGATGCACCTTCCTTTGATATTTGGTCTGGTGTGATGATGCACCTTACTTACTCTGATATTCGAGATGATCGGATCAATTCATACATTCAACAAAACATCAATTTTGCTAAAACTTGATTAGTAAATAGGTTTTGGTGTAAAATAGCCAATTTCCCCGATCTTTGCCATTGCATACATTTATTAAGGATTGCTTGCTGGGTAGCCGCGTACTCATTATATCTATCGCGGATAAATTTTATTATTCAGGTTGCAAGTCTGATTAGGACCAGGAGGGTCCGAACTCAGGTATGCAGGACTAGCTGCGGGTGTCCGGGTCAATTGCTTGGATATCGTCGCTGAAGGCTGTTGCTGCATTGATGTTCTTGTTATTCGTTCTTAATATTTGGTAATACCTGTCTTATTGTAATAGCTTATGATGATACCTTGTAATTCTCCGTTATTTTGAATATTAATGGAATGCCAGCGATGATAGCCGTTGAATTGTCCATCATGAGGTACTAGTCTGGGCCTAGTATCAGATCATGGTGCCAGATTCCCTGTGGTCGTGACAACTGGTTGGTTGGGCGCTCTTCCAAAGATATTGTCCCGAACCTCTTCTCCATCTTAGCTAGAAAGAACAGATTTGTTGTAGATGCCTTGCATTCCATGGTTTGGTTTTGAGATCTTCATAAAAAAAATTTCTTTGGAGTTTCTCCTCGAATTTGTTGCACTCTGTCAATCAGTCTCCTCAGTGCAAAGCCTGTCGGATAAAATAACCTGGCGTTTCTCTATGGATGCTATTTTCTCGATCAGTTCTACTTACAAGCTCCAATTCTCATTGATGACATGTGGTCTCTGTGCAAAGCTTTAATCTGGAAGCCTTGGGCCTCGTCCAAGTTCTTCGCTTGGCTACTATTCCATAACAAGGTCCTCACCATTGACGCCCTGCTACGTTGGCACCTTCCAAATTGATTCTTCTACCCACTCTTCTATCGGAACCTAGAAACCTCATGTCACATGTTCCTTCAATGCGTATTCAGCGCTTCGATTTGGCATGGAATTGCCAAGCAATTGGGCATCCCCTCTTTGCTCCTGACATTGATTTTTTTTAATAGACGGCAGTTTTTCTATCTTTTATTAAAAAAAAGTGGCTTAACAAGCTGGTTGGATCGGATGATCTAGTAAACTCTGCCTGCCATTTTTTTTGAAAATAATAGGCGAGTTGCCTAATTCGTTCAAAAGTAGGAAGATAAGAGTACAAACTTCCAAGCCAAAAGCTTAGGTCCCCAACAATAGTGGAAACAACAATAGGAGGCTACACGGGGCTATGCACAAGGCATACACTAGGTCATATCAACAATAATGGCGGAAACAATATCCACAGGCCACCGATCAACATTCCGAAAGATTCGGAATGTTGCCTACCATTGAGAAGTTTTTTTTGGACAGAGGGAGCGTCACATTGTTCCGGAAAGTTTCAGTTCTTGAGAAATGTTGAGAGGGGTACAATCTTGCGGAGAGTATTGAGACATCATTAACTACCAGCCACCGATCCAAAAGTTGAATGCAAGCCAAATTAAACAACCACCCAAAAGGTGACTAATTAAACAAGCCAAAAAAAATCATCTTAAAGTTAAACTCATACAAGTTTATAGGGCTAAAAAAAACTAAACTTTAGTTTGGAACGAAGCGAGATTCGCTGTAAGTTGCAAGTTCAAGGCCCCAGCAATGCATTCTAGTAAAAATTTGGCGCAACACATGTATGAGCGCTTGCAAATTGATGTTTATCTTTTAATTTTATTGATCAGCTTTGTTACACGTGTAAGCTTAAATTAAATCTCTTGCGTATACGTGAAATTTGCACAGGAATATATATATGTTCACGTGCACACAAATATAGCGTATAAGTAATAAGGAAGACAGGGAAATTCTCTCTCTGCCTGTCTCTGATCAATGCATGCGTGCTGGAATGCATATAAACAAAGAAAACAAAACGATCACGATCATTTCGTCGATTGATAATACTTAGCGTCGAAATACACACTATTGCCTCTCCCAACTCCCACATCACCTGGACACTCACCCAAATCGAAGCTGAGATCTTCCTCTTCTTATACACTTATCTGGTAAATTGGTTGAGTAACCAATAGCGCGATCCATCGATCACATCATTAATTATTGAGCTAAGCCTACTCCGGCCGTCTATATATACAAGTACCATCTCTCCTCAGATATCAGATCACCGAAAGCTGATCCTTAGAGCTCACAAAAGCTAATCGTTAAGACTGATTAGCTTCAAGAAACATTTCAACTGATATATCATGGCCAGGCTCCTCGCCTCCTTCGCCGTTCTCCTGGCGCTGGCGGCGCCACTGCTCGCCGGTGCCGACCCCGACATGCTCTAGGACATCTGCGTCACGGACTACGAATCCCTTAAGGGCCGTGAGTCACCGAGATCAATCCATCCATCTATATACAGATACTGATACAAATCCATTAATATCGTTTATGCTAATCATCATAGGACTGATTTCTAATTACTAGATCATCATACAAATTCATCATGTTGTTAAGTCGACAATGTTGCTGTTCATTTCATTTTGAGTAAAATGCACTAGCGGCCCTCGAACTTGGCAGGGAGTGTCATCCCGGTCCCTGAACTCAGAAAACCAGCTATTCGGCTCCACGAACTTGCGACGGGTGTCATTCGGTCCTGAACTGAAAAACCAGCTATTGGGTCCTCGAACTTAGCACGGGGTGTCATCCAGATCCCTAAACTTGGCAGGGGGTGTCATCTAGGTCCCCAAACTCAAAAAAAATAAATGTTTTTTCTTATTTTTTATAGCTTTTTAATGATTTTTCTAATTTTTTTAGTTTAGGGACCTAGATGACACCCTCTGCCAAGTTTAGGGACCTGAATGATACCCCGTGTCAAGTTCAGGGACCCGAATAGCTGGTTTTCTGAGTTCGGGAACCGGAATGATACCCCCTGCCAAGTTCGAGGGCCGCCGGTGCATTTTTATATGGCGGAGGTTAAATCTATATGTAACCTTGCCGTACGTACGTACATGATGAGGATATATGCATGTACGTGGATGTAGCTCTGAGGGTGAACGGGTACCCGTGCAAGCGGGAGGCGAACGTGACGGCGGAGGACTTCTTCTTCTGGGTCAAGGGCGGCGGCGGCGGAAGTGTACTCCAGCAACCCGATAGGGTCGGCGGTGACGGCGGCGGACGTGGAGACGCTGCCGGGGCTGAACCAGGGATTTTTTTTTCGCCGAAATTTCGGCGAAATTTCGTGAATTTCGGCGAAATTTCGTGAATTTCGGATTTCCCGGCCCGAGCCGAAATGGGCCCATTTCGGTCAAAAAATTTATGCCCAGTTTGAATGATCCATGGCACAAAACGACCCATACTAGCTACGTTATCATCCCCTGTGATAAAAAAACCTAAGCGATGCCTCCTCTTCCCCGATTTTTGCAAAAATGGCGGCGGCGGCAGCTTCGTTCCCGGCGCCGGGAGACGGCGTGCCTCCTTCGGTCCTTCCCCGGCGCGCCTCCTCCCTCAGCGCGCCTCTCCCCCTCCCCCACCAGCTCCTCCTCCACCCCTACGGCGGCTCGACCACGGCAGGATCCACCCCGGCTCCAGCGGCGGCTCCACCTCGGCGCCGCTCCTCCCCGGCGGCGGCAGCTCCACCCCGGCGCTCCTCCTCCCCGGCGGCTGTGGCTCCACCCCGGTGCGCCTCCTCCCCGGCGGCGGCTCCACCTCGGCGGCAGCGGCTCCCCCTCTTCTCCCCAACTCCCCCCTAGGTATTCCCTTCTTCCCTGCTCCAAATCTCTTCCAATGGATGATGAATGAGATGTTATATGTTGCCATTTGGTGCTAGATGTTGGATATAGTTTTATAGACAAATTTCATCAAAATTTGGACAAATTTTGTTTGAATTTGAACGTCTTTTGAACGAAATTTCGAACGAAATTTTCGGATTTCGCGGATTTCGGTATTTTCGCTGAGGAACGAAATTTTTCTTCTACCGAAATAAAAAACCTTGGGCTGAACACGCTGGGCGTCTCCATGTCCCGCACCGACTACGCGCCGTGGGGCGGCGTGAACCCGCCGCACGCCCACCCGCGCGCCACCGAGACCCTCTTCGTCGCCGACGGCACCCTGGAGGTGGGCTTCATCACCACGGCGGGGAGGCTGCTCACCCGCGTCGTCCCCACGGGCGGCGTCTTCGTCTTCCCGCGCGGCCTCGTCCACTTCGAGCGCAGCGTCGGCGAGCCCCCCGCCGTCGCCATCTCCGCCTTCGACAGCCAGCTCCCCGGCGGGCAGTCCGTCGCCGCCGCGCTCTTCGGGGCGGCGCCGCCGGTGCCCACCGACGTGCTGGTGCGCGCCTTCCAGACCGACGGCGGCGTGGTGGAGAAGATCAAGTCCAGGTTCCCCATCAAGCAGTAAGGCGCTAGACGAGACGTACGTACATGACATGAAATTACGAGTGATCGATCGATCCAGAGGACGCAACATCGTACGGTACGTCCACCGGATCGCATGCGTACGTAAAAAGGTGCTTTGATTGCATGGTACGGCTCCGATACGCAAATTAAGTACATGCTCGTGCATGCATGCTGTGTGTATCGTCGTAATCTGTTCCTTGTACTCCATGTAATGTGTATATGTATATGGCACTTATATATATGGCGTCCATCGATCAGCTCCGTTTGATTGTACAAGTACCGTGATATATATGTATTAATTGCTTCTCGCGCGTATAGTACGTACGTACAGACTACAGTAGTGCATGCAACACACCAACATTCAAGAAAGTTTTACAAAGAGCTCTTTTTACGTTTAGACAATGATAAATATAAAAGGGCAACAATATAATTTACATCTATAACGGTTCGTCTCAAGGACTCTTAAAAATATACTATCACTGTCAATCTGTCTGTCTATCTATCTGTCTGTCTGTTTATCTATCTATCTATCCATCATTACCATCACCATCACCATCACCACCACCACCACCATCATCATCATCATCATCATCATCATTCATCATTATATTATTATTTAACAGAGTTAAATTAACGGAGCCACCATGTTAATTAATCATAAAATACTAGAAAAATTTAACATTAATCGAAGAGAAAAAAAAACACCGTTGATTATTATGGGTCCAAATTATAATGGTTTAGATTAAAAGAATAGTCCATATCCACTACAAAATAAAATAAAAAACAATTTAAAGGAGTTCATATCAAGTGCTAGTTTTTTTTTTTGAGAACCATATCAAGTGCTAGTTTAAAAAATAGTCTATATAGATCGAGCCATGCAAATGCACGGGACACCTTGCTAGTAATAATATAATTAAAACAATAGCCAACGGAGCCACCATATTAATTGGAAAAATTCTCGAATAAATCAAGAAAAAAAAGACCTACAACATAGTAGATTACAATTAATAAATCTAAATTATAAAACGATGTAGATTTAACAAGATTTGACTATAGATAATACATGCAGCAATGAAAATCATAGCAAATCATGCCATATATATTCGACGTGAATACATGAGTCCGTATTTGAGCTCCACACTCAGCTAAAATTGGATCTTACGGCATCCAATGTATACTTTTTTTGAGGGGAATTGAAAAACCATAGGGTGAAAACCCTATATGGTGTAAAGTACATATTAATACAATATTTACAAATTCCGGCAACCAATGTACTGGAGGAGATAAACACTATTAACCTCAAGTAGCAAACCTCCTTGATTGTTTAGAACATTAAGCCGGCTTGTACGTTTCTCCGTAGGACAACAAAACAAATTATATACCAATTTCAAGACCAATCCGTAGCCGACCAACCAATGTAAGTGTGCCCGTGGCGCGCCGCTCGATTGGTTTTTGTGATAAAGAATTAGCCTAAAGAAATAATTAACGTTCTATTTTGATCACGTTCAAATCAATGGCCCTTTAAATACAGAAGCTAAAATTTAAAAGATTTTTTTAGCAAAAGACGAACGTATAGAATGATTTAACTAATTTTATGAAATGTATTTATTTTAGTGCCTAAATATTTTGATGGACCCTTACCATGCATGCTGACCCTCTATAGTTTTCTAGGAATACTTCAAAGCCCCATATCTCAGTGATCTTCCACACCACCAAAATAGAGAGAGCAAGAGAATCAAACAAACATTCAAATCGAACAATCCTCCACCATTACTGAGTACTGACTAGTGAACACTAAGTGCATTATCAAAAAAAACCATCACTAAGCCATCCGTCGAATCAAGGGCAATCAATGAACGGAGGGGTAATACTCTGTAGGAAGATCAATACTCCTAAACGGCATCTCAAGGCAATTAATGATGACTCAAGAAAAAGTATCACAAAACCAAGTTAGATATAAAGAATGAAAAAGTGTGCATCGAAATATCGATCAAACGAGCAAGGGGCCAAAGAGAATAATGACGAAGAACTCAAAATCATATTGGATCGATGTAACATCCCCATTTTCAAAACCCTAAAAATCATGCGTCATTATTTCATGTAAAATAAAAATTTTTCTTTAAAATGTTTTAATTTTAACATGTGCATGAATTTTGAAAAAAATTATTTGAAAATGTGTATGTTACCTTCTATGGACTAAAATCGGTGTGTTGAATTTCAAAATAAAAGTTTGGATTTTGAAATTTAAAAATAAGTAATTGCAAAAATCAAAATAGAATTTTGGTAATTAATATTTTAGTTTTAATATATAGAATGTTAGTGTTAAATAATATTTGGTGTTTCAAAATAATTATTTATTTTTTTGAGCTAAAGGGGTAGGTGCTCTGCCATTTCATTAAGTAGAAGAGAACAGCACTGCACAAAGAGAAGAGAAACAGAGTGGGGGGAGAGGAAGGGGGGGGGGGGCGACCAGCACCGCCAACAACGCGAGGGATACGAGGTTACAATCAACACAACACTGCCAACAACAGGGCAGACGCCCAAACACGGCAAGACCACGATCGCCACCGCCGAACGAGATGTGCGGACGAAGACTCTCGCCACCACCGCACGGCAAGAGCGGATGAGAACCGCCATGCATCGCCGAGAAGGATGCACGGAAGAAGACCGCCGCCACCACCAGTCAGGATGCGTGACCACAGCGAGCCACCAGAGGGGGCCTGCACCAAAGACAGACGAAGGTAAGACGCAGCCGCCACCACCAAGCGAGGCCACCCAAGACACCACCTCCGCTGAGCTGAGTCTGCCGAAGCCTTGAAGACGAAGCCTTCAACAAGGGAACGACGCGAACCACGCCGCCATCGCCTGATCAGAAGAATCAGGTTTGCACCCCAAGGCTTCAACAGGAAGGGGGACGCACACGACGATGCCTCCAACGAGGGGAGCGGCACCAAGAATGGTGTCGTCATCACCGGCCCGAACGGGCTAGGTTTTCACCTGGCGAGCCACCCGAGGACACTCAGACAAGAGGTAAGTGCGCAGGCGAAGACGAGCCACCAACCAACAGACCCCCACGAAGTCCGCACCGAGCACCAAGGGCACCACAGCCGCAAGGGCACCGGGTGACGAAACAGCCGCACCAAAGCACCACGCCGCCGCCGAAAACCCAAGACGCCACGCCGATGAAGAAGGCCGTCGTGCTCCAGCCACCGCCACCCAGGCAAGCCTCCTCAACGCTACGCCGGTTCCATAAGGAGAGAAAGGAAACACACGGTAAGGGGAGGAAGACCTGTAAGGGCAGGTGGGTCACATCAACGCCTAGCAGCACACCGACGCCGCGTGGAAGACGGCGACGAGGAGAGGAGGACGACACCCCGGGGCAGACAAGCTCCATAGAAGCCGGATCCGGGCTCAGATCTGGCCACCCCCGGCCGGATCCGGGCGGCGCGCAGGGGTTTTCCCTCAGCTGCACACAAGCCGCCGTCTGTCACGGCTACCATCGCGGGCTGGGGCGCGCAACCTCGCCGCTAAGCCCACGCCACACACAAAAAACACGCCCACCACTCACGGCACCGCGCCAAGAGCAGCCGGGAGGAGGAGAAGGAGGGTAGGGGCGAAGGAGGAAAAAGGGGAGGAGGGGCACGCCGCCGCCGGCCCAAGGCTAGGGTTTGGGGGCTCGGTGGGTCGCCATGAGTCGCCTCGAGCCGCCTCCTGTGGCGACGCGAGGGCCGAGGGATGGTAAAATAATTATTTATTCAAAATTAAAAGTCTATATTTAGTAATTAATACTATGATTTGGGTTTAATAAAAATATAAATAATTTAAATCTAAATTTGAAAATAATTGTATTATTTTGCCAAAAATTGATTTAATCAATTTGTATTGAAATTTTATCAAAAGTTTGAAAATCATTTAAGCCAATTTTCCTGGCAGTGGGCCCTTCTCCTTTTCTTTTTCTTTTCTTCCCTTTTCTTTTTCTCTTTTCCTTTTCTTCTTTTCTTCTTCTCTGTTTCTTTCTTTTCTCTTCCTCCTTTGTCTTCTTCTCAAAGCCGACGCTCACACAAGACCAAGCACCTCGCCAGGCGCCAGATCCTCCGGCCACTTCGCCACGGCCATGTCCACCGCTCTCCAGAACCTCGCCGAAGCCGCCGGGTCCCATCACCTTGCGCAAGTTGTAGCCGTGGACCCCGCCGCCGTACGTTCGCCGGCGTGCCATCCGCTCTGTGGGACCCGCCTCGTCGTCGCCTTTGTTGGGTTTAGTCCCACATCGGTTATTAGTGATGGGGGAGCACAACTTAAAAGGTGGAGGCACCCCTCTCCCACCAGGCTAGTCTTTTGGGCTGAGTTGAATCAGGACCTGGGTTGTGCTTCTAGTTGTGCCAATAGATGTGGGGGACCTGGGCCCAAGACCAGGTGTTGGTCTCGGGGGGAGCCGGATCGCTGGCTGACCATGAGATGGCAGGATCGCAGCGGGCTTCTACAATTGGTATCAGAGCCATGGTCGGTAACCCGGAACGTCTCCATGAGATCGCACATCCGATGTGTGATGGGGAGATTGTTGGGTCGCACATCCGATGTGTGATGGGGAGATTGTTGGGTTTAGTCCCACATCGGTTAGTGGTGATGGGGAGCACATCTTAAAAGGTGCCCCCAAGACCAGGTGTTGGTCTCGGGGGAGCCAGATCGCTGGCTGGCCATGAGATGGCAGGATCGCAGCGGGCTTCTACAATTGGTATCAGAGCCTAGGTGGCCCATCCGGTTCCAGACATTCTCGACCCAATGTGTGAGGGAGAGATTGTTGGAATAGTCCCACATTGGAAGGGGAGATTGTTGGAATAGTCCCACATTGGAATAGTCCCACATTGGAAGTGGGGGGGCCTCAGCATGGTTTATAAGGGTGAGGGTGCACCCCCTCATTGAGCTAGCTTTTTGGGGGGAGATGTGGCCCAAGAGACCTAAACCCATTGCCGTATGTTGGACTGCAGATCACGGTAGGCCAACGGCACAGGGGTGCTTTCGGCGGCGCGCCATGTGGGCGGCCCGGCCAACAATTAATTGTAGAAACCCGCTGCGATCCTGCCATCTCATGGCCTGCTAGCGATAGCCTGGTGGGAGAGGGGTGCCTCCACCTTTTAAGTTGTGCTCCCCATCACCAATAACCGATGTGGGATTAAACCCAACAATCTCCCCCTCACACATTGCACCGAGAACGTCTGGAACCAGACCCACTTCCAATGTGGGACTATTCCAACAATTCCCCCTCACACATTGGAACCGGACGGGCCACCTAGGCTCTGATACCAATTGTTAGCCGGGCCGCCCACATGGCATGCCCGCCGAGCACCCTAGGTCATTGGCGCCGTATATGCAGTCCAACGTCAAAGAGCTGGTTTTAGGTCTCTTGGGCCACATCGCCCCCCAAAAGGCTAGCTCAATGAGAGGGTGCACCCTCACCCTTATAAACCATGCTGAGGCGCCCTCCCCACTTCCAACTCATTGAGCTAGCTTTTTGGGGGGGAACATGTGGCCCAAGAGACTTAAACCTGGCTCTGATACCAATTGTTGGCGGAGATCCTGGCCGTTGGCCTGCCGTGATACGCAGCCTCAACGTCAACGGCGAAACTTTAAGTCTCTTGACCACACGTCCCTCAAAAGTTTAATTAATGAGGGTTGCACCCGCACCCTTATAAACCATGCTGACGCCTATAATAGTCGAAGCCGCAGCTGCTCTCTCCCTTCCACCTCTCTGTCCCGGTGCCGCCGTGCTGTTGCCGCCGCCGCCTGTAGGTTGCCACGGCGAGGTGAGCATCCTACTCTCTGCCGCCGGTAAGCTCGCCGAATTTCCCCGGAGACGCCCCGAGCCCCTCTGTTGCCCTCTCTCCCCGGAGCCGCCGCCGTGTCCTCCTCATTTCCGCACCACCTCAACGCCGCCGAGCCTCGCCGGCCCAAATCCGCACCGCCCGAAGCTCCCCATCACCTACCAGAACCCCTCCCAATCACCTACGCTTTTCCGCACTGCCGGCAGACCCCTCTCCGCCGAGCGCCGCCGCCTCCTCCCGCCTCGGTCAGCCACCAGCTCGCCGCCGGCGCTCTCCGGTGCCGCCGATCCCTCCCCGAGCACTCCCACTCCTCCCTCTCACTTTCCCCTCACATCCCCTCGCCGGAGCATCGCCGCCGTCGCTAGATTTCGCCGTCGCCGAGCCGCTCCTGTGCCTCCCCTGTTCTGTCTCTATGACGAGCTGGCCCCGCCCGTCAGCGATTTTTCTTTGTTTATTTTTCTGCAGATATTTGTTATTTTCATATCTTTTGCAAAACAACTCCAAATTCAATGAAATAAATTTCTATAAATTAACAAAATTGCATACTTTAATTTAAAAACATCATTTTCACCATTTTCATCC
Organism: Raddia guianensis; assembly: GCA_036346415.1. Taxonomy (NCBI): domain Eukaryota; kingdom Viridiplantae; phylum Streptophyta; class Magnoliopsida; order Poales; family Poaceae; genus Raddia; species Raddia guianensis. The sequence goes on from CM070534.1 coordinate 74,683,140, forward strand.
ATATTTGTGTATGTGCATTTATTTTGTGTTTTATCTGTTTGCGCTAGATCTGAATGCCGGTGTCGTTGGAACCAAAGATCTGTCCAGACATCTGGAAGACCGCATTTGCGGCAAGTCATTGTTGACTTTTGCCCTACAATATTTGTTGATCATATTGCTACCTAGATTTCTAAATGGTTTGCTAGATTTTCTAAGTGCATATTATATTGAAATGTAAAAATGCTAATTGACTAGGCTAATTAGTTAAATGCCCATTAAATTTATTATTGTCGTATAAACCTGATCCTTTTCAACTCTATGATATTATATCTTGTTTACGGTCATTCCATTGCTTAGTTGATCGTTAAATGCTTAGCCCTGCTATTTATTACTTGTAGTGGTCATTATTATTTCATGTGAACTGCAATGTTTGAAATGCGTGATTTAAAGGCAGTTGACGCTGTCATGTTCGATAAAATGGGACTATTGGGGTACAATAGTTGGTATTGTAAAAGGAAAATTATTTTCGCAAAACCCTAGTTTGGGTGGATGGTTGTATGGATCGGTGCAGTACGCACGAGACTTGGACCCAGTGTGGAAACCACCCAAATCCCTGCGGACCGAGTCCTTGAGGTAGTCAAACTAAGTTCAACAGTGCGACCACGAGTGCTTGTATGGGCAGTCCCTGGTCGAGTACCCTTCAAGTTCTTAGTTTCGGCATCTCACTTGGTGGAATAGGGAGCGTAGAATCCATAGCACACGGTGTCACGCAGACTATGAACCTATTAGGCGAAGAGGGGGCACCGCAACCGAGTACCAAATTTCAGAGGTGGAATCCTTAGCGGAGATGCCTAAGCTAGGAATGAGTTGGTTAAAGACCTTGTGGTGGTTTACTTTGTAAATTACCTCTCATGGGTAAAGCGTGCAACCTCTGCAGAGTGTAGAATCGTTTAGACACCGTGCCTACTTGTCCAAGGGCGCGACGATGAGCCTGCCTCATGGTAGTATTTCACCCTTTTGTTTTCAAAATGGCACCGCTTTAAAGTGAAAACACAGCAGGACGTCGTGAGATTTGTTTTGGGCCTTCGCAGCAAGACGCTGTGGAGTGACTGTTATTGCATGGCAGGGCCATGAGTTGGCAGGGCCGTTAGCCCTGAGATATTCAGATTGACATGGCAGGTGCCATGATGATGGGCGTGGACACGGGGTCCCGATCTTCTGGTGAGAGATGAAAGGATAACTCGGTAGATGTCACAGAGACCTAAACGATCCGGCTTCCAACCCCGCAAAGGAACTGAAAATCTCGACGATCGCTAAACCACCACGACGGGTGTTATCGACCGAACCAGAGGCACGATCGACCTATCCACGAAGGATGATTTCTGCAGGCAACCAAGGAACAAGCAAGAACACAAGATAAGCAATCACAATTGTGAATATAGATTTGTTGACACAAAAACGAGAGTTTCTGTGAACACACGTGCAGAAGCGTCAATCCAGTGATTGCGTCGCAACTAAAACCAAGCGTGCCAGTCGATTTGACCTGTAAATCGACAAGGAGAAAATCGTCAGTAATATAGGCCTAATCGGCTTTTTAATACAGCCAGATCAGGTTGTAGATAATCGGCTTTAAAAGAACCCGATTACCAAATCTATCGGCTATAAGCCTGATAGAGGAATTTAAGATGAATAAACGTTCAATTATGAATCTTCTACTTCTTTTTGGTATTTTTGATATAATACTAGTAATAAACCTTCTTATCAACGTATTAGATCAAATCAAGAAATAGGTTGAATAGATTGGTCAGGCCAAGACAGTATTCAGATCTAAATCTAGATATAGACCAATAAACCGATTTGAAGATCTAGAACTAATGAAGATAGATACACTGCTAATCGGCAAACACTTGCACATGCAAAATCCTAAACAAGGCATACACAAGATCGATTGAACGAGACAGTCGCGTATATCGGATTTAGGAAAAAGCACATGAAATACTTGACAATCGGCATTGCAAGATAAACGCATATTACAGATCGATTGAATCGAGACAGTGCAATATGCGATAACACATTAAAGATCAATAAATCCCGAGACAGTTTAACGTGCTTTGTATACACGAGATCAAGATGATACAGCCATGCATACGGGTTACAAGGAGAGAATCGATTATCCCATCGAGATAGCTCTACTTGTGATTTGAAGCCTTTTGACGAAGTCGATCGGATTCGAGAGAGTAGTTTTGTATTGAGTATGATCTCCCTTATTCTCGAAGCCTAAGGTCCTATTTATAGTATTACAAAGTCGATACCGATACGACCTATTTTACCGCGACGCGCTTCTGATCAGATCGTATTTCTTCCGAAGTCTTGCAAACATCGGTATTCTGCTTTTCTTCTTTGCCGATGAAGTCCATTTCCTGATTCGGCCCAATAATTCCAACATATTTGCCCTTTTTTGAATATCCGATTTTCTGCCAAATTTGGGTGTCAACAAGATTAAGTATAATGGGGTTTAGAAATTTGGTCCTGTTGGTCTACCCGACACAGGAAGAACAAGGCGAAATCTCACACGACAGTGACGAATTCAACTAAACAAAACCCAATTAAAACGAAGCACAGCGTGGGACTTATATAGGGAGGCGGCCAAAGGAGAGGCGCCCAAACAGGTGCCCACACGTGCTCAACCCTAACTCTAGGGATACACGGGCTTTGGGCCCAAAAATACGGCGACGCAGCACCGGGAAGTTTCTGTCCTTCATCTTATTTTCGCGATTTTCTTTGACACGGATTGAATTTGAAGGCGTGGTTGGATCCGTTGGAAAGCTTATCTCGTAAGCTTTTCGTAGAGTCCTTATTTGTCATATTTGGACGTCGTATGTGATCTGGGCGTACGTTTGAAGGTGTACTGGTCCTGGTAGTCCGAATCGGAACCGGCAGCGAGTTCGACGTCCTCTCGTCTTGGGTAACCGCGTCAATGATGTCCTCATCACATGAGCTTTTGTGCTTGACATGGCAGGACGCCATGAGACTTTTGTTTGACTCGGCAGGCAGCCTTGAGTCTTGTTACGACATGGCAGGTACCCATGAGTTGACCTTGGTGGGTTAAAATTGGTGGGTAACCGGAGTTTCGAAAGAAAGATATTTGTTTTAAATCTTCTTAACCCTTTTGCATTTTCAAAGATATAGAAAAATTTATGAAGTTGGTTTTCTGCAAAAGAAACCCTAATTCCTCCTTTGTTAAGTCCTCATATGCATATGTCAATTTGGCTTGCGAGTATTTGCACATATACTCACCCTCGCGTTCACTCGCAGGGCTGCTCATTCCAACGAACAGGTCCGGAGGCTCAGAATTACGACCCGGACAATGGTGAGCCCAAAGACGGTGACTTTGCCGATGGTGTTCAGGATGTGGATTTCTCCAACGCCTAGGATTGCTACTACAGCCTTGCCTGTGGGATCGTGTTAGATTTTCTCTTTTGGTTCTTCTATGTACCCATGCTTCCCCAGTTATATGGCATGCGTGCCAGACTTTTGTATTTTTGAGCCTTAATGGCCGCACTCTGATGTAATATTTAATGTTTTAATAAGAATGGTTATGATCCAAGTTCTGAAAATCTGTGTGTACTAGCTACTGATTCAGGGACTAGTACAGTACGGTACAGAAGGGACTCGACTCGTTCAGACGGGTCCCGACAATCGATTAGGAGATACAACATTGGCTTTGTGTGTGTGTGTTTTTTGGTGGTGCATGTGCATGTGCATGGTACCATAGAACAGGCTGCTTTAGGTATTAAAATTTATTGGCAATATTGGAGATCAGTGGATCACTCTTAAAAAATAGCCTGCCACACAAGAAGGACGATCTTCCAAGATAAAGCAATTAAAAAAATCAAAAAAACCCAGTAAGCATATGGAGTTCTTGGGCTACATCCATAAATCAAGCTGCAAGAACAGTATCTCAATAATCATCTGGTCAAAGAGAAGCACTACGAATACCGGGGGCAATAACACGGAGAACATTTGCATTCACTGTGGATAATTTTATATTTCTCCCCCTCTAAAAACTAAATAGAAATTACAGTTAGTAGATTATATAATAATATAGATATTTTTAAGTTGAATGTCTTGATAGAAACTAACAAATCTAGCCCTGTCAGATGGGTTTTCAAACAGACCTGAAATTTTCCGTAGGGAAAATTCCCACGGTGATGACTGATGTCCTGGATAGAGATTGGGCCGGGATCTCGGCCGGGAGTGTGGTTTCCAAACGGCCCAAACAGCCCCTAAAAATGATTTATTTATTATTTTCCTCCCGTACCCGTATCCGTAGCCTCTCTAATCTCTACCGCTGCACCTGCGACTTGTTCGCTCCCCTCTGCCTCGCGTGCGACCACAGCGAACTGCTCTATCTCCTTCCCCAGCCTCATGCATCTCCCTTCCTCCCCTCATTTTGGTACGTTTTCCCCTATTTTGCGAGTTCGATTCGATCCAAATTCGAGGCAAAGGTTTGTTTTTTCAAGCGAAATTCAGGATTTTCCCCGTAACAACTTTTGATATCTGTTATAGATATGTTGGCTCTTAAATAGTAATTGGTATTTATCTCTCCTTCTATTCTCTGCTACATGCAAGCAAAAAACTGAGTTATAATCCTTATAATTAGCTGAGGTGTGTTGACAATGGCTATATTGCTCTTCCGTGGAGGAGAGAAGGAAAGGAGAGAGACAAAAGTTAGCTCTTAAGAAAGTCACTTTATAACGCTTTCGAAAACAAATAAAGACTACTACAATTCTATTGAGGTGTTTCTAAAATATAAACACACCTAGATTTCTCATCCTCTTTTTTTAAACACCTCAAAGCTGTTGTTTTAAAAAAAAACCAACCAAGATAGAGAACTTCTCAACCCTTGCTTCTATAAACTCTCGAAGTTCAACCTATAATAATTCAGCTTAGATTTATAAAATAGTAGCTCACAGCTGCAATGTAGCTTAGACAATTCAAAACAGTATCACAACTACAGGGTATAACCTTACACAAAAACATGCATGTCATGTACACCGGATCATATGTGTTGGTCCTTAAGTGGGTGGGGTGGGAGAAGCTCATGCACAGAAAATTGGACATATGTGCCGATTGTAATTATGACCGGATACATATGAGAAATTATCTATGCCATTTCTAGCTACAAATCAACATCTATATTAAGTGGCAGGGCCAGAAATTTCCATATATAGAGAGGGGCTTAAAAAAATAAACATCTAATTAAGTGAGTTTAAAAAATAGTGAATAATATTAATTAAAAAGTTGATATTCTAATTAAAAAGAGAATAAAATTAAATTTTAGTGAGTTTAAATAAACTATTATAATAATTAATTAGTGATCAAAGTTATTCAAACTGCAAAATCAAAAGCGGCAAATACCAAGGATCGCGGTGTATCTACCGATCGATCCTCTCATTACTGCGCGGACGCAAATAAGTCCATTGCTCTGTCTCTAATCAATCCATGTTTAATTTTCTTAGAGATTTTCCTGTACTTCACTAGACGATTTCCCATACATAACAGCCGGTGCCACGATATTGTCTGCACGGATTTACTCGATCGAGAGGATAATTAAGCTTAAACGTACGCATACTTCTAATTAACCCTGGATGCATGGACAAACTCGCTCGCACGTGCGATACTTTTTCTTTATTTACTCTTTTTGAAAGCCGCGGCAAGATGATAAATATAGTCGTGGTACTATAGCATGAATAGCCAGCTAGCTTGCTACCCAGCGGCTAGGTTAATTAATTAGTTCATTCATGAGACTCTTAAGGGTACGTACAACCAACTACGTAGGCATGCAGTTAGGAACGTATATACTAAAGGAGTATATTCGTACGTGCTCACTCGCTGTAATCACATGCATCCATGCACATTCGTAAAAGGGTTAGATATACGTCGTCTCATGATCTCCACCGACACACGCCATGCACGTACGGTTAGTAGAGATATGCTACTGCTACTAATAATAATGGAATATATATCCACTGCGTTAACACGAATTAAATCTAATCACACGTCGATCACACACATATGCATTGATCCTTCTCAAACAAGTTGCCTTAATTGCTACGGATCGTGATCTTATTGAGTAGGTGATGGATGTTTAATCGTACGTGCCTTGCGAATCAGTATGCTTTTGCCTTTTATCGCAAGTTTTACCTATCGGCTAATGCAATTAATTAAGCCGGGATGTAAGTCTGATCTGACGCGGCCATTGGCCAGTGATCTCACTGCAGTACAACGTAAATTAATTAAGTTGGTGGCGCATGTCTCTACTCCTTTAAAGAGAGAGTAGTTCGTGCGTCGGCTCACCCCCGAGCCGTTGAGCCGCTCGCCCGCGAGCCGGTTAGTGTCTACGCCCGCCCCCGAGCCGTGAGCCGCTCTCTTGCCCACCGCCGCCCCTCGCCGATGCCCACGATCCGTCCCGTCCTGCCCACGATCGAGGCGAGGTCTTCTCCAACACACAACCGGCGCATCCCCTCCCTCGGCCTCTTCCCGCACGAGCACCGCCTCCCTCTACCTCGCCGGGTCCGGTGAAGACGGAGCCGCGCCTCCCGCCGTCTCCATCCCACGCCACCATCCCCGAACCGCCCTGGCCCCACGCCACCGTGCCCGCGCCGCCCCCCGAACCTCGCCGCCCCGTCCCCGACGCCGCTGCATCCCTCGACGCCGATGCCACCGCGCCCTCCCTGCCTTCCAGATCCCTCCACCGCGCCGCCCGCTCTCTTCTTCTTCTCCCTCATCCTCTCTCTCCCTCCTCTTTTTCTCCCTCATCCTCTCTCCTCCTCCTCCTCTTCTTCTTCCACTCCCTAATCTTTCGCTCTGCTGCTTGCGCAGCTCGTGTCAACAGCAAGGAGGAGGAGGCTAGCCTCGGCGCCATCTTCATGCCAAGGTTCGACCTCATCCAGATCGGTTAGAACTTCATCCGACCTCTTAGGGTTCTTCGAGGATTTGAGTAATTTTTTTCGAAATTAGCCTTGATTCGTTAGTTTGGATTCGAATTTGAGGGATTTCAACGAATTAGGGTTTCGAGTTCCACTGATGTGGGGGAAATTTTGGGGATTTTGCTTGATTCGCCCAAATTTTGGGCAAAAAAAGACAATTGTTCAGCTCTGAGCAACTGCTGCCGCATATCAGTTCCTGCATTTGCTCTGAGGCAGCCGGCGTTGAGGTTCCCAACGGCTGTCCGGTTTGTCCAGATCTGGAGGTGTGCGAGCTCAAAACGGCGGAGCTCCGACGGGCTGCCCCCCACTCCTCAATCCTGCACGGCTCCGCCGCTGCCAGTCCGAGCCACACATCGGCGACAAGCAGGCCCTCCACGCCGCCACCGTCGTCCTCGGCACTCCGGCCGCCTAGCACCACCTCGGCGTCAGCTCCACCGCCCAGCACCGGCCCCGAAGCTGGATGTTGTCTTCCTTTTAATTATATCCAGTTTCTGCTTTTCACCATTTGTTCTGTTAGGTGCTGTAACTGTAGGATAAGATCTTCCAGGGTTATTCACATATTATGAGCACGAAACTGTACAATTTTATAGATTTATTTTGGCTCACTGTAGTGTTAAGTCGGCCGGAGCGAATGTGAAATTGTTTTTGAAAAGGTAGGTTTCCAGCATGAGTTTAGTTAGCAAGGGGAACATTATGTGGATGTGATTTTGAAGGAATTATCGACCACATTACAGAGCTTATGACCAATTCGTCTGCAAACTACCTTGTACAGAAGCTGCTGGATGCGTGTGATGAGGTACATATGCTGAGGGTCGTTGATGTGCTGACGGATGACCCTGTTAAGCTGCTGAGAATCTCTTTGAACACACATGGGTAATGCTCTCTTCTCTAACTGATCAGTTAAGTGCATTATGATCCTGACATTCGAAGCAATTGGACTTCTAAACAATTTTGGCAAATATTGATATGAGCATGCTGTGATTTCGGTCAGCAATGAAGTACACAGGCAGAAAAGCAATTGTGCTATGATGCTAACACTGCAATATAACCCCCTTTGAGGAAGGAGGGGGGTTTAAAGGGATTGTCTTTTTATTTCAGTAACTGTTATGCAATGATTGCTGATGATTTGGTTTCTGTGATTCGTTTCAGGACAAGGGCAGTACAGAAATTGATAGAGACTGTTAAGACCAGGGAGCAGATTGTGCTTTTTATTTCAGCACTACAACCATGCTTTTTGGATCTCGTCAATGAACTTAACGGTAATCATGTCATACATAAATGCCTGGCACACTTTGGGGTAGAAGAGAATAAGGTACGATAGCACTTAATCTACAATAGCACTTAATCTACATACTTACTCACCCGAAAGTTCATACACTTGTATTGATTATGTAGTGTGGATTCCACTTTACTACCATTTTTTTTTTGCTATATCATTGAATTTGAGAAATTATTAATTGTTGCATTTTTATTTGTTTGTAAATGAACTGCACAAAGTCAGAACCAGTGTTGAGCACATGGAATTTAATGGCTGTGGTGTACCACTGGCTTCATCTAATTCTTCTCTCTTACCTGACCAAAGCAAAACTAATGGAGTTGGAACAAAAGGACCTATTAACTGTTCTTCGCCTGGTGAGGAAAGCCATATTACTGGACCACAAATGGTACAGGCTGACAAATGGATTCATGAGATGACCCCAATGGCACATAGACTCCTTTCAGCTTTTATCATGGAGGATGATTTCTCTGATTTCAATGGTGTGCAAGGAAATATACTTGTCCAATATTGAAATGGCCACATTCCTATCATGGCTTGTAGCGTTTCGTTTGATGATTGATCCAAATAATATAGGGCCTATATTATTTGTGTAATTTTTGTAATTTGTGCAAGTCATCTGAGCATAATGTGCAGAACCGCATATGTGTTTTGTCTTCAAAGTTTGTTATGTGCTTTTTTGTGATCTGCCAGTGAACTCCTGATATGTGGTTCGAGCTCTGTTCCATGCTGGAATCAAATAGCAGTAGAAACTCAGGAATACTATACTAATTCCATCTATCGAGTTTAACTAATTTTTATGGCCTTTTCATCATTGTAGGCTTCAGGTGATCACTATATCACATCAGGATGTTGAAAAAGTACTCCTCACAACATCTTTCCTACAAATAGTTTGTCATCCGAGGGGGCATATTAAAGTGTTTTTTATTTCTCCCGTTGCAACGCACGGGTATTTTTGCTAGTAATTCAGTAATTAGGTAGCACTCCTACGTTGGTGGCTGCTGCCTCTTGCTCCCGGCCGGCAAGTTGACGAGCTGCAGTTACTGCACTGTACCCTTTATGGTAGGATTAATTGGACAGTGACTGGTCGTATAATTGACATAATCATGCATGGTCGTACTAAAGACTAATTACCTCTCTGGCATAATGTCCGGTCGATTAATCTCTGTCAAATCTAGGTGGTGAAAAGCTACGCGCCCTCACACGCGTTTACAAGAATGGAGTGTGCATCGAGAAGAAATATTTGTCACATGTGAGCACACAATCTGACATGTCATTAACAATCTTTTCAATGGACACATATGTAATAGTGTCTATGCACCCTAAAATTAGCTATAGACAGGTTGTAAGTTCATATCCAGTTTATCTCTCTCTCTCTCTCTCTTATCTTCCACGTGAGAAAAATATTCACTACCTGGACGTGCATGATGGTTGAAGCGATCTAGGATGACATGCAGCTGCTGCATGCATGTGCATGGTGGTTGTGAGGACGCATCATACACAATCGATGGCTGCACATATGCCACGGTGGTGGTTCTTTTGAAATTTTCATCACATCAATGAACATATAAAATAGATCGAGAAATAGCCACAATGTATTTTTAAACACTTTTAATTTGTTAATCATCAGGCGACTGAGACTTATTTAACTCTCAGTCAATTTTCTCACACACCTAGATGCTCCAGTTAGATCTTTTATGTGCCCTATAGAAGTGTGTTTCACTACAAGAAAAGTCTACATTGCCAAGTGTCGGGGATAAAATCACGACCCATTGCCATAGCCCAGTCCCTGACGGCCCAATCGAACAACCTCCTAGGGCCTGTTCCCTGGAAGGTTCTATTAGGCCCATGTGCGTTGTACCGAACAGCATCCTGATCGGTATGATCCATGGCGCCCAAGACTTCGTGTTTGAGTCCGACTCGAACAGAGTTCTGCACGGCTACGTGAAGACCCGGACGTGGTTTTCCAGATTGGAATAGGAGTCGTGATCCCCAAGAATTGGAGTATACCTTATCTACATCGGGATGTATTTGGCACATCGAGTTTGTTACGATGTCGTAGTTAGCCCGGCCTGATTATCCCTCGGTAGGTCGGCGCATCAACACTATATAAACCAGCCCCTACGGCGTGTAGAGGGCACCTGATTATCTAATATCGGCCAAGCACCTTTGTATTCTCGCTTATACTCGCCGAGACTTGTTCGTCTCGTCGAGCTTCCATCTTGTAATCCTCTTTGACAAAAAGAAAGACTGGACGTAGGGCTATTATCTCTCCCGAGAGGCCTGAACCAGGATAAAAACCTTTGTCTCCCTGTTGCTTGTTGATTGCTATTCTCTTTGTTCGACGTGTCTCCTATCTCCCCTTCTTAAGAACCTGAGTTGACTTGAGATTGATATCTCAACCGTCGACAGTTGGCGCCGACCGTGGGGAATAGTAGATCGAGCATGTCGAACTCCATCAGCGATCAGGGATCTCTTCCTGAGGGCTATGACTCAGAAGAGCAAGATGTCTCATCCCCTTCTAGGTCGGATCGATCTGTTCGATCTCGATCGCCTACCCGATCCGGGATAGAAATCTCTGGATACATGCCGGAGATGGTCTTGGATCAAGCTCCAGTCATCGACGATGAATACGGAGCCAAAGATCTCTACGATGGTTTAGAGCTCTCGGATTCCAAGGTTATGTCGGTCGATTCTTCCTGTGGCGACACAGTGATGACACCGTCTAGCGCTTCACGCGCGGTCGCAAAGATCAACATGGCCGGCCAGAGGGTCTCAGACGGGCCGCGGCCGAAGAGATCGAGTGGATCGATTCTGCCTAGCAACAAGATGGGGCTACGACAGCTGCTCGTGAGCAAGAAGTTGTTCGCCGTAGCCTAAACGACTCCATCAATCAAACCTTGGCGCAGATTCGCGATCAACAGAACGCGTCGGACGCAAATCCGCCTCAAGAACTATGCTAAGTCCCCTACAGACGTTCTACCGCCGGGTTGAATCCTCAAGCAACCGCACCGATGCCGGGCAAAACACGGATGCCTCAAGGATCCCAGGACCCCTTGAGCAGAGTCGGAAATGACTTGAAGCCTTGGCAACGATGGTCGGATCCACCCACCAGGCCAACCTCGCCCTCATGGGCGACGCTGTTGCTTCTCACCTAGAGCGGCTGGCTGAAGGCCTTAGTCCATAGGTGAAGTTAACACTTCCTCCGGGCAACGTAGTCAACCTGCCCTGATCACCGATAACGGTCCCGGCTCGTATGAGCTATTCCAGAATATCGCGAATACCGGGCACTAAGGTTCTGCTTCGCCTCCGTGGCACATCCACAGAGCAATGGAGCAGTCGAGCGAGCTAACGGACAGCTAGTCCATGGTATCAAACGGCGGGTGTTCGCAGCTCTCCGCGAGCACAATAAAGCCTGGGTTGACGAAGTTCCTTCCGTCCTCTGGGCAGTTTGCACTACGACCAGCCGAGCAACCGGAGAAACTCCTTTCCAATTGGTATACGGTGCAGAAGCCATCTTGCCCGCCGAATTAGTACTCGGCTCGCCTCGCAAGAGCTCGGTCAACTTGGTTGACGTAGAGTAAGAGCGCCTGCTCGAACTCGACCTCCTCGAAGACACACGCGACCGGGCACAAGTCAGAATGGCGCGCTACCAGCAAGATCTTTGCCGGCACGCTGCCAAATCAGTTCGACCAGGGTCCTTGAAGGCGGGCGACCTCGTTCTGCGCCAAGGCCCGTAACCCGTCCAATGCCAACAAGTTAACTCCCACCGGGAGGCCTGTTCACTGCGTTTACTTTGCCGCCTGGGCCGTTCGCTGGCAATGGAGGACGGGAGAGAGCTGACCAGCACTTGGAACATAGTTTCTTGTGTGGGTCTTTCGTTTGTTTTCCTAGCTTCGCGCTTTTTCTCAAACTTCACGCCTTTGTTCGTCCAAGTCTCACGGGCTGCCATGTAAAGTTTAATCCAATAAACAGTGAATTTTCGCGGCCCCCTGCGGCCCTTTTCACCACTCGTCTTCTCAGACTATCTTTCTCTCTGGTAACACTTGATGGCTGCCCGGTCTTGCGAACTCTTGGCTCAGCGATTTTCAGGGTTTCCCTGCCCGTATCTAGTTTCAATGAGTTCCTAAACTCAGAGTTGCGTAACACGGCTTCCAGCCTTGCGGCTAAGTCTGCTCTCGTAAGCCCTCCGCGGCAGAGGCACTTACTGCTCACGGCACAACCACTTGGCAAAGCCTGCTCTCGTAAGCCCTCCGCGGCAGAGGCATATTCCTTATTCGGTTACCTTCGGAATTGCCTAATTTACGTTAACGAGCAGTTCTTGGAACGAGTCGATCAGGATATGGGTGTCGCTCTATCTCTCTACGCACGTGCTTGAATTCGCAAACTTAGGTCTTCATGCATCGTCCGTACCGGGGGCTAGGGTGTCGCTCTTTTGCTTGTACACCTGTTCGAATTCACAAACTCAAGTTTTCGAGCAACAGATAACGGGCCGGAGTTAGCCGACGCTTCACCGGTTTTTCTAAAACTTTCTAGCACTATTCTGCCTCACTCTTGGTTTCGCCGTTTGTCTTTTGTCGCTTTTTTTGCGGTGGTCACAACCGCTTTCGGTCGACTCTTGCTCGATTCAAGCGCCGGTGATCTTGAGTTGTTCGCCACTCCTCGACCCTTCCTTCCGCGATGTTAGTCCTCGCGGCAGTAGCGATGCTCCTCGGCTTCTTCCGAAGAGCCTCGAGGATCGCTTCTCCTCGGGCTTGGGACTGAGCTGAATTTCGCAACCCCAGACGCTTCCAGCTTTTCCAATTCCTTTCCTTAGCGCTATTTTCCAAAACCTCGTTGTTCGGTCTCAGATTTAGATCTTTATGAACCCGTGGTCGTTTTGTACCGCCTAGTTGATAAAGGGACAAATCAGCTCGGTCTTTCGCTCCCGTGGCGCTTCCCGCGTCGCGAGCATGTCTTTTATCCGCAACGACCAGTACATCTTCGGTAATCAAGCGGTGCACCACCGAGGAGTTCTCGCCCACCGTAGTCGATTCTCATCGCAACGGCATGCCCACCGTAGTCGATTCTCATCGCAACGACACTCTGGCGTTGGTTCCGCACTCGCCAAGGCGACACGAATGCTACATCGTCCTCGCCGGATAAAATTTCGCCAAGACGCCTTGCTGCGCTAAGGTCCCGATCGCCTTCCCCGATTAGCGGTCTTAGCCACGGTGGGCACTTGCCCACACACGCCTTTTTTATCCATGCTACGCCCTTCCTGGCACGGTAATCCGGAGCAATGCACCACCAACGAAGTCCTGCCCACCGTAAGCCGATTCTCATCGCAACGGGCACTCCTAGCGTCGGTTCCGCATTCGCCGAGGTGACGCTAATGCTATCAGGGACGTACCTGGGAAAAATTATGTCTTGTGTAGGTAGGTCGTCTTTAGCGTGTTTTTCAAAACTTGCTTTGCTCTTCTTAGAGCTTGTCCTTGCCCTCTTTTTTTCCTTACTGGCTCGTTTCTTGTTTGTCTTCTGCAGGAAATACAGGAACGGGGAACATCAGACACCGGTGATGGTCGCGGCGAAGTTCCAGGCTTCCCTACCAAAACCAATGTCCGATCCTCTCTTCTGGTACGCCCACGATGCCCGGGGGATTCACTTCACCACAGATGATTTCTTTCCTTTGTCCGGCACTGACCTTCACAGTTCGGCTAAGTCAAGGTAGTGCACCACCAACGGAGTCCTGCCCATCGTAAGCCGATTCTCATCGCAACGGGCACTCCAAGCGTCCGTTCTGCACTTGGCAAGACAACACTAACACTGTCGTAAGGAATATGTCATGGGTAAAGCGTTGATTTCACACGTTCTCTTGCGGCTCTGACTGCATCGGGTTCTGATTCACCTCGCACCGAGCAGCTCTTCGTCCGGAGCGCGCGTCTGGTCCCCGCGACGAGCTCCGTGCTCGGGGGCTGGATCACCTTGCATCGGGCAGCTCTTCGCCCGGAGCGCGCGTCTGGTCCCCGCGACCAGCTCCATGCTCGGGATCGATCCGCACGGCTTCACCGGTCGCAATTTCGTCCTTTAACGAGCTCCGTTCGGATCGATCTCTTTACCTGGTTCCTTTGACGAGCTCTACGCTCGGGGACTAGGTCACCTTTCCCTCGTATGCATTGTCTGCTCCTAACACACGATCTACGTCTGGGGGCACGTCACATTCGCTCCTGAGCACGACATTTGCTCGAGAGCGCAATCTCTATTTCCTCAGGCAAGCTCTAGCCCGAGAGGTGGTTTCCTTATTTTCGTTCATGCTTTCCTGGGTATCTTCATACCTAGAAGCAACAACACGAGTCCATCTCGCGACTTGCTATGTTCATTCTCCCGGAAGATCTGATCTTACCGGATGCGGTGGTACGCTCTTCACTACCAAGAATCCAATCCCTCCTTGATGACATTCAGCCTCAAGGAGATGATTCATCTCACTTAAGGCTCGGACAGATGTGTTTTCCTGTTCGACGCGACAGAGTTGCTCGGTACTGGACGGGTCTGTTCGGTCTCGGACAAGTCTTGTTTGGTTGGACCATAACCTGTTCGGTCGCCTGTTGCACGTCTTTGTAGCAGCAAAATTACCCTCTTCTTGACTTGAGTCTCAAGAGGAAGACCCCACTCTAGTGAGTCCTTCCACTTGAGTCTCGGGGGCTAGCTGTCGGGGATAAAATCACGGCCCATTGCCATGGCCCAGTCCCTGACGGCCCAATCGAACAACCTCCTATATAGGGCCTGTTCCCTGGAAGGTTCTATTAGGCCCATAAAGGCCGTCTCAACAAAGATCCCGATCGGTATGATCCATGGCGCCCAAGACTTCGTGTTTGAGTCTGACTCGAACAGAGTTCTGCACGGCTACGTGAAGACCCGGACGTGGTTTCCCGGATTGGAATAGGAGTCGTGATCCCCAAGAATTGGAGTATACCTTATCTACATCGGGATGTATTTGGCACGTCGAGTTTGTTACGATGTCGTAGTTAGCCCGGCCCGATTATCCCTCAGTAGGTCGGTGCATCAACACTATATAAACCAGCCCCTATGACGTGTAGAGGGCACCTGATTATCGAATATCGGCCAAGCACCTTTGTATTCTCGCATATACTCGCCGAGACTTGTTCGTCTCGTCGAGCTTCCATCTTGTAATCCTCTCTGACAAAAAGAAAGGCTGGACGTAGGGCTATTATCTCTCCCGAGAGGCCTGAACCAGGATAAAAACCTTTATCTCCCTGTTGCTTGCTGATTGCTGTTCGCTCTGTTCGGCGTGTCTCCTATCTCCCCTTCTTAAGAACCTAAGTTGACTTGAGATCGATATCTCAACCGTCGACACCGAGTGCTAAAAAATTATCGACGGTTTAGTACTGGCCGTCGAAACTATGCCGTCTTGGCTGGAACGACGTCTAGAGCATGTATCTCGACGGCTTGTACTCAGGCCGTCGAGAGAGCTTGTCTCGACGTGTCGGGGATAGAATTACGGCCCATTGCCAGGGCCCACTCCCTGACGGCCCAATCGAACAGCCTACCAGGGCCCAGCTCCCTAGAAGGTTCTATCAGGCCCATGTGTATCCTGCCGAACAGTTTCTTGGTTGGCACGGTGCGTAATGGCCTATGATTCATGTTTGAGTCCGACTCGAACAAGAGTTCTCAGACGGCCACGTGAAGACCCGGACGTGGTTTCCTGATTGGATCAGAGTCGTGATCCCCAAGATTAGAGATTATCTTATCTACCATAGGTTGTATTTGGTATGTATGAGTTCGCTTGCGATCTCGTAGTTAGCCCTACCGATATTTCTCGGTAGATCGGTTTGTTCTGCACTATATAAACAGGCCCGACGGCGCTAGAGGGACCCCTAGCCAAGAGATTTTCAGATACTACTCGCCGAGACTCGCCGATCTCGCCGAGTTCCACCTTGTAATCCTCTTTGATATAAAGAAAGGCCGGACGAGGGCTATTATCTCTCGAGAGGCCCGAACCGTGATAAAATCCTCGCTCCTATTCGTTGTTGTTCGTGGTTGTTCTGCGGTCTCCTATCTCCTCCTTGAAGAACCTTGGTTGACTTGGGTCAATATCCCAACCGTCGACAATTGCCGCCGTCCGTGGGGACACGCAGACGAGCATGTCGAACTCGGTCGGATATCAGAGATACTTCCCGAGGGCTACGACTCGTATGATAGGATGTTTCATCCTGTCGATTCAGATCGATCTGTTCGGTCTCGAACACTTTCCAGATCTGGACGGAGGTCTCCGCCTATATGGCGTAGATAGCCGCAGATCGCACTCCGCCTTTTGACGATGACTACGGAACCGGCGATCTTTACGACGGTTTAGATCTATCGGATTCCAAGGCTATGTCGGTAGATTATACCGTGGAGACACAACGATGACACCGTTTAGCATACCTTCGCCGCCCCGCAAAGATTAACATGGCCGATGTAGGAATCTCGAGAATCTCGCGACGGCCGTGGCGGCCGGGCGAGACCGGCAGTTAACTCGCCGGCATCAAGACGAGGATGCGCTGGCTGCTCGCGAGCAAGATGTCATTCGCCGTAGCCTCAACGATTCCATCAATCAGACCTTGGCACGGTTTCGCGATCGGTGTAAGCGGCGGCGTCGCGACCCACCTCGCGTCTTGGCGCTAAGTCTCCGGCGAAGCTTCCTGTTGGGTCAATTTCGCGGATCGGACTCGGTCGGGCGTAACGCGGATGGTTCAGTGATCTCGACCCATAGATCGTAGTCGGAACGGCTCGGCTATAGCAACGGTCCTAGATCCACCAATCAAGGTGATCTCGCCGCATGGGCGTCTTTATGCGTCTAACCTAGAGCGACCGGTCAAGGCCTAAAGTCTCTAGGAGAAGTCAACAACTCCTCCAGCAACAAGCACCAAACCGCCTTAATGATTCGGAGAGCTCGATCGATCGCGTGACCTCGCCACCATCGGCGATCATCGCCCATGAGCAAGCTACCGTGGTCGCCGTCGCCGCCGAGTCCTCGTAGTCATCGCGACCACGGGGGCAAGCGCCGCGACGCGATGATCACGGACGGTCCCCTCGTGAGGAGCGATCGTCGCGACCACGAGGAAGGAGCGTGGTGGATTGTCTCGAGAGAGTTTCTCCAGCCAATCATCCTGCTCAGCAGAGTTCTCCGCGCAACAGACCAACGCCTTCTCAAGACTAGGTTCTCCGGGAAGGTGGCGGTCATATGCTTTGGGTCAGGGCTTTCTCGACGAAAGGCCGGGCCGTCCGGTGGCCCTCAAAGTTCAAGCCCGGTCACATGGAGAGGTACAATGGGACTCGTAACCGAGGAATTCCTTTCCATCTCGCTTCGGCCATCATGGCGGCGGGGTGACGAGCTCGTTATGGCTAACTACCTCCCGACCGTCCTTGAGGGCGCCGCTTGGATGTGGTCGCTCAATCGCCAGGAGGGTTCCATCACCATGGAACCGCCAGGACGCTCGATCGCTAATTTCCGTAGCTGCCCGTGTCCGGGCAAGAAGGATGATCTGCACCGATGATCCGGATGAACGGGAGACCCTCCGCAACTTCGTGAAGCGTTTCATTAAGATCCGCAACACGATCCCGAACATCTCGGATGAATCTGCTTGTCCGCGCTTTCAAAAACGGAGTCCGCGACGAGCAAATTTCACCCAGATCTCGAGATCAATAAGACTGGACCGCCAACGACCTGTTCAAAGGCGGCCGATCGCTATGCTGTTGCCAACGCGGCAGAGCGTGTTCAAGACAAAAGGCGTTGACAAGGGCGAGCCGCCGCCCAACCCGTGTGGATGAGAAGAAGAAGAGCAAGAAGAACCCCGGTGACAAGAAGTCCCGAAGAAGAAAAATAAAGGTGATGCAAACAATACCGTCATTTGGTATAGATCGCGCACCTCCTCCCAAGGATGGGCGTAAGAAGCCCAACAATAACTACAAGGGCAAAAAGCCTGCTCAGGGAGGCGGACAAGGCAAGAAAGGTCCAAGCGACCGATTCGCAAATTCCACCAACACTACGGCACGACATACGCCATCGCAGAACTTGGGCCGCAAAGCTTGAAGATTTCTACAACGGCAAGGGCCCAATGCCCACCCCGCCGAATAAGGTGATGCCGTAAGGCTGCGCGCAAACCGACGATGGTGATCGGGAAGATGATGATGAATATCAAGAGCCCAGTGAACCATATCGCCATCATCTTCGGCGGCTCCTCGGCTTATACCTCTCGCCACAGCCTCAAGGAAACCGCCGGAGGTCCACAACGTCGAAAAGGCAAAACCTCACTCGAATCGATAAAGTGGACCGAGGTCCCCATCTCCTTCTCTCGGAGGATTGCCCCACCGATAACCAAGCCTCGGCGGCTCCCTCCGGTGGTCGCCCACCATCGAGAACGCGAGAGTTGGCCGTGTACTCAGAGATCGGCGGAGCGCTTTGGACTTGCTTTCGCTAAGGTCTTGGACGAGATGCGATTCCTCGCTCTAAGTTGAAGGAAGTCGCAATGCCCTTCTACGGAATTGTTCCGGAGAAGTCGTCAAGCCGTTAGGGCGTTATCCCGCCGCCACCTTCGCAACCTAAGCAACTTCCGGACAGAGTTGATCACTTTCGACGTGGTCGACTTCCCATCCGCCAGATAACGCGATCTTGGGCAGTGCCATCTCTTGGTAAGTTCATGGCCGTGTCCCATCATGGATACCATTACGCGTAAGATACCAGCCCTAACGGTGTAATCACACCAAGGGCAATTACAAAGCTGCTCGATTGCGACGAGCGCCCCTCGCCTGTCGACCACCTTGACACCAGCGGTCTCAAGTTCCGCAGACCAAGTCTCAGACGCCCTAGGGTCTCCTTCACCAGGGGAGAAACCAAGGAAGTTCCATTGTCCCTTGATGATACTTCCAAGATAGCCACTTGCGGGCCAATCTGACCCCAAATAGGAAAGCGAGCTCATTGCCTTCCTCCGAAGCTAATGCAGATGTGTTTGCTCGAGAGCCATCCGACATGCCCGGAGTCCCAAGGGAGGTCATCGAGCACAAACTGGCAGTCCGGTCGGACAAAAAGCCTGTTCGCGGAAGCTTCGCCGCTCAATTCAAACAGGGATCATCAAAGATCGCCTTGGCAAACCGCCACGCCGGGTTCATCCGCGAGGTTGATCACACCAAATGGTTAGCCAACCCCGTCATTGTAAAGAAGAAAGGCGGCAAGTGGAGGATGTGTCGATCACACGATCGAACGCCGCTTGTCCTAAGGACAATTTCACGCCAGATTGACCACCGGTCGATGCGATCATGGATGCCCAGCTTTTGAGTTTTTAGATGCTTACTCCTGTTATCACCAAATAAGCATCTCTCCCGAGGATGAAGAGAAGATCGCTTTCATCACCCCTTCGGCACTTTCTTCGTTATAATGACCATGTCTTTCGGTCACAAGAATGTCGGTGCCACGCTCCAACGCTTTAATGGAGAAGACCTTCCCGAACAAATATGGAAAAACCTCGGAGGTCTATGTCGACGACATAGTTGTAAAGAGCAAGTATGCTCCAGATCATGTAAAAGACCCGCCGAGACTTTTCGTAATCTCACCAGCATCGAATAAAATTAAATCCAGAGAAGTGTACCTTTGGTGTTCGATCCGAATGTTGCTCGGTTATATTATTGGTTCGCAAGGTATTTCGCCAACCCCGAAAAATCGAGGCCATTGAAAATATGCAGTGCTCAACTACCGTAAAGGAAGTACAGAGCCTCATCGACGGATGGTCGCTCTAAGCAGATTTATTTCCGTCAAGTCGAACGCTGGCTGCCCTTCTTAAGGCCTGCGCAAGCACAATGGTTTCGAGGGATGTATAGCCGATAGATCCTTCCAAGATCTGAAGCGATACTGTCCAATCCTCCGCCTTGACTACCCCGAAGATGGCGAAAGGCTCTGCTGTACCTAGGTTGCACGCCACAAGCGGTGAGCGCGGTTTTGACTGTCGAAAGGGAAGGCATACAGCGACCAATCTATTACGTGAGCGAGGTACTTCACGGATCAAAGAAACGCTACCACGAGGTCCGTAGTCGCTCTCGCCTTGCTCATGTCCTCCGTAAAGTTTCGCCACTATTTCGGCACATCAAATATCGGTCTGCACCACTTTCCTCCGGGAGAAATCCTACTAATAAGGAATCCAATGGACGATAGCTAAGTGGGCAATGGAACTAGCAGAATTTGATCTGTTTTTCGCTGCCCGAACTGCTATTAAATCACAAGTCTTAGCTGACTTTGTCGCTGAATGGACTTACCCGCCCAAATCCCAGGAAGCTCCCGAGCAACCTGATAAGCCTCCTTGGACCATGTTTTTTGATGGCTCGCGCACTGGACACTCGGGGGCTGGTTTTGTTCAGATCTCCCTAATGGAGAGCAACTCCAGATTCTATCCAACTACACTTGGCGACTAACAACGCCAAGGAGTACGAGGCCTCCTCGCGGGACTAAGAGCGCAAGTCGCCGGTGTCCAACGACTGACTGTGAAGGGAGATTCACAGCTGGTCATCAACCATGTGAACAAGGAGTATCAGTGTTGCGATGACTCAATGGCGCGATACCTGGTTGAAGTGAGGAAGTTGGAGCGGCACTTTCGATTTTTCGAGGTGCTCTTCGTGCTCGGGAAGGACAACTTCCCGCCGACCAGCTATCCAAGTATGGATCCTCACGAGAATCTGCTTCCGGCAGGGTGCTCGCCGAGCATCTTCACAAGCTCTCAATCACGCTCTCGGGACGAGGCAACAGAGCAGTAGTGCCGCTCCGTTATCGAAAGGTGTCATGGATCGACAACGCCATTTGTCCCAGACTCGCAGATGGGACCTCGCCTGACGACGGCCGAAGCGCTTCCGCTTATAAGGCGTCTTTGCTCCATACAAGCTTGTGGACGGCATCCTTTACCGCCGAGGTGCTCGGGAGTTCTCTCCAAGTGCATCTCGCAGCAGAGGGTGTGTTCCTTCTTAGGGACATACACGAGGGTGCTGTGGCAACCACACCTCCTTCGTAACTCGTCGGCAAAACGCTTCGCATGGGCTATTATTGGCCCATCATACGCAAGATGCCCGGATATCGTGACTAAGTGCAAGTATTGCCAATTTCACGCCTGAAGGCACACAAGCCCGCCCAAGAGCTCCAAACAATCCCCCATCTTGGCCTTTTTCCACATGGGTCCGGATCTTTCGCCCCATTCCCTAAGGGGTACAAGGGCTATACACACCGCTGTCGCCATAGACACTTTTACAAAGTGGATTGAGGCGAGCTCGTGGTCGCCTCTTCACGCCAAAACGGTTGTGCGCTTCTTCAAAAGCAACGTGGTCACGCGCTTTGGGATTCCCCACAAGTTGATCACGGATAACGGTACCCAGTTCAGAAGCGAGCTATTCCGTGAATATCGAGCAATACCGGGCACCAAGGTCTATTTCGCCTCGTGGCACATCCACGAGTAACGGAGCAATGAGCGAGCTAACTGACGAGATAGTCCAGGTATTAAACGGCGGGTATTTGCTGCTCTCAGCGAGCACAACAAGGTCCGGGTTGACGGTTCCTTCCGTCCTCCGGCAATCCGCGACTACGGCCACCGGCGACTGTGGAAACTCCTTTCCAATTGGTCTATGGTGCGAAGCCATCCCGCTCACCGAATCGTACTCGGTTCGCTTCTCAAGACGAGCTCACCAACTTAGTTGACGATGAGCAAGAGCGCCTCGATCTCGATCTCCTCAAGGCACACGCGACCGGCATAAGTCGAATGGCGCGCTACCAAAGAAGATCTTCGCCAAGACGCTGCCAAGTCGGGCTCGACCAAGGGTTTTGAAGGCGGGCGACCTGCTCGCTACCGTGTCCGTAACCCGTCCAATGCCAACAAGTTAACTCCTCATTGGGAGGGCCTGCTCACGGTCGCTTTCTCTCGCCGCCGAGGTCGCTCGCTGCTATGGAGGGCGGAGAGAGTCGACCAAAGACTTGGAACATCGACCACCTTCGTAAGTTCTTTGTGTAGATCTTCGCTTGTTTGCTTAGCCTCGCTTTTTGTCAAACTTCGCGCTTTAGTTCGCTCAAGTCTCTCGCACCATGTAAAGTTCAATCCAATTCTTAAGTGAATTCTCGCGGCCTCTGCGCCTTTTTCACTTCTTGTCTTTTGAAGACTACCTCTTTCTCTCTGGTAACACTTGATGGCTGTCCGGTCTTGCGAACTCTTGGCCCCGCAATCTCAAGGATCGTTCTCTACCCGTATCTAGTTTCGATAAGCTCCTACACTCAGGGTTGCGTAACACGGCCTTTCCACCTTGCGGCTAAGTCTGCTCTCGTAAGCCCTCCGCGGCAGAGGCACTTACTGCTTGGCACGACCACTTGGCAAAGCCTGCTCTCGTAAGCCCCCTGCGGCAGAGGCACTTTCCTTGTTCGGTTACTCTCGGAACTGCCTAACTTACGTCAACGAGCAGATTATGGAATACATCGAGCAAGGTACGGGTGTCGCTCTTTCTCCCTACGCGCGTGCTCGAGTTCGCAGCTTAGATTCTCGAGCATCATCCGCATCGGGGCTAGGCGTCGCTTTTCTCTTGTGCACTGCTCGAGTTCGCAAACTTAGGTGCTCGAGCAACCGCACAACGGGGGCCGGAGTTAGGCAAAGCGCCCTACCGTTTTCTTAAACTTCCTAGCGCTGTTAAGCTTTTCTCTTAGTTTCGCTCGTTCTTGTCTTTTGTTTGCTTTTTTTGCGGGAAGAAAAAGGTAAGTACTTCATTGTATTACTCAAAAGTTTCAGTACAAGACCCTTTCGGTTACAAATGACCAGGTGCTACTTAGCGAAGTCGCCTTTAGCTCCTCAACTTCTAACTTGAGGCGCACGATTTCACCCCGAGCCTTGATTCCTTCCTCGGCTTCACTCGAGGCGCTCGATCTCCTCCTCCTCGCTCCGCTTGGCTTGCGCGCAGCCTCTCGCCTCGGATGGCCTCGACCTCCTCGGTCTTGGCGCTTGTTGATCGGTCGTGGCCTCGCCTGGTGACTCATTGCTTTCGGCTGCCTTGAGCTGCTCGTCCGGCTCCTTGACCTTCTTCTCTCGTGATCGCTCTCACGCCTTCCCACAAGATCTCCTCGATCTCTTCCGTGAAGCCCACAGGTCGAGATTTTGCTTGGAGACCCGCGGAAGTTTGCTCTTCCTTGGCAAGTCGGGCCTTAAGCTTCTTGGCTTCCGCCATGAAATGTCCCGCCATGAGACGCTGCGTCGGCGAGTTGCTCTTCGAGCCACTTTGTCCGCCTCGGCTTCTCTTCATGGCGCCCGGCCTTCACGGCTTCTTGTGCTCCTCGGCTTCTTTTAAGAGGGCCTCGGAGGACGCCTCTCTTTGGTCACTTAGCCTTGAGCTTCTTCGCTTCGCCTTCGGCTCGGCTTTGGGCAGCAGAGGGCTCGCCGATCCTCGATCGAAGATGCTCCCTGAGGGATGCCAAGACGGCGTCTGCTCCACGGTGATTCCGCCCTCGAATTCCTCCATGGTATCCCTAAAGACCGAGGAGAAGATCAAGTTAAACACTATGCGATAATGCGATTAAATCAACAAGGTTTGGCCTTGAGTTTACCTTGCTGCCGATGCTTCAAACCACTACAGCAGCGGTACTCGAGGCCATGCGTCACGGCCCGCCATGCGGGATGAGACGGTGTGTTGTTCCGTCGCCGCTTTGTTCGCTTCCTTCTTCTTGCGGGAGCGTCGCTCGCCGGAGCGAGGGCACCGCGGCGCTTTCGTCTCGCGCCTCTCCTCTTCCTTCTTCTCTTCCGCTCAACGCCGGGCGAGGCCGAGCCACTCATTGGTGGCGCCATTGTTCCATGGCGGACGACTTGCGCGACCGCCGGGGCTTTTTCTTGCTCCTCGCGGCCGGGTTTCACCGCCGCCAGAAAATCCTGCCGCCAGCGTGAGCTGCCTGCGACGAAGTCCTCGGCAGACCGGCTGCTCGGTCCCGCTGGCAACTTCCGAGCCATCAACTTGGCCTCGCCGTCTGTGGCGCCGACGCCGCTTTTTCGCTTCCAACCGCTCCCACCGCTTTTTAGCGCGTCGAGCCGCCGCCAGAGCTCGGCGGGAGCAGAGCTCCATGCCGCCAATTTTGTCCTTGAGGCTTGTTAAAGATTATCGCCGCGATGCACCGTGTAGGTGCTCGGGCAGCAGCGACCGCTCGAGCGCCGTCTCGACGTCGTCTGTGGCGACCTCCTCTCGGGCAGCTGACGAAAAAGGGATGATCGTTAAGTCTAACGCGGTCAGAGCGTTGAAAGATCAAAGATCGATCCCTACATACCGCCATGGAAGGCTTGATTCTGATCTTCTTCGCTGGAATTTTCCGCCTCTTCCTTGGGGGCTCCTTGGCGGCTTCTCCGTTTTGGCCCTTGGGTGTTCTCGGCGATGCGCTCAGCTCCCTAGTAAGCTGAGCACTCCTCTCGCAGACAAGAAGAAGTTTTTCTTGCGCGAACCTCCTCTTCGAGCCTCCTCCGCCGGGCGACTGCTGAGCCGCGCCAAATGGCCCAGTGAGCTGCGAGTAACGCCTAAGCCGAGGGTCATGTTCTTTACCTCTTCGCCGCTTTGCTCGGCGAGGAGGGAGGAGCTTGGTCTCTTCCATTGGGCCGACCGCGAGTCCGCTTGCTCTGCTCGGCGCCTCCGTCGCCGCTGGTGGTCTTTTGATGTCCGGCGGCCGTCGTCGGCGAGCTCACAGAGGCTCGGCCGCCACTTTGGGCTTTGTGGCCGCCTTGGCCTTGCCCTTCTTCGCCTTCTCCTTCTCGTGCTCGAAAGTTCTTCCACGATCCCGCCAAGGATCAACTCATCTTCCCGTGTGTTCGAGAAGCGAAGGTTAGTTTGAATAAGCAAGGCAAATCTCGCGACGCAGACGAGGGTTTGAATAACTCACCTCGGTATGGCGGACGAGCACGCCTCTGACAGTATAGGCTACCTCGCCGGTGACCTCGCTGTCCTTCTTCGCCGCCTTCAAAGATGGCGTCGACCCGCCGGTCACCCATGCGCCGGTGGGTTTCTCTGCTCAATGTAGGGATCGCCGCCTCGCTCGGATAGAAGTCATCAAGTAAAGGTTGAGTCTGAAAGGCACTTACCCGTGCTCTCTCTCGAGATGTCTTCCCATCCTCTATCTTGTAGAAGGGATAGGGCATTCTCCGCAATGACGCACCTGTCATTGTAGTCCCGGATGATCTCCGCCTGCGGAGCCCAAGGCTCACGAGGGAGGCGATCTTCCTCGCCAAAACCAGCCTCGGCGGTCATCTCCGCCGAGGCATTGGCGCCCCTTCGCGGTGCCTTCCGGTGAAGACGAGCTTCTTGTCATTGCTTTTGCTTGTCAGAGAACCACCTTACCCACCACGCGCCCATCGAGTCGAAAGCAACGGTGGGCGAGGGTACGGCGCGTCGCCGGCGGTGTCTTGAGCTTGAGGTAGTAGCACCCAGCGCGCCCGGCGGCGGCCGCTCCTCGTCACTGTAATAGTGGAGGAACAAATTTCACCGGTGGATCGATGCTCAGATACCCTCGCACAGTGTGCGAAGACGGCCATCTGAGGATGGAGTTCGGATTGAGGTTCGCCACCTCTAATCCGCCGATGTTCAAGAAGGCCTCGACAAAGTCGCCTCGGAGATTTCAACCCAACAAAGGCGAATCGCTCGAAGTTGACAAACTCTCCTCGAGCGGCTCGAGAGTATCCTCCTCTCGTGCAGCCTCCAACTACGGGCAGTTCACGTGGGCCTCCTCCTCCTGCACCTTCGTGTCCTCCTCGGTCAGTGGTGCCGATGAATTTGGCCATGGCGCCTTAGGGCCGGACGAACAGTTGGAGGGTGGAGTTCGCTCTTTGATGCCGAGCGAGGTTGGAGTCGAGGCTTGGAGAGGAAAGGCGTGAGAGCAGAAATGGTCAGCGCGGCGCTTGGGTGCTTTTATAGTCCCGTATAAGCAGCTCTGCAACGGTTTTGTCCCGTAATCGGCTAGTTTTTACCGAACGGCTAGGTAAAACGGTCGCTTTGTTTTCACTTCTAGCAATGATAGGAAGTTACTGGTTGAGTTCCGCCAACGGCTATTTTTTCTAGTGTCGACATCAAGTCTCGAGTAATCTGCTCGACAGTGTGATTCTCGCTCGACGCAACAGAGTTGCTCGGTACTGGTCGGGTCTGTTCGGCCCCGAACAAGTCTTGTTCGGTTGAACCATGACCTGTTCGGTCGTTTGTTACATGTCTTTGTAGCAAGAAAATTTCCTCTTCGTGACTTGAGTCTCAAGAGGAAGACCCCACTCTAGTGAGTCCTTCCACTTGAGTCTCGGGGCTAGCCGTCGGGATAGAATTACGCCCATTGCCATGGCCCACTCCCCGACGGCCCAATCGAATACCCTACCAGGCCCACCACGAAGGTTCTATCGAGCCCATGTGTATCCCGCCGAGCAGCTTCTTGGTTGGCACGGTGCGTAATGGCCTATGATTCATGTTTAAGTCCGACTCGAACAAGAGTTCGCGACGGCTACGTGAAGACCCGGACGTGGTTTCCTGATTGGATCAGAGTCGTGATCCCCAAGATTAGTAGATTATCTTATCTACCGTAGGTTGTATTTGGCATGTATGAGTTCGCTGCGATCTCGTAGTTAGCCCTACCGATATTTCTCGATAGATCGGTTTGTTCAGATTACATAAACAGGCCCGACGGCGCTTAGAGGGACCCCGCCGAGAGATTTTCAGATACTACTCGCCGAGACTCGCTGATCTCGCCGAGTTCCACCTTGTAATCCTCTTTGATATAAAGAAAGGCCGACGTAGGGCTATTATCTCTCCGAGAGGCCCGAACCAGATAAAATCCTCGCTCTGCTCGTTCTGTCGCTCGTGGTTGTTCGGCGTGTCTCCTATCTCCTCCTTGAAGAACCTTGGTTGACTTGGGTCAATATCCCAACCGTCGACACGACGGCCAAGCTGTCGAGAACTCACTCCTCTCTCGACGGAGCTGTCTCGACGGCTGACCGTCAAGACAAGCTTTTTTCCAATGGCTATGTTACTAACATCGATGACTTTAGTCGTCAATACTAATATCGATTCATGTAGTCTGATCTACGTTAAATAAGTCTCGGTTTACGCCACTACAGGAAACGATATTAGGGTCGTCAACCAAAATTATTGTGTCATCGGCCTAGGACCCGACGACACCAATTTGGAGTTGTCTCGCTGGCTCTAACAAAAACCGACGACAAACATAATCCCAGGCACGTTCCTGGTCGACCACATGAGCTGTGTCGGCGGCTACAACTAGGCCGCTGACACAAGACACGCTATCCTTTCGGCGCAAACGGAATTTTGAATTTCTTTACCCGCTAAATTGAGCTATTCCAGTTCGGTCCTGCACCGGCAATTCTTCCCCAGGGGTAAGCCATCGAGATCTTTGTTATTGTGTTTGAACTCAAAGGCATAAAACTAACACACAACTGTTTTAGGCCTCCGCCATGAGCGCCCCTACACCTACGACGAATCTACAACACGGAGGGGGTTTGGCAACTGTAAGCGGTGGTAGGACGGAGGGGGAGCAGTTTGCCGACGACGTCCTCGGTGTTTCTGCTCCTTTCGATGGTTCGCAGAACCATTAACTGTCATATCTTGGTTGTTTTTTGGACTATATATGTTCGACAACTGTTTATACGGATTCTTTGTACTGTACCCTACTGTCATGGCTTCTTCAACTATGGTTATTGTCAATTGTGCTCAATATGTAATGATTCTAGCCATTTTGGTCATTTACGTCGGTGATTTTGTATTTTGCAATGATATGGGTGTATTTGTGCTTGAAAATTTGGTGTCGACCACATAAATACGTGTGGATATGAGTGGGATGATTAGGGAACGTAAATATGTCTGGAATGGGTTTTTTTTAGGTAAAAATTGAGTTTTCTAAAAATTATCAACAATTTTTGTTGCTGCTACAATATATATGTCCTCGGCCAATACTTAAGCCGCCGACAAAGACTAATGCCACGCCCACACAATCAGCAACCAAACGGTGATATGTATCGGCGGTCAAGGCTTAACCGCGAACTTAGGTGGAGTCTCTGTCGGCGGCTATAATATAATTGCCGATAGAACCTACTGCCATTTGTCCTAATTGGAATGCAGTTTGATCGTCGGGTTGTAGTTGAGCCACCGACAAAGATGAGTTGTGTCTTCAATGCTCTATCGACGAATCTGTGTCGTCGGCCTGTCGACGACAGATGGCCGTGTCGGTGGTTTTGGGGCCTCTGTCATTGGCTTTAGCCGCCGACACGGAACCAGGTTACTATAGTGAGCCGGTCATATTTTTAAACCAAATGGAAAATAACCGAGATCGGTGTCACCTTCCATGGCTTCATATCACTTCTTAATGTGCCAGCTCCTCGTTTTAGAAACGCAACCTAGCTTTTTTTTTTACAAAAGCTGAAGTTTTCCTCACAAAGCGTTCCTGCCTACCTAACTAGCCCCGCCCTCCTCTCCTTCAATCTCCCACCGAACGGCAGCTAGAAGAAGGACAGCGATCGCCTACCCCATGTCCCCATCTCAATGCAATCTAGCTAGCTACTGTCGATTACCATGCATCGATCATGAGTCTCCCGATTGGATTGGTCACATGTCCATGTCTCCTCGATCCACTCATGATCACGTCTTCGTTACGCCACGTGCCCACATTATAAATACTGGCTTCCCTCCTCGTCCTCGTCGTCAGTCCATTCACTCCTGGCCAGCGCAGTCGAGCTGCACCCACGTACCGTCGCGTCGAGAGCAACCTGCAGCGACAGCGAGCCGAGTACGTGAGCATGGCCGCCATGACCATGAAGCTCCTGACCACCCTCGCCGTCGCCCTGGCGCTAGCCGCCCCCTCCCTCGCCGGCGACCCCGACATGCTCCAGGACGTCTGCGTCGCCGACTACAAATCTCTCAAGGGCCGTAAGTGACATCACTTACTAGCTAGCTCTCAAGTCTCAATTCTGAACCTGATGATTGATTCTGAATTTCTGATGATCGATGATGATGATGTGTGGTACTGGTGTACGTAGCGCTGCGGCTGAACGGGTTCCCGTGCATGAGGCCGGAGAACGTGACGGTGGAGGACTTCTTCTTCGCGGGGCTGGCCAGCGTCGGCAACACCGGGAACGCGGTGGGGTCGGCGGTGACGGCGGCGAACGTGGATAATCTTCCGGGGCTGAACACGCTGGGGGTGTCCATGTCGCGCATCGACTACGCGCCGTGGGGGCTGAACCCGCCGCACACCCACCCGCGCGCCACCGAGATCATCTTCGTCCTCGAGGGCTCCCTCCAGGTCGGCTTCATCACCACCGCAAACAAGCTCTTCACCATCAACGTCTTCAAGGGCGAGGTCTTCGTCTTCCCCCGCGGCCTCGTCCACTTCCAGAAGAACAACCTCGGCTCGCCGGCCGCCGTCATCGCCGCCTTCAACAGCCAGCTCCCCGGCACGCAGTCCATCGCCGAGACGCTCTTCGGCGCCTCGCCCACGGTGCCCACGGACGTGCTCGCCAGGGCCTTCCAGGTCGACGGCGGCGTCGTCGAGGCCATCAAATCAAAGTTCCCGCCCAAGTAGGCCGCGCTGGTTTGCGATTGCAACTGCATACGGGGAAGGAAACCCACTGAGATCTCCTCAAATTCAGATCAAATTTCAATCTCATGGCATGATTTTGAAACACACGCCACACGGTCAGGCGATTAAATTTGGTCTGAAGCTGAAGAGATCTCAAAGGTTTTATTTCCTGCATGCAGTTGGGTGGAGGCTACAGTGCTGCCCGTACCACCAATAATAATAAGCTAGGGCCGTGAAAGTGTGATTCTTGGTTTGGATGCATTTCATTTTGATACTTTTTCGTGCGATCATGACGACGATGAGCCTCTCAATGGTAGTTTACTATCATTGTTTTTCTTCACGAATTACTGGTTATATGTATCTGTCAGTTCAGATTATTGAATTAATGTACCAGGCATTGTTCCCCCAGATTGTCTCAGCTATTTTTTTTTTTTGAGAAAAATTGTCTCAGCTATTATTTCTTGGTATTGTAGAGGGTAATTAACATCGATCGATCTTCAGGTGCACACCGGAGGTTGATTAATTCGTCCTGAATTAATAATTACACACCATGTATTGTTTGATCTTTTGGAAGACTCAGCCGATTGGACAAATTGAATTTTACTGACTTTCTAAACCCGAGGGTGTTTGTCTGACGGTTCCCTGTTATGTTATATTTTTCTAACGAAAATATATTCCGTATTCACTTGTTGTGGGTATAACTGGGCTAGCTGATGAATAATACATCGAGACCTTGAAGAGGTATGGATGTGCCAAGCAACATGCATGACTGAAGAGCAAAGTTTTAGCATGCATGGTTAATTGCATTTGGGTGATGGATCAAATTAAGGCGAAAGTTTGGGACTCGATCGAAGTGGTTGGGGAAATGCATGCATATCCAAGAACCTTGGACCTGCCTGCTAGTTGTTTATATAGATCGCTAGGGGAAGACATGCGACAGTAAATTAAGAAAGGGCTATCAGGATAAGTATGGTTGCATCTTTGGTCCTACGTACGTAATAACAGTTAAACATACTCGCAAGAATTCCTTAATCTTTGGATAATCATCGCATTAGTCAATTTGGATAGTTTAAGACCAAATTACTCGGTGCGGTGTTGGGCGAGCAATGGCTTGTATTCGACATCTTCGATCTATTAAGCGTAACTAGTTCATTGGCACATACACAAGATACACAAGATAATGACCACACACAAGCTCGGAAAGCAGCATAGGCATAGCTCTAGCTGACAAATTACCCAAATTTAGCAACTCTACATGGACCGAGCCAACTTTTTGGGGGCTTCTTCGAAAGATATGAACGATTTTTGGAGTTGTTTTTTGAAAAAAAAACAATCGATTTCAAAATATAGGGATATATAGAAACCTATATAGGGCTTCTCTTGAGATATGAACCAAACAAACTTGATCAAATCTAACTAACATGAGATGCATGTGGCAAAGTTTGACAATTTTGGTTAGCAACCAAACAGGTCATGAAAAAGTTGAAATATAAACCAACGTCTACACACAGTACAATAGCAAAACTCAAATGGCGACTAATTAAATTGAGCCCAAAAATAGTACGTAACGTACTGCATGTGCATGCATGCATGCTATCGTTAGCCAACACAATACACTACATAGTAGTGCAACTGTACAAGGATGGCTGGCATATGCATGCAAGGCTGCAAGCATTGATTCGATTACATGAGCTAGTTAGCTTATCCGACAGTAAGAAGGCCGGCTACATATATAGCGTAGCAATTATAAGGTCGTACGTACGATCTATGATTAAAATCATAACAATTTTATATTTATAATTTTTCAACAGCATATATATATAGCTAGTTCATAGCTCATAAGAGTATGTTTGATTGCAAAACATATCTGTATAGCTCATAGGTCGGATCATGTTAAACGTATCATCACGATGAATGAATGTACCATTGGTATTTGGCACATAGATATAGTAGAAGATTACACCATATATCCAGGACGTTACATGTATCATTAATTGAGGCGCAATACTCAAAGGCGCCTTAACATCCCCACCTTTTCGAACTAGGCTTAATTCCCCATCCATTACCTCGGCCTCCCCCCTGTCCACTAAAAAGTTTCATCACATTCACTTCTACTTACTCCTAGACAAGATTGCTTCTCGTCTTGCTGGTTGGAAATTAAGGCCCTTTAATGTCCCGTAGGGGGCGTCTCACGCTTATCAAGTCGGTCCTCTCTGCGCACCCCACCAACTCCTTCTCAGTTGCCGTCGCTCCCGGATCGATTCTTAAGCTGATTGATAAGCTGTGCAGAGCCTAGTACGTAAAGGAGGGGTTCTGACTCGGCTAAATTAAGGCGGCTACTGCCGGGTTAATTGGCACGTCGTCTGCTCTCATGTGGATCAAGGTGGTATGGGAGTTCTCGACCTCGATAAGTTTGCCTGGGTCCTTCGTATCACTGGCTCTAGATTAGCAAAGCCTCCCCTAGCAACTCTAGGGCTTCACATGGCCTTGTGCATCATCATCGAAAATTGTTGCACCACTTCCTTCTGATTGGATAACTGGTTGGTTGGGCGCTCTTCCAAAGATCTTGTCCCTAACCTCTTCTCCATCTTAGCTAGAAAGAACAGATGTGTTGTAGATGCCTTGCATTCCATGGTTTGGGTTTGAGATCTTCATAAAAAAATTTCTTTGGAGTTGCTACCCGAATTTGTTGCACTCTGTCAATCAGTCTCCTCAATGCAAAGCCTGTCGGATAAAATAGCCTGGCGTTTCTCTATGGATGGTATTTTCTCGATCAGTTCTACTTACAAGCTCCAATTCATCGGTGACATGTGGTCTTCGTCCAAAGCTTTAATCTAGAAGACTTGGGCCTCGTCTTCTTCGCTTGGCTACTATTCCATAACAAGGTCCTCATCATTGACACCCTGCTACGTTGGCACCTTCAAAATTGATTCTTCTACCCACTCTTCTATCAGAACCTAGAAACCCCATGTCACATGTTCCTTCAATGTGTATTCAGCACTTCGATTTGGCATGGAATCGCCAAGCAATTGAGCATCCCCTCTTTGCTCCCGATGTCATGGAGAGAAAGCTTCCTATATTCAACACTGGTGGACGGAGGACATTGTAGTGACCCTGCCTTCTCGGGTCCTCTCCCAAGCTGACTCCATCATTTTGGGGGTGATCTGTAGCATTTGGATTGAGCGCGACAACACGATCTTCTACGAGATTGAGCGCTCTGCTCCCTTCCTGCTCGCTTCCATCCTCAACAATTTCCGCCGTCGGGACTAATCTTATTTTCTTATAATACTATCTTCTTTTTTTTGTTTGACGCTTTTGACTTTTCGACACGCCTTTGACCATTCGTCTTATTCAAATTATTTCTGTAAATATCATTTATCAAAGGCGTTAAACGAAGGGAGTGGGTTCTTGAGAAATGTTGAGAGGGATATAATCTTGCGAAGAGTATTGAGACATCATTAACTACCAGCCACCGATCCAAAAGTGGAATGCAAACCAAATTAAACAACCACCCAAAAGGTGACTAATTAAACGAGCCAAAAATATATATAGTCGTACTGTGCTCTGTATCGTCAGCATTCAAGCATTGATCGACTACATACGCTAGCTTCTGAAAGAAGGTCTGTAGGATCATAGGTGCTAAATACTCCTAATTAGCGGAAGTAATCAATGAAATTAGATACTCATGCAAGATTAGAAAAATATTACCAGAGACGCACACGTTTGATAACGCAGTTCGGCACCTGACTACATCTGCGGGGCAATGATTCCGGGCGCTCCTCCCCAATCAAATCCTTTTACAAAAAAAGTACATATCTGCTCTGATCTGAGTTATCTTGCTCGCAATGACTCCCGATCGCCTCACAAGACGTCTCATCGCCTGCCATGACTTCTGCAAGCCTAACACAACCCCTCGCTCATCTGCCCCTCTTCCCTGAAAAAATCTCCTCTAACCTGTGCGCTGGGCCTCGCGCGCTACCCGCATGGCCTACACGGCTGCCTGCATGTGCACCCATGCACAGCACCATGCATGCACAGCCATGCACACACATATTTTCTTTTCTTCTTTTTTTCTTCCCTTTTTCTTCTTTTTTCTTTTCCATTTTCTTTCTCCTTTCTTCTACCTACAAAATCAATCGTATATATATCCAAATCTCACCAAAAATCATTAGTCCAAGGTTATTCCAATAAATCATAAATCATCCTCAAATATTCATCCAAAAATATTATTTCCCTTTCAAAGATATTCCAATAAATCAAAAAATTCTCACAAAAATATGTAAATAAATTGGAAAATCATCTCATCACATGATATTCAAATATTCACTCAACCAGGCCCCAGCTACATCGATCACGCAGCACGCATCTACTCTCATCGATGTCACGAAAACTTAGACTTATCGGACCACAGGCTTCAAAATACAGTTTTAATCCTTAAATATCATTACAACTTATTTATAAAATTCGTAGAAATTACCATGGGAGCATGATCTTCAGCCAAGCAAGGAGCTAGCGTTTGGAATTAAAGTGCACGTGAAGAGCAAACACTGATTCTTCGGCTTGGACATTTAGTCACGACAAGATCAATTCTGTCAACATCCTTGGTGCCAAAGGTTGGCCAAACCAACACATCTACATTCCTTGCCACATCCAACCAGATCGAGATAATCGATCGCCTGTGTATCCAATGCCCATACTCTTGAGCGGTGCAAAATTTTTCATTTTTTAATCCTTTTAAAAAATTATTTTAATTTTAACCCCTCGGTAAAACTTTTTTCAAATCTAACCCTTTTGGCCGCGCCACGGCACCTGACGCGGCGTCCCCACTCTGACGCGCCAGTTCATGTGTCGCGGCAGAGGATCCACGCTGGCGGCCCCGGTCAATGGCCGCCAACGCGGACTGGCGTGGGTCCCACCTTGACGCGCCACCCCTCCTGGCGCGTTAAGGCCCCTTACAGAGAGCCGTGCGGGGCGCCACTTCTGTTTTTCTTCCCCAGCTCCGCCGCCGCCCGCCCCTTGCCGCTCGTCTCCGGCCACTTCGGGGTGGGAAAATCGTTCCCCGTCCTCCTGTGAAGGTGATGCTCCAATCTTTTTCTCCGATTTGGTCCTCGATTAACCGCATTTCGTAGGGTTTGGACAGTTAGGGTTTGAGTTGGTGCTTCGTTTATGTTTAATATTGGCGTGTTTAGTTTGATATCCGAGCACCGTGGCATACGTGTTGGATGTACTGTCTGTGTTATTGACGTGTAGAATCCATTGCATGTACGGATGTGGCATTTAATTTTGGTGTAGATGATATTGTATATTAGGTCTAAACGACTTATATTTGTTATCTTTAATTTTGTAGATGGATCGTTTAGTCTTTTTTTTCATGGTGGAACCGTCAGAGAAAATGGGGAGTTTGAGAATATGAAGGAAGATGTGGTATTGTTTGATAGGAGCCCAAGCTTTGATGATTTAGTTTTCCGCTGCCGGTCTTTGATGAGCCGTGGGGTTGGTGAGGGTGAACTGTAGTTGCAAGGAAGATTTGATTTTGGGAAGGCTAGGGCTCATTATGTGATGTTGAAGATTTTATCGGAGTCGGATTGGAATAACTATAAGAAGGTTGTGAAAAATTTGAACGTCAGTTGTTGGGAGGTGGTGGTTGAGATCACTCGTTCGAGTGGCTCATTAGCAAGACTAGTACAAGCCGTGCGAAGTGCTGATGACGAAGATGAGCCTGTTGAGCACTTGACTCAGGAGTTGGGCACAGTTGGAGGAAGGCAAGTCAGATCTGAAGCATGTGTTGCGGAGGCGGTGGGAGAGCCGTTTGATAAATTTGATAGCGGCCTTCTCATGAATGGCTTTGATGATGGAGTTTTTGAGAAGGAAGAACGTGAGGTGGAAGACAACCAAATTTCTCTAGGATCTGAGGAGGAATCCTATGATGAGGAGAGGGCAAAAGGAGAGGGGGTGCAAGGCGAACAAGAAGAGGTGAGGGAAGGAGATGAGGTGGAGGAAGAAGATGATGTCGAAGAAGATGACGAGGTTCTTTGCTTAGGCGTGGGAGATAGAGGGCAAGCAGCGTATGCATTGTCGGCTGAGGAGAGGAGACAACTTAGGGCAGTTCTTGTTGATGTGCCTACGGTAACCACTTTTGAGGACCTAAGCCGAACTCACATGGCAATATGTGAGAGCGGCTTGTTGTCAACCGATGTACTGCCAGATTA
This sequence comes from Raddia guianensis, assembly GCA_036346415.1. Lineage (NCBI taxonomy): Eukaryota > Viridiplantae > Streptophyta > Magnoliopsida > Poales > Poaceae > Raddia > Raddia guianensis. The sequence goes on from CM070534.1 coordinate 74,719,176, forward strand.
TGAGAATCTGGAGATCCGAAAGGGCATGTCATTCGAGTCTTTACAGCAGTTGTAGTACTTCTTGATGGACTATACGGTGAGGCACCATAGACCATACAATGTTACTCATTCGGACACCAAAGTCAGGTACACGGTAAACTGCAAACAAGGATGTCTGTGGGGTGTGTGGGCTCGGCTGGACAAATATAGTGGGAGATGGAAGATTACTCGTGTGAGGCAATCTCACACGTGTGGCCCGTCGAAGACAAAGAATGTGCGTGCTCAAAACATAGTCAAGTACTTAGGGCGTCGTATCGCTAGCATTGTCGCGACGGATAGCGACGTGTCAGTTGCCTCCTTGATTGAATCCATATTTGGATTCACCGGGTACCTTGTGAAGTACTCAAAGGCATGGCAGGTAAAGCAACACGCCATGGAGTTACTATATGGGGACTGCAAGGAGGTATACAACATGGTGCAAAAGTTGTTGAATGCAATTAAACACTTCAACCTGGGTACAAAGTCTTTCACCTACACGGGTTGCAGTTGCTTGGTCGATGAGAATGGCAAAACACGATATGTTCTTAAGCGTGCGTTTTGGTGCTTCAAGCAGTGCGCGGAGTCGTTCGAGCACTGTCGGCCGGCCGTACTCGTCGACGCAACCTTTCTAACCGGTAAATATAAGGGTGTTTTGATGATGGCCGTTGCGGTCGATCCGAAGGATCAATTGATGCCTCTAGCATTTGCGTTGGCCGAGGGCGAGAACAACGCGAGCTAGGCATGGTAATTGGCATTGAGGTCAATGAGTGAACCCTCAACCAACTTCTTCCTGTACTGCTCAAGCTCGCGCTCCTTCTCCATCTCCCTCTAATGCCTCGTCACCTCTCTTTGCTATTTCATCTCTGTTGGATCAACTCCAGGTGGGTACCTCCCCCTACGCCTTTCTCCAATATTCCAATGTTTCTAAAGCGGTGAAGTAACCACGTAGCGGCATGCCACGCTCCCTCCTCATGTCATCCAAGACCTTCTTTTTGTCCTTGGTGGACGGCATGAGCACACCATGCTCATGCCTTATCTTCTCTTTTCTTTTCTCCACTTTCTTCTCTCGTTCAGATTGGCACAAATTAAGAATCTCGGCTTCGAAAGCACAACCCCTGATATTTCTCCCAATCACACGTCCTTCCCTCCTATAAGATTTAGCGTAAGAGTTATCAAACGCAACATGCAATGAAGTATAGGAACAGATAAAAAAGAGCTGTGCAAGTATAACGTACCCAAAAATCACCGTAAGAGTTGCCACAATAATATATGTACCCGAGCTCTGATGGGACAACACCTGTACGGGCCAGTATCCTACACTTACAAGTAATGGGTGGATATTCCTCACATGGCCAATTCTTATCCTCGTAGTGGAAGGCCTCCACTTTCACACTAGAAGGCCAACAGGACTTGGGACCATAAATGTACTCCTGGAAATCACACAAAAGCCATCTATCCTACGGAAAAGTCACTTTGTTATCGAATTTAGTACAAAATGACACTAATTTAAATAGAAAATGGCATGCGTACACTTACTGAATCATTGTGCGGGCAACGGAAGAATGGGGTAAAGTCCACTCCTGGGTTAGGCCTTACTAAGATGGACCGTTGATTGCAATGACATAGAGGAGGGTCTACTACTTTGCTCGCACTTGCGACCGCCTTCTCCTCATTTGTCATTTCCGGTGGGTTTGCAGGAGGCGGAATCCAACACCTAAAATCCTTGACTGGTTTAGTGTTCATGGAGCACCAGGGGAAAAGCCGTATCCTCAGATCGTACATTTCTGAGCCATCAATCCACTCGAAAAAACAACGCGGCCGAATAGAACACTGCATATTGTTATTGTGCTTCGGACCACAAGTGTAGAAGGCTCTACCGACAGTATCAGGGTCCCTCGACTGTTGAACCTCCGTAGGAAGGCCGTGCTCATAAACTGGAACCGAAAACGGGGAGGAACGAACAATAGCATCCTTACTCCTAGGGTAATGCATATTTGAGTCTTGCCTTCCCCTTGCCAGCAACGTTTCCTACATTACATTAAAAATCAAAAGTCTTCAAAAAATTCAACAAACTTTCTACCAACATTAAATTACACATACATCCTATAGATTCATATTTACTATAATCAATACTAGAATAATACCCGCACTACACAATCTAACCCTAACCCTAACCCCAACCCAACCAAACATTTGTCAAACATGGATCAATAAAACATCAATCGAGAGGAGATCACCTGCCATGATGGAGGAAAGTTTTCCCCACAACAAATCCCGCCGGATGGAGATCAAGTTCTTGCAATGGACTAGGCGATTGGTCAGGGAAGAGGAGGAGAGAAGGGAAGGGAGAGGGAAGGAAAGAGGAGGAGCCCCGCGCGGCTCTCTGTAAGGGGCCTTGACGCGCCAGTAGGGGTGGCACGTCAAGGTGGGACCCATGCCAGTCCGCGCTGGCGGCCCTGTGGCGCGGCAGAGTGCAGACGCCGCACCGGGTGCCGTGGCACGGCCAAAAGGGTTAGATTTGGAAAAAGTACCGGGGGGTTAAAATTAAAATTATTTTTAAAAAGGATTAAATAAAAAAATTGTGAGCGGTGTGCATGGGAAAAAAAATCTCCGTCGAGATCACGAATCCATCTGAGGGGCACACCCAGTTCCTCTTTTCTCCACGGATGGAGCATCAACGTCAGTAGGTAGAGCATGTAGAAGGGACTTTGATGGGGGGGGGGGGGTGGTGGTCATCGCCACGGCCTGGAACATTTGGAAAAAATGAAACAACAACATCTTCCAACAGCAGGGCTAGCCGCTGAACCAAGTAGCGGTGTACACATGATAGAGGGTATCCCGTGTAGGAGGAATGTTGTCCTCCCCTGGTATGGTGTAGGACGAATGTTGTCCTCCCCTGGTACCAAAAGGAATGGCGGTGCTCCCGCCCTTTTGACTGAAAAATAAAATCCATAAAAATATGATACTGTGAAAGTGCTTTCCAAGACGAGAATAGTACATAAAAATATGATAGAGGAGATCTGGCGGAAGAGCGATTGAGGAAGAAGATGACATACATGGAGGATGCATGACATGGAGCGTGGTTACATCAACATCTAACAAACATGCATGTGTAGTTTTATCCGGATACAAAAAAATCATCTTAAAGTTTAACTCATATACAAGTTTACAGGGCTAAAAAAACTAAACATTAGTTTGGAACGAAGCGAGATTAATTCGCTGTAAGTTGCAAGTTCAAGGCCCCAGCAATGCAATCTAGTAAAAATTTGGCGCAACACATGTATGAGCGCTTGCAAATTGATGTTTATCTTTTAATTTCATTGATCAGCTTTGTTACACGTGTAAGCTTAAATTAAATCTCTTGCGTATACGTGAAATTTGCACAGGAATATATGCATGTTCACGTGCACACAAATATAGCGTATAAGTAATAAGGAAGACAGGGAAATTCTCTCTCTGCCTGTCTCTGATCAATGCATGCGTGCTGGAATGCATATAAACAAAGAAAACAAAACGATCACGATCATTTCGTCGATTGATAATACTTAGCGTGGAAATACACACTATTGCCTCTCCCAACTCCCACATCACCTGGACACTCACCCAAATCGAAGCTGAGATCTTCCTCTTCTTATACACTTATCTGGTAAATTGGTTGAGTAACCAATAGCGCGATCCATCGATCACATCATTAATTATTGAGCTAAGCCTACTCCGGCCGTCTATATATACAAGTACCATCTCTCCTCAGATATCAGATCACCGAAAGCTGATCCTTAGAGCTCACAAAAGCTAATCGTTAAGACTGATTAGCTTCAAGAAACATTTCAACTGATATATCATGGCCAGGCTCCTCGCCTCCTTCGCCGTTCTCCTGGCGCTGGCGGCGCCACTGCTCGCCGGCGCCGATCCCGACATGCTCCAGGACATCTGCGTCGCGGACTACGAATCCCTTAAGGGCCGTGAGTCACCGAGATCAATCCATCCATCTATATATAGATATTGATACAAATCCATTAATATCGTTTATGCTAATCATCATAGGACTAATTTCTAATTACTAGATCATCATACAAATTAATTCATCATGTTGTTAAGTCAACAATGTTGTTGTTCATTTCATTTTGAATAAAATGCACCAGCGGCCCTCGAACTTGGCAGAGAGTGTCATCCGGTCCCCGAACTCAGAAAACCAGCTGTTCGGGTCCCTGAACTTAGCACGGGGTGCCATCCAGGTCTCTAAACTTGGCAGGGGGTGTCATCTAGGTCCCCAAACTCAAAAAAAATAAATGTTTTTTCTTATTTTTTTTAGATTTTTAATGATTTTTCTAAATTTTTTTAGTTTAGGGACCTAGATGACACCTCTCGCTGCGCTTAGGGACCGAATAATCCCCGTGTCAAGTTCGCGATCCGAATAAATTTGCTTCGAGTTCGTGATCGAAACGATACCCCCGCCAAGTTCGAGCGTCACGCCAGATTTTTATATGGCGGAGGTTAAATCTATATGTAACCTTGCCGTACGTACGTACATGATGAGGATATATGCATGTACGTGGATGTAGCTCTGAGGGTGAACGGGTACCCGTGCAAGCGGGAGGCGAACGTGACGGCGGAGGACTTCTTCTTCGGCGGGCTGGCGAAGGCGGCGGACGTGTACTCCGGCAACCCGATGGGGTCGGCGGTGACGGCGGCGGACGTGGAGACGCTGCCGGGGCTGAACACGCTGGGCGTCTCCATGTCCCGCACCGACTACGCGCCGTGGGGCGGCGTGAACCCGCCGCACGCCCACCCGCGCGTCACCGAGATCCTCTTCGTCGCCGACGGCACCCTGGAGGTGGGCTTCATCACCACGGCGGGGAGGCTGCTCACCCGCGTCGTCCCCACGGGCGGCGTCTTCGTCTTCCCGCGCGGCCTCGTCCACTTCGAGCGCAGCGTCGGCGAGCCCCCCGCCGTCGCCATCTCCGCCTTCGACAGCCAGCTCCCCGGCGGGCAGCCCGTCGCCGCCGCGCTCTTCGGGGCGGCGCCGCCGGTGCCCACCGACGTGCTGGTGCGCGCCTTCCAGACCGACGGCGGCGTGGTGGAGAAGATCAAGTCCAGGTTCCCCATCAAGCAGTAAGGCGCTAGACGAGACGTACGTACATGACATGAAATTACGAGTGATCGATCGATCCAGAGGACGCAACATCGTACGGTACGTCCACCGGATCGCATGCGTACGTAAAAAGGTGCTTTGATTGCATGGTACGGCTCCGATACGCAAATTAAGTACATGTTCGTGCATGCATGCAGTGTGTATCGTCGTAATCTGTTCCTTGTACTCCATGTAATGTGTATATGTATATGGCACTTATATATATGGCGTCCATCGATCAGCTCCGTTTGATTGTACAAGTACCGTGATATATATGTATTGCTTACGTACAGACTACAGTGGTGCATGCAACACTGCCAACACACTAACTTAACAAATTCGGAGCGATTACGTACTAGTAACAGATACACTCGTAAATTTGTCACGCCAACATTCAAGAAAGTTTTACAAAGAGCTCCTTTTACGTTTAGACAATGATAAATATAAAACGCAATTGCTATTTTGCAGGCGCCTGCAATTAGCTAAAACATGCAGGCGTAAAAAATTCCACTTTCTTTCTACTGTTTTTTCACATTTGCATTTATGGAAGAAACGCTTCGTGATAGTGGAATTTTTTGCGCGAGGTCGATTTTTGTATAGATATATTTTGTTTTATGTTTATTATAAATTTATTTTGTTTTCTGTTTATTATAGATTTATTTTGTTTTCTATTTATTGTAAATTTTATTTTGTTTTCTATTTATTATAAATTTTGTTTTGTTTTCTATTTTTCACGTCGAGAGATTTTTTGCTCGTATAATTTGCGAAATCGTGCGGGCGCAAAAAATTCCAATAAATTTCTACTGTTTTTCCACATTTCCATTTATTAGAAAAAATATTTTGCGATAATGGAATTTTTTTGCCCGAGGTGTGCATGCTTGTACGTGGCATGTGCTTGCACAAATGCTAAAATTGCAGGCGCATGTCCAATAGTGCCTCCCAATATAAAAAGGGCGACAATATAATTTACATCTATAATGGTTCGTCTCAAGGACTCTTAAAAATATACTATCACTGTCTATCTCTGTCTGTCTGTCTGTCTATCTGTCATCATCATCATCATTCATCATTATATTATTATTAAACAGAGTTAAATTAACGGAGCTACCGTGTTAATCATAAAATACTAGAAAAATTTTACATTAATCGAAGAGAAAAAAAAACACCGTTGATTATTATGGGTCCAAATTATAATGGTTTAGATTAAAAGAATAGTCCATATCCACTACAAAATAAAATAAAAACAATTTAAAGGAGTTCATATCAAGTACTAGTTTTAAAAATAGTCTATATAGATCGATCCATGCAAATGCATGGGACACATTGCTAGTAATAATATAATTAAAACAATAGCCAACGGAGCCACCATATTAATCAGAAAAATTCTCGAATAAATAAAAAAAAAGACCTACAACATAGTAGATTACAATTAATAAATCTAAATTATAACGATGTAGATTTAACAAGATTTGACTATAGATAATACATGCAGCAATGAAAATCGTAGCAAATCATGCCATATATATTCGACGTGCATATATGAGTCCGTATTTGAGCTCCACACTCAGCTAAAATTGGATCTTACGGCAACCAATGTATACTTTTTTTTACGGGAAAAACCATAGGGTGGAAACCCCTATGGTGTAAAGAATATATTAATACAATATTTACAAATTCCGGCAACCAATGTACTGGAGGAGATAATTATAAACACTATTAACCTCAAGTAGCAAACCTCCTTGATTGTTTAGAACATTAAGCCGGCTTGTACGTTTCTCCGTAGGACAACAAAACAAATTATATACCAATTTCAAGACCAATCCGTAGCCGACCAACTATAAGTTGTATCGGCAATGTAAGTGTGCCCGTGGCGCGCCGCTCGATTGGTTTTTGTGATAAAGAATTAGTCTAAAGAAATAATTAATGTTTTATTTTGATCACGTTCAAATCAATGGTCCTTTAAATACAGAAGCTAAAATTTAAAAGATTTTTTCAGCAAAAGACGAACGTATAGAATGATTTAACCAATTGTATGAAATCTATTTATTGTAGCGCCTAAATATTTTGATAGACCCTTAACCATGTTGACCCTCTATAGTTTTCTAGGAATACTTCAAAGCCCCACATCTCAGTGGCCTTCCACACCACCAAAATAAGAGAATCAAACAAACATTCAAATCGAACAATCCTCCACCATTACTGAGTACTGACTAGTGAACACTAAGTGCATTATCAAAAAAACCATCACTAAGCCATCCGTCGAATCAAGGGCAATCAATGAACAGAGTAATACTCTATAGGGAAGATCAATACTCCTAAATGGCATCTCAAGGCAATTAATGATGACTCAAGAAAAGGTATCACAAAACCAAGTTAGATATAAAGAATGAAAAAGTGTGCACCCAAATATCGATCAAACGAGCAAGGGGCAAAAGAGGATAATGACGAAGAACTCAAAATCATTTTAGATCGATTAGGAGATACAACATTGGCTTTGTGTGTGTGTGCGTGTGTGTGTTTTGGTGGTGCATGTGCATGGTACCATACAGTGGCGGAGCCAGGAAATTTTGAAAGCCAGGGCAAAGTTTCACCACTACCACACACATCGAGAGCATGTGATGACAACAAGCGCAATCATGCTAAAAGAAAATTCAAAATGATACGCTAAAAAATATATAAGACTGTATATCTAAAATTAATGTTAAAAGTATAAAAAAGTTATTATCACAATTTATCTATATATAAAACCCACTATACTATACTATATTACAATATTACAAAAGTACTCTTGAGACTAATACACATATCTATTTTCATGCACTGAATCTACACAATTTAAAATATACCATCGATATAGTTGAAAGTGCAGACGTTTTAAAGGGCATAGATTTTTTAAGAGAGAATTTATTATATACATGTCCATCGGAAGCATGTTTTGACAATCATATCAGTAAATTGCAGCTAATTAAAGACATTATATACCGACAATCATGAAAAAATTGACCGAGAGCTATTGAACTTTCAAGCACCCGAGATCTGCCGAATCCGTTGAACAAAAAAAAGTCGGTGATTTCAATGTTACTGAAGATCACGTAGTGTTCCTTGTTGAAGATTTCGATGAGTACATGGGGCTCCATGAATATCAAGTCGGGCGCTCGAGCCATGCAAGATGCTGCAGACATGATCAGAGGAATCCCCTCTCTTCGAAAAGCAGCATCAGTCTGGGAGACAATTGATCGATCTCCATTACTAACATACCCACACGTTAATGATAGATGGTCGAAAGAAATAATTAACTTTTATTTTGATCATGTTCAAATCAATGGCCCTTTAAATACAGAAGCTAAAATTTAAAAGATATTTTTAAGCAAAAGACGAACGTTTAGAATGATTTAACCAATTTCATGAAATCTATTTATTTTAGTGCCTAAATATTTTGATAGACCCTTACCATGCATGTTGACCCTCTATAGTTTTCTAGGAATACTTCAAAGCCCCATATCTCAGTAATCTTCCACACCACCAAAATAGAGAGAGCAAGAGAATCAAACAAACATTCCAATCGAACAATCCTCCACCATTACTGAGTACTGACTAGTGAACACTAAGTGCATTATCAAAAAAACCATCACTCACTACAGGAATCGCAGTTTATGTGGACGGCCAAAAAAGTAATGTTGGCGGCCACAAAAACCGTCGAGAAATCCATCGTCTATGTCGGTGGCATCAACTAGGCCGCCGACATAGACACTTAGATAGCCCGCCCGCGAGGGAACGGGAGGTTTTCCCCTTACTCTATGTCGGCGGCATAATTTAGGCCGCTGACATAGCCACCCACCCCTCCGCGCCCAGACGGAAAATTTGAAAATTCCCCCCTCCCGTCACTTCATCTGTGTTGGCGGTTCAACCCGTACCGTCGACATAGGTCCTTCCCGGTCACGACAGCTTCACGGCTTTAACGGCGACATCCCAAGCTGGTCTCACGTGGCAGAGGAGGCATGTCTATGCCATGCGGGCCCACACTAAATGGCCGGGGGCTGAAGAGCCACCCTTCCCTAAGCTGTCGACATAGAGAAATAAAAAATAACAGGGGGCCAGGCGGGGCTTTTGCCGACCACACTGACCCTGGTTCCTGTAGTGACTAAGCCATCCGTCGAATCAAGGGCAATCAATGAACGGAGGAGTAATACTCTGTAGGAAGATCAATACTCCTAAACGGCATCTCAAGGCAATTAATGATTACTCAAGAAAAAGTATCACAAAACCAAGAAAAAGTGTGCACCGAAATATCGATCAAACGAGCAAGGGTCCAAAGAGGATAATGACGAAGAACTCAAAATCATATTAGATCGATTAGGAGATACAACATTGGCTTTGTGTGTGTGTGTGTTTTGGTGGTGCATGTGCATGGTACCATAGATCAGGCTGCTTTAGGTATTAAAATTTATTGGCAATATTGGAGATCAGTCACTCTTAAAAAAATAGCCTGCCACACAAGAAGGACGATCTTCCAAGATAAAGCAATAAAAAAACTCAAAAAAACCCAGTAAGCATATGGGGTTCTTGGGCTACATCCATAAATCAAGCTGCAAGAACAGTTGAAAAATATCCCAATAATCATCTGGTCAAAGAGAAGCACTACGAATACCGGGGGCAATAACACGGAGAATATTTGCATTCAATGTGGATAATTTTATATTTCTCCCCCGCTAAAAAACTATATAGCAACCATAGTTAGTAGATTATATAATAGCATAGATATTTTTAAGTTGAGTATCTTGATAGAAACTAGCAAATCTAGCCCTGTCGGATGGGTTTTCAAACAGACCTGAAATTTTCCGTAGGGAAAATTCCCACGGTGATGTCCTGGCCAGAGATTGGGCCGTGATCCTGGCCGGAAGCGTGGTTTCCAAAAGGCCCAGACGGCCCAAACGGCCCCTAAAAATGATTTTTTTTTTCCTCCCGTACCCGTAGCCTCTCTAATCTCTACCCGTGCAGCTGCGCCTTGTTCGCTCCCCTCCGCCTCGCGTGCGACCACGGCGAACTGCTCCATCTCCTTCCCCAGCCTCATGCATCTCCCTTCCTCCCCTCATTTTGGTACGTTTCCCCCTATTTTGCGAGTTCGATTTGATCCAAATTCGAGCCAATGGCTTGTTTTTTCAAGCAAAATTCAGGATTTGCCCCCGTAACAAATTTTGAGAAACGTTCGTATCGTGCCATCTTCAGGATCTTGTTTGTGAATTTCCCCGCAATTTTGCATTGCCATCGGCGGGAGGCCGGGCGGTGGATCCGCCACTGCCCAGCCCTAACCCTAGTCCTGCATGGACGCCGCCGCCGCGCGGCGCAAGCTCGGGGGCTACCTCCGCGCGGTGCTGTCCGTCCCCGCCGGCGCCGACGCGGCCTCCCTCCGCCCGCTCTCGCCGTGCTCCCTCTCCGCCTGTGGGGCCGTCCCCCTCGTGCCGCTCCCCGACGATGGGCCGCAGCCGCGGTCCAAGTGGAGGGCGTGCGGCGGCGGGGGCAGCGTCGTGCGGCAGCTGAGGTCGCTCGTGGCGCACCGCTGCGTGGAGGTGGAGGGCAGGGTCCTCAGTGTGGTGACGAGGAGCGGGGAAGGGAATAGAGGAGGCGAGGTGGAGACGAGGGTGGTGGTGCTGGTTGACGTGTACCTGCCCATCGCCGCCTGGTCAGGTTGGCAGTTCCCGCGCTCCCGCGCCACGGCCGCCGCCGCCGTCTTCAAGCACGTCAGGTGCGTCTGGGTTCAATTTGTGCGTTCGTCTACCCCCATCCAAGCGTATCGTCGTCATCCCCGGATCTAGGGCCGCACGTATATGCTCTTTGACGGCAAGCATAGCGTTTCATGGGTGTTGGGGTAGAATTTAGTCATTTCTTTGGGGATTAGCACTGGTCACAGGCTTCTGATCCGTAAAATTTGATAGTTTTGGCTTCACTGCCATGTTTACCTTGAGTCCTGGCAATTGTGATCTGGAGTAAAATTCATTAATTTATGTAATTGTGTTCAATTTATTTCACTAACCCACTGTATTGTTCCATTTACCTAGCCTGAGTTTTTTCCCCTTTCAGTTCAAACTGGGGCGATAGGAACAGTTTACTTGCGTTTGACTGGACTTCTCATGAAAATCCATTCTTTGATGACCACTGTATTTGGAGCTGCACTGATTGCCATGTCCTTAGTTGCGAGATCCATCAGATATCATCAGTATCGAATAACGAGAAGTCATTTGACCTTCATGAAATTTTCAAAACTCTCCCTAGTGTTGGGGTGGAGAAGACGATGCGGATAACAAGGATCACACCAGATGAGGCAGCACTGGGACTGGGTATTTCATCAGTTCCTGATGATGTGTTGAATAAAGTATTGATTCGACTTAAACCCTGGGATTTGATAAGAGTGGCAGCAACATGTCATCATCTAAGGGCTCTTGCTTCATCTATTATGCCTTGTATGAAGCTTAAACTTTTTCCTCATCAAGAGGCAGCTGTTGAATGGATGTTGAAGCGAGAGCAGAACACACAGGTCCTAACACATCCTCTGTACAGGGATTACTGCACTGAGGATGGTTTCCCTTTCTACATAAATGTCACCTCTGGTGAAGTATTCACCGGAAATGCTCCAACCATAAATGATTTCTGTGGAGGAATGTTCTGTGATGAACCTGGGTTAGGGAAGACTGTAACTGCACTGTCTCTTATTCTCAAAACTCATGGAACATTGGCGGATCCTCCACAAGGTGTGAATGTAAAGTGGTGCATGCATAAACCAGATGAAAAATATGGATACTATGAACTTAACACCAGTAACTCTTCTAATCGAAACAGTTCTTTGTCTGGGTCAGAAAAGCTTGTGAGGAAGGATTTGGTTACAGGAGATCCATGTTCAAGTGATTCATCGTATTATGGTGATTCAGCTTGCAGCACAAGATCATCGAGAAAGAGAGGCAGGCTATTTAACCCAGATCAAACTGTGGTCAGCATGCATGTTTTAGATGAGAAGTCACCAGTGTCATCACCCAGCAGCATGCATCCAATGCCAGCTGCTCATGTACTCAAGTTCACCAAAGCCCCAAAAAACGTTAGGAAAAATCTAATGGATGCATACAGCAATGACTCGGTTGGTGGTAAAAGGAAGAGAGGCACCGCCTTTGAATTAAGTGAGACCTGGGTTCAGTGTGATGCTTGTAGAAAGTGGCGGAGGTTATCAGATGGAGCTGTTGTTGATTCTACTACGGCATGGTTTTGCAGTATGAATGTTGATCCTGCACGACAGAAATGCACTGCTCCAGAGGAATCCTGGGGCTTCAAGAGAAAGATAACCTACTTACCAGGTTTTTACAAGAAAGGTACATCACCTGGAAACGAGCAAAACATATTGTTTTTCACAAACATATTGAAAGAGAATGCTGCTTTGACCAATTCAGAAACCAAAAAAGCGTTGTTGTGGTTGGCAAAACTTTCTCCACAAAAACATCATGAGATGGAATCAATTGGATTGACACGCCCTGTTCTAGATGCACGTGCAACCATAGGCAAGGGTGCCCGCCCCTATTACAAGATATTTCAGGCATTTGGCCTTGTGAGGAAGATTGAGAAAGGTGTAACTCGGTGGTACTATCCATCTTTGCTTGATGATCTGGTATTTGACTCGACTGCACTTGGAATTGCTCTTGTAAAACCTCTTGATTTAGTGAGGTATTATTTGTCTAGGGCCACCCTGATAGTGGTACCTGCTAACTTAATTGATCACTGGACAACACAGATTCAGCGGCATGTTTCCTCGGATACTCTCAATGTTTATGCATGGGTAGATCACAAGAAACCATCTGCTCACAACCTTGCTTGGGACTATGACATTGTCATTACCACATTTAGCAGATTAAGCGCAGAATGGGGTCCACAGAAGAGAAGTGCTTTAAAGCAGATCCATTGGTTTAGGGTAATATTAGATGAAGGGCACACATTAGGTTCCAGTCTAGCCCTGACTAACAAATTGCAGATGGCTGTCTCCTTGGTTGCTTCAAATAGATGGATTTTAACTGGTACCCCTACACCAAACACACCAACTAGTCAAGTTGCTCATCTTCAACCCATGCTTAAGTTTCTTCATGAAGAAGTTTATGGTCAAAACTACCAGTCATGGGAGTCTGGAATTCATAGGCCTTTTGAGGCGCAAATGGAAGAAGGACGCATTCGTCTTGTACAGCTACTTCAGAGGACTATGATTAGTGCACGAAAAGCAGATCTAAAAAACATTCCTCCTTGCATAAAGGAGATAACTTTTTTGGACTTCAGTTGTGGGCATGCAAAAAGTTACAATGAACTGGCTGTTACTATTCGCCGAAACATACTGATGGCCGATTGGAATGACCCTTCTCACGTAGAATCACTTCTGAACCCCAAGCAGTGGAAATTTCGTGCTACTACTATCAGGAATATCCGCTTGTCTTGTTGTGTTGCTGGGCATATTAAAGTAGCAGAGGCTGGTCAGGATATTCAGGAAACTATGGACGCATTGGTGCAGCAGGGTCTTGATCCTTTATCGCAGGAATATCAATTGATAAGATATGCTCTTTTAAATGGCGCCGACTGTTCCAGGTATGATTAAAGCTTTAAATATATAAAAAACATATTACCAATACCCATTAACCAGATGAAGTGCCTTGTTCAAATATTCACATTGCTATGTTCAGGTGTAGAGATTGGTGCCGCTTGCCAATTATCACACCCTGTCGGCATCTATTGTGCCTTGATTGTGTGGCTCTTGATAGTGAGAAATGCACATTACCTGGTTGTGGCAACCCTTATGAAATGCAGCCTCCTGAAACTCTTGCACGGCCAGAAAATCCGAACCCAAAATGGCCAGTGCCCAAGGATCTAATTGAATTGCAGCCTTCGTATAAGCAGGTTTGTACTTGTGCTAATGCTATGCAATTTCTTCAGTCTCTTTGTACACCTGAAAATATGTTCTCTTTTTAAATTCTTACTATTTCATTTTATGTAGGATGACTGGGATCCAGATTGGCAATCAACAACTAGCAGCAAAGTTGCTTATTTGGTTGGGAAATTGAGAAGTTTGCGAGAAGCAAACATAAAACATGGGCACTCTACTAACACCAATGGTGCTGGTCTTACTCGTGAATCTTGTCAAGAGGATAATAATGTGGAGGGCAGGTTACGACAGACAATGCTAGACAAAGTAATAATATTTTCTCAGTTTCTAGAGCATATCCATGTGATTGAGCAGCAGGTAACTTTGGAACTCTCGTACTTAGATCTTACTTAGGGCTCTCAATACATTGGTCATGGATCTCCTTTTTGTTTTCAGCTGACGATCGCTGGCATAACATATGCTGGAATGTACAGCCCCATGCCTTTGGGCAGTAAGGTACATTTGACTTGTTCTTTTTTCTTATGTATAACTTGTCATACTGTGCCTTGACCTGGGACTGCTCGGAAAACTTTGCCTATTTCCCCTAAAAAAGTCCAGCTTTTAAAATGGGATATGGCATTTTATATGGCCTATTTTAGTTTGATGAACCATAATACTCCCATGTTTTCACCTCTTCTATTCAGTACTCTTGATCTAACATTTCCACCTTGCTCCCATAGGCCATACCAGTACCTTCCAATCAACCACAGCTCCCTCTACTAATTTCTTCCCAATGCCCTAATTTGTACCTCTCTAATACCCCACTTGCCTCCCGATCTCACTATACTTCTTCATCTTCCGTCTTTTACAATGGAACAAAACTGGCTAATTGGGTGGACAAAACTCCCAAGCATTTACAGCTGATTCAGGTGTTGCTACAATTCTATGCAGAGAAGTGCACTGATGAAGTTCCAAGATGATCCAACATGCATGGCTTTACTCATGGATGGAACTGCAGCACTTGGCCTTGACTTGAGCTTTGTGACCCATGTTTTTCTGATGGAACCAATATGGGATAGGAGGTGATATACATGTCCAAGTACTCCTTGAAATAACTAACAATGGCATTTGATCCTGCATAGAGTAATTTGTGGTATTTTACCAGCCATAATTATCAACAAGTACACTTTTTTTTGGTGGGGTTTAAATAAAAGGTGAACTGCAAACTGACTACCAATGGTGTGCACTTGTATGTCTTCCGAACTTATAGCTGAGATGGGTATTTTGTATTTCTGTCTGTTGTTGCCACTTTGTTTAACCCTTTATTGAGGACTTTTCTTTCTTTGCCATCACATTGTCATTTTTTATGTGACTAATGGATGATTTTTTTTCTTGGTCAGTATGGAGGAACAAGTTATTAGTCGTGCACACCGAATGGGTGCTACTCGTCCCATACACGTTGAAACTTTGGCTATGCGTGGTACCATCGAGGAGCAAATGCTAAAACTTCTACAGGTCTATCATATGTTGACAGCATTCCATTGTGAAATGTATTGCAAGATCTTGCATATTAAATATTCCTTTTCCACAGGATTCCAATGCTTGCAGAAAAATGGTTAATAAAGGAACAAGCAGTAGCGACAATGAAGTGGCTCGGCCTCACCGGAGTCTCCATGATTTTGCAGAAAGCAGCTATTTGGCGCAACTCGGCTTTGTGCAGACAGGATCAATTACAGCACGTGTTGGCTAACACTAACTAAATTCCCGGCTGTTTTTTTTTCATGTTACCTCTTTTTAATGCTGATGTTCTAAAAATCATTCTTTTGCAATAGACATAAAAAGGTACTCTCAGTGTCACTGTTCTTTGTGCTGATAAAATGCATGTGTAATGTTACCGTAGTATGGACAGTCAGATTTTATTTCGCGAGATAGATCGGACAGACATGATTTTTTGGGTGGCATGGCGCAATATGCTAGCAGCCTGTAAGAGCTTTTGTTATATAGAATGATAGAGATTAGATATAAATAGATGCTGTTTCATGTTTGTTTGCTGCAAGGGCAATGAGCTATTGCAAGCTCGCACACCATCGTCATCCCTACTTCCCACAGCATTATGCGTTTGATCTTCAAGTGCACACCTAACCATCTTAAGATTCATAACATACGATGCGCACAACACAATGGCAAGCGACATCCTGCCTCGCAGACCTACTACGCGTCTCAAACCATGCTCTCGATGGCTCAGATTTCCACTTGTATTTGCAATAACTTAAAGTAAAAGGGAAAAATTAGTAAACGACATATTCGAAGACCGGTTGGCTTGCTTATGCATTTACAAGATAGATTAGCCTGCAACTACGAAACATTTACATTACTCCTGGTCAACAACTCTACTTTTCACACAAGAAAAAAGGAAAGGAAAAAGGGTGAGAGGAAAGAATTATGTAAACCCGAAAATCCGCCTTTCATGTTTTCCTTTTTCATGACAGCGGGAACCTCCTCTTCAAATGGGGCTAAGTAAAATGGTAGCCACGTTAGCAACCGAGCTTGACTGACGACAGAGCAGCTCCCAGCCTCCCCTTGTAATCAGGTAATTTTGTCCAAGTCAATCTAATGTCAGTGAGATGCAATCTCGTTATCAAGACTGGTAGTTGATTTGTCAACCATTCGAACATTGTACTGCTGATATACCCTAGCCCTGTTCTCCTGCCACCATTGTTCTGCCTGTGTCTCACTGAATCTCTTACGGCTGCATCAATAAAAACAATATGAGTTAATAAGTTGAAACCTGGCTAGCAAAGATTCCTTTTGAACAGGATTTGAAGGCATTTACCTGAACCGAACCCGCTTGAGATCTCTAGCACCTCCAGTCAACGCAGTGAGAGTAATGTAAACACCCGGCTCATCTTGCTCCACCCATTCAGCCTCATGGTAGGATTCTGTATCAACTAGTTTAGTTCCATTGTTGCCAACTTCTGAATGACTTTTGTTCCTAACAGAACTTGGTCCATTACAAACAAGCAATCCATCAGGATCATTTGAAATTTGTTCTGCAGAACTGCTTGGGTTGCTCAAACTTTCGGTAGCCATGGCTGATATATCACTTGGAACAGGAATTCCAGGAAGAGGAGGTAGTTTGCTGTTTTTAGCTGCTCCTCCAGGTAATCTCTCTGCCATCCCCTTCAACTGTTAGGAAGAGAAAGTGACAAGCCTTAGACAAGAGCCACAGGCATGTAGCATGTCTGACAACCTCCTTTTATTCAATTTTTTTATTTTTATTATCTAGGCATAAAGGAATACAAGATAATAGAAACTTAGATTATGCAGGATTAAGCCTTTGATTGGTTCCAAATTGCTGAAACCATCAGATTTGCCAATAAACCAAATTGTTTTTTTCAAGTTCCATTTCCTGGCTGAACATAATAATATAGAATATGAGCTAGATATGGATCACAGTTCGTAAATTTTTCTCTTATTAATACAAGGAGGGTGAATTTGATTCCACACACATGTAAATGAGAAAAAAAAAAAAACTTACTTGTGCAGTGAGTGACTTAATTACTTCCTTTGCTGCTTTGCACTTTGCGGATTCCTCCCCAGCAATGGCAATAGCTTCCTTCAATTGTTTGGTAGTTCTCTCCAACTCAACTTCGAGAAGATGAGATTTCCTAGTAAGATTCTCCACCTGCAAGTGCAGAGCTTTGCTATATTGGCAATCAAAACCTCACTTCGAAATAGAACTTAGCTTAAAAAAAGGTCATATCTTGGAACTCTAAAAGATAATAGATGGCCTACCCTAAACGGTCTCTAGGACATCCATCATAATAAGCAGGTAGGTAAATAGCAAATCCGTACTGAAATATCTGGTGCAGTTAATGAATATTTTGTATAAATTGAGAGTACGTGTATCAACATCACAGACTCATGGGCATATATAGGAACATTACACTCTTTTAATGTTATTCCTTTTCTAAGGGATAATTTGATGCTGTGTGTTAGCACTAGCATTCAACAGTTTTTTGTGAAAGCCAAGCATCGGATTGGAAATCATGAATAACGTCAACCAAAAAAACCTAGAACACCAGCAATGGAGAAATCACCGCATAATGCATACCTGGGACCTCAGATTTAGAACTTCTTGACTTAGGCTATCACTTGTTGTCTTTGAGTCATTAGCAACAGCTCTAGGAGAAGTTAGGCCCCCCAAAGTAGGTGTTGGGGTTGTAGATCGCGGAGGACTTGCTCTTCTTGATATAGGTGATGTTGCTCTAGAAACAATTCTGGATCCAGGGACAGATGCGGAGAAAAACTTCTTTGAAGACCCAAATACAGGATTAAAAGATCTTGAAATGTTGAGCCCACTCCAGTTTGAACCACCATTTGGAACGGGGGAAACACGAGTGCTATTAAATTCAAACTTCTTGTTTTTCTTTGAATATTTATTGTCCATTGAAGACAATCTTGACAGTTGGGCATTTGACCTTGTTTCCAGCTCCTCCTCAGTTGTATCATTGGATCCCCTCTTAACTGAAGAGTACATGTCTGTTTCGAGCCCCTTGGTCAGTTTGATGTAGCAGCTATCACAAACACGATAAGGTTTGCTTTGGTTTGGTGCTAATGAAGCCTTCAGAGATTTTTTACTGCTGCAGGAATGACAAAATACCAGAGCACAGTTGTAGCAATTATGACGTTTTCTCCTCAAGTTGAATGGCTGACGGCATCCTGAACACATTGACTGATCAACTCCAGATACCCATTTATGAATGCATATTGCTGCAGTAAAGTTAATTCCACAAACAACACTTCTGACTTGCTTATCTTTCAATGCTTCAACCAATGTAGGAGTATTCTTATCATCTGTGTCACCATGGCCTAACCGACCATTTGCACCTTTACCCCAGGTGTACACCTCAGTCCTTGAGGTCAAGACAGCCACATGATAAGCACCACAAGAAATTTCCTCAACAAAGTTTTTGTGCAGCTTCCCTTCAACACGTACTGGGAGCATACCATCAGCTTGTGGGTTTCCGAGCTGACCATACACAGCACTGCCCATTGTATACACGTGCCCTGATGTTGTAAGAGCCACTGTCAAATAATGCCCACAAGCGACTTGACAAAAGTTGGGCTCCACCAAAGCGGCAACACATGTAGGTTCAAGTCTCGGTTCCTTGTCGCCATGTCCTAAACGGCCTTTATCACCATCACCCCATGTGAATATCTTGCCAGAAGAACAGTTGCTAGAACTTGAATTCCCAACCATGACTTCTACAACTGCAGCAGTGTGCCAAACACCACAAGCAGCCCGCACTGTCCGTAGCCCTTTAAGGGATTCCACTTCCTTGGGGGCTGAGAGACTCTCGCGATCTCCATGGCCTAGAACCCCAAAAGAGCCATCTCCAAATGTGAACAGCTGCCCAGCAGAAGTTACTAGCGCTGTGTGCCAAGGGCCACATGAAATTGATGAAACATGTATGCCCTCTAATGGTCCATTCACCCTTTTTGGCACCCAGTGGCTGACATTATTCCCATGGCCCAAAAGCCCAAATTTGAATGTGCCATCCCCCCATGTGTACAGATCACCAGATAGTGTAACAGCACAAGTGTGGTATTCACCGCATGCAACCAGCTCAATGTTCATATGAGCAAGAGCATCAATGAGTTTTGGTTGTGCTACATCGCAATCTACACCATGACCAAGCCGCCCACCTGATTCCTCACCCCAAGAGTATATCTCTCCTTGTTTAGTGACAAGTGCAGCATGTCTTCCTCCACAAGATATATTCTGCACATCAAGTCGCACGGCAAACTCTAATGGTTTTGGTAAAAAACAATCCATTTTTACACCTGAGGAGCTTCCAACCCTGGAAGTGCCACCACCAAGAATTCCTTCCCCAGTTCCTTCTCCCCATATGAAAACGTCACCTAAAGCATCTCCATCATCGTGGCCAGAACCATGACTTGATGAGCTAACAGCACTTGAATAACTGACCCGGAAAGCATCCATTGGGATACCTCTTGGGTGGCCATTTGTGTTATCTGAGTGTCCAGAAGACATGGAGTGGACTGATCCAGCATTAGAATCAGTTGGGAAGAAGCCCTTGGGAGGAACTGCATATAGCACAACATCAGAAAAGGCCTTCTCCAAGCCATTCTTTGGCGGACTCCCATATGGACTACAAAGTCGGTAGTTTTCACTGCCATCCTGATGTACAACAACTGTCAGAACTCATGTTTAAAACATAAAGGTAGTATCATAGGAAACACCATATAAATAGGACATGTTGCAACAAGGTGAGAAGGGAAAATCATTTAAACGAATTTTGGAGATAGAAGATTGTTCAAATTCAAGTATTTCAGAGTAAATACCTTGTGGACACTGTCATTGCTGCTGAAAGGAGAACTCAATGGAGAGCTACGCCGTGTGTAAGTCCTTGGGCTAGTTGCGCCAGAGGAAATAATATCACTTCTTGATTCTGTTCTCCATTTTCTTTGATGATTCCGTGAAATCAACGTTTTTAGCCCAGCAAACCACACTTCCGCCTCATCTTTATCTTTACAAATCTGGCATTATTGAAGTAAAAAAATGGTACCGTGTAAACATGATGCTTGGTAAAAAAATACACCAGAAAAACTAAATGATTGACCCCAAAATTAGGAAGAGAACAATGTGAATCACAAAGAGCTTACAATATCCAGTGACCTATCATGCGAAATTAGAGAAAATGACTGGCATTCCTTCTCAGGCCGTGGGTACCTCTGAAAAATTGCCTAAATCAACCACAAAGAAAGAAATAAAGGTCCAATCAGTATGTTACACACCAAATTATTACAGTAGAAATACTTAGGATAATCTGAGTGTATCGTTATAAATTGAACATGAGAGTTCATGGAAACACTAACACTTCCTGGCAGAATGGTCCGCTAGTGACAATTTTGAGTCAACTTATTCGAATGCAATGTTGAATGTTGAATGAATCTAAAGTTTGTGGAGTTAGAACCATATTCTTTTAGAACCCTTCATGGTGCAGACTCTGTACTAATATCTGGTTATAGAAATTTAACAAATGACAACTACCAGAGACGCTATCCAACTTTGCACATATCAGTTAATCATAGAACATTGGACAAGCCAAAGATGATGGAAGTATTTGCTCGCTAGTGATGATTACATTCATATGCCATAAGCTTCTCTAAGAGAGTATTTGTGTGTAGGATAAATGCCCCTAAAATAAACTGTTAACATGCAGACACAAACAGCAAGCCGTGAAAATTTTGATCTTCTTTTGTTGATAAAAAAGCCTTTTCTTCTAGATAAAATAGTCTTCTCTTAATAAAAAAACACAGAGATGATAAGTTTCATAAGGTTCTGGTTTTTCTCTTGTTGATAATGGCGACAGATAAGATTATCTTCCAGGCATTTTAATATTTAGGAATGCTGACTTACAGTCCGTTGCCCAGGAATTATCCTGGAGACTTGACTCAACCTCAGATGTTTCTCCTCTTTCCCTGAGAACCATATCAATGCAGACTCATCCTGAAACACCATGAAAGTGAGACAACCATGCAGGACTTGAGAAATATAAAGGTGGACACTGGAGAGAGCAAACAAATCTCACATTGGATAACCTAAATGGGCAAAATTTCGGTTTTCCTCTACGCCCGTATTTCAGTAAGTAAGCTCCTTTCTTGAGTGCGGTGATAGCCTGACAAAAGACAGAACCAACCAAAAGAAAGATGGTATTAGGCATCACATTCAGATGCCAAATGGGAAAATAATTGGATGGCATAATCATCAGATGTTTCATCAGGTGTTTCAAAGTGGTAGTCACAGAAGTATATTTCACAATACATTTGACCTTTCCAAATAATTTCAATCACATCAGAAGCAACAAAAGGAACACATGATCACTTGTATGTGTAACACGGTGAGCCTGATTATCAAAAGTTATGGTCCTTAGGGGAGGTATTAACATACTCTGGGATAAGTAAATTGATGGAATATAACCCTCAAAGCATAACATAACAACAAAATACTAAGGTCATAAAACGGCATTGGATAACTGATGTTTGAAATTATGGCAATACCTAATGTTCCTGACTGCTTATTCTTCATATTGACATTTTTCACCAGCAACACTCGTGCTGTTTGTGTTGATTTCCCTCTCTATTTGAAACTATATGGCCATCCCATCTCTCTCCAAATCTACAGGAGTTGCAATCCACAGAACGGCAACCACACTACATACACCGGATCTCGTTATCACTAAAATTGCAATTCCAACAAACGTTTCCCAAATTCAGCACCACTTGGCAACTAGGACGCAATGGATGAAACATACCAAGGGCAACACCACTGAGAAAAAGGTGGGCGTCTGTGACCGGTGAACTACGCGAGATGCTGGTGGTTGTGAGGCAATTGTGCATCACAACGCGAGCCTAATTGGAACAGGTAACCAGCGCATCCCCCTGAATGGCTCAACTCCACCAAAATGGGGTAGGGAGAAGTATAACACCTCACAAAACAAACAAGAGAGAGACACCAAGCAAGTCAACCACCTCCTAGCTCAGCTCCTGGAATCTTAGCACAGAGACGGCGAGAACTCCCAAAACGAAATCGCCACTCCCAGCACAAAAGACAACTTGAACAGAACATAGAACAGAATCTAGTTCAGGGGTTTCTGCTGGAATCCCAACGAACCGGAGAAGCCGACACTGAATTCCACATCACGCGTGGGTAGAATGCACAAGCAGACGCCCGGCTCTCAGTTGCACCCACCAGAAACAGAATTGGGGGAATTGATGCAGTGGGAGCCGTGTGAACGGGAAGGGGGGCTAACTATCAGCAAGCACCTGCTCGATGTCGCGCTCGACGGGCCCCGCCCGGACGCCGCCGAGATCCGACGACGCGTCCGACATCAGCGCCTGTCCGCGCGTCAGCCCCGCCGCCGGCACCGCCCCATGACGGCCCACGCGCTCCTCACCCCGCCACCGCCGCCACGCCTACCCCGACGCCCACGCCCGGAGCGCCTCCGCAGGCGGGCGAGGCGCGCGCCAATGGGGGCTCGCCGGCGACCGACCTGTGGCGGGCCGGCAGCTCTCCTCCCGAGAGCGTTCCCTCCTGGCGGAGGCGCCAGTCGGCAACGAGCGGCGGGGGGCGCCGCGGGGGATCGGATCGAGGCGCGGGCGGAGGAGAGGGCTTGGAAGAGATCGCGACGGGGAGGAGGACGACGAGAGGAGGAACCGAGAGAGAGAGAGAGAGAGGAGAGAGGAAGAAGAGACGAAGCTTTTTCTATTTCTATTTCTAATTTTATTTTCTTTTTGATTTAATTCTTGGTAGCTTTTGGTTTTGGTCGTGGAGTGGCGTGGGATGCTCGAGCCGACGTTGCTGTGCCGCGCCGTGGAGCTACCTTGTCGCCGGAGTTGGTGCTCCGTGCTCATTGCTCTTTTTTTTTCCCTTTTTATTTTTATTTAGATTTTTTTGCCTTGCGGCCAGTGATTGAGGGATGGGTAGATATGCTGTGCAATCAGTTCATAAGTCTGATCGTAGTCTGATCGAGCTAAAAGTTGCAAAAAATTCTGAAAAAATTTGTACATGTACTCTTCAACTTACTCTATCTCTGGTTAAAATTTCAAGTTCAAATTCATCCTATATTGAACGTTACAAAAAAGAGAAAATTCTATCAATTTTGAACTTATCAAAACTATCTGTTTTTTCTCTTTTTTATAACTCTGACTATAGGATGAATTTGAACTTAAAATTTTAACCAGAGATAGAGTAAGTTGAAGAGTACATGTACAAATTTTTTCAGAATTTTTTTACAACTTTTGGTAGTTCGATTGCACGACGATTGCACAGAACAGCTGATTGCACAGCATATCTACCCGTGATTGAGGCCTCTTATTCACGTTGTGTCTTTTAAAATAGCACAGAAAGGCTTTCAAATTAATAAAAATATCTTTAGATCGTTGAGAAAAATCCCACAGAACCTAAAAAATATTATAAAATGTTACACTGAATGGTCTGTATAAAAATGACAAATTTTGTAAACCGAACTAGAACCGAAACAGATAGATAGGAGATGTCTCTACAAACAACCAACCACTCTGTCTTTTCTTATCTGTTAGGCAAATGTGGCGACCGCCCTGCTCTATACTATTGAGTTTTAACACGGTAACTCGATAACATATAACTTTAAAATCAAAGTAAGAAAAGTTTTTTACAATAAATAAAGTTTGTCCTTCTATTTAAATTGGTTTATTTTATTATGGAAAAGTACTATTTGAATAGACATAGTGAAGCTCAACTTGAAGCTTGAGCTCCAATAGATTTGCTAAAAATATGGTCTCAAGCTAAACTTGTCCGGCCTTGCGAGCTTAGGTCTCAGGCCTTGTACATTTCAGCTTAGTGTAAATTTGAGAGTTTTTAAAATAGATTTAAATATTATTTTAAAAATACTTTTAACATCTTTGAGAGGTAAAATTTGAGAGTTTTTAAAATAGATTTAATTTTTAAAAAAAATACTTTTAGCATCTTTGAGAGGACTACTAAAAGCATGAAAAAATCGTTATAGATTATTACACCATATAGGCTATTAAAAAACACATATTTTATTACTGTGATACGGTACACTACGCTAAGCTGAAAAGAACAAGGCCTCAAGCTCTTGCTCAGCTTGTCTAATTAAAGCTCAAGTCAAGCCTAGAGCAGATGAGCTTGCAAGGCTCGACCCTTTTTTTATAGCCTCGGTGCAATATTGTCCTCTTTGGTTTTATGAAAACATGACATTTTAAATTTGTGCTAAGTGAAAGTTTTAAACTTTAAGAGAAAATCCATCAGCCCCGATATACAGGAGCTGCTAGAGGGAAAGAATCGTTTAGAGGGTAGTGTAAGTTGTAAAAGAATTTTAGAGGAGTGGATAGAGGAGACACTAATAGTGTTTTAGAGGGGAGATAGATGGGCCGTTAGAGTTGCTCTAACTATAAAAATATTTTGGACAATTTGAAGTGAACACATGTGAATCGTGTATCATCTCGAAAAATACTTCCGTTGTATATAAATTTTCTAATGTTATAAAACAAATTAAGGCCCAGTTCTTTTCAGATTAACAGCTCAACGGATTAACAGCTTAACGATTTATTTACGTTTTGAAAAGACATATACTTTGAGTTTTTAGTCCGTTTTTTCACTGTTTTGAAGGTGGGTCTTAACATTTTAAAAAGCAAGTCAAATGAAATGAATCTGAATCTCGAGACTATGTAGAGAAGTTCTCAAAATTCAGTCATTTCAGTCGTTTCACCGTTCAAATCTGCTAAAAAAACAGGGTGTAAAATGCATCTTGAGAACCGTATTAAAACCTTCGCGACCTAAGTTTTCGTGAAACCGTGAGTACAACGATAGCTAATCATGGGAGGCGTAGTCGAATTGGCGATTATGACACGCATATGTGCCCGGACAGAGCAGCCAAACATGGTCATCGACTTGTAACCTCGATTGCCGAATCCTAGGTACACAAGAGAGAAGGCCGTCTTTTCTTTCTTTCTCCACGGACGTGCTGAACTGCTGAGTGCCTAACTCCAGGAAAAGTGTTATATACGCTTTCCCGATGCTAGCTAACTTAATTGTTTAGTGTTAAGGAGAAACTATTAAAGGGAGAAGCAGAGATAGGCAGTCGGTTTCAGCTCACGCTGGAGACATCCGATCAGAATGAAATATATAGCCTTCTACTGTCTCTGTTTTTTTTTCGTGTGACGCATTTGACTTTTGAGCACGTATTTTACCATTCGTCTTATTCAAAAATTTAGTGTAAATATGCAAAAAAAAAGTCATGTTTAAAGTATCTTTATTGATAAAACAAATCACAACAAAATAAATGATATTTATATAATTTTTTTGAATAAGACGAATGGTCAAAGATGTGTCCAAAAGTCAAAAAGTCAAAAAAAAGAACGGAGGGAGTATTTGGTTGAGACAAGAATTAAGAGCATCTGAAAAAAAATAAAAATAGTTTAAATTTTTTAAGATCTTTAAAAATAAAATTGTACAAAGTCTGAAATAAATAGGAGCAAATGTTGCATTGAATAGTCGGTACAAAATAATATATTTTGGATCGGACCGTAAATCAAAGAGAACCCATGTCGCGATCTGGGCAGGGACTGGTAACATGCAGTGTGCCCCTCCAGCAAGATGGCGAAAGAGACGTTATCCAACTGCGACCTCTCGATGGAGATCGAGATTGCAGCAACTTAACTTTCTCCATCACTTCACTATTATATTATTAATTAATAATGACTAGCCGTGCTGTCTCAGGTCTCAACGTACATACGTACAGCTCGTACTAAGCAAGCACGGATCGAGCTCTTGTAGAGAGCTACCATATCTATATTTATACTTCTATACTTACCATTAAAGCGCTAGCGCCTAGCGGGGTGAACGCTCCTCTTGACGCGTGTGCATGCGATGGCCGTTCGATTGCGCACGACGACGCTCGTGAGTTCAATCCAGCCGTCCATTCAAACGCTCCTGCTGACACATGTGCATGTGATGGCCGTTCGATTGCGCACGATGCATGTTCAATCCAGCCGTTCATTCAAAACTTATATATAAAAGAAATTTTCCGACGGAAGTCACAAAAACGCGGGCCGTCTGGCCTGCTAGTTTACTGCGATAGCTTTCATGTCGCTGGTCCTCGGTTCGACTCCCAGCGCCCCTCTATTTTCTCAGGTTTATTTCCTCTAGCACACTCCTCTAGAAAGCCAAAAATTTAAAAGTTTCAAAAATGCAATCAAAATTTTATGGTACGAATCCGTAAATGAATTTAAACATTACAAATGTTTAATTATATGATATCAATTTGTACATAATAGAAATAAAAAGCTTTCGAAATATATAACTATAGTTTCAAAGCATTCATTAATAAAGATGTCCACTAAAAATCTAACTATTTTCAAAACATTTAGGATTTACAAATGATTGTATCTGGAAATAATTCATTCTTTTCTTTTATTCTAACTTTCGTGGCCACTTCAAAAATTCTAGAAAAAACCTTCAAAACAAGACACCGTACTGTTATCGTAATTACCAAAAAAAAAGTTTATACATTAATAACTAATTTGAATAAAAAATTTGGAACAATAAAGATACAGTGCTTTCTTATTCGTTTGTTTTGTGATACATCTTTATTATCTCACGTACAAGTACAGATGCAATGCCGCGCCGCGGGCGGGCTAACCCTGCTAATATATACTATGATATATGTCTATACAGTAACATCGCTCAATGTTTATCACATCTTCTTACCTAAGGTCCGACGATAAAACTCTTCCCGGCGCTTTGGCAAAGAGAATCGATTTGAAGTAAATATCGTTAAGAGTGGTATAATCCAGAAGTATATTATATTTTGTAAGAAAAACTAATTAAATTTTATTGACGGAGTAACTACGTACGTGCTTAATGATTAGAGGCTAGATTCGCCGAGAAACCAAACAAGGGTCGCCCCTTTGTTTTTCGTTGCCTTGCAAGCTGCAGAATGCACTACAGGAATCAGGGTCAGTGTGGTCGGCAAAAGCCGACCACATAGCCCATAAAGCCCGTGGTCGATATAGCTACCCTATATCGACGATTCCTGTAGTGATGTGAGAGGCCAGCCAGATCGATGGTCCCGGAAGAACGGAAGAGGGGAGGGGACATGGGCGGACCAAGAGCTTGGCCCATCCTTTTCAGCGTATCGTACCGATGCGTATTGCTGTAGCAAATTTTGTTATTTTTATATAGCTTATATATTGTGATAATTTGTAACGATTTTTTCGTGGCTTTTAGTAGTCCTTCCAAAGATGATAAAACTATTTTTTAATTATTTTTTATAACTTTTATAACTCTTTTTTAGTGTTCTTAAATTTAATACGATAATACACCAACGCAACGATACGCTGAAAATAAACGGAACCTAATCGGGCTGATGCTGATAGCGTAGGCAGGTTGGCAAAACATCAACAAACCTCTCCCTTTCCGGTGCCCCCCACGGAAGGGAAGGGTGCCCTTGTGTGCTGTACAAAGTGGATGCCCTTGTCACCTTTCGATCTTCTGCGCCAAACGATTCAGAATCCATCCTTGTGCTGCCGATAGAACCAACTAGTGTCAATCGCTACAAAGAGCAAAACTTCTCAAGTTTTAAATTAGGGGGGCCAAAGTTTTGGTTGTTAACGAAATCGGATCAGTTTGGACTATTAAACATTGCAGAACAATTCAAAGATCAATTTTATTTTAGATCAAAAGCTAATCGGTTTGTGACGGCGTGTTCTCCGCTCAACCACTGCGGATCACACCCCTGGTCAGATTTCTAGTCTGCTAGCCAACTCGATCAAGCTCGATTCGATTCGAAAGTCGGACCGCAAAGAAGGCGCGACTCAGATTTACCTGGTTCGGACCCCCGCGGGTAATAGTCCTACTCTGCCGAGCCTTAGCTCTTTTCTCGATTGTGGTTGAAAGGGAATGTGTTTCTGAGTGTTTGAATGCACGAATGCTCGTCCTCCTCCGTCTCCTCTCCTCCCCTTTTCTACAAGCTTTGGGTGGCGGAGAGCCGAGGGAGTAAGCGATCTGATGCTCTCGATCTGTGACAAGACACGACAGAAGAGAGGCAAAACGCCACGCCCACGCCATGCACAAGGCCAGCCTCGCGTGCCGCAAGTGGCCTCGACCCGCACGTCCGCCCGGTGAGTCTGCGGGTGGGGCCTACTGCTCCTCCTTCCGACACGGCGGCCTCCTCAAGCAAACCTTCTCTCTGCCGGTCAATTCTTCTGCGCCACATGTGATGTGCTTCCGGACTGCAAGGGTCATCATGGCAGTAATCATTTCTTCCTCTGTATATCCGCTTCGTGATGTCTCATTAAATGCGCTTCGTCGCCAGAAGAGGGAGCCTTCGTCCCAAGACTCATACGCAATGCTCCTGCCTTGAGCCCCTTTGCGCTGGGCCCCGCTGGTCTCCGGAGGGGCACGCACGCCCACGCACTTTGGTGCGTGGGGCCCTCGCCTCACCGTCGGAGGGCTCCACGCGCACTTTGGCGCGTGGGGCCCTCGCCTTGCCTTCAGGGGCTTTCGCCACGCACCCGCTGGTGCGTGGGGCCCTCCGACTTCTCGAGGGGCTCGCCAGCGCTACGGGCCTTGCTCGCCCTTTGCATCTTTGTACCCGGTATTTATTACACCGACAGTAGCCGGGTCCACCATGATCGCGAACCGTCACAGATATTTTTCCATTTCTTGTGCGGCGGAGGCGAATCGTGGGGAGACCCACCACCGCGTACCGTCGTCGATTCTCCACCGCACACGATCTTCCTTGGGAACCACGCCGCTTTTGAAACCAAAAACGCGCGGGCAATGATGGCGCCCGCAGCGTGAAGCGGAATCCAAACCGTCACGCCGCGCTTCACGCCTATAAGTACTTCTCTCAAAGCGCGGCCAATCCTTCCACACGCTAAGTCTTCACGCCGTCTGGCCTTCTTATTTGCTACCACAAAGATCTCGCCAATCGCCACCAAGCCTTTCGCCGGCGCCACCGCCAAATTTTCATGGCTCCAGCCTTGCGCAAAAAGGCCGCCGCGAGATGCCGCACCATCTTCGGAGTCGCTCTGCTGCTTCCACCGTCGATGAGGATCGGTGGCGCGGCTTCAGTCTTCGTGCCACCGACCGCCGCCAGTTTCAGCCACGGCACCATCGCGCCGAGTCCTCGCGCGGGGGAGATCGTGACCTTCTCTGGCGTCTTTGGCGGGCCTTGTCCCGCCGTACTCAAATTCTTCTTGGGGGTGCTTTCGCCTTCTATGGGATCGGCGGCGCGCCTTGTTCCCAACTCAATCATGGCCTGGTCATCTTCGCCCACCTCTGCGAGATGTTCGTGGGGCGATGCGAACCTCCCGCTACGGTGCCGACTCTTCGTCTTGCACACGGGCTCGCCTTTCAGCGCGGTTGGGGCTACTACTTGCCGCTCGCGTCACCTCGCCTTTATCCTGCCGCGGTCAAGTCCAGCTGGAAGGGCCGACACGGCGATGGTATGCGTGGAGGACTCCGGTAGCTGCGGCGATCTTGCCCTTCCCGACGATCGCGGAGCCATCGCCGGCCGGGAGCCCGGCCGAGCGATCTTGCGAAAGCACGGAGGCGATGGCGGCGCGCATTGCCGAAACTCGCCGCCAGAGCTCACCGGAACCCGTGGTGGCGGACTTTTTTGGCGCCGTCTTTGCCGCGCTTGCTTGAGCGCGCCCGCTGGGCGTACTACGGCGACAACAGCGGGACCAGTCTTTGCTCTTGGAGGTGAATACCCTCGCGCTCTTTTGGGTTCCGTACCTTCTTTCTTTCCATTTTTGGTGACAAACGACTTAACGCTTCTTCTTTGGGTGTTGGTGATGGGAGCGTCTTGGGCGGCGTGCTCGGGGCTGGTGGCGGAGCTATTGACCACGCCGACCGGCGACATCGCCTGCTGCGGGCATCCGCCCCTTGCGATTGGGACCAGCGGGGCTCAACCCCTTACTTGCAGGCGTTGCCCCGATGGAAGTCTCGGTCTGCGGTCCAAGTGGCCGGGGACCATGCAGATCCATGAGCCGCCTCGGCGACCGCCCAGCTTCCGCGGCGCTGCTGCTCTGCCGTGGTCTGCGACTCGCCAAGGCTCTCGGGAAGCGCCGCCTCATCCTTCTTGGTCGGCGACGACGGCGAGGAGGAGGGAGGGCGAGCCCAAGAGAGCGCGCCTTCAACCCGAACTTCACCGCCACCGCCGGCTCCATCGGCGGGCCTGCGCTCTGCCGCCGCTCGCCACCGCCAGCAGGCGGCGACTCATCGAACGGTGCCGCTGCGCCGATTTCTTCCGCTCCTCGCTGACGCGCTCACTGCTGCGCTTTATTCTGTGTTGGCGCTCAGACCGCCACGCTTCGCGCCACGGCCAAAGACGTCTGGTTCGACGGCGGTGATCACATCAAGCGCCACCGCCGCCGCCGCCGCAAACAAGCGACTTGAGCTCCCCTTCGCTTCGCCTTTAGGGCGCACCGCTTCAGTTGGCTTTCCTGCGCTTCGCACATTTCGCACTAGGGTTATACGCTACGGTTTTGCATACCGAACCTGTTTGTCCTTCACAGAGCAGGCGACGCTGAGCATCGAGCTCCGCTCACGCGACTTCGCCACCCGACACCTGCCCTTCCTTCGACGGAGGTCGCTCGCGTGGCGGCGGAGAGTTCGGCGCGGCGGCGGAGAACCTTTGGCCACCTCGCCCGTGGCCGCCGCCATCTCGGCGTGACCGCCGGCGTGGGGCGTTCCTTTGGTAACCGCACCTCTCCCGCACTGGCGGCGGAGGAAGCCTTGCCTTGGCGGAGCGGTTGCCGTGATGCGGCGGGCCCTTAGCCAAGAAACCGCCAAGAAGGCGATGACCAGCGAGGTGCGGCGTAATTGCCACGCCTCGCCCGCCAAGCAAATCGACCTCACTTTGAGCACTTCGAGCGCCTCCGGACCCTCGCCGACATCTGCGCGCCGCCATCATGCGCTTCCGGACGCCTGCATCCACTGGTGTTTCTGCATCCCATTGGAGGAGACGGCCGCGTAGTACGCTGGCGCCGTGGGAGCCGAACCGCGCGCCGCCCTTCCGGCGGCGCTGACGGACGCGGCGATCGAAGACGGTCGCCAAGGCGCTCTCGGCAGCATGTTCATCTTGAGCAATCGTCTTGCTCGAGCGCGCGTTTGATCTCGACGCCGCCACCGGAACCTTTTCGCCATTTGGACCGGTTTGAGCGGTAGCGGGTTGACACCGCCGCCCGATCAGCGTGTCCATGATGGGGCGCCGCTCCGGCGAAGATTTAAGGCTAGGAGGATGGCGAGACTCCGCCTTTTGCCTTGTAATTGTTGCCTATCAAAGCAAACAAACTTTTGCTCTTTTCTTTGTGAGTCTCACTTGAACTTCGCACAACTTTAACTTGCGGAATTGAACGGGGCACTGCCGCCAAAGGTTTTAGATGAGCGATTACGCATGCAAGTGAGCGCTGCTTCCTTAGGCATCTGGTTACTTCAACCCTTATGGCCTCTCGCAACCCGACTTAAACATTACGTGGCGGCGCTTAGCTTCGGAAGTGGTCTAATCATTTGGTGCCGCCGTTGGCGCATTGCCTGACCGAGCCGACACACGGGCTAGAGCCGCCTTCCGTCGCCGCCTCGCGCAGCGTAAGTTATAAGCGTTTGCCTTTGCAACTAAGGGCCATCGACCATAAGTACTTTCGCTACCGACTTTCGGCGAGAATGTTTTCTAACAGACCTTTCTAAGGCTAAGCCAGCGATCGTAAAAGCTTTAGACGAGCTTTCGCTGAAAGCGGCGCTTTCCTCGGGCATCTGGTTACTTCAACCCTTATGGCCTCTTTGCGAACCGACCCTAGACATCGCGTGGCGAGAACTTAGCTTCAGGAAGTGGTCTAGTCGCCGGTCTGCATTGTTGGCGCATTGCCTAGACCAAGCCGACACACCGGGCTAGAACCCGCTCCGTCCCGTCCGCCTCGCCCAATCCATGAGTCGTGGCGCCGTCCTTACAACTAAGGGCCATCGCCTTGAGTACTTTTTTTCGCTACCGACTTTCGACGTAATGCTTTCTAACAGACTTGAGGCGAAAAAAAACAGATGCCCACAAGGAGATGTAAACTTATCTCTTATTGAAGATGGCTTTGTACTGCGCAGCCCGAGAGGCGGCGGTGAAGGAAGAAGACCTCGCCCGCTCGGCTCAAGGGAAGGCCAAAAAGAAAAAGCTCTTGGGCGCCACCTCTGGTAGAACTTCCTCACCGCCGGCGTTCAAGTGTTCGCCAATTCGCGACCGTCCTCGAATCTGAGCTGGACCGAGCTCAAGCGGAGGCCGAGACCACCTTGAAGGGCCTCCCACGTGGGAGATAGGTTTATTGCGCCCGCTGCGCTTGGATTTTCTGCAGAGCGAGGTCGCCAACGCCAGTGTTCTCACACACACCGCCTTGCTTGATAACGGCGCGCCTTGATACTTGGCGGCCGGATCGCCATTGCCTCGGATCTCCTCCAGAGATTTACTTCATCCCGACGCGGCGGTCGAGTCTTGGTCTTCGCTGAACGCCGCCACTCTTGGGGAGCCAAGGCGAGCTCGATGGGAACACCGCCTCGAGCCATATACCGGAAGAAGGGGTCTCGTGGTGGCTCTGTTGGGAGTTGTCCGGCGCCCTGTCTGATGGGAACTTCTTCCGCCCGGCGCTGCGCGCTTCTCCAAAGGTCGAGCGCCTTGTCTTGAGCCCTTTGAGTACTTCGCGTTCGCCGCTCCACTTGCCCATTGCTCTTGGTGCGCAACGGAGGCAAAGCACGCCTTGGTACCCAACTCTTCGCACAGATCTTGGAAATCGGCGCTTTTGAACCGGCGCGTTGTCGATGATGATTCATTGGCGACACCGAACCGACGAAGACGCTCTTCATAAACTTGATAGCCGCTGCGGATGTGATCGCCGGGACGGCGAGGCTTCAACCCACTTAGTGAACTTGTCGATGGCGGCATTTAACGGATGAGTATATCCTCCGTCGCCCATGAAACGGGCCTGAATAT
Source organism: Raddia guianensis (assembly GCA_036346415.1). Lineage (NCBI taxonomy): Eukaryota > Viridiplantae > Streptophyta > Magnoliopsida > Poales > Poaceae > Raddia > Raddia guianensis. The sequence continues at coordinate 74,752,774 of CM070534.1, forward strand.
CCAAATTTCTGCACCGCGAACGGCGGAGAAGCGGAATGGTTTGCGGCGCTGGGCGGTCGGTGGATCGCTTAGCATGAAATTGGCACGCCGCATCTCCTCACCACTCGAAGGCATCACGGAGGCGATGAGGCCAATAGAAACCGTGGCGAAGGCTTTCCCAACCAACGCCCGGCTCCTGAATGGCTCCCGCATGCCTCCATGGATCTCGAGAGAATTTCACTCCGCTTCCCGAGTGGCGCGCTTCATAGAAACTCCGTTTGCGCTCGGGCGTCTGGTCCCCACCTACCGGGGCGTGGCGCTTGCAGCGCTTGCGCGCTATCTTCTCGGCCGCAGCGTCGCCGTGGATCACTCCATCCGCGGTAGGCTAGGATCGGATCCATCCACCGACCTTCCGGGACGAGTGTGGCGGCGTTACAGTACATTGTCGCCGGCGTACTCACTTTGGCGGCGTTTCCGTCTCAACCGCCTCGGCGGTTCTTCCGCCTCCTCCCTCTATCCGGGGCTGCGGCGAGATCGGTGGCGTCTCCTCGAGAGGTGGGGCTGCGTCGAAAGCGTCGTCCCGTCGGTGGGAGGCTGCGACGGACGGCAAGGTAAGTCTTTCTTCAAAGACCCGGCGGACAGTGCCCTTGACGAGGCAATGCAGGGCAGTTCATCCGCCATGTAGTTGTCACGGCGAGGATGTGCAAGCCCAAACCCTCAAAGTGCCGCTCAACCGGCGTACCTCCGCCAGTAGGCCGCCATGACGGATCCGGCGGAGAAATCCTTCCTCGCTGGTTGATGACCGGAGAGAATCGCCTTTACTTGTAGCCGGATGCCAAGGGTCGGCCACCCCGAGCCCCATGGCGATCCTTCATACTCCGCGACGTTGTTGGTGGCGCGGAAGTCCAGCACCACAGTGCGCCGGACGACATCGCCCGGTTGAGACACCAGACGACGCCAAATTTCAAATTTCTCCGGCGGAATGAGCCGTCAAGAAGAGAGTCCACGGCGAGGAGGTCAGGTATCTTCGACCAGTGTCCGTCGAGTCCACTCGCTAATGAACTCCGCCAGAGCTTGCCTTTGATGGCCACTCGGGAGCGAATTTGAGATCGAATTCGCCACTCCATGGCCCATTTAGCGTCGACCCGTCGCCTCGCGGTTGAAGAGGATCTCCGCAAGGGATACTTAGTCAACACTGTGACTTCGCCCTGTAAGTAGTGGCGTAGCTTTCGAGATCTTTGTCGGCCTGGCGTAGAGCATCTTCGGTCTTGTGAATACCTTGTTTGGCGTCGTGGAGGACCTTCTTGGCGTAGTAAATGGGACGCTGAGCGCCTCTCTTTCCGCCACTAGCACCGCGCTGACCGCTGGGGTTTGCCGGCGTAGAGGATCAGCGGCTCGCCCGGTGCAGGGCGACCAAAGACGGCGGGGAGGTAAGATACTTCTTGACCGTCGAGCGCCTCCTGCGCCTCCGCCGTCCACTCGAATCGGTTGGTCTTCTTTAGGAGCTTGAGCGGTGGGAGACTTTTGTTCCCAGGCGAGCTATAAAGCGGCCAGGAGGTCAAGCGACCCACCAAGCACTTGCATCTGCCAAGTCGCGTCGGGGCTTCATGTTCTCGATCGCTGCGATCTTGTCGGGGTTCGCCTCAATCCCCTCGGGAGCGAGAATCGGCGGTTTGCCGACGGAACGGCGAACACGCATTCTCTGGATTAAGCTTGATGCGATGCTTCCTCGGGTTGGCGAAGGTTTCTTCGGTCGCCGATCAACTCCTCCGCCTTCTTGGACTTCACCACCAGATCGTCGACGTACACCTCCAGGTTCCGCCCTATTTGGGAGCGGTGAAGCGATATGCATGGCCCTCGATAGGTTGGGCCCAGATTCTTTAGTCCGAACGCCATCCTCGTATAGCGATGAGCGCCCATGGGCGTAACGGCGGTCTTGTCTTCATCTTCTTGACCATGCTAATCTGGTGGTACCCGAGTGCGCATCCGAGCTCTGTTGCCGCCGCACCCGCAGATTGAGTCGACGATGAGATCGGCGCGGGCGCGAGTACGGATCGCCGAACACGCCTTGTTGAGGTCGGTGAAGTCCACGCATCCTCCAATGCCCGTTGGATTTCTTGGCGAGGCGGGTTCGCGAGCCACAGGATGGGCGACACTACGGACGACCCCGCCTTAAGACTTGTCCGCCTCTGGCGGATAATTTCTGGCGCTCCGATTGCTTCGGACCTTCGCATGATCGGTCGCGGCCGGAAACGTCGCCAATTGTGCTCAATCACCTCCACAGGGACCCGACCATGTCGGACGGTTGCCACGCAAACACGTCTGCGTTAGGCTCGAGGAAGGAGACGAGCGCGCCTTCCTATTTGGCGCCGAGAGGCGCCCGCCCGAACGGTCTTCGCCGGTCGACTTCGCTCAGGAGACCACCTTAACCTCCGCGACGAACCGGGAGGCACGGGTCTTCACGGAGGAGCTCCCAAAGTCGAAGCCTCGGCCTTCAGGCATCGACGCCCGCCAACGCGAGCGTCCTTGTCGCAGCGGAGCGCCCGGCGATCCACTTTCAAAGCGATGGGGCGGTGGCCGGGATCTTCACCACCATGTACGCATAGTGGCACACCGCCATGAACACGGTGGTGCCGGCCGACCTAGTATGGCGTTGTAGAGGTCGAAGTCCGCCACCTCGAACTCGAGCATCTCGGTGCGGAAGTTGCCGAACCTCCGAAGGTTCCGGAGATCGATCGCCCGGCCGACGGACGGACTCGGCCCGGCGCAATGCGAAGAATGGGGCGCCGGACGAAGCTCCAGCTCTTTGGATCTGGGCGCCCATGGCCGACCCGGCGACGGAGGTTGAGGAACTCCTCCGTCTACCAAAGACCGCCCTAGCCTTACATTCCGGACCGTGGGTGCAACCACGATCGGGAGATGCCAGGCCGGATCTTGGTTGGGTGATCGGCTTTGATGAACGCGATCGGCCGCTCCGACCATGCCGTACCTCGTCGACCCAAAGCCGAACGCGGCGGCGACACCTCCCTCATCGCGCTTAAAGCTAGCGTGGGGCGGATAGGTGGCGAACTGTCGTGGATGGCGGCAACCTCGCTCTCCGCTGCTGAAAACCAAGCGAAGCCGTTTCCTTGCCCTTGCCGCGCCGGACGCTGCTTCGCTCATCGCTCGTGGACTCGCTTGTCCACCATCTTCTTCGACGACATGGCGATCGCCGTCGTGGGAGTTGTTGCGGTGAATGGGGCGGTGGGGCCTTCCGTCCCGCTCACGGGGCGATGATCTCGCCGCCGTCGCGGCCGCGAGCCGTCGCGACCACGCCGATCGCCATAACCGCCGCCTCGGCCGCCCTGCGGGGACCGTACCGCCGGCGCGCGACCTCCTCCTCTTTACGCCCGCCGCGCCCATTCTTGCGGTAGCGCCGCGTCGTCGTCGTCGTCGTCGTCGCCGCGCTTCGGCGGCTCATGAATCTGCCGGTCTCGGCCGCCTTGCGCTTCTTCTTGTCCTTGCCGCGGGGTTCCTCGAGGTTCGGCCTCGCCGCCGCAGAAGCCCGCCCGCCCGCATGGCCGGGCGGATGCGAGCTCTCACTTTGAAGGCGCACTTGTCGCCAAGGTGAAGAGCTCCTCCGTCGTCTGATCTTGCGGGTGGCCATCTTCTCTTTGACCTTGGGGTCTCGGGCGCCTCTCTGAATGCCGTGACCACGGCGTCGATGGAGATGTCGGGGATAGTGTTGCGGACTGGTAGGCGCGCCGAATATAGTCGCGCAATGATCTCCTTTCTTCTGCTCCCACGTTGTGGAGGTCGTCTTCTACCGGGCTGCTCGAAGGTGCCACGAAGTTGGTGACGAAGAGCTCCGAGAGCTCCTTCCATGACCCCACGGACTCGGAGGCGGGTTCATGAGCCACGGCGGAGCTCACGGTGAGGACCGCGGGAAGTAGTTCGCGAGAACCTTCCCGACCCTCGATCGGTGCATTACCGTCGTATAGATCTGCAAAATTCATCGGGGTTGGTGGAGCCGTCGTACTTTTCGATGGGGCGGACGAAACCGTTCCGACCCATCGACGGCGCAGACTCCTTAGAAAAGGCGCGGCACCCAGCGTCGGGAGCCTCCTGCTCTGGGCGCGTCCTCGCCCGCCGCCCGTCGCTTAGGCGGCGCCAAGAAGCGCCACCCTCACCGGCGGGCAGCTCTGGGGAACCCTCTTGCTGGTCCCAGCGCCGGGCGGCGACAATGTGATCGCGCCTTCGGTCGCGACCCTGCGGAGCTTGTCACGCAGTCTTCTCCATCTGCAGTGGCGGTCCTCCGGATGGGACCGAGATCGCGCCACCGCGACGCTTCGCCGGCCGAGCCCCGTAGGGTCGTCGCTCTTGTCGTCTTAGCCCCGCCTCACCAGAGATCTGCGAGAGGGCGCGAGGGCAACAAAAAACGGAGGGGCGCGAAGCGCCGGTTCCCCGCCCCTGAAACTTGCACCACCGCCGCGGCGTCGACGTCGCGGGCCAAGGCGGCCAACCACGGCGCCCGCCGGAGTCGATATTACGGAACCGGTGGGTTTTCAGCAAGGCCACGCGCGTGGAGGTTCTGTCTTTGAGTGCACTCCTCCAAGGCGGCGCCGCCTAACAGCGGCCGCTTCGCCGAGGCTCCAACCTAGGCGGGCGGCCACCGCCGGGTGATCCACCGCCATCGCCGCGGCGACTCGTGGCCACGGCTCTAGCGATCGCTTCTGCACCATCGCGGATCGCCGCTCCGCCATCGCCTCTGAAGAAAGGTCGAAGAGCTCGAACCGATGCTAAGCGCTCCCCTACAGGCGCGCCAGCGACGGCGTGTTCTCCGCTCAACCATGCGGATCACACCTGGTCGATTTCTAGTCGCTAGCTAACTCGATCAAGCTCGATTCGATTCGGCGTCGGCCGCCACAAGAAGGCGACGACTCGATTACCCAGTTCGGACCCCTCGCGGGTAATAGTCCTACTCTGCTGAGCCTTAGCTCTTTTCGATTGTGGTTGAAAGGGAATGTGTTTCTGAGTGTTTGAATACACGAATGCTCGTCCTCCTCCGTCTCCCTCTCTCCTCCCCTTTTCTACAAGCTTTGGGTCAAGGAGAGAAAGGGAGTAAGCGATCAGTGCTCTCGATAATCGACAAGACACGACAGAAGAGGCAAACGCGCCACGCTTGCACGCCAGCACAAGCGCCGCCTCGCGCGTGCCGCAGTGGCCTCGACCCGCACAGTCCGCACGCCGGTGAGTCTGCGGGTGGGGCCTACCTCCTCCTCGACAGGCGGCCTCCTCAAGCAAACCTTCTCTCTGCCGGTCAATTCTTCTGCGCCCACGGTGTGTGCTCGGACACTGCAAGAGTCCTTTATGCGGTAATCATTTCTTCCTCTGTCTATCCGCGTGATGTCTCATTAATCGCTTGTCCTTCAGAGGCAGAGGGGAGCCTTCGTCCGAAGACTCATTCGCAATGCTCCCGCTGCCCTGGGCCCCGCAGCGGCGGGGCCCTCGCTGGTCTCGAGAGGGCTCATGCGCACTCCGCTTTGGCGCGTGGGGCCCTCACCTCACCGTCGGAGGGCTCGCCACGCACACTTTGGCGGCGTGGGGCCCTCGCCCGCTGACGCGTGGGGCCCTCCCGGCCTTCCTAGGCCTCTTTGTACCCAGGTATTTATTACACCGACAGTTTGCATCATTTAAATTGATTTTTTTAAAAAAAAAAGGATCAATTTTAATTGATGGTTCGTCGAATTGGACTAGGTCGATAACCTGGCAAACCTCAGATCATTGGATCCCACACGGATGGAGCTTCCTTCCGGCAAAGGATGACTACCCCCCAACCCCAACATTTATATAATTTCACTAATAATTCATAGCATTTATACTATATTATAATAAACTTGCAAAAAAAGTCAATATGTAGTAATAATTTATACATTATTAAGCATTTTTCTCAAACTTGGAGTATAATTCGGGCATTATGCCGCTTATTAGGGCATCTCCAACTGCATGCCCCCAAATAGACATGCCATCAATGTAGAGTTAAATTATTTGGGGCACAATGTTGAGGAGGTGAAGACCGATGAGGTGTTTGGAATAGTAAATACAAAAGGAGAAAAAGATGAATAGAGATAGAAAAATGAATGGTGATCGAACATTTTCCAAAATGAATCGAGACGAGGCAGGGAAACAAGGAAAACATGGAAGATGCCTTAGATGACACACAATAGAAACTACGGAGCTTCGGCGGCCAACGGCCAACCACACAGGAGGTCGCACATATAGGCCTGGTTCTTTTCAACGTTGAGTAAAGTTGAGTTTCACGTAACAAAACTTGATAGTCCTCGTAAAAGGGTGTAAAGAGGCCGAAAAAATAATTTAAAAATAGTTTTAAAATTTTGATATGAACACTAAAAGTTTTAAAAAATCGTTATAAATTATTAAAACATATAGGCTATATAATAATAATAATTTTTGGTACAGTAAAACTTAACTCAGCTGTACACCGAAAGGAACAAGTCCATGTAGCTAAGGCGGGTGGTGGAGGTGAGCCTGGGCCCCGGGGTCGCCACACTAAATCACTGATGACTGATGGCTCGCTGAACCGAGAGAGAAAGTGGATGGATATTCGTGCAGGATGGAAGAGGCAGCGCGACCGATCCGCACACGGCTGTTCCTTCGACTGGTGGGTGGGCCCGTTTCAGCACAGCAAAGCATCAGCCAACCAATCAACTCACGCCCCGTCATTTCCCTCCTCTTCTTTTACCGCCTTCACAAAGGAAGGTGATGTACGTTCCATGTCCGAGCGGCAGTTGATGCTATCAACTCAGGTTTGGAGCTTAGCTGAGCTAGCTCGAGTACACCGTACACGTTGCTACAAATGATTAGTGAGTGTGTGTGTGTGTGTGGGGATTGCTCTGAAACCTTTTATTCTATCTCTGTTGCTTGTTGCTGACACTTAGACATGTACAGTGGGCCTTAATTGGACCTAGTTTATCTACACAAAAGAACCCAGCCCAACAAAAATTAGGCGTTTAACTTTCGAAATGATCTGAGCAATTTGAATAATCGAGCTTGAGGAGCTTTCGAGATAGTCTTGAGATTCAGATTCATTTTTGTTTGACTTGCTTTTTAAAGCGTTAGGACCCACTTTCAAAACATTAAAAAAACATACTCAAAAAACTCAAAGCATATGTCTTTTTAAAACATAGATAGGTCGTTAAGCTGTTAAACCGTTAAGCTGATAAGCTAAAAAGAACTGGGCCTTAATCATGCTACACTGTTCTAAGTACGCACATTACAAGCTTCCCTCAGCGAGATCTTTTCTATCGTAAAACTACGTCCAAAAACTCTTAGTACAACATAAACAAGCGGATTAGCTTCAATAAAAAGATTTAAAGATCGCGCAAAGTTCAATTAAAGATTCATCTCAGCCGCTTAAAACATTGAGCACAAATGATTTCGTCCGAGTTCTAGATCCCCATTTAACTAGCTTTGTTTTTTTTCTAAAAAAATTTCTGCTGGCGGATGCAACCAAGTTGGGGCACCGATCAATCCTAGATGAGATTTGGGTCTACCCATATCTCACACCCTGCCCCATCCATGGTACATATCAATAACAAGATGTGATGGCAAAAATCATTGCTCATTTCTCTCTCCTCCCACACTCCAAACAAGCCTCCTTCCACACCCCACTCACAGTCGTCAGCTGTTTCTCGCACCCTCCCATATACAAATTGTATAATACAGTGACTTTCTTCTACCCTCTTCCTTTAGGCCTTATTTGTTTCAGATTAACTCCTCCTCTAGACCTTGTTTGTTTTAGATTAACGTTGAGTTGCGTTTTACTGTAGAAAATTTGTGATCCACTAGAAATACGTTTTAAAAAATTCACAAAATTATGGAAAAAATATTTTGCGAACTCTAAGAAGAACTATTTAAAACCCCATAAAAATAACTACAAAATATTACAACATTTGGCCTATACAAAAATAACAAATTTTAATTTAATTTGATTTGATTTAATCTAAAACAAACAAGGCCTTAAAGTCCTTAATTAGCCACCACAACCCACACTGGACAGGAGTGGCCGTCCCCAATGGCGGTTGCGCCCTTCTCAGACCACCCCATGCTATCTTGTGATCTCTAAATTTCGTACAGGTCAGCGGCCACTGGACATGGAGCTACGTACGTACTGTTTCTGATCGACGTGTACGTTGCTGCAAAATGGGATGTGCATACCGGCATCATTCTATGTAGCTGGCACGACTGCAGAAAGGAAAGGAGAACCGGAGAGGTCGTGTCGCGTCGCGTCGCATCGCTTTTGCAGGACGATGGCCGGGTGCAGTGCAACACTGTGCGACTTTACCTCTAATCGTTGTCAGTACACATGCCTCCATTAGCTAGACAGTTTAATTTGCGTACGTGGCCGAGCCGATCGATGCAGCTAGCTAATCCAGAAAGAGAGCACTAACTAATGTGTGTTTTAGGAACCGAGCCGTAGCTCAGTGGTAAAGCACCGGCTGTGCTGTCTTTTCGTGCCTTTGTTGTCATTTGTGCAGTGGTGTGTCTGTCTGTTTAAGTATGGTGTGTGTGTTGGGTGCGTGCGTAGGGGTGTGAATGTTGGGTGTGTGCGTAGGGGTGTGAGTTTCGGCGATGCAAGCAGGTCGACCAGCAGGCTGCCTGTAGGCCGCCGCTCCACCCCACCAGATTTAATTGGCAGTTACGCAGAGCCTACTAGCGCCTGCTAACAAAACCTGCGGGCACCTACCATAGCCTGTTCTAGTCCTGCTAAGCGATTCCTCTGCTATTTGATTCAATTCTCCAGGTCATCACCATGATGGGGTGCTTGCCATTGCTATTTCCAATTATTCAGTTAGCAATTCTCGGCGAGAATGTGCAGATGATCGATTCTTTTATTTGGAGAACTCACCTCCATTCAGCTGTTGATCACTGTGATCGTCAGGATGATCAGCTGGCATTAAGGACGGCATTGAAATAAATAAACTGAAACGATGTCTGTATGTTAAAAAAAACCCGATTAACGTGTATGGGTTGAAAAATCCTCAAATCAATCTACATCGTGTGCCAAAAAATCCCAAATCATCCTGTACCGTGTGCTCAACAATCCCCAAATCAAGCTGGAATTTGCGCATCTTCAAATCAATCTGCAATGGCCGAATCGCCGCCGCCGGAGCCACCTGGCGCGCCGCTGGTAGACCACGCCGGGACGCGCCGCTTCCTCCCTCCGCCACGCTGGGGAAGGCGCGCCCCCGCACTTCGCCAGTTCGCCGCCCCCGGTTTTGACCCGCTGCAGATCAGGGATGGGGAGTTGTACTGGCATAGCTATGTTGGGAAGGAGAGCCGGCAGGGGAGAGGCGCCGCTAGACACTGGAGAAGAGGCAGCGACGGTCATGGGTTGGCGGCGGCGACCCTCTCACAGCGACATGGATTGGAGATGAGGCGCACTGGGATGTCCAGTATCCATCGAATAGCAGGTTCTAGCAGGCTTCGCAGGCCAGCCTTCTAAGCCCGCAACAAAATTAGCAGGTGACTGCGGGGAGCCACTAAGTCCATTTTTGTAGGCGGGCCTAGCAGGTTAGCAGGCTGGCCCGCGCCTGCTTGTACCCTTAAGTATCGCACATAAACAGATACTACTGTACCCCGAAAAGAGGTCTCAAAAAAAAAACTGATGCGTGCTTTCGCCCCCTAATGTCAATGCAAGTGGCTGCTGATCGAGCTCGATCGCCCGAACTTGTCGGTACACGCGACAAGCCAGCGGACACGATTTCTTGTCCAAAATTAACGGTCGGTCCGAAAGGGAGGGTTGGCACCTAATTTCTTGTCCGAAAACTAACAGCTCATACGACCCCTAAACGATTCAAAAATTTAGTGAAAACATGTAAAAATATAAATTATGTTTAAAACAAATCAAAACAAAATAAATAATATTTATATTTTTTTGTTAATGAGACAAATGATTAAATACGTGTACAAAAGTTAAAAGCGTCAAACAAGGAAAAAAAAAAGGGATCGAGTAAGCGGATTGCGTGTGCGTAATCATCCGGGTTGAGGCTATCTCCAACAGGAACCCCTAAATTTGATCCCCTATAGCCTCATATACAAGTTCCCTTAAAAAAAATCTCTCCCTATATTTCTCCTATCTCCAACAGCGTTCCCTATATGGAGAATTGTATAGGGGGAGGAGAGAGAACCCCTATATATAAGGGAATGGAGAGAAAAACTCTATTTTAGGGAACGGAATAGGGAATGCTGTTGAAACACATAGGGGAAGAATCTGTCCCCTATTTTAGAGTAGAGGCTGCTTTAGGGGAGCCGGTTGGAGACAGCCTGAGGGACATTGAGAAAGTTCTGATAGAAAAACGCCTTCATTTTTGCGGTCTTTTTACCTTGCCGATCAAGCTCAGTTCCACGAACCGCCCAGCAAAACCAAGCAAAATTCAAATTCAAAATCATAAGGATTCGCATGGTAGCATTAACGACAGCGTGTCCACGATGTTTTCTCATTTCCCACAAAAGTTTTTTATGTACCTCCTCTGATTCACACAAAACTTTTTGCTTTGGCCATCGATACTGTCTTCGTAATACAACTTTAACCACCAATTATCATTATATTTTTTTTAAAAAAAATATATTGATGGGGACACGGGGGCGGCCCGATCTTTTGGTGAGACTCGCAGGGTAATTTCGATCTATTCGGAAGACAACCTTGATGATCCGGCTACCAACCTCGCAAGGATGACAAACCGGCGATCGCTAAACCACCAAACCTACTCGTTATCAACCACGCCAAGAACGCGATTAACTTGACCACGAAGGTTGTTTCCTGCAAGCGATCGAAGAACAAGCAAGAAACAAGATAAATGCAATCTAAAATTACAAATATGGATGAAGCACTTGGATAGATTTAAGGTTCGATAACTTGACTTGGGTGGTCCAGCCGACACACGCAAATTCGAGGAGGGACGCACACGGGGTCTACCAACACACAACCAAACCTGCGTCTAAACAGCGGCGTCTACACCATATATGAGAGGAGCGGCGGTTAGGAGGGAGTGCTGGACGTACTAGGGTTTCCTTAGGGTGCCCACCACATGGGCCTCGACCCAACAAGCTTACAAGGCCCGGTTTGGCCCAACTTATTGATGCAGCACCTTGTTTCGATGATTCCCGTTATTCTAGGACGAATTTTGAAGTGAAAATAGATCCGTTGGAAAGCTTATCTCCGAAGTTTTTCGTAGAGTGGTAGAACGTAAAAAACGGACATCGTATGTGACATGGGCATCTGTTTGAAGTTGTGCTGCGCGCAGATGGCCGAACTGGACTTGTAGTCGAGCTGTGCTTTCTCTTAGACCGTCTTTGGAGTGACAAGATATTTATGACCTGAAGGAGTGGATTAGGTGGAGATACTCCTTTCTTGATTGCGCCTTCAAATATGGGTGGCGCCCAAGGTGGCGGCCGAAATAACAAAGACGATGGCGCCATATCCGGAGGCCAACTGTGTGATCGATCCGGCCAAAGTGGCGGTCGATGGAACCATGTCAATGAAGCCATCGTGGTAGACGTATAAGAAGTAGACGATGCAGTGACTTGTCGCCAACTTATCATGATCGTAGCGGAAGTAGGGGAAGGTGTGGCGGTCACATTCATGCGGAGGAGGAGCAGAAGGAGGAGGAGAAGCTGAAGATCTGGGAGGAGGATGAGGAGAAGAAGAGGGAGGTGGCGGCGGCTAAAGGCGCCGAGCAGGCGCGGGATGCGGGGACGCTCATGGCGGAGGTGTTTGACGCGGTCTCCGGTGTGCGGCGCGCGTACGCCACGCTCCAGGGCGCGCACTACCCCTGGGACCTCAACAAGATGCGCGCCGCTGACGCCGCCGTCGTCACTAAGCTCCGACACCTCGCGCGCCTCAGCAACCGCTTCCACCGCTCCGCCGCTGTGGGCCACATCTTTGCCCCAACCACGCGGCGCCTTCTCCTTGCTCCTCGACCCCGCTGCGTTCTGCCGCGACGGCCGTGTGGAGGCCGTGAGGGGCGACGGCGAGCATCAGAGGGCGGTGGGCGGCGGCGCGCACCCACGGACACCCCTGTACGACGAGTTCCTGCGTGTTGCTAAGGCCGTGTGGATGCTCCACCTCCTAGCATTCGCGCGCGAGCCGCCACCCAGACACTTTGAGGCTGGCCTATGCTAAAAATAGATTAAAGAAAAAATAAATGCCACATGGACTTCTTAGATGGTAAAACCACCCATGTGCTGCGCTGAATTGGCAAAACCACCTGTAAAACCACTCGTGGGGGGTATTTGCACTGGTTTTAATATTTTGGAGAACAGAATATCTAGTTTTCAAAGCAAGAGGGTATGTGCGTTAGGCGGTAAGTAGATTTTTTTTTTCAAAAATTTAATGGAATGTACAGACAGGAGAGTTGGCATGCACGGGCGGCACGGGTGCCCGGGTGGTGCGTGCAACGGGAAACCCGAGGGAGGGAGGGCAGCCGCGCCCGCGCGAATTCAGGGACAACACAGCACAGAGCACACCATCCATCCATCTGCCCGCATCTCTGCCAAATCATTCACCCGCGTCACCTCTCATCTCCAACGGCCCCAGACGTCGGCCGCGCGTGCGCCGCCATCGAGTGACGCCGTTGCCGGCCACCGCCATGCTCCCGATCTTTTATTTGTGCATGCTCACACACGCACACACACACTGGCCGAGCGATAATGCTTTTTTTTATTATCAACAAACATTGCGGGTAGAACACAAAACGCTTAAAAGTGGGTATGCATGGAAAACCAGAAAAAAAAAAAACACAGAGAAGGGAGAACATATATAGAACAGGGAGCCGGTGAATTAATTAACCTGTCATTCACCACAATAGCCACGTGGACATGTATAGAACATAGACGGTCGACGGATGTAGGAGCCAAACACAGACATGGTTAGCGCGTCTTAGAAGTATATAATGGTAATTAAGCACGTGTCGAAGCTTCTTCCCCGTCTATCCTCACCGGTTTATAATTTTGGACCGGTACAGCGGTACTGTAGCTAGAACACTCAGCATATATAAAGCATCACTAGAGTCTAGAGACACTATAGGAAACATCAACAGTTTCAAGTGCCAACAATTTTGAGCATCACTGTCTCGACGGCTTGGCTGTCGAGAGTAGTTCTCTCGACGGCTCTTTAAAAAACCGTCGAGTATAATGCATTAGACGCCGTTACCGTGCGACGGGCTTAGTCTCGACGGCTACTAATGAACAGTCGAGATAAAGAAGCGGGGCCATCAACCCAGCCTTCCCTAGTGACGTACTCTCGACGGCCACCGAAAAGCCGTTGAGATAGATCATGTCCGAATGTTCATTAGTGTCGACGGCTGTAAGGAGACCGTCGAGGGTACCTTGTCCAGATGTTGTGTAGTCACGACGGCTTACTACGGCAGCATCGTAGATATATAGCTAGCCGCCTAGCCCCACGTAACGATACGTACAGATTACGGGCATAACAATGCCAGATTTGGTTGGGCCCCTGGCCCCTGCATGCCCCGGCACCGTGCCATGCATGCATGCATGCATGCATGCGTACGTGGCAGCATGTTCTCAACAAAGCGACGACGAGACATCGATAACGCATCGATGGATGGATCCACTGCCCTGCCACGGACGGCTAATAATGCCACATCCACCCAGCACGTACGAACAACTGCAGGAGTGACAAAACTGTAGGTGCAGGATGGTACGTACGTGCACACACGTGTGTGTGTCATGCATGCACAATAAAAGAATGTATAGATCGCTCGACACCGTAGAATGTAGATACGTACGTGCGTCGCGTCGCAGAGGCAGAGATCAATATATAGACACCGTAGACGCATGCATACATACCGATCCCTTCGGTTCGCGATTTGATTTGTTTTGATTTTCTTTAGCAGAGCCTTCTTTTTTTTACAAATTGGAGTATTGCGTCATCGCGTGTAACATTTTATAACAATTTCATCGAGATTTATATATAGAAACTTTTTAAGTAAAAAGTTTTGAAAATATTTTTTTATTTTTATACTTTTTAAAAAGCTCTTGACTTCCAAACTAAACCGAATATATCCAACCGCAAATCGGATATATGCACACACGCATGCACAAATTTGCATGTAAGCCCGCACGCAGTCACGTACGGCAGGCGTGTGCAGCTGTGCATGCAGACTGTACTATTAACAGAGTCAAACCCACTCCACCTCACACCCCAACCCATATTTGTCTGCTCACTTTTCCGATCGAACCCATATCACGTTTAAAATCCCTTGAAACTAATCTAGTTAACCCTATCCATTATATATAATACTAGTGGTGATCGCGCGCGGTCGCGCGCATGGTCAGCGTACCGTGTTGGCTCTGTTTTTCGTTGTATCGATTTCTAAAATTTTTTTTCATAAAAAGGATCATCTCATTTGAAAACATAATAGGATTTTTCAGAAATTTTGCAATATAGTTACTCAGAGAAGATACAAAAGCTGCTTTAGCAACTATGAAGTACAACAACAGTTTATTGATTGAACGACGAAACTTATTATTGCCTACCTTTTTAGCCAAGCTAAGCCATTCAGTTTAATATCCATGCAGCCTAGTGGTTCATAAGCAGCCCATGCTAAAAAAACATTTCGTTTAATCTATTCGAGCACTATATAATTTACACCTATATAGGGCAATCTCGTAGAGAGAGCAAACAATTTGGGGAGTGACAGAAAGGGAAGAACTAAACATATTATAAGCTAGATGTACCTGACTGCATAAACACAATTCAATAGAACCGGGAAAGTAACAGATGAGCGAAGCCCACGGGGATCAATACCAAAATATGAAACCGAGAAAGTTTTAGCATGCTGAACTGGAATCTGCAAAATTAAGGAAGCACAGCTTAAGGCCAAAGAGATCAGTCTTGAAATATGAAACCTGAGAAGTTATACCATGTTGAATTGGAATCGACAAAACCTGGAAGGCACAGCTTAGAAAGAACAGTCCGAAACGTGGTTCATCACATATTATGTTCTTTGGTAAAAGAAATGAAACGACTAACATGTTATGATCTTGTCACTTCGATACTCACTGAGTTAACAGGCGCTCAATTAAATCACATTTAATCCTTCCTAAGTGTAGCAGCCTCGTATAGCACTACCAGTGGTACAACCGTACACAGGTTATTGGCAACACAGCAATAATGTGAACGGATGCACCTATAATAATATGTTAACCAATTTCATACAACAGATAAGGATGGCAAAGTACAATCTGGATATCACCTAAAACTAATGCAATATGGGTATTACCTGCAGGGAACTCTTCCAATCGATAGAACATATTTTTTCAAGCCTGATGACATTCACAGCATAAACAATCATTCGACGAAAAGCAAAAACACTGCTATTTCCTGCCGATAGAAGTGTCAAAAGCAACGATAGCTACCTAGAGGTGTTGGTTACTATAGGTTTTCAAAATTTTAAGCAGCAGACCATCATCCTCCAAAGGACTATACTCTGCAGGTGGCAGGTTTATATATTAAATATTATTGTATACAGGAAAATAGTACTGTCAAAACAATTACGCAAATGAAGGGCATAAGAAGAATTAAATAATTGTATGATCTCATATAGCCCTATGAGACAAATAATTTACTCATTTGCAAACGATTCCAAATAAGCCAATATCCTAAACAGAACGGAGAAGTGCTATGGTCTATTGAAAATATAAATCAGATCAGTGAACTCCTCATTCAATGAGATAAAGAACCAAACTTTACAAAGCTAACTGGAATAAACAAAAAGCAAGGAAAATCACATCATACTTTCGTACTTTTACCTAATTACCTGATCAATATGCAGAGTTAATGAACAAAATAAGAAAACAATGCCTCTGAGCCACTGCTTGAGCAGATATGCAGTGAGCTGAGAAAATTGACAGCGCCTGCATCCCATTCACAAAATACGAATTATTTGATATGTAGTAAGCAGGGATGATGAAGTAAGGCTTAAAGCCTCGAACACCACCTCTCCGTTGCAGCGATAGCAAGGGGAGCACCGGCTGGAGCAGCTGACGGCAGTGCACAAGGGAGGAGAGGAAGACGACGACAGCGCCTGGAAGGCGGAAGGCGGCAACAGCAGCGGCCATCCCGAGGCCCACCGTCCGCGGATCCAAGGCGCACGTTGTTGAAGGAGGTGGGGCGGGCTGGCGTTGGCGAGGAGAGGGCAGCAATGGCGAGCAGGCGGCGGAGGATGTAGAAGCAGAGGAAGATGGCCAGTGAATCAAGGCCAAAGACCATTCTAGCAACAACTAAAAATAGCAAATGCATATAATCACAAAATTGATGCACGTAATAGTTCGATCTGTACTAAGAGCAGAGGATGTCGAAGCAGAGGAAGATGGCCTGGGACGGAGACGACGGCGGGAAGGGCGGCGCGGGGAGGCAGCGGCTGCCGTGGCCGGATCCGGGCCGGGAGGAGGAGGCGGCGGCGGACTGGGATGGAGGCAGCGGGGGGAGGGAGCGGCGGCGGCGAGGTGGCGCGAGGCGACAGAGGAGAGGAGGCGAGAAGTGGAGGCGTCGCCGGACCTGGCCATGGCTAAGAGGGGCGCGGCAAGGTAGAGGTCGCAACGGTCGGATCCGCTCCGAGAAGAGGCGGCGGCGACGTAGGACGAAGGCGGCAGCAAGGTAGAGGCCGGCGCGGTCGGATCCGCTCCGAGAAGAGGCGCCAGCGGCGGGCTGGGACGGAGGCGGCGGTTGGAGGGGCGGGCCGTCGAGGCGGGGGCAACAGATGATTGAAGGAAGCGGGGGTTGGTTTAGGGTTACGGGAGAGTTGCGCCGATGGGAATGAGGCAGGGGGAGGAGACGGCGCGGCCAACCCTAGCCCGATGGCAAAGCGGGTAATTTCTCCCCAACCCCAGGTGTATCTACGAAGGCCAAAAGGGCTGATTCGCGCGCGACGGAAAACCTCGAGGGGGTGGGTGGAAACGTGCGGCGAGGCGAAAGCGCTGAGCAGGGGCCGTTCGGCGAAGAGACGGGACTGAAACATAAATCCGAGGACTTCAGGGGTTTTTTTGCAAAGCCTACCCCCCGGAAGGGTCACGATCATGCGGACGGAACGCTGGCTGCGCGACGCGACCGGACGGCCGGTGTTTCGCTGGTGACGTGGCCTCGGGAGAATGAGTTTATAGCTAGCGCTATAATGTTCTTTTGAATATCACCCTAAACCAAACCAACCCAGTCCCTTCCCATGGGTTTTCAACCCATCTTAGGCCGCTGCCAAACCAAACACTACCGATATGGCAAACACCTATGGTGTTTGAGGCTTGCATTACATGTTCCCTCTAGTTCCATAGTATTTGACGTTTCAGATTTATCCTAAGTTAAACTTTTAAAACTTTATCTATAAAAATCTTTAAACTGTTTGGATTATGTACATAAACACCGTACGTATATAAATTTGTCTTGAAAAATACTTTCATAGTATCATATGTTTGCACATTTTGTAAATATATTTCATTACTGATTGATGATCAAAGTTGCATTTAGAAGACGCAAAACGACAAGTATTATAAAACTGGAGGAACTTGCTAGCGGGCTTAACACACTAATTACGTAATGACTATTGAGTGAGTGCAATACATTGAGAAAAAACTATTAAGAGCATCCCCAGCAGGGGCATTATCAAGCCCCCCTGTAGTCTGCTTTTTTTTGAATTTTTAGGGCGCGGTTATTGTAGCTACAGTAGAATAAAGAGCCTGCTGGGGATGCTCTAACAAAAAGATGATTGAATTTTAAAGACCAAAAAATGGAGAATCATCTAGGGATTAAAATAAAAACCCAAAAATTCAAAAAAATAAAAAATATCAGAATTATTGCACACCAAACTTTTATAAAAACATCAAAACGTGTTCCCATATTCAGACCATCAAAAATCACATTTGCTTCGTCCAATTCCTTTCAAAAATGCTTCACAATAACAGTTTGTAAAGTTGCAAGAAATTAGCATGCGTTAGTGCACATGTCCCCCAAATTATAGTGGTTGCATGTTGATTGCTAAAGAGAACACACATGGATAAATAATGCCTCCTATAAGATATATTCTGAAATAGTAAAGCATGTGTGCCCTTATTTTTTCTTGCAACATAGTTTTGTTACTACTTCAGCAAGTTTAATTAGCTAATTTCAAAAGGTTCTCAAAATTAGAGACAATTAATAATATCAGAACAAAGTACGTATTAAGCTGCACATTTACACTATTTGGAGAAAAAAATAAGCTACCCATTTACACCATCTAACTCAACAAAATAGAAAACAAAATTTGCATAAGAAATGTCTTGACACACTTACACCATCTAATAAATTTCAGCACAATCGAAGTGCATTGCATGCCTTGTGAGTCTATAGAAATAGCACCTACACACTTACAACAAAATAGCAACGACGGTGGCAGCGGCAAAGCCGTGGCTAAGCACAAAGCACCCATGGCCATGGATGAGAAACCGATTTAAACACCATGGGTTTAGTTTAACCCATTTCAACCCAAAAAATTTGTGCACGTTCTACCCCAGCCAACCCGGTTTTACCTAAAACCCAGCCCGACCTGACCCACTCACTAGCTGTGTGAACTCGTTTTCACACTTCCAGAATCAAACCCAATCAATAACCCAAACCACACCTACAACTACAAGCAACCAGCTAGCTGACGTGCCACGGGAAAACACGTTGCTCTGTTCGTTAGGTTGCCGAACGAAATTACTCCAATCACCTAATTCCATTAAATTCGCCTCCAAGAGATGACCCAGGCTGTACGTAGTTAGTCCGTAGCCGCAGAGGCACATGCATGAATGCATACATGCATATTGACATTTGACACCACACTCGAGGCCATTGATGAAAAGGGCCGGGGAAAGCTTGAGCCCAAGTCCTACAGTGATGGATATAAGCGCAATTGAAATTCCTGGGGAGTTATACATTTGTGTGTGGGCTATACTAGGAGTTATCTGCATGCATACATACATACATACATACATACATACATGCATACATATGTATATATGCAGCTGCATGCATGACGTCCTAGTATTATTATCTCTTTCATGGACTTGACGTAGGTGTTGGATTGGACCAGATATTTATATATATATACGTAGGTAACTCGTATAATTTGGCATGCATGCATGCAGATTTTGTTTATGACCAGACGCAGATCTTTGCAACACTACTATGTAAATGGCTTTTAGTCTCGGTATTTTGCTTATGACCAGACGCAGATCTTTGCAACGCTACTATGTAAATGGCTTTTAGTCTCAGTTGAGGTCCAGTTCCCCAACCGGGACTATAGCAACTGAAATATCTAAAAATTATGACGCCCAAGACTCGAATCTAGGATCTCATGCCACTACATGTCTTTGCCCTCACCTTTCTAACCAACCAACCCACCCATGCTTATTGATTAGAGTAGAATATGCATTTCTTTTAAAGTTTGCTGGGAACGAGCCTTTAGTACCGATGAGCCCATATCAGTACGGGTTTGTATTACGAACCGGTATTGATGAGTCCGTGTGCCAGCTGGTCTGTACCGGTCTGCAAAAGGTATCTTTACTGCTGCCTCCAACCGGTGCTGACATGCTAGTGGCTATGTTTTTGCCATACATGCCAAACATTTAGTTTGGATGGTGAGAGATAGGGAGAAGAGACGGTTGGGAATTGAAGCTGCAAGCTAGACGACGTACGGATCCTCTAGGAGCTGAGTTGGCTAGTAGCAATGAGATCATGTACATTTTAGTTCTCAGATTTATGACAAGGGATTTTACATTTCGCTTTTGCTATTTTGCATAAGCCCGAAAAATAATAGCAAAGTGCACAATTGATTTTATGTGTATCTGGGATCTGCTGTCAGCGGTCACCGCCGTCTTCATCTTCGACCACCACCACAAGTTAGAGGTTCGAATAATGGTTTGGGGTGGGCGGAAAAATTGATTAAGTAATACATGTTTAAATGAAAATTGCAAAAGTATATCGTATACACGGGGATTTACGAAAATGAGCTCGTTTTAGCCAGGGGGCACGACGGAAACGGGGCTTCCGCCACCCCAGCCGGCGCAAACAGGGCTTCCGCCATCCTGTGGCTTCCCCACCCCGTAAAGCGGAAGGTCGGCTTGACATGTGTGATGGCGGAAGCCACCTCTCTACGCCCGCTGCACTCGTCCCGCGTGTCTGAAACGCATGCAACGCTTCCGTCTTTTCCATATGCATGCATGGAATGCTTGCCGGCTAGGAGTTACAGCTCGTCCCATATGTAACTCTGATGCCACCGCCCCTCGGATTCATCTAGATGCATTGAACTGCGTGCATGTCGGCGTGTTGCATCATAAAAACGATGCTTGGCGGTGAGTAGCTACAGCTGAGTAATTAATTATACGTTTAATTACTACCTAAGTAATTAGCTTAATTGCTAAGTAATTATTTACGCACACTGTGCATGTTGTTACCCGCATGCACAAGAACAAGAGTCGGCATGTTGTTGCACGCATGTTAACGCAGAGAGTGTTTAGTATTTTATTTAAAAAAGTATATTGTTGTTGCACGCATGCCCAAGAACAAGAGTCGGTTAGGTAAATAGTTTTTATACTGCAGGCATGCACATGAGCAAAAAAAAAATATGTGTGTTGTGTTAGTGCTTATAATTTTGATGTAAAAACTAAGTAAAATGGTAATGTCGTCATGACCAGTGATGTAAAATCTGCATAGAATAATAACTATTTAAACAATAATTTGTAATTGTGGTAAGAAAATATTAAGGAAAAATCTACATTTAGCATAGAATAATAACTACATTAACAAATGCTATTTACTACTCGCTCCGATTACAAATAATTATTGTTTTGCACATCGATATAGCCTCCAAGAGACACATTTTTTTAAATGTTTTTTAGCTCTTTTGTGTCCATTTAAAGGTCTCAACGTTTGGCTCAACTGAACTAAACTGTAACTTGATTATGTGTTCCATTTCCAAATTTCATTGTGTTTTCGGTGTTATGTGTTTGTTTTACGTTTGGCGAAACTTGATACTTAAGTACTCCCTCCGTCCACCAAAGATCTTCGTATTTGGGTTTGGTAGCGAGACCAAGACGTGAAGTAATCGCAGTGTATTGTAATTAATCCGTGTTTAGCTAGCTGAAACGGCTCCTCGGTTTCAACTGCCACCACCGCTGATTGCACGCTGTTTATGGAGTAAA
This sequence comes from Raddia guianensis, assembly GCA_036346415.1. Lineage (NCBI taxonomy): Eukaryota > Viridiplantae > Streptophyta > Magnoliopsida > Poales > Poaceae > Raddia > Raddia guianensis. Next base: position 74,773,990 of record CM070534.1, read on the forward strand.
TTAAACATCCTAGCCCGGCTGGCATGCGGCCATCCAATCAGTAATTACCAATTTGTGTCACTCCTAGCCGGCAAGCATTGCATATTTGCATGCATGCATATGGAAAAGACGGAAGCGTTGCATGCGTTTCAGACACGCGGGACGAGCTACGGGGCAGGCAGGGCGAGGTGGCTTCCGCCACCGCACGCGGCCGAAGCCAGCCTTCCGCCGGCTGGGGTGGCGGAAGCCACCTGGGATGGCGGAAGCCCCATTTGCACCGGCTGGGGTGGCGGAAGCCCCGTTTCCGCCGTGCCCTCGGGCTAAAAAGAGCTCATTTTCGTAAATCCCCGTGTATACGATATACTTTTGCAATTTTCATTTAAACATGTATTATTTAATCAATTTTTCCGGGGTGGGCTCTTCGTGTCTCTTGGGTTTGGTGGAAGGCTGGGTGCATGTGGTGTCCCGGCCGACGACGGGGGAGGGGATCTAGGAAGCGGCGTTGCGGGAATGTCAAGAAGACAATGAAATGATGATGATCACCACATGATGATCTGATTAGGAAGGACGGTGATGCCGACGAAGAGAAGGGAAGGAGAAGACGCGAGGAAAAGTCTACACATGCACCGAAATCACAAGCGCCTACACATTAATCAATTCCTTTTTGTTTATACAAGAACTTGCAGTCGTATTGTACGATCTTCTACCATTATTTTTTGGCCCCTTTATACGAAAGCAAATGAGGTTCAAAAGTGACCCGACCTGAAACAAATCATTGAATGAGAAATTCGCACAACGAAACAAATAATTGGCCATGCGAAATAGCTAGGCTAACTCAGCTACTCGCAAATTCAAATGGGCCGATTAGCTTATGATGATCGGTGCGATAATGGGACAGTCGGCCTAATAACACGCATTTGTCTAAGATAAACCGAATATACTATACCTATATAAGTTATCAATTCCATTCCGGCACCCATTCCGGTTTTTCAATTAGAATGAAACATTCCGGTACCAATCCATTACAGTGTACCGTTTTGGATATATTTAATATAATATAATATAATAAATATTATATCCTGATGTAGATGATGAGGTCACGTCCTAGCTAAAGACATGAGAAAATCATCCATGAATGTTAGGGTCACAAATCACAAGTCTAAGAGAAATCCAAATTATGTTGCAGTTCTTACTTCTTAGTTCTTAGTTCTTACCGAGGCTCTGTAACAGGGGTAGGCGGCGGCGCGGCAACACCCTTACGATACGATGAAGAGACGAGTCTCACGAAGACACGAAGAAAACTGACTAGGGCACCAGGCAAAAAACAATCTCGTACACATACATGCGTATAGATGCAATGGTATTGCACCATTGGTATGTAGGCCACATCCCACAAGCACAAGGCATTAGCCATTTTGGGCCAGCCAAACCTCTAGTCTAATGGGTTTGTACAGTTTGTGCCTGTACGTTAGCTAGCTAAGCACATGGGCTGATGGACTGGACTGGCATTAGCTACATATTGAGAGGTATCCCTACTACAAATCCCAATCCCCGGGCTAGAGTCCACCTAGCCACAAGCCTGCGTCCGCCCCTGGTCATTGGCTCGTTGCCGCTCACCGTTAGTCCGGCCGTGTTGCCCGTCGGAGACCACGACGCTTCCTCTTGTCGTCGATGTCGTTGCCGCGTCGCAGGCTCACCGCGTCGCCGCCTTAGGGTTGAGAGCTGGAGCCTAGAGGAGTGGAGGGCTGGAAGCGTGTGCGTGTGTGTGTGTGTGTGTGTGTTGGTGTGTAGGCACTGTAAGGAGTTGTGAGTACTTGTGATGGGCTTTGCCTCTTTGGGTCGGTACCAAATCAAATGGGATGTTGATTTTCGCCCGACATAGGAAAATCTTGTCGGAATGGCCAATATTGACTGGAATGGTATTGAAAATAGCTCTTACTGTTCCGTTTGACACAACGAATGGAATGTTTCCCATGTTTCGGCCAGAAGGAACGGAATTGATAAGTTTGAAACCGAACCTTGCCATGTCACCTGAAAAAAATCTCGGCTGCCCATTCCGCCCAGTCAGCCACGTAGTCTAAAATCCGGTCGTCCATTCACACTTAATATATGAAAAGATTTCTGCCACATGCAAATTGATGAGGTGGTGCCTCGGACACCTGGCTAGCCGAAGTTTCTTCATGCATTCCTTTCAGTAGAAAATTCTCCTTTTGTTTTCTTCATGATTTTTCTTCAAAGAGATGTTAGAGATTGTGAGGATTGGAGGGAGAGAATATGGAAAAAAGAACGAAGAAGAGAATGAAATAAAAGGGAAATGGTTGTAGATGGTGTTAGATGCCTCATGCCTCGAGGGCTCAGTGCTAGATAATACAATTTTCTTTTATACGCGTACGGGCTTGTTGGTCTGGGCCTTCGAGCGGCTTTCTGCCAAAGCCCACAGGGCCGACAGGCCGACACTGTTTCTTTCGCGATGTTGCTGCCAACAGAAGCAGCTGGGCCAGAAGGAGGTGGAAAATTCAACTTTATGCCATCAGAACATGAAAGCCCATTTTGTGTGGTGGACTTCTGGCCCATCTTTAAGTTTTCCCTCGGTTTAGATCGTGAAGAGCATGTGCTAAGACGAACCAAATCACACCTGCCTTTGCAAAAGCTTGCCTCGGTTGATCTCATCAAACCCATACTTAAACCAATGGTGATTTAGGTTCATGCTAAGGGTGCGTAAACTAAATTAGTGGAGTGTGGCATGCCAAAAAAAGTTGTTGCTAGCAAAATGATGACCACAATTTAGCAAAGTGAGGCAAAAACATAAATAAATGGATGACATGTTGGCTAATGTGACAAGTCGTACCAAAGGTTTGAACCAAGCACATACCTAACATAACGTGGCATGCCTAAACTTTGGTTTAGCGTTGATATTTCTTGAAATATGTCACTCGATGTTTTGGGCCCTAGGTCCACATATCAATAACAAATAAGGGGTTATATTTGAAATGTCACACTTTATAATAGTATGCATCTATTTTTGAAAAAATAAATGATAAAAGTGGAACCTATAGTATATGTAATAGAAACAAAATAAACTTTGGCTTAGTTCTAAACATATTTCAATAGGATTCCAAGGTAATTGTTAGAGTCTAGAGCATAGTTTTTGGACTAAGGTGCCATGTAGATGTAGACCAGGAACCACGTATTGTCTTACACTATGCCACCTCTATTTATGCGAGTGACACTGCGAACATTTGACATGATAATTTTTTCGAGATTACTGCAGCATGATGATGGTCAATGACTCAATGGATGTAAGTTAGCAAGAACATGTCGAGGTTACACTGTCTAAACCATTGTTGAGAACTACCCCCTCCATTCTAAAAAAGAAGTCGTTGGTGACTTTTGAACACACGTTTGATCATTCGTTTTATTCAAAAATTTATTACAAATAAGTAAAAATGTAAGTCATACGTAAAATATATTTAATAATAAACCAAATCACAATAAAATAAATGATATTTATAATTTTTTTTGAATAACACGAATGGTCAAACGTGCGTAAAAAATCAATAACGACTCTTTTTTTAGAAGGGAGATGATGTAAGTTAGCAAGAACCTATCAATGGACGGTTGCCCCTGTGCAAAAAGAAAAACTTTCAGGTAATCTTTTTGAAAAAAATAAATGGCTTTTGAGTTCTTCGACGGAAAAGGAAATTGTAATTTTTTCTTGCGCCATCTTTTTTCACGCTCTGCAGCTTCAGATTCTTCCTTTAGTCCCACGGTCTTTTCCCCCGTTTGGTGATTGCGCTTCTTTATGTAGCAACCCGGGATGCTTCATCGGCACTCATCCGTTGCTACCCAAGATGTTCCTTGTTGGCTTAGCAGCTGTTGCTACTAGGATCGGGGAAAACTTTCAGATTACATCCAGTATCAAGGGGTTGTTAACACGAACATAAAGACAAACCGAGACACAAATTAGGAACATGAAGGAAACCACAAATTGACTACATGCTACCTCGTCCTCTACGTTGATCAGTCAATAAGAACAGGTTCTATAGCCTAGCCAAATTGCCGTTGGCAAGGGCCGGTCCTACAATTTAGAGGCTCCGGTGCGAATATATAATAAAGTTGTAAGTATGCCTCAAAATACAGCATTATAAGAGAGAAAATTCGAAATTGCGCACTACTTTTTAAACTTATAAAAAATTTCTTTAAAATTTAGAGAAACAAAATATTCAACAAAATATTTATAACTAGTACCGCCTCCATTCTAAAATATGTTGCAGAAAATTATAGATATACACTTACTGTTTTGAGCTATTTGAAGGACACATGTTCAATTTAGAGAGCCTACTAGTTTGGGGGCCTATGCCAGGCCTGCCATAGACGATAGGCCACATGGCCCGCCTTACTAGGCAACCTAGCTAGGAGCGGAGCTAACCTCACAACGGTACGAATCATTAAGAGAATTTTTATTTATTTGACTAGGCCTTGTTTGTTTCAGATTAAATTAAATAAAAATTTGTCTTTTTGTATAAGCCAAATAATGTAGTATTTTGTAGTTATTTTTATAAGGTTTCAAATAGTTCTTCTTAGAGTTCATAAAGTAATTTTTCATAATTTTTAAAATTTTAAAATGTCTTTAGAAGGGGGTTACAAATTTGCTACAGTAAAACTAAACTCAACTTTAATCTGAAACAAACAAGACTAAGGCTCTGTTTTTCTCAGCTTAACGGCTTAACAGATTAACGACATCTACGTTTTAAAAAGATATGTACTTTGAGATTTTTGAGTCTGTTTTTCGCTGTTTTGAAGGTAGGTTCTAATGCTTTAAAAAGCAAGTCAAACGAAATGGAACCGAATCTCGAGACTATCTCGAGAAACTCTTGAAATTCAGTTGTTCACAAGTTCAGATCAGTTCAAAGAACAAGACCTATGTTACCATCTGCTATCTATATAAAGCAGAGTTAAACGGAGCCACCACATTAATCCTAAAATCATATAAATTCCCACGTTAATCGAAAAATAGTATAAATTCTTACGTTAATCATAGAAAAAAGAAAAAAATCTACATCGTTGAATATGCATATTATTATGTAAATGTAACGGTCAATATGAAATTGTATAACAAACTACTGAAAGTGATCTACATATTAGAGATAAACTCTAAATCTAATCAGATATATTATCTATATCTTAACACAAATCTAGCCGCGCGTTTAGCAGAGTTGAATGGAGCCACCACATTAATCCTAAAGTCCTAGAAATTCCCACGTTAATCGAAAAATAGTAGAAATTCTCACGTTAATCATAGAAAAAAATCTACATCGTTGAATATGGATATTATCATGTAAATCTAACGTTCAATATTAAGCTCCATAACAAACTACTGAAGCTGATATATATTAGAGATAAACTGTAAATCTAATCTGATATATTATTTATATCTTAACACAAATCTAGACGCGCAAACGCGCAGGTCACCTTGCCCATTATATATAAAGTCCTACGTAAAACACGTGGGAAGATAAAGTAGTCACATTGCAATCTCTTTGTATTTTGTAACTCTTCCCATGTAGCGAAGGTTTCGCATGTCCATGCCTATGGTTTTTCCCGCAAATTTTTTTTTTCGGGTGAAACTGGTATTAATCTACTCTTGCTTGCATGCCGTTTTGCTAACAAGAATCCTCCACTTCTCATTTTAAATTCCTTTGATCCAAAGAGGCCCTAAAGATTGTAGCTAAAGTATGGTGTACTACAACAGTGCACATGGCACTATGACAGATGAATGAATTCTGTTCCATTGAATGTTATTAGACAATTGAAAATTTGTGGCGGAGCACTCAGTATGGGGTTTAGGAGAGGCCAAAAAATCACCAAAAATTGGTTTTGAGAACAGTAAAAAGAAATATTATGGTTTTTTTCAAAAAAAACTACAACGAGTCAAAGTTTTTACCCGTTTAAAAGCAATTTATATATCTGCAATATATTTTAATTTAAGTTTTAATCTAAAACGCTCTATTCATTAAAAGGTTACTGGTTTAGACTTTGGGAGCAGGGCAGTACTGCGACAAATCATTATGCCGTTGACTCCAAGAGCTGAGCTTCGCTGGCCATCGTCAGCAATCCCAATTGCACTTTGCAGAAATACCCAGGAAACCTCAGCCATTATTTTCTTACGCTCATCGAATCCAATAATTCTAAGCACGCGTTAACCTTAATCAAAATCTTCGAGATCAACACACGCTGCAGCGTTTGACCTGCTATACCCTCGCACGGTTATGCACGCCGTTTGTGTCATCGCCAAGGTTAACATCTACTGCCCCTCCTGCTAGTTTTTAGTTTACAATCGAGAGGGCGAATCAAGCTACTGCCTTGGAGCTTTTCATACGTTAGAATTCAGCTACGTTCCTGAACCCTATTCGCTGGAATCAGATGACACAGCGGTTAAATTTCCTTGCCCTCGCATTTTCAATATGTCACAAAATAGAAAATATCATAAAAAGGTAAACAATTTATTAAATTATGAGGGAGATTTCTAGGGGTTCATAAAACATTAGTACTCTGATAAGTGATTTTTTTTTGGGTGGGGGGGGGGGGTGTGAATTTTGCTCTAAAATCAGTGGTGTCACGTGTCACGAAAATGCAAGGAAAAAAATTACTTATAGTTATAGATTTTGACAGAAAGTACAACATGATTTCATATAAATTTAGAAATACGAAGTTAAATGTAGAAGATACACAACTTTAAAGTTTAAAATACAAAAAAATGAAAGTGGCATTTTGGGCAAACGGCGGTGGCATAGAAAATCGAGGCAATCCGTCCATAGCCCATGAAGAGTGCAGTCGGAAGAAAGAGAGACTTGGAACTATGTATGAACAACTAGCGATGGCTACGCGCCTGTGGCGCGTGGCATTAGTTTTGTAAGACAAAAGTGCATTCTGGCACCTTTTTGTTTCTTTGGATTTTCTTTAATTTTCTTTAATTATTTTTAAACTTTTCTATTATTTCTTAATTCATTTTATAGGAGTCGATATTTCTAAAGCTCAAATATATTTATTGATCCTCACCAATTTTTTTGTTGCATTTATGAACCGTTACCATATTTACTTTTTTTGAAAACTTTTAATTTATATGATTTTTGTGTGACTCACCATAAATAAAACAGAAAAAGGTAAGCCGATAGAAAATATGCCTTTTATTACAAAGAGCAAACTATTTTTAAATTTGAATTTGGAAGAAATTTGAGCAACATTAAACTTTTTTAATGGATACTCTTTGTGCAGCCACAGTTTAATTTTTGCATACATTGAATTTATGTTTTTCTGTGACCTAAGAAAATACTTAAGTTCCAAGTTTGCATTACAAAAACCTTGAATCTTTGAAATCTTTTAGTTTTGGATGCTCTTTGTTCAGATATGGTTCGAAATCTTTTATATATATATTTTTTCAACCTATAATGAATAAAGTTGAAAACTGTAAAACCGAGAAAAATATGCTCTTCATAAGAAAGAGCAAACTATTTATAAACTTGGACTTCCAAAAAATTTGAGTAACATCAAAATTTTATTGATGTTCTTTATGCAACCATGGTTTATTGGAAACCTTCAATATGTTTTTTTGCGACCTGCCAAAAAAATCCTTAATTCAGTTCAGAAATGGTTCGAAAACTTTTTTATATATTTTTTTCGACCTATAATGAATATAGTTGAAAAGTGAAAAATCAAGAAAAATATGCTCTTCATAAGAAAGAGCAAACTATTTATAAACTTGGACTTCAAAAAAATTTGAGTAACATCAAAATTTTATTGACGTTCTTTGTGCAACCATGGTTTATTGGAAACCTTCAATATGTTTTTTGCGACCTGCCAAAAAATTCCTTAGTTCGAATCTTGCATTGTGAAAACGTTTAATCTCTGAAAAAAATAATTTTGGATGTTCTTTTGAACGCATGTTTCTTAAACTTTCAAATTTATGATTTTTGTAACGTGCCAAAAGTAAATTTGAAAAGCGGGAAATCGAGAAGAAATATGCCCTTAGTAAAAAAGATCAAACTATTTGTAAAGTTGGACTTCAAAAAATCTTGAATAGCATCAAACTTTTTATAGATGTTCATTGTGCATGCATGGTTTTTTTTTACTTTTAAACTTTTATGATTTATTTGCAATCTAACAAAAAATAAAATCATTAGTTCGAATCTTTTATTATGAAAACTTTTATTTTCAAAAATAATTTTGGCTATCCTTTTGTACACATGTTTTTGAAAATTTTAAATTTATGAATTTTTGTTAACCTACCAAAGGTAAAATCAAAAAGTGGAAAATCGAGAAGAAATATGCCCTCAATAAGTAAGAGCAAATTATTACTAAATTTGGATTTAAAAAATTGTTGAATAACACCAAACATTCTATGGATGTTGTCTGCGCATGCATCGTTTAATTTTTGGAAACTTTCAATATCTATGATTTTTTTGCGACATGGCAAAAATAAAATCCTTAGTCCGAATGCTGCATCATGAAAACTTTTAATTTTTGAAAAAATTTAATTTTGGATGTTCCTGTGCATACATGGTTCTGAATTTTTCAAATTTATGATTTTTTGTGATGTATCATAAGTAAAATTGGAAAATAGAAAATGAGAAGAAATATGCCCTTAATAAGAAAGTGCAAACTATTTGTAAATTTGGATTTGAAAAATTTTAAATAACATCATTTTATTGTGGATATTCTCCGTGCAGCCATGATTGAATTTTCAAATACTTTCAATTTTTTCAAGCTTTTTGTGAGTTTAAAAAAAAGAAACAGCAGAGGGAAAAGAACACAGGCTGTCTGCCGATGTGCTTGCTGGTTAGTGCGTGCATGCCGGTGCGGTCAGCAAAAAAGATAAAAGGCATGCATCGTTTAATTTTTGGAAACTTTCAATATCTATGATTTTTTTTGCGACATGACAAAAATAAAATCCTTAGTCCGAATGTTGCATCATGAAAACTTTTAATTTTTGAAAAAAAAATTAATTTTGGATGTTCTTGTGCATACATGGTTCTGAAACTTTCAAATTTATGATTTTTTGTGATGTATCATAAGTAAAATTGGAAAATAGAAAATGAGAAGAAATATGCCCTTAATAAGAAAGAGCAAACTATTTGTAAATTTGGATTTGAAAATTTTTAAATAACATCATTTTATTGTGGATATTCTCCGTGCAGCCATGATTGAGTTTTCAAATACTTTCAATTTTTCAAGTTTTTTATGAGTTAAAAAAAAACAGCAGAGGGAAAAGAACACAGGCTGCCTGCCGATGTGCGTGCATGCCGGTGCGGTCAGCAAAAATGATAAAAGGCTGGAGCGGAGCTAGGATTCGAACACAGGCCGGCGAGGTAAGATGTAGCTGAGCTAGCCAATAGAGCGAGGCACCCGTGCTGTTGTGCAATAGCCGAAACATATCGTTTTAAATGTTTATTTAGTATGGACGGCCGGATTTGATCTGGCGGCAAGATCGGACGGTCACCGTTTTTCGGATGGCGTGGTATAACCAGGAGGCAGCCTGTAGTGGCTTTGTAATATAGAATAGAATAGAATAGATAGATTATGCACTCCCATCACTGATTGCTCTTCACTTCAGCAATCCATCCGATGTGTCAGCTATAGAAACGATGAATGCCATTTGTATTAGAAGTGTCCTCGATAATAACCAAATTCAATCAAAGGGAGTGACTGTCCGATCGAAGATCAACATCCGGCAACTATAGTCAGTTAGCACCGTCGACGAGAACAGGGCCGACAAGAACACGGCAACTATACTCCTTTTTGTTCTTTTATACAAGACTTGTTTTGAATTGATAAATCGGTTAAAAAAGATATGAGGTACTCCGCATTAGCTAAACGAACCGTAAGCACGTGAGCAATCTCCACCAAATCTCACGAGCCCACAAGCGCTCGTTGACACGCACATCTCCATCCCATGTGCAAATAAACTACGCGAAGAAAAACGGTGCAGAAAGTGCTGGGGAAAATCATTCTCGACCACCTCAATTCGCTCCGTTTGGCCCTTCGAGGCTGATACTACATAACATAGCACAGGATCAATCAGCTTGCTCCTGGAGCACTTTCAAATTTGGTTTGAAGTCATGAGACGTTCCAAGTTTCGCGAAAAATTTGACCCCTGTAAATGCAGATCGTGTGCCACAGATCGAGCGTAGGTAGGCGAAGAATACCTTCACATGAAACGCATCAAATCCCAACCCAATCCAGTTCGATCCAGGACGGAATCCGATCGATGAGGTGGCAGCATGCACGCACAGCACAGCACAGGCAAGGCAAGGCATGCTTATTGCTTAATTATTATCTCCATCTTGTAGGTCACAACCTGCACGGTGCAGTGCATCCTGCCCGGTTCCACAGTGCCTAAATCTTTTTAAAATCGGCCGTACGAGATTCAGTTGGTGGGGCTGATGATCTGGTCTACCCTCGCCTCGCAACTCTCAACTGCTGCATCCAGAAACCCCTCCCTGCAGATTGCCTAGGGCGTGTTTGGTTTGTGGCTCTGGGCGATCATGCCAATGCTTTGGTTATGGCTATTCCGGTGACTTTTCATTGATAAAATTACGTGTGTTTGGATTGTAGCCATCAAAAGTGACTAACAAAATGTTAAAAATCAAATAAAATGAAAAAAATAAAAAGTATTTAAAATGGGTTCTCTAGGATTTTAGATAAATTATAAAATTTATTTCATGTCATTTGGACACGCATGAAATTTATACAAAAATGAGAAGTTTAATTGAAACTAAAAAAATAAGGCAAATTAACTTAACGCTGCTACTAGTCGATGCTACTTATGCGGTGCGCGGCTGGAAAGTGGGCCAGCATGATGGCAATGCCCTCGCCATCAGAAGGCACACGGATCGGCCGCCATTGCCATGCCGTCAGCTCACATTGAAAAGAGATGGCACGTCAATTTTTTTTGATGGCACACCATTTGTTGGCTAAAAACCAAACGACAGCCAAATCACATTGGCGAGCCAAAATTTGGCATGGCCAAGATGGCTATGAACCAAACACACCCTTAAACTTTCATCACTCCAACGGATGGTGATGTGCAAGGGCCATTGCCCATTCACGTAGCTCGTAGCCTCCTACAGTGTTATCGGCAGATGTTTGCTCATCAAAGGGCTAAAAATGAGGCCACCCTGATCCTGTGGTACTCGACTGATCTTAATTGCAAAGATGAAGCGGGTTGGATAGCACTCGCGTTGTATTTGTATCCATAAGAATGTTAGATTTGGACTCAGATGATCGAACACGGATGAGATTAGATATCGACATAGACAATGATAACATTGATTGTAAATATGGATAATATTCATTGGAAAGAACAAATATATATTCATATAGTATTTGTATTTTTTTTTGGATAGATAGACTCATGTAGTATTGCGGTAGTTCTTTTCTCATGGGACCACGACCTTATTCTTTTCAGCTCAAATTAAAATTAAAAAACTAATGCTAAAAAATTGTTATTTTTATAAGTCAAAAAATGTAGTACTTTATAACCATTTTTGTGGAGTTTTAGAGGGTTCTTCTTAGAATTCCTAAAAAGTTTTTTAGATTTTTTTTAAGGCCTTTAAAATCTTTCGAGGGACTACAATTTTCCCGATCATGCGGACGTGGTCAAGAAATGATCTTCAAGATATCCATGCCATGTCAATATGTCATATCAAACTACCGCAAATGTGGCGTGTTCGGCAGAGAGGAAGATCGAACAAATAGTAGTTTTGATGGCTGAAATGGTGTGGATCACATCGTACTAGTCCACAGTGACGGTTGTTTGGCTTTTCGCGGGGAAGAAGGGAGAAAACGACGTGTCGTCGTCGTCGCCGCCGCCTCGTCGCCGGTCCAGATCGTCAGAACGTCTCTCTCTTCTCATCGGGAGAAGAAATCGCAGCACGAACAACGTAGCAGAAGCAGAAGCAGTATTGTTTTCGAGATGGATCGGATCGGCACAGAGAGGAGTATTTCTTTGTGCCCCCTCGATCGATCTCGCGTGTGCGCGTGAGCATCGAATCCTGCATTGGTTTTCGGATGGTCACATCCCGGCGATCGCTCGCGGCTATTTTTTTGGGGGGGGTTAATGCTTGGCGTTTGAGGTTCGTGTGCGTAGGTGCGATACGATGCACGTATGCGTATCTTCCGCCTGCGTAAGCACCATTAATCTAGCACCAAAGTTTGAGGTTCAGACATGCTGATATTGCAAGACTAATATCTTTTGCATGTTAATAATATATCTACTTAAGTATACTTGATGAGTAAGTTATCCATACTGATATATGAAATGAAGGGACTTTTGATCGACATCTTTTACATTTAATATATAGTTTGATGTTATAAAAAAAGGTGCAACAATGAAGTTGATGATTATTTTTAATTGTTGCAAGTTAAAAGAAAAAATAAGGTACATAAGATACAAGTTGTACAATGCGTGGACTGAAATCATATATATATTTAGATGATTAACGGGGAGCAATTCATGATAGTAACATGAATTATAATATTTTTAGGAAAAAAGGCACTTTGTCTAGAGCACCCAGAACATCTGTTTCATCTTAGATTTTAGGTTTAAAGAACCAGTTGTTTGTTCTTTTAACAAGGGAAAAAGAGTTCAGGCCGAAAGAAATGGACGAGGATTTGTGCTTGCCCTACCAAAAGGCTGTAGAGAAAAGCCATGCATATATTTTTTTCTTTTCCAGCGTGCTAGAAAAAAAGCAATGTTCGCGTCTCCCCTCAACAACAAACCAATAATTAGAGCATCTCCAATGGTGCAGCTAGCTGCTAGCTATAAACAAGTGCTATATCATCTGTAGATAACATATAGTTAGCTTCTCCAATAGGACTAGCTATAACATTGACTATAATATTGAATATGGGTCCACAGGTAATAAATAGTAGGTGCATTGGAACCAGCTATACACTAGCTGTAGGTTAGTAGCTAGCACACCCTCCTTTTCTCCTCCATATAAGCAAAAGACTGAGTTGAAATCCTTATAACTAACTGATATCGCACCATTGAAGATGCTCTTAATGGCATGCTGTTGCTGCTGCTGCTGCTATCGTCTTCCTCCCGCAGGAGCGAATGGCCCAAGCGAAACTATCCTTTCCCACCACGCATGCGCCTCTCTCTCTCTCTCTCTCTCTCTCTCTCGCTCGTCAGGCGTCACACGACGGCGGCCGCGTAGCACGCGAGGGAGGAGAGCACGTGTACGGCGGACGCCGGCGAGGTCGAGGCGGCAACGGCGACGCGCGTGCTCCGGCGCGTAAAGAGAGAAACCGATGGGCGATGGGGGACAGATCGAGATTCAAGAGGAGTTCACATGGAGCTGCTCCCTCCCCCCCACCTCGGTTCGGGGAAACAAATGCTGCCGTCCATTGTCTCCGATCCCATAAGAGCTAGTGTGTGAATGGAATGGATATACCTGCTACTAGCTATAGCCTGCAGCCGTAGGCGGTGGCGGTGGCTGCCTGCCTCCATCGGCCATCTCCATGGTTTCACTCCTCTCCGCTCTCGCACTCACAGTCGCACGCAGTGGAAGGAAAAGGTACCATGGGGGTGACGTCGACGGATCTCGCCTCGGGATCTTGGCGGGCCCTCCCATCAGAGCGAACGCCCTCGCTTCTGGTCCACGCTCAGCTCAATGCGCCTGCTCCGGGTCTCTCCGCTTCCGTTTAGGCCGTGTTTATTTCAGCGTATCGTGCCATTACGACTATAGCAAATTTTGTTATTTTTATATAGTCTATATGTTATGATAATTTATAACAATTTTTTCGTGGCTTTTAGTAATCTTTCCAAAAATCATAAAACTATTTTTTAATTATTTTTTAATAGTCTTTACACCTCTTTTCGAGGGCTCTCAAATTTTCTACGGTATTACGCCAACGCAACAGTATGATGAAAAGAACAAGGCCTTAGTTGCCCCCTTGAAAACAGTTTCAGCCCAACAATTTCGGTGTTATTATTTTACATTGTCTTAAATTCTTAAAAGTTGAGTGCTTACAAAAAATAACATGCCATGTTCTAAAATTATGTTCTATTCCGAATTTACATAGTTTTTATAACTGATATACAGTTAGTGTTAGTGTGTAGTGTTATTAGTGGGTATTATCATAACCTCTTCACTCAAAAACCACCTTTTCGACCTCCCTCATTCTCGTTCTCACACCTAATTCGGTAAAATTTCGTTTACCAAAATACCAAGATATCAAAGGAAAAATACCCGAAATAATCAACAGTTAAATAAAAATTAATAAAATAATCCACTGTAAAAGGAAATTACAAAATATCCTCGAGTCCCGCCACCGGGTGGCGGCATACATCGAACACGACCACCACGGTGAGCCGCCACACGGGGCGGATTGCAAGATGAGCCGCCACCCGGTGTGGCGGCGCTCTTCTTCAGCGACGACCGAATGGCGGCGGCTCTCACGCCGACCGGCCCCTAATTTCCCGCGTCCCGTTATCGCATGCGGGGAAAAAAACTATTAAAAAATGTCGTGCCGACAAAATAGTGCGCGAAAAAATAATAAAATAATATCCACCGATAAAACAGTGTCAAAAAAAATAATAAAAAAATCTGCACCGACAAAATAGTGATGACTTTTTAATTAAGCAAACAGAATTGCATGATTTACGCTAATTAATACCGATTAGAGTCACATGATCAAAAATTTACTCTATATATATCGCGTTACGCCGTTCGTTCGTCTTCACACACGCAAAGACTCTCGCTTCGATTCATTTCACACACGCCAGCTTCACACGCAGAGCCGCCTTCACACACTCACTCTCGCTTTCAGTTCTTTTTAGTTCGTTCGATTCAGGTATATTATTCACGATACCTCGGTTGGGGATTCACGAGGAGTGTCGATTCGATATTTTTCGCTTTCGCTTTCTACTTGCTAAATAAATAGTGTTATTAAGATGCGTATATGCAAGAGTTAATTTTGACATAATAATATTGTATGCTAATCTTGTGTGTATATATATATATATATATATATATATATATATATATATATATATATATATATATATATATATAGTACTTAATATTGTATGTATATATTGTATGTATATATATACTTAATATTGTATGTATATATTGTATGTATATATATATTAGTACTTAATATTGTATGTATGTATTGTATGTATATATTATATACACAGATGATAAATTTGACTATCTTGATGTTGGCATAGTATGTTGTTAATGTTAATTAAACTAATCACCATGACGTAATTAATTAATTAAACTAAGCACGAGCACCTAGGTCTTGCTTCTATTTTGTTATCAATTGTGCACCAGCACCGTAGCACGTATAAAGATCAGATAGCATAGCGGCATAGATGCACGAGATTTACTGAAGGTCGGTGACACATACGGTGATAGTTTAATATGACCGATAGTTTCGTATATTCTGTTTAATTTACGCTTGTTTTAATTTTTTCAGGAACTTTGAACCGATCGATCTTATAACCGTCAGGAACGCATTTTAGAGTTAGCATAAACTTGTTTCACAGGGTTGCCCATCTCTGGACGGGTCTTCGTTGTCAACAAACCAAGCAGGCAAACATGAAAAAATTATGTCGAAGAAAGGTGAGTGTCTACTTTTTCACTTGCATATTTGTAATTAGTACATAAATTTACCCTATGAAATATTATTCTAAATCTGCGCATGTTTGAAGTTGAATATAATGGAAGCAACCAGGGTGTTTCGATCTCATGGCTCGAGCACCTTGACGAGGCTGATCCGTGTCCAGTCAATGCTGAAGAGGCGATCGTACTGCGGCATTACGAGGTGTATCTGTACTACCTCCTCGCCGGCGTCATGTTCACAAATGGCAACGGTGACTGTATACCCCCTCACCTAGTCTTCGTAACTCGAGAGCTATGCAACGAAGCTTTATTTAATGAGGACTACGAGCCGTCAGGTTGAAGTCTGCCGTATTGGCCAATACATACCGGGAGTTATGTGTCGCATGCCATCGGTCGACTCGAATCACGTGTTTGGGGTTGTCCTCTCCTCATCCAATTATGGTCGTGGAGTTATTTTGCCACTAAATCGTCCAAACACGCCAGTACGATACTATCCTGTTCATGTAGACGCCGATTTGACCCCCCCCCGGCATGTAGACCAACAATGGGATATAGATGGTTGCATGCGAAGTTGCGATGGCCGAGAGAATTAGTAGACAGGGCGTCTTACACGCGGCTTGTGTCAGACCTAGACCTTCTGGTACATGACCAAGTTACGTGGGAACCATTCTGCCATCTGGCAACCTATGTGTCAGAACCCGGTCTAATTGACCGAATCCTAATTGTGCATACAGTACTAGTCCCAGAAGATCATGGCTAGCACACACAATTTAACAACAATAATGGTACATTGCCTTCGAGTTACATTATTACAACATAGGGGACTAAGCGTCCCACAGGAAGTCACAGTTTAATACATCAAGCACGCACGCGAGTTAAGATACTGCGTTACACACACGGTAACGCAGGAGCCTAACATGGCACGATTTATTCTAGCGACTAGACTATTCCACAGGCGAAGCGGCAGGCAGGACACAACCCTACTCTTCGTCCTCGAAGTCCTCCTCCTCCTCGAAGTCCGGGTCCTCCTCGGATGGCGAGTCGTAGGGCGCTTCCTCGACTGTTGAAAATGTTGGAAGAGGGGAAGGAGAAATAGGGGTGAGTACAAAGGTACTCAGCAAGTCGAGGATATATGCTGATGGGGTTTAGTACAAATGGATGGCTTGGGCAGTTTTGCGGAAATTGCAGTTATTAGCCTAGTTTTGACAAAGCGATTTAGAAACATTGAATCTCCATATTTTCTTTGGGCTTTTCTCAAACGGTTCTCGCCACTTGGCCTCAGTGCCATAGCAAGAACAAAATCCTTTCTTCTTTTCTTTTCTCAAAACCGGCTAGGTCCATTCCAGCGACACTTTCCGATAGGCCGTTACCCATTTCGAATATCACCGGTGGCCCCTAGCTCAAACGAAATCCTTCTCAAACCTTACTCATCTCAAATCATTTGTTCAAAACCCTTTTCTAAATTGGTTTTAAAATGAAGGAGCTACCATATAATCAGTCCTTCACGCTCATAACATGAAAGCACGGCTATCATGACAGTTTTAACTCTGCAGAGTGGGTACGCTTTACCCTCGAGAGGCTACGCACCTGATCGATGTTTCGCCACAAGACCATCAACCACGAGGACCGACGATCGGGCCCGTCCCCATACCGGGGCTCGAGGTCGTACTGTAATGGCTCAGTTCATAGGATTATAGGATGAGCAGTCCTTAGACTAGGGAGAGTTTATATTTTAGCCCAATTTTCAAACCGGTGCCATACTGCACCAACTGACAAAATATCTCCCTAGTCGGAAAGATTTTGGGATAAGAGGAAAATCATTTCCTATTAAGCATCACCCTTGATGCGCTATCTTTAAATCATCCTTTCCCAAACATTTCTCAACAATATTCTCGCTTCACACAAATGATTGAATCATTCCGCATAAATGATTTTAAGCATTTATCCTACCACAACAAGGTATTTAAATAAGAGCAATTCATAGTTTAGCCTTAGGTTTAATCCTACCATTTTCTTACCTTTTCTATTCGCATAATAACTAATTCTAGCAAATACGGCATTTATCTTTTAAACTAGCATGCATCTTTTCAAGTCTAATAAACATTTTCTAAATAACCGAAAATGGCTTCACAATATGATCAAAGGGACTTGCCTTGGTCGATGACGGGTAGGAGCAACCGGCGGACGATGGGCGGTCTAACCACGCGGACAACACATACAACATAATATAAACATCCATCAAACAGGAAACATTTATATATGATTTTGTTTTAAAAATCATGCACGAAATAAATATGCATGGAAATGTGATGCATGCACAACTATTTTATATTTTTATATTTTTATTAAATCAAGTGTATGCATCCAAATAATATATTTGTTATTTTCTAAGGTTTTTTGAAAATCATTCATTATTTGCTAGTTAATGAAAAATGATTAGCTTAATTTTTATTTTTATAGGTATTAATATAAATAGAGAGTTATTAAATTTTTGGATTATATTTATGTGTGCACTTTGAACTCTGGAAAGCGTATTCTGCTCGAATACGTTTCCACTCATCAGAGCCACACACAAAAGCACTAATCTCAAAGCACTTCTTCTTCTACCTCTAGCTAGCCATATGCATGCACACAAGACGCATACAGACAACTCCATTGGAGCACACTGGAGCTCGGCTGGCCGGCGGTGGCGACCTCCGCTCGATAAACCGATCGCAAAAATGGATTCCTCTCGACTCAGCGCCTCCAAAGGACCCTATAGCGGTGATCCGCCGATCACGCGCCGACGTCGTATTTTTATACATAGCTACAATACACGTTCTAACTAGCTCGCATGGCTTCCATGGAAGCTCTAGCTCAACATGGCACACGCAGGGAGACTACGACCACCCGGGATCATCTTCCCAAGCTCATATGCACCTAGAGATGAGCGAAGCTTACCGAAGCGACGGCGAATCGAGTGCTCTGGCGACAACTTCCTTCTTGACTTGGTGTTGCTCCGTGCTACTTGACAACTGCGGTAGGGAAGATGAGAGGAAACAAGTGAGAAGCGACGAAGAAATGGCGAAGGCGAGGGAATAAGCGAGCTTACCGAGGAGAAACACGGCGAGGCAATTGGATAAGGAGAAGCGAACACGAGCTTTATAGTGAGAAGAAACGGCCAGCGTCGGACTTTACTCCGACGGGTGGCACAATGCATGAGGCAGCGAAAGACAGTGCTATTGCACAACAAATGCAACAACACGACGGCGAGGTCGGGCGCTTGGCGTGGCGTGGCCTCTGGTGCACCGACGACGACGCGCGGGCTGCGAGGATTAACTTCATAGCGGCGGGCACAGAGGAAAATAATAAAGGAAGAGGTGCCCGTGCAGAGCGTGCGTGCACGGTGCAAGCGGCGTTGGATGGAGTAACTCTGGCGGCAATTGAGTCACGGTAGAGATAAGCTCAAAGCACGAGAGAAAAGCACGGAGAGGACAGAGGACTTGGACCCAACAGAGAGAAAAGGTGAGAAAGAGGAACGTTTTCTATTTTTTCTAGTTTTGTTTTCTCTTTTCTTCTTTCTAAATAATTATTCAAAGGTCAAATATTAAATAGGTTTTGACAAATTCACATGGGTTTGAAAGCTTCTAAATGCACCCATGAAAATATTTATACCTTTAAAAATTAATGACCCAACCCATTTTCAAAACGGTTACATGCAATGATGATGCCATGATGTTTTTCAACACTTAAATAGTTTAATATTTTAATTATGCATTTTAATGAAATTATTAACGTGCCAAATTTGGTTTTGAAAATTTGGGATGTTACACTATGATATTGCCACGGGGGGCTTGCTGGCTAGCACGTGTACTGAGAGTGTAGACTATTGGATGACGACCTGTTATCTAGTCTGCATGAATGCCGTCGAAGGATACTCGCCGGAACGCGTTCAACGGCAATTTGGCTACCGCAAACATTTCCACTTCCACCGCCGACATCCGGGCAACTCCATGGGTATGCATCATAAGTTAAATATTTGAATATATTTGTACCACTCATAATATAGCGTACAAGTGTTTTTCAGGCTTAGTTCAACCGGGCGCAACCGTGATTGGGCCCACGTCCACAGCGCCCACATCGAGCGGTGGACTGAGTTAGCTACTGACAAAGTGTGGTACCCTGATGGAGCCGCGCACAAGACTGATATTTGGGGTACATGGAATGGTACCGTCAAGGATCGGATGTCGACTGCGATACCACGAGCGGCGGCGAGACCGCCGACAACCGGAGGGCTATGCCCAACGAGTCCATGTTCAGTGCGACGTGCGCTCTCCGATAGTTTCATCTATATTGCGTGCTTCATACCTCCTTCGAATACCATATGACCTGGTTGATGCGAACCACGAGGCGATTCGTTGCATGGCCATGCAACGGAGCTTATATCGCAAACACATGGACCGCCAATCTTCTTCAAATTCATTGAGGGCCCTCATTAGAAGGCGGGATCTCGGCTTACGGGAGCGATTAGGGGTCGGCGGGCATAGATCGCGCCTGATCGTGAAAGGATACCCGAACCGAGAAGAATCATGCACCGCATAACCGAAGTCACCATCTCCTCCAAGATGTCTGCTGCTCCTGCGAGATCACGATCCATGGACAGGCGTACACCACGGGTTCGAGTTCCACGCCGACAATCTCAACCTCCCGAGCCTCTACATCGACACCCTTCCAACACAATACCACCATTCTTCAACTCCAGTGGGCGAGTCACGAGGAGGATTGATATTAACGTAGCGTCGTCTTGAAACCTCGATAACTATCGCGACACACAAAATACCCAATTTGATGCAAATTGGGCAAACATGGGAGGATCAATCTTTGGATAGTGCATTTGCATCCAACCTTAGCTTTCAAGATATCTTGGCGGATGCAACATTCCTATACCAGATCCGACCACGACTGGGGTCTAATCGGCAAACTCCCATGGGGTCCTTCAAATTTGCAACACGGGAGCAAACCCCTATCGGTCCCTCCACAGGTTGTGCACGCCAAGCGACCCACTTATGAACAAAGCATGATGGAGGGTTTTTCATATTTTGGTGAGTCTGCGACGCCATAAGTTCACACTGGTATATCCCAACCGCAGACCAAACTGAGGATCAAATTCGGTTTGGACCTTCTCAGGCTGCTGGACAGCGTACGACGCATCCACCTGACCATTACACCCCAAGTGCATACACGACAAGGGGTCGTCGGCGCTAAGTGTAATAATGTAATTGATGGACTTATGTTATTATGTGCATTCGGCGGTTTGACCATGAAATTATTCTCCATACAATTATTGACATTGCATTGACCATTATGGGGATTAGTGACGTTGCATTTACTACTACTTCGCACTTAACACTTGCCGTTAACAAGTCTATGCACGACACGTCTATTCACATGACAAGATTCACTTTACGTGTATTTAATGTTTTTATTTATCTCGTAGCTTCTAACTTTACAAAATTTAGTTTGACATACAAACGACTATTAACACTTGCTAAAATTTTAAATTTGCAATTTTGTAAAATTACATACAATTTTGAGTGATTAAAATGTATATTCACATGCTTATACATGTATCAAATTTTACTTCGC
The DNA here is from genome assembly GCA_036346415.1 of Raddia guianensis. Classification (NCBI taxonomy): domain Eukaryota; kingdom Viridiplantae; phylum Streptophyta; class Magnoliopsida; order Poales; family Poaceae; genus Raddia; species Raddia guianensis. The sequence goes on from CM070534.1 coordinate 74,795,229, forward strand.
CCATATATTTATCATATATATTAAAATTATACGTGGCATGGGAGAAGCTATCCGGTCACATGTGTATATAAATATATCTATATTATACATATATTATAATGTATATATGCATATGCTATCCGGTCACATGTGTATATATACGCCACGTACATGCAACGTGGCATGGGAGAAGGTCCAGGTCGCTGTGGTCTTGGTCTCGGTCAGTCAAAGGGAGCAAATTGAGCGGAAGGTGCAGCGAGAAGCGTGTGCGTGTGTGATCGTGGTTCATGTCATTGTCATCTTAGCTTTGGAAAAATTGCGGAGGCTTTCTTGAACGAAACCTACCTCCCAACGTAAATTATTTTAGACATGCCATTTTACTAATTAATTATCAATAAAATTAGACACCACCTACTATATAGACAACTATAATAATTTAGTATATATTTATCATATATTTATATTAAAATATAATATTAGTAAAATGGGCAAGATATATAATACATATAACACATGCACTATATATATAATACATATATTATACATATATTATATACATACATACTATACATGCACTATACACATGCAATATACCGAAAGCGGGGCGGTGGGCATGCCACCGAGTGGCGGCAAGTGAGTCATGCCGTCTCAGGTGGCAGCAGCTCTGCCATGCGTCTCGGGTGGCGGCATACTCTGCTGCGGCCGTGCCGATGGCAACCGCCACCGAAATGGCGGGACTCGAGGATATTTTCGTAATTTCCTTTTACAGTGGATTATTTTATTAATTTTCTATTTTACTGTTGATTATTTCGGGTATTTTTCCAATATCAAAAGCCAAATAAAACTGCATTTTCCTTTTAAAAAAAGGCAAATAAACCCGGTGTTTCACTTTTGTCACCAAATAAACGGTTTTGCTGCTTCTCAGATGATTGATTTTTAAATAAGTCTCAATCGATTATCATGTAGCTAGATTATACCGTTAGATCTTTTATATGTCATATAGAGACGTTTGATCAATGGTCTAGAATAAGAGATAAATAACTCTCAGGCGTCTGATGATAAGTCAGTCCCATAAACCCAAATAAATCCTGTGTTTTACTCGGTACTTTTGTCAGCAAAATTTGGTACTTATTTGTCAAATGCTGGGGAAAAATCAATATGAAGAAACCGAAAATCTGTTAACACCCAAAGCTACGGCACACGCCGTGGCACACGGTAGCACCAATCTCAAGGGCCGCCTTGGCAGTTGGCACGAGCCATCAGCAAAACCGCGCGCCAGGGCACCCATAAATTCCACGAGAGCCAAAAGAAAGCAACCGGAGCTGGGCGTATCTGTCTGGTTTTACCCATATAAACACCACCAAAGCCAAGAACTCCAAGAGTGAGAGTACGGAGTAAGAGAGACAGACAGAGAGAGAGTGGCAGAGACCACAGGAAAAGAAGAAATCATGGAGCCGATTTGCTGTGGAGATTCGGGCGTGTGATCTGGTCGGATCTTGCTTTCCTGGGAGGCGATGGTGGTGGTGGTGTGATGCGGTGGGTGCTTCAGCTGCATGCCATGGCGTTCGCCTATATCCTCCATATCCTCGAGATGCCGCATTAGCTCCCGGAGCAGCACCTACCCCTCGCTCCTCCGTTCCCGCGGCAGCAAGGAACAAGCCCGCAAGATTATCTATCCTTCCTTGGCTTGAAATCGGCAAGGACGGAGAGATCGAGAGCTTCTGTGGATTTCGCGCGGTTCCTAGCGGTTCTGGCTCTCCGCCATGACAGTGGTTGATGCTGAGTCCCGGTTCCATGTTCTTGCGGTGGATGACAGCATCATCGACAGGAAGCTCATCGAGATGCTGCTCAAGAAGTCGTCCTACCAAGGTGAGTGTGGTCGCTCTGTTCTTGAACTAGAATAGAATGTTCCCCTTGATGTCGATTTTTTTTTTCCTGAAAACCTTTTGAATTCTGTTCTTGTTGGGTGGCACAGTTACCACTGTGGATTCTGGGAGCAAGGCCTTAGAGCTGCTGGGATTGAGGGGCGAGGGGGATGACTCATCTTCGTCGTCCTCCTCCTCTTCTGACCATCAGGTGGTTAGTTAAAATCTGGTTTCTTGTTCTGTTTGGATTGGCCTGTAGGGTCTTGATCCCTGTTCTTGACTCTGTATCCTGAACGTGCCATGTGATTTTTCTGATCTCTTTGCTGCAGGAGATTGATGTGAGTTTGATCATCACTGACTACTGCATGCCTGGTATGACAGGATATGATCTACTGAAGAGGGTGAAGGTGAGATTTTCAGAGCCATATATAATTCTTATCCAGCGCCTGTATAAATTGGTCCGCGGAGGGAGTAAAAATTTGTTCTTTGCATGTTAAATTTTGGGGGTCCAGGGGTCATCTTCATTGAAGGACATTCCAGTGGTGATCATGTCTTCTGAGAATGTGCCTGCTCGGATCAACAGGTGTGATAGACATGAAACTCCATTAAAGCTCTCCTCCTGTTCTATCCTTTTTTAGCAGTAAAATTTGTTGGTCCCTGAGAGGCAGGAGATTTTTACAAGGTCCCTACCTAGGTATTGTCGATTTTTCATTAAATTGGTACTTACTGCCGGGGTGCAAAATGGAAACGATGGCGTTTTGAGCAACTCCAGCAGCTTCTCTATATTTTCCCTCTAAAACACTACTAGCATCCCCTCTATCCACCCCTCTAAAATTCCTTCAGAACTTACACTACCCTCTAAAAGATTCCTTTCCTCCAGCAACCCCTCTATATCTGCTACAGTGATTTCCAGGAGCTCCTAGAGTTGCTCTACTCTTTTGGGGCCTGCCTGCCTACTATACGAGAGGGAGAGGGAGAGGGAGTTGTGGGGAGCAGAAGGAATATTTTGCATCCTCCTATACTGGTCTCGCCTAAAAGAATTGAATGCCTGAGGGATTTATTTAATGCGTTCAAAGAGGCTGTCGAGGCTTTGGGATTGATTGTTTAACTACCCGAAAGATTTTGCAGCTTCCCCCCATTGAATTTTGTGTCCGGACTCGAGTTTGCAACTACCCCCCTTGAATTTTGTGTCTTGACCCGGGCCTTGTACATGTCGGCTTGGCTTAACATAGCGTAACGTAGCATTTTCAACAAAATTTAAAAATTTTCAAAAAGAGGCTTAAATATTAAAAAAAATTAAAAAATAGTTTTAGGATCTTTAAAAGAACTACTAAAAATCTGAGAAAAATCATAAAAATTATTACACCAAATAGGCTATATAAAAAAATAAATTTTACTGCTATGCTAAACTGAAATGTACATGGCCTTAGTTATATGTCTTTGAATTTTGCAAACCTCCCCCCCCTCCCAAAAAAAAAGAAGGTGTATCACTAGTTTGGTGGGACTGAGGGCGTGTTTGGATGCTGGCCGTGGGCTGCCATGCCAACCATCGGCGAGCCATGAAGTTTGGAGCTCGTTTGGTTGCCGCCGCCAAAACGCGCGCCCACGCCAATCCATCGGCGAGCCAACGATTTTTAACGTAAAATCGAGCAATGGCGCGGGCGAAGGAATCGGCCGCCCGCGCCATTCGTTGGCTCGCCCTCGAGGAGCGTTGGCACGGCGAGCCAACTGCAGGCACGGCAGCCCACGGCCAGCATCCAAACACGCCCTGAAACTTGCAAAGAAAAGCCTTTCTTATTCTCTCTTAAAAATCTAGAGCATACGTTTGTTTACTGTTCTGTTTTTACCGCTTACCTAAAAAAATTCCAGCAAGGATCCAATGAAATTTTAAATAATCTGATAGGAGCCAAATGCAGAAGATTTGGCCCCCTCAGATAAGAACAAAAGAGGGGAATAGCATTGCGATTTTGATGGGGGCAAGGGGAGAAAAGTCCAGGAATTCCCACACAGCAGCCCCCCTTGATGTTGTTGTAATGTAATGGGGGCAATGAATGCATGGTGTTTTCATGCATAGATCCCATATCTTGGTGACAAGGATGTAAAGCACAGGAAAGTTTCCTCTCAATGCCTTGTGATAGTGGGTCAAGATCTCACAAAATCTTTGGGACACAACACCCAAAAGGATTTATTGCCAAAAAATGTTTCCTTTTAATTTCCATGGTCACTTTCCAGTGGTAAAAAAATGAGGCAATTGGGGGGGATGGCATTAAAGAAGGCGTGCATTTTTCTAAAAAAAAAAAAGAAGGCATGCATTGCCCATTGGGGCCGAGTCAAAAGGTCTTGAAACCCAAAAGACCAGATCTTTTCCTTGTCCTGGCAAGGATCTCTGACATGTCCTTTGAGTGATGCCATCGCAGAAGCAGAGAAACCAAAGTTGGAAGCAATCCAAAGTGTCATCGCAGATCCTCTTTTTCTTTCCTTCCCAATGCCGCAGTGCTTCCTCTTTTTTCGCTAAAAAGATTTGGACCACCCTCGGCGAAATTTCAGGTGCTTGGAAGACGGCGCAGAGGAGTTCTTTCTGAAACCTGTCAAGCCAGCTGACATGAAGAAGCTCAAGTCTCACCTGCTCAAAAGGAAGCAGCCCAATCCTCAGCCGCTGCAACCGTTGCAGCAAGAACAGTCACCACACAAGCCGGATGAAGCAGCAGCAGCAGCTGCTGAAGTAGTTGCTGATGGAAGTGGAACCGTCAGTGACTGCGGAGGCGGCGGCGGCGGCAAGAGGAAGGCAGCCGCAATGGAGCAGGAAGGGCTCGCCTCGCCTGAGAGGACGAAGCCAAGATTGTCCAGTAGCAGTAGCAGCCGCCTGACAGTGGAGACCTGATGAAGCGAACTAGAACACCCCCCCCTCCACTAAGATTTTTTCTTTTTTTGCTGCTTCTTTTGTTGGCTCGTTTAGTTCCTGGGGGTATTAGTTCGGTGAAGAAAAGTTTCACATACTTGTATACCAGCTGCGGCTTCGATGATCGACAAATTTTGTTGTGCTATGGGAACACCCCGGTGTTTTGCTAGAAAATGAAGGTGCGGAAAGGAAGTTGTAGATAAAGGCAGCAGCACCTTGGATGGATGTTTTTAGGCTAATTAATTTATGGCTTATTTGTTCTGACCAGTCTTTTGTATGGAATGGAGAAGGGAAAACTCAAAAGCTTGTGATGGCTGCATATGTTGATAGTTCAATCAGTCTTTTCATACTGATTTATGAGTTGTTGATTTATACCACATGCAGTGAGAAGTTAGCTATTTACTACTACTTTCGTAGACTTTAATCCTCTTTGGTTTTTATAGGGTAGTTCTAAAACTAATTAAATTTTTTGTTAGTTTTGTGCAGATCTTTTAAAATATTTTTTAGACTTTGTACAGTTTTTCTTAAAGATCTCAAAAATATTTTTAAAATATTTTTTTAGTATTTTAGAGGTTATTAATTTTTTAACTACAATAAAAACTAAACTGATGAAGAGAATCAAAAGAGGGCCTTTCAGTTCCCATACCTCGTCTTTGTTTCTTTGGTTCAGATTATGTTCAGAGGCAATCAGAGCAAAGGGTGAAAGCTCAGCACAATTGTTGAGATCACCTGCGAGCATCTGCCTGCCTGTGCACAATCTCTCGGCTACTGTTGGGTGTTCGAGCCGATCCTTTCAACTTGAGTGATGGTGGAAACAAACAAAGCTCCTCCTGGCCCATTCCGGCCTGGTATGATACATATCCACTCGACACTACGTCTCGATGACAGACTGACAGATCTCCGTCCAAGCGCGAACCGAACGTTTCTTTTCTTCTCTGACCTTAACAACTTCGTATTAACAATCCATAGTTTCGCGTGGCTTTTATAACAGTTTCTAGGCGCTCCAAGGCTCAGTGTTTTAGATTAATCGTTTAGCCACGCACTCCCTCCGGTCAAATTATTATGACAAAAATTTCAGCCCGTAACATATGAGTCCAGTGACTAAGGAAGTGTGGCAAATCATAGTTGTGACACGGACTAAATACCTGCTGTACAAACTATGGTGTGCCTAACATTATGTGTGGCAAAATTGGCTGCGAATCGAACTGACCCTAACAATCCATAGTTTCGTGTGGCTTTTAACCATTTCCAAGTGCTTCAAGATACAATATTTAGCTAAATCGTTTAGCCACGCACTCCTTCCGGTGAAAAATAATTATGTTTTGAACGTTAACACATATAAATTTTTTAAAATACCTTTAACCATTCATAAAATTTATTTTAAAACACACTGCCTTTGTTATATTAAAAAACGTCTTGCAGCGGTGGTGGTTAGTGGTGATTTCATCAACATTCAATCTCCACCATCCACCTCCAGTCCTCTACTGACCACCTCATCCCTTGTGCCTCTACCTCCTACCGCCGCCACTTCTCTTCCTTCAGCCAGTGTCATCGCCGCCGTGCCCCTCCTCTCCGTCCCTCTTCAATTCTGCGTCATATGGTTGAGAGGGAGAAAAAGAGAGGCATAGAGAGGAAAGAAAAGAGATGACTAGCATGTGGCCCACTTAAAAATTTGCTTTGTGAAAGTGAAAAATGCTGATTGGACTACCACGTCACGCCATAGTGGCATTAACCACCCCTGGAACCGTATGTAGAGAGTTATTTGTGCTTTTTTTTTGTTTTGCTACTAGAATACTTGGTTTCATAGTTCGGATGGTTTAGTAGACGAAACACAATAGTCAATAGGTATAAAATAATTTTTTTTTCTCCGAAGTACCATTGTTTATCTGTACTTTCACGAAGGAATAATCCTATGATCTACTCATACAGGAGGAGCTGCAGGTTATTATTAGAGTTTTTTGAAGTGGTTGTGCATGTGCCAAACTGGCGCAGCCACACGTTTACACCGGACGCACGTTGCATTATGCCATTTGTAGCACGGAGGGAGTGAGGGGAGGGGTGGTGGTTGGGTGGGAGTTGGGCAGGATCACCCGGGCGGAATAAGGTAACATTATCCGGAGATCCCTCCCTGATCACAGCGGCGATTGCTTAATACTAGCGACAATAACAATAATAAGATGAGCCCTTGCCGATGCACGCACGCGCCTCGGCGCCTCGCCCTCTCAAGTCTCAATGCAAACAATCTGAATGAATCCTGAGTGACGCGTCGTCGATATGGATCGGTGCAACTTGGCGGATGGGTGCTTTTGTTGGCACCGAGAAATTGGCTCGCGACGCGACGACAGCCTTGCCTGCCGCCGCTTTCCTACTGTTTGCCCAGGGGATCTGCTGGCGCCGCCCAGGCCATCTCCCGGCGCCGCCCCTGCTCTCGCCAGCGCCCTGTCTTCAGCGTCCGACGCCACCCAACCAAGTTCCGTCACCGCTCCTCTGCAGCGACGTCCAAGACATCTCCGGCCATGCAGCAACAACTCCTAGTTCCATCTCTTGACATGGACATAGCCATGGAGGCACAATCATTACCATCTACGTCGACCATGGGCCATGGCAACACCATCTGTTGTAGCACAGACAATGCCACCTCCACGGACAAGTGGCATAGAAGAAATCACCAAAGCAATTATTTGTTGTAATTAATTTGGTAAAATTATGTTACAGTGTTCATCATTTATCCCTGAGTGTGATGATGGCCTTAAGCCTACCGAAGGGATGATATTTGAGATATTAAGGCCGTGGAAAAATTGTTGAATGAAGTAATTCAATACAAGCGATACCATGTGTTCAAGACAAGGATATAGAGTGACTAAAGGTAAGAAGACGACTAAGCCCCCTCTAATGAAAGAAACAAGACACATAACATCAAAGAAACTAGATATGGATGTGATGCACATATCTTTGTCAAGCTCACAAGTGACAATAAGTACAAGATAGTTGTAATGGTTGAGAACCATAACCATGGACTTATTTCTCCTTATAAGCGTCATCTCATAAGATCAAATCGTGCAATAAATGAGAGCGCCAAGAATACATTGTACACCTGCCATAAAGCAAGCATAGGAACCTCACAAGCTTATCGGCTTCTTCAAGTTAGTGAAGGTGGGATTGAGAATTTAGGGTGCACGAAGAGATATTTGCAGAACTATTACCGTGACCTTAGCAAAAAGATAAAGAATGCAGATGCCCAGATGCTTGTGGCGCAACTAGAAAGAAAGAATGAGGTAAATTCAGCATTTTTCTTTGAGTTTGTTGTGGATGAGCGAGGTAGGTTGGTGCATGTGTTTTGTGCTGATGCTACAAGTATGAAAAACTATAATCATTTTGGTGATGTCGTATACTTTCATCTGACATATACGACCAATCAATACAACATGATCTTCACACCATTTACTGGAGTGAATCATCATTTACAGAGTGTGTTTTTAGGTGCTACGTTCTTGGTAAATGAGAAGATTGAGTCATATGTATGGTTATTTAAAACCTTTCTAAAAGCAATGGGAGAAGTAGTGCTTAGACTTATCATAACAAATGAAGACGCTAGTACGAAAGCTGGTATAAATGAAGTTCTACCTAAAACAAAGGCTGTGCATGTGGCATATCATGGAGAAAGTTCCTGAGAAGGTTGGACAATCTCTTAGAGAGGATGACATTTTTTTTGTTAAGGTTACACTCATGTGTATGGGGCTCTGAGACCACGGAGGAATTTGAGTCACAATGGCAATCAATCATTTTTGGCCTACAAGGAAATGAGTGGTTGGCTAAAAGGTATCACATTCGACAATCATGGATACCAACGTACTTCACGGATATATCTTTAGCAGGCATTCTTCGAACCACATCAAGATTAGCGAGTGCAAATTCATTCTTTAACCGGTTCATGCATCACAAATTGTCTTTTGTTGAGTTCTGCCTTAGATTTGACATAGCTTTGGAGTGTCAACGTCAAGAAGAGTTGAAGGCGGACAATACAAGTATACATGTTGAGTAAATATTTTGAATATTGCGTGATGAGATGATTTTTCAATTTATTTACATATTTTTGTGAGGATTTTTAGAATATCTTTGGAAAGAAAGTGATAATTTTGGATGAATATTCGAGGATGATTGATGATTTATTGGACTAATCTTGAACTAATGATTTTTGGTGAGATTTGGATATATATATGATTGGTTTTGTAGGAATAAGAAAGGAGAAAGAAAAAGGAAAAGAAAAGAAGAAGAAAAAGAAAAAGAAAAAAGGAAAAGAAAAAAAAGGAAGAAAGTGTGCGTGTATACATGCACAGGTGTGCGTGTATGCATGCACATGCAGTGCTGCATGCAGCCCTTGTATATTTCAGCTTAACGTAGCGTAGCGTAGCGTTTCAATAAAATTTAAGAGTATTTAAAAGTGGTTTAAATATTATAAAAAATAATTAAGAAATAGTTTTATGATCTTTATGAGAACTACTAAAAACCTGATAAAAATCATTACAAATTATCACACCAAATAGGCTATATAAAAAAGATAAATTTTGCTGAAACGCTACGCTACGCTACGCTACGCTACACTAAGCTGAAATGTACAAGGCCGCAGTGCAGCAGCGAGGACGGGAGGTCCAGGCGGCGCGTGACCCAGCGCAGGCAGGAGCTAGTCGGCTGGAAGGCACGGCAGACCGGCCTAGGTGGGGAGCGCATAGGCCAGTGGGCTGAAGCCGAGATCCGCGAAAGCCCAGGTGGCGCGTGGCAGGGGGTCGTGGAAGGCCAGGAAATTGAGTTTGAGTTCGAGTTTGAGTAGGAATTAAGCCCGAGATAGATTCGTGGATTTTACACTATACAAAAAGGACGAGGAGGCACGGGATTTGGGGGAGTTTTAGGGTTTCCACATATTAATGACGGCTACGAAAATTAGAGAAATTCCAGAGGTGATTAGAGAAGATTAGAGGAAGATTAGAAGAGTTTTTTTTTGCAGGGAAGAGAGGCAGATGAGCGAGGGATTGTGTTAGGCTTGCAAAAGTCAGAAGCGAGGCGATGAGACGTCGTGTGGCGTAGCTGTGAGAGTGTTGTAGAGCAAGGTAACTTATACCAGAGCAGATCTGTATTTCTTTGTAAAAGGATTTGATTAGGGAAGAGTGCCCGGAATCATTTCCCCGCAGATGTAGGCAGGTGCCGATATGCGTTGTTAAATGTGTACGTCTCTGTTAATGTTTCTCTAATCTTGCATGAGTGTGTAAATAATTATATACTTTTATTGATTGCTTCCGCTAATTGGGGGTATTTAGTGTCTGTGATCCTACAATACACACTACTCCTAAATTATTTACACCATGGGCCATGGAGGAACAAGGTAGTACAGTGTTTACACATGAGGTGTTTGCGAAATTTCAAGAAGAAATTGTAGCTGCTAGTGACCGTTGTTCGATTAGTGACATTATATTAAGTGAGGGGACAAAGAATGTTATAATCGACGATAAGTTCAACAAAGATATAGAGGTTCATTTGAACACATCAAACATGATGGCCAATTGCTCATGTAAGCTATTTGAGTCTAAAGGTATCCCATGCCGCCACATCAATCAAGTTCTTAGAGGCAAAAAGCAGAACGAGATTCCAAATATTTCCATTATGAAAAGATGGGAGAAAAGGTGCAAAAGGTAAATATTGTAATAATTTGTACGTTCTTAATATTTTTCTATAAATAAATTGTCTAACAACATTTTTTTAGAGAGAGTGTATACGATGGAGAAGGGAACCTACTAGAAGAGAAGCCCATAAACTCATTAGATGCAGCAATGAAAAAAAAATTCAAATGTACGCAAAAAGATGGAGGATCTCATTGAAAAGACAAAGCACTCCAATAAGGGCATGGATTTCTTGTTATCGAGTTTATTAAGCCTGGAATCACCTCTGGACCAAATGGTTCCCATTCCTAAACACTGAAGAAAGGAGGAATTTGAGGGTTTCCTTGGCTGTAAAATACCTGATGATGTTCAAATACATCTACCGACTGATATTCATTCGAAGGGTAGATGCAAAAGAATAAAGAGAAGCAAGGAAATTAAGGTGGTGGATAAGAAGTGCATTAAAATAGGTGGCAAGGAAAGAGTCACATGTTTGTGTAAGATTTGCAAACAAATGGTGCTTCATAATGCTCGCAACTGTCCAAACAATTGATGACTATACATAGGTAACTCTATATTTCATTCTTTTTATTGGCTCTAAATCAATTCACTTAAATTTTTATGACAGTGTGTTATTGCACTGGACCTTAGCTTCTGTTGTTCTAGACATTTCATTTTGGTATCAGAATCTGAAAGACCTATTATGAAGCTACCTGAAGCTTATGTCTTGCAACCTAAAGTTTTTGTCCTGCTAACTGAACCTCAAGCAAGTTTCCTGCAACCTGAACCTGGAGCTTTTGTCCTGCTACCTGTACATGAAGCTTTTGTCCGTCTACTTGAACCTGAAGCTTTTGTCCTGCTACCTGAAGCTATCCTAAAGCTTGTTATTGACAATATTTAGTCCTCTTGTAGTCACTTAAGCAGTAATTAAGTTAGTTTTTCTACACTGAAGCAATACTGGAGTACTTAAGCTTATATTTAGTTTTATTGAAGCTTTTCTCAGTCAGTTCACTTGACACGATCAACCCATATTTCAATCTCATTTTGCCAAAAATACATACAAATTGCAGAACATGAAGCTTACACCAATTGCATTCCAGATTTCAGAACAATACATCAAGGTTACACCAATTGCAGAACTATAGGCCACTAGAAAAAAAAAATCACCATACATCAAATTTAGACTTCTGAAATTACATCCAGACATAATGTGTGCCTCTGCCGTGTGTCATACCTTAGCGCAAGCTATTTTTGATCATCCATGAAACAATTTTTCTTCAATGTGTGGTTCCTGAATTGCTCGATCCATCTCAGCAATAGTGCATGCCCAACAATAGCACCACATCTGGAAAATAGAACACGCAACAGAAATTAGTTGGCCTCGTGCATTTTTCACTCAAATTTGAAGATTTGCTGGCACAACATAATTGAACCAACCACCTGATGGCTGTATGTGATAGTTAGGGCTGAAGCAAGTCAGTGAGGAGAGATAAGAGGAGGGAGAGGTACCCGGTGCTGTTCCTATTGGTGCCGCCATGGGTTGCTTCGGCGGCTGGAGCTGATGTAGGGCTGGGCACCGCCAAGAGTTGCTCCAGCGTGGTGATGCCGGAGAGCGAGCTTGGTGGAGCTAGGTCGGCCTGGGTGACGGCCCCCTTGGCTCGGCCGTCGCTGAAGTTGGCTCATGCGGCGCTGGAGATTGGGCGGCGCGGCGGCGGCAGGGCTTGGAGATGCCATCGTTGTTGCCTTCCTGCTGCGATTGGGGAAAGAGAACAGGAGAGAGGGACCTAAATGTAAAACAATTTGGTGAAGGGAGGGAGGCGGGCGCTTATTTGCAAATTTTACTAGCTCCTTGCTGCGCGCCGTCAGTTTCTAATCCAAGGGCCGATACTATGCGAGTGCCCGAGTACACAGTTGACCGTGAGTACACCGGATCCGCTGCCTTGTTTTTTTTGGCGTATCCTTGCGTTGACGTATTAGTGTATCAAATTTGAGAGCTGTAGAAAAGTGATATAAATATTAAAAAATTAAAATTAGTTTTACGATTTTTGGAAGGACTATTAAAAGCCACGAAAAAATCACTATAAATTATCACAACATATAGGCTATATAAAAATAACAAAATTTGATACAGTAATACGCAACGGTACGTAATGCTGAAAAGAACAAGGGCTGGGTTGCGGTTTCAAAGATTTGGCGTAGCACGGTTGTCATTTTACGCTTTTCTTGAGATTTCTTTCTTTTTTCTCTCTCCTTTTAACAGGCCGATTTTGAGCTCTTTTTGTGGTACTTTTGTGGCAATGGTGTTGCACGCTTTGTATGCCGTTTATTAGTCTTAAGTTCATACTTGTTTGTCTTTGTGATAGTCCACACGTTGCAATTTAGAGCTCGAATGGCTCCTCCACTTGCCTTGAGGCTCTCTTTGAACTTATCTTTTTATGTACTTATCTCTTAATTAAAAATGTCAAATCTTTGACTTTTCAATCTTTTATTTTCCATCTTACAACCATATTTTGGAGTTCTTAGAAAAAGGTCAAACATGGTAGATTAGACTTTCTAAACAACCTCAGAAGCTCTCAAAGTCTAATCTTATTATTTTTATAACTGTCAACATGTGGGAACTAGAGCTCACCACGTGCCGAGCTTGTTTGTTAAACTTAATGGGCCCCTTTCCATGCTGGTTGAGGACTTCGGAAGTTCGAAGACGGTTAGGCCCTTATGGCGAGCACTGATGCAAGGACTAGCGAGTGAGAGAATGATTTTTTATCTTGATTCAGACCTCCCACTGCTAGGATAATAGCTCTACATCCAACCTTTCATCGCTACGGTGGTAAAGTTACAAAAGGAGGCTGCCTGAGCATGATGGAGCTCCCTCAAGAAGCTAGCCGTGCTACAATGTAGCGGTGTGTATATCATGTGTCTATAAGTGAACACGTGTCTACAAGTGCTGTAACATATTAAATGCAAATGTTCATTGGGTGCTAACATGCTAAAAACATATCTGAACCATCAGATAAATGAGGAACGGCTCAGCTATAGAGAGGTGGAGGTCTCTTTTTTCACTTAAACACTTCTCATGAAACCCCTCTGACTTAGTGGAAAGGGGCTTCCACCCCTCCAAACTGAGCCGTTCCTCATGGATCTGATTTTTCAGATATGTTGTTAGAGCATCTCTAGAAGGTCCCCTAAACAAACACATAACTATTATTTGAGGATTTATCAGAAAAAAAGGCACTCTAGAAAAACCCCTATTGCCCCTATTTTCTCTCTCATCCCTCTTAAAACTCTTCCACGCCCCCTATTCCTAGGGGCTTCAGATCGGCTCCAGATCATCCCTCTTAAATCCTATTTGGGGCGATGCCTCTTGGCGGGCAATGAATCCCGATCCATTTCTGCCGCTCCTGATATGGCGGAGGCGATGGCCATCAGGTGTGCTCTTGGTGTGGCCAAGGCTAAAGGTTTCAGGAACATTATTTTGGACACCGACTGCCTGGGTGTTGTTAGCAAAATCAACTCGGCTTGCAGAGATCGGTCAGTGTTGGGTTGTGTTATTGGGGATATTAAGAATTATCTAGCTTCCTTCACTGGCGCTCTGGTGAAACATGTCAACCGTTTGTCAAACTTAGCGGCACATACTCTGGCTCGTAGTGCTGAGCTCTCTGGATGTAATATTTACAAATCTGTAATCCCGGAGTGTATCCGGGATGCGCTGCTTGTTGATGCTCTTTGATCTATAAAGTGTCGTGTTTGACTCCAAAAAAAGAAAAAAAAAATCCACCCAACTGCAATAGCAGCAACTCCCACGAGCTATTCTCCCGAGCGATCTGTACGGCGGCGGCAGGCAGGCGGAGACGGCAGGGCCGGCTCTGGGCCTAGGCCGGAGGGGTGACGGCCGGGGGCCCAGGACGGAGGAGGTCCCATGATCAAATATGTAAGTAGCCCATGTACTCCCATATGCCTTGCCAACCATCGCCCAGCCCCATGGGCCATGCGGCCATGCCCAGGCCATCAGCCGGCCAGATCAATCGACAATCGTCAATCGATTATCGATCGGTATGGTTGAATAGCCCGTGGCGGTGGCTAATTGGCTATGCCCTATTGCCCTGCGCCCCTGCGGCCTGGCTGATTCCAACCGCGGCCGAGTGGCCGTGGCCGACGCCTCGGCGAGACGGCGGCAGGTAGCAACACCTTCGCATCCCGCACATACTCCAGGTAACTCTCCTGCGTCCTCATCGTCATTATCAGGCCATCCTCAATGCAAAACGCTTATGGCAGGTGCTTAAGGAGAGAGGGTGCTGCCACGTCACTAAGCTTTTATTTAGAAAAACTTATTTTCAATGCATAGAAGCTTATATGGGTGCTTAAATACTCTAGCACCTCTCTCAGCATGGTGCTTAATTAAGCATCCATACCCCTCTCTAAGCATTCATACAAGCACCCTCTCTATCCTACATGGCAAAAAAAACCTGGTTTTTTCTTTAAGCACTTGTCTAAGCATCTTCATTGGAGACGACCTCAAGCAGCTCCATGTGGCGCTAGTGACCTGGCCCTTCACGGTCTCTCACTCGGGCAGATCGCTTCCGGCTGCTGCTTCTTCTTCTGCTTCTCTCTTCCCCTCCCCCTCGATCCGGTCCGGGTACGACTCATCGATTCCTCACCCCCGGCCTTGCCCCCATCTGGCCATCTCCGAGTGGAATTCCTCGTCTTCACTCGTTGATGATTTTTTTTTTCTCTGGGTTTGTTGTTGGATCGAGGAGCTTTCTTCCATCGGTCCGTACCTGCTCGGCGCGGTGGTGAACTGTTGCGATTTTCTTTATCAGGCGGGCTACCACATCTGCTGCTCTAAATCTAGGATGATTTGACCTTAATCATGCAGGATTACTGCTTAGGTGATGATAAAATAGTAACCGGGTGATCTTTACACCCGCCCACTCGGGGTTTCGATATGCTCCTGTAGACCTACATTAGCCACAGTATGTTTTCTGAGGATGCTTCATGGTTTTGCAGGGATATGAGGTTGTGACGGTTCATTCTGAGGAAAGATCTAGCTTGGCCGTAATGGCGTTTGCTTCTGCCGGTGCCATGTTTCCTCCGTCAAATCTTCCACATAAACCTTGGGAGGACCCATCGTTCTTCAGGTGGAGGAAGCGCGAAGCGCATGTGCCGTTGCGCACTCATGATACTCCTGAAGGTAGAATGCGAGACTGCATGCATCACTTTGTCGACAGCAGGTCTACTCGAGGGCAATCTTTGTTATTGGTTTCAGTATGCCTGATCAAGTTGCCTTCTTTTCTCTCTTGTGAATAGGAGCCCTCAAGTACTGGCATGAAAGGAGGGATGTGAGCTACCTTAATTCTGAATCTGCTGTCTGGAATGATGACGCTGTTCACAGTGCTTTGGAAAGTGCTGCCTTTTGGTCCAAGGGCTTGCCATATGCCCAATCTCTAAGTGGATACTGGAAATTCCATCTGGCTCCTTCATCAGAAAGGGTTCCAGAGAAATTCTATGATACTAACTTTAATGATTCAAACTGGGAGGCTTTGCCAGGCATGTCTCTACAGCTCTGCTTGCTTTTTCAACATGTGTGAAGTTTAGATAGTGCTTACCATGGAGTCAATCAGTGTCCAGTTTTCACTTATTTGGTGTCAACTTTTATTTTAGTTCCACACAAATCTTTTAGATTTTGAAAGTTACAGATGAGCATACACTTGGCTGCAGTTCCCTCAAATTGGCAAATGCACGGGTTTGATCGTCCAATATACACAAATATCACTTATCCTTTCCCTATGAATCCACCATTTGTGCCTCTTGAGAATCCCACAGGCTGTTATAGAATGGTTTTTCGCATCCCAAAACAGTGGAAAGGTATGTTTCGCATCCCAAACCAGATTGTCATCTTTGTTGTGAATTTTTTCTATTGCATTGCTACTAGAATAAATAACCTTTGTATGAAGGACTCTTATTATATAAGTGATGGCATCATCAAGGAAGTTAGTTTTGTTTGTGCCAACTGCGACGAGAATTTCATGATTCATTAAACTGAGCAAATATGTTCACGCCAACAACTTGAAGGAAAGATTCCAAGGATATCTGGTTCATTAAATTAAAATAAAACAAAATTGTTAACAGTGACATCCTTGTTATCAAGCTCTCTGACTAGAATTTTTGTAATTTTATTGCATGATTCTTGAAGTGTTTGTGACTTTGGTATGGTCATTTCTTATCTCTGTATATTGCTTACAGAGTTTTTTTGGCATGATTAACTTTGTACGGTGATGCTTATTATGGCATATTTTTGTTCTTCCGCAACATGTAACTCATTGTCCTCTGTAATGTCCACCTGAATCCATCAATTACTTTTGTTCTCTCATGTTCCCATGCTATTTTGAACACTTCTAAGCTGATTGTCATAGGTCGGAGGATCTTGTTACACTTTGAAGCTGTTGATTCAGCATTTTTTGCTTGGGTAAACGGGTCACCAATTGGTTATAGGTATGACATTAGCAAGTGCTTCAGATTATTTAATCATTTTTCTTATATTCTAAAGCCCTGGAAATGTACACAGTAAATTATACTGTGTATATCTGACAATAAATTAATTCCATGTTTATTGTAGGTTGTTTGAGTATCTGAGTCTTAACTTTTGCATGTCATCTTAAAATGATTGGACAATCACGAACTTTTTGTCAAGTATAATCCATATGTTTTTTTTTTTGTACAGAGAGGTCTTTTCAATGATAATAATTTTACGTTAATGTCCTTCAGATAAGCAAATATTTTTATTTGAGATAAGTCTGAATTTCTTGGAATCTTCTACTTAAATTTCCTGTTGTAAACTCTTATCTAGCTGTCATATATATGAACTCATTGTTTGCTTTGCATATTATTCCTTGATTTAGGTGAGCTGGGTACCAGCTTTGTTGTATATTTATTTAGTTTTATGATGAACCAACATTTGACTTTATCACTCAGAAAAAGGTTGATTTTATATGGACTAGGGACTAAGGAGGTGCTAGTCTGCTAGAAAAATAGAAGTTGAAACTTGTCAAGTTGCTTGTGTGAGAGGAAGATACTTAAAGTATTGAAATTGCACATACGATATAACTGCCACGTATATGATCTTATAACTGCCTCGTTGTCATGGCTAAGCTAGTTAGTTATTCATTTGCACATAAAGGTTTGTTGTCTATTGGAACTTGCTATTTCTCATCTAGAAAATGAACTTATGGCCTGACGTGTTAATGCAGCCAGGACAGCAGGCTTCCAGCTGAGTTTGAAATCACGGATTGCTGCCATCCTTGTGATTCAGACAAGGATAATGTTCTTGCTATTCAAGTCATGAGGTGGAGTGATGGCTCTTATCTTGAAGATCAGGACCATTGGTGGCTGTCTGGTATTCACAGGGATGTGCTGCTACTATCAAAGCCACAGGTTACTTCTTTAGTTTTACTCACATGATATTAAATGAATCCACAGCTGTTATGCTGCAATTTTTCAAAAAACCTAGACAATCCTGAAGCTTCCAAGAGATATTTTTGTGTAAATTTTAGCATTTACCATATTCTTAGTGACATAGTGTAGCATTTCCACTGTTTTGTCTTTCCCACACTCTAGGCAGAACTCACTACTTATTCAGTGAAACCTGAGACGTGCTGCCAACATTGATGGCATTAAGAAATTCATGAAGTTTAAAGGGAGTGTGGGACGAACAGAGAAATATGATGGTTGTTTCACTGGAATCAAACTGATTGTAGGTCATAAAATAAACCTGCGCCATAGGTTTTATAAGCTGCAATTCTCTCTAATCTCAACAGTACATGCTAATTGTAGAACTCTCAACATGCACTCTGCATTGTTGTTTTTGTCCTATATGATTTCAAGGAGCTTAATTATGATCCATGGGAATTCTTGGTTACTTAGGTGCGAAATTTTTCTTTGCAGATATTTATTACAGATTACTTTTTCAAAGCAGCCTTGGATGAGACCTTCCGAGTAGCTGATATTGAGGTAATTGTGCTTGTCATCTTTGTGGGGTTATAATCAATGTTACGTGATAGAGCAAATGCTGCAAGAAACTATTGAAAAAGGGGCATACCTTTTTTTGCATTCTCCTATTTGCTCATTTGGGTGAAAATGCTATTTAGCTTCATATATAGTCATGGAAACATTTATTGTGATGTTAATCTGTGATTCAAATTGCGTCTAATGAGTGTCAGGTTGAGGTGGAAATTGATTCACACAAGCAAGACCGGGAGCAAATCTCAACCTTGTCTATTGAGGCAACATTGTATGATAATTCTGGACTATCTGATGGTCTAAATTCTGATTTGCCAGCTGCTATTGTTGTCAATCTGAAGCTGAAATCAGGACCGAAACCAAGCCGCTGGATTGGCTTTCATGGCTATATTCTTGGTGGAAAAATAGAAAATCCAAAACTTTGGTCTAGTGAACATGTAAGAGGCCTGATCCAATAGAAATTCTACCACCAAATGTTGGTTTTCCAATTCAAATGATTGAAGATATGCCTTCTTAGTATTTTTTTTTTCCCAACAACTCAACTTATACACTCTAGCTGACTTTTCTCTTATTAGCATTACAGTTCAACTGTTTAAAACTATGTCTTTTAACTATAATTTCTTTTCCCAACAGCCCAACTTATACACTCTTGTTATTCTCCTTAAAGATGCCAATGGGAAGGTCATTGAGTGTGAATCATGTCAAGTAGGAATCCGTAATGTGGTCCTGGGAAACAAGCAAATGCTTGTCAATGGATGCCCTGTTATAATAAGAGGTGTCAACAGACATGAGCATCATCCACGTGTTGGAAAGACAAACTTAGAAGCATGCCTGATTAAGGTTACTCTCTTCCTTTATTATTTGTTAACTAACATATATGAAGGCATCTAAAACCCTCCGTTCAGTTCAGTTATATGCCTGCAGCTTCAGTCCTTTACGAATTATGATCTATTTGTGACAGGATATGGTTTTGATGAGACAAAACAACATCAATGCTGTTAGAAACAGCCATTACCCACAACATCCTAGGTGGTACGAGTTATGCGACATTTTTGGTGTTTATGTAATAGATGAAGCCAACATCGAGACACATGGTTTTGATGAATCTAGCTGTTTCAAACATCCTACACTGGAACCCATCTGGGCAAATGCTATGCTTGACCGTGTTATTGGCATGGTGGAGAGAGACAAGAATCATGTATGCATTATAGTTTGGTCTTTGGGAAATGAATCTTCATACGGACCTAATCATTCTGCTATGTCTGGTATTACATTTGTCGCTGTGACCGTTCAGCTTTTGCTATTTCTCTCTGATGATCTAATGGATCACATTATTGTAGGATGGGTTCGTGGAAGGGACCCAACAAGGCTCATCCATTACGAAGGAGGCGGTTCCAGAACATCATCTACAGATATCGTTTGCCCCATGTACATGCGTGTCTGGGATATTCTTAAGATAGCAAAAGACCCATCTGAAAAGAGGCCCCTCATTCTTTGCGAGTATGCTAACTGTGGCCACTCATTTTCACGTGATTCCCTTTATCTTCATTTAAGTATCTGAAAGGTCACTGAAAATTCTTTTTTTTTTTCCCTCCCAAGATATTCACATGCTATGGGCAACAGTAATGGAAATATTGACGAGTACTGGAAGGCCATAGACAGCACTTCGGGGCTACAAGGAGGTTTTATATGGGACTGGGTCGATCAGGTTATGAACAATTTACTTTTGTTCCATATTGACCATATTAACTGTCTTTTTACAGTAAAGCATGCCATGCCAAGGAAAACACTGTGCATGTTTCTACATGTTTTTTGCATGATTCTTGTGCCTAAGGCACTCATATGTGACTTAACTATGTGGATCAGGTTATGGCCTGTCCTTTGATTAATGGTAAAATAGAAAAAGACATACCATGCCAAACTTATTATCTTTCTTTGTTACTCGGAGTTTGGTTGCAGAAGCCTTTTACCATAGCATAGATCTGTATCAAGCTAGTCTAGAACATTGTTACACAACAGTGAATGCCACAATTGTATTAATGCTATTTCTTTCTGTTATAATGTCGTAAGTTCTTTTCTCGACTATATTTTGTTCCTTTTTTTTTAAAAAAAATCATTTCAGGGTGTACTAAAGGAGGATGCTGATGGATCTAAATTTTGGGCATATGGCGGTGACTTTGGAGACACTCCAAATGACTTAAATTTTTGTCTTAATGGCATTGTTTGGCCTGATCGGACGATTCACCCAGCTGTGCATGGTAACTGCAAATTGTATATATATTTGTTAGACCTAAGACTTTCTCCCAAGCCGCTAGATGTCAACCTGATTGGCTATTGGCCAAATTGATTCTGGTTGCAGAAGTTAAATACCTTTACCAGCCTATCAAAATATCTATGTTGGATAGCATGCTTAAGGTATCCTCTGGTCAGTATGCAGCAAGCTTTTACCTTGCATGCTTGACTGCATCTAATAGATTTGTTTTGTTCATCCAGATTGAAAATGTATATTTTTTTGAGACAACAGAAGGTCTGGACTTCAATTGGGTTATTCATGGAGATGGTTGCGTCTTGGGCTCTGGTTCACTTAATGTTCCAACCCTAGGACCACGAAGTAGTCTTCTTATCAAGATGGAATCATCGCCTTGGTTTACTCTTTGTAGTACGGGTGCAGTAAAAGAAATGTTTTTGTCCATAAATGTGAAACTGAGGTACCAAACACGTTGGGCGGAAGATGGTCATATCTTGGCATCAGCACAGCTTTGTTTACCACATAAAAACGTCTTTGTCCCTGATGTATGTCTCCTTAGCATGATCATGTTCACTTCCTTTTCTTCCAAACTGTCCTGTTTTACAGCTCACCACCATCTTCAGGTGATAACATTGTCAAGGAGCCTTCTGGTGTCTGAAACTGTTGGTGATAGTGTGATTATTAGTAAGAACAATGCCTGGCAAATCAAAGTAAACAGTCGATTGGGAACAATTGATAGTTGGAAGGTAAGTAAAAATTTCATGGTGAACACTCTACCTTTGTGCTTAAGTATTTGGTTGTCCATCCTCAATCTATGAGGAAATTTACCAAAAGAATATATGAAGTACTAACCTAATAAAGGGTTAAAAGCCAGGAAATGAGGAAGAATTGTGGGTTATTCTAAACAGATGAGGTGTAAATGAAGTGGTTTGTTAAATTCATAGTTATATACTTATATTGTGCACTGTTGTTGTTTTTTGAAATGTTCTGTTCATCTCCATAATTGGCTATGCCTGTTTGCTTACAGCACATATGTTGGCGTTAAAAAAATATATCAGTTTGAATAAGAACTGATTTGCAGTATAGATTGTAACTTGTGAGCACCATATGTGATCAGGCTCTAGATGTTATGGGGGATACGAAAGAGCATTAAAAGAATTAGTTGTTACTTATGGATTAGCTCTCTAAGTGATGTCTTTTGTATTTATGTGATTTATGCCTGTCACTATATATTATATAGTGATGTCTGCAACTTCTAGATTTGTGGTTCATAAATTTATACATTTTTTATGTGATCTGAAATAAAAGTAGATGAACTCTTCCATCTGTAATATGTCAAATTAAGACAAGTTCCGAAATTTGATTTCAACTTCTCATTAGTGTTGCTGGAACCGATAATACTTCCTGAATGACAGGTCAACAATGTTGAGCTTATGAGCAAGGGAATATTTCCCTGCTTTTGGCGTGCACCAACCGACAATGACAAAGGAGGATCCCATGCCAAGTCCTACGCTTCAAGATGGAGAGAAGCCTTCCTCGACAATATCTCGTTCTTCAGCCGTCAATTTTCATTGAAGGAATTGCCAGACCACACTGTCGAGGTTTCTACCATGTACTATGGCATTCCGGAGCACTTGGCAAAACCTGACGACGGCGCTCTTTCAGAAGATTCTGCGTCCATACTCTTCCGGGTCAAAATGCGGTGCCGGATATACGACTCAGGCGACATGGTTCTTGACTACGAGGTAAACCCCAAGAACAATCTTCCTCCCCTCCCGCGCGTGGGCGTCATGTTCAATGCAGAGAAATCCCTGAGGTGTGTGACATGGTACGGAAGGGGCCCCTTCGAATGCTACCCTGACCGCAAAGCCGCGGCACATGTGGGTGTCTATGAGAGCAGCGTGGAGGACCTTCATGTGCCCTACATTGCCCCGGGTGAATGCGGCGGCCGGGCTGACGTCAGATGGCTGGCACTCCGGAACGCCGACGGGTTCGGCCTTTTCGCCTCCATCTTCGGCGAGTCCCCACCGATGCAGATGAGCGCCAGCTACTACGGCACCGCCGAGCTTGACAGGGCAACCCATAACCACAAGCTAGTCAAGGGAGACGACATTGAGGTTCGTCTGCATTTGCATTTGAGCTGTTCATCTCGAACTCCATGTTGAGACGCTGTGAAACACTGAGCTGTGGATAGGAGAGTGATGGCTTGTGCTGCATTTGCAGGTGCATCTGGATCACAAGCACATGGGGTTGGGAGGAGACGACAGCTGGTCGCCGTGCGTGCATGAGCAGTTCCTGCTGCCGCCGGCTCGCTACGCCTTTGCGGTGAGGCTGTGCCCTCTGCTGCCGTCGTCATCATGCCATGACATCTACCACTCTCAGCTGCCCAGCTGATTATCCCTTGTGGCATGTCAGGCAGGTTGAGGAATGTAAAGACAACAATTGTGAGGAGAGAGAGATCCCGAAAATACAACCGTTCAGAATTTCAGCTGTGAAAAAAATACAAGTAGAATTTCAGCCTTGAAAAAAAATATAGGATTGAGAGACGCTTTTGCTCCTAAAACTAATACTCCAATGTTCAGTTGCCAACTCTACTCTTCAATAAAAGTTTGTGCACATCTGTATCTGTTAGGAAAACTCAGTGATTTAGGTCCTATTATTTTGAGCTGATCTTAACGATTGAATAGATGAAAGGCTGAAATGACTTAAATTTTAAATGCTTTTTGAGGTAGTCTCGAGGTTCGCATCCATTTCGTTTGATTTGCTTTTTAAAGCGTTAGAACTCATCTTTAAAACAGTGAAAAAATGTACTTAAAAAACTCAAAGCATATGACTTTTGAAAATGTAGATAAGCCGTTAAGCTGTTAAACCGAGTGAAAAGAATTGGGCCTTAAACGAAGAAATTATTGCATTGGTTATTGGTGTAATACTCTTCAATAAAATTGGGAGAACTATATACCACTGCCATTGGTTTTGACGGGACACTTGCTGTTCGGCAGGGAGTTTATTCGTATTACGACTTCCTTAATCATTCTCTTAAAAGGAAAAAATGCCCACAATGTTTCCTTTGGCTAAAGCAGCCGGGTGTTTGTGCTTTGGCTGTTGGGGGAAAAAAACCAAATTCCACTGTCAAAATCCGGGTATGACCAATGGGGGAACAAGGAGGCGAGGGCCAAGAGCTTTGAGATTGTAGCGGAAGGCACGTGGCGTTGATCGACTATGTTACATGTAATTTTCTTTTGGCTTTGGACTTTTCTGTAATGTTGCGTTGCATGTCTCCTTCAGTCCTTCACAACAGTGGAATAGAATGCCCCTTCTCAAAAAAAAGAAAAGAAAAAATAAAACCATGCCCGCCCAGCGCGCTCTCCTCACGGCGGCGGCGGCGGCCACGGCGGCCGTCGTTGCCATCGCCATCGGCGTCTTCCTCGTCCCTCCCGCTTCCCGCCTCTCATGTACGCACGCTCCGCCCCCTCCCGCCATCCCTCCTCCCCCTCCCTCTCTCATGGATGAAGCTTAATCTGCTGCCTCTGCCTCTGCGCCCCCTTGCAGCGCCAGAGACGCTGCGTGGCCGCTTCGCCGACATGATACTGGCCAACGCCACCATCTACACCGCCGACCCCGCCCGGCCTTTCGCAGACTCCATTGCAGTCAACCGCAGCCGCGTGCTCCGCGTCGGCGGCTACCACTCCGTCAGGGTTGCATTCGTCACTGCCACCAAATGTTTCTGTGCCTTCATTTCGCTCAGAATTTGAAGTTGTGTGTGCAGGTGTTGAAGGGTCGCCACACATACGAGTTGAATCTTAGTGGGAATGTGGTGCTCCCGGGTTTCATCGATTCCCATGTGCACTTCATTGATGGTGGCTTGCAGGTAGTATCAGTTTTCTCCATTTGTTTAATTTTCATTTGGCATTGCCAACCTTTGACATTAAATTACTGTGATATGATACATGCGAATTTAATCTTTTCCAGTATGTGCCTTGTAATGCTACTGTCTGAATTTGCTGCAGTTGCCAAGAGTCTCACTTCGAGGGATTAGAAGCAAAGATGACTTAATCAGCAAGGTTAGGGAAGCTGTCAAAGGTCTCAATGAGCTACGATGTTCCTCATCCTGTTCATGGTCTTTGTTAATTTCATCTTGTTGCTTAGTATGTTGTACCATGCTACAAAAAACCAATTTAACTGTTTTGGAGTTCTGTTTCATTCAACAGTCCACCTCTACTGCATGCTTTACATGTGCAAAAAAAATTCTTGCAGCACTGTGTCGGTGTACTGGATAATGACACTTTTGCAATAATCCAATTAAATTGACCTCATGCAGCACTGTAATCATCTTATCTAAAGTCTTGCGAGAATATATGTGCCTGCTGTCTCTATTCTGCTCAGAACATATCAATCAATTTCTTGTTTTAATATAAGATCGGTTACTGTTACTGAGCCTTTTCTACCACTGTACTAGAACCTCTAAAACTTATTTTCTGAGCAGGCACTCATCATGGGCAGTGGGTTCTAGGAGGAGGTTGGAACAATGATATTTGGGGAGGTGAATTCCCCACTTCTTCTTGGTTCGATGATATATCACCTGATAATCCAGTGTGTTTCAAACTCACGCCTAATTCGAGAAACAATTACAAATGACCTAACTATTGATTAATCTCAATCACAGCTATGGCTTTCGGGCATGGATGGTCATATGGGAGTAGGGAATTCACTAGCTATGAAGATTGCTGGGATTGACAAAAACACGAATGATCCGGTTGGTGGAACTATAAGAGAACAGCTGAAGGAGGTAACCATGGTATTAAGAACTAATTAACATGGGAAACTAAATTTAACCTTTGAACAAGAATATATCTCTTTAACAAGCATACAAAGAGTATATTAGTTTGAAGATAGATAGGGAAACTTGAAAGCAAAACTGTTAAGTTCAAGCAAGTTCATTAACCTGTGGATCGAATGTTATGCTGTTCACACGTACCTGCTCAAAAGCGTTTTATACATGTTTTCCTACAACATTTTCATGGTTCCTTTGTAGACTTATCATGCTTCAATTACCATATATTGGATGATCTGTCCTATGATCAATTTGTAGCTTAAAGTGCAAGTTTTATTCATTAAGTTAAGGTAAGGAGTAACCATATTATCTGACCTTCATGGCTTCATCGCTATTTCTAGGGCCTACTGGTCTTCTAGTTAATGCCACTATGAAGCTTGTATTTGATGTGATTCCAAAAGTCTCTATCCATGAAAGAAGAGAGGCTCTTCTTAGAGCAAGTAGACATGCCTTATCAAGGGGGATAACAACTGTTGTTGATGTTGGAAGCTACTTTCCTGGGTCCTCAGATAATAAAAGTTGGTAGGATTTTTCAGGTCTGTAACACTTTTGCTTGTAACATGGCAACTATAAACTATGCAAACCAAGATCTAAAAATATCGTACAAATATCTATAGTTAACAATACAACACTTTTATAACTCCAGATATATGGTTCTATTATATTTTTCTTTATATATTGATGCATTGACTAGTTGACTTTGAACAACAAAAAGGTACACATGCTATTATATTATTTTGCTTGTTTTTGTACTGCTCATCGTTGCCTTTATATTATTTTGCTTGTTTTTGTACTTCTCATCGTTTTCTTGTTTTAATATTCCGTAATCTCATTTTAGTAAGGATTACTAAAGTCACAATCAAAGCCACTTATTTCTTCGTGCGATTTATAATGAATTTCTATGTGATGCAACCTTCTTTTGTGTTATTTTTATTTTTGTTAATGATTGTACCCCTGATATGAGTATTGTGCATACAAGACAACAGATGTCTATGAATGGGCTCATTCTATGCAAAAAATGATGATCAGAGTCTGCTTGTTCTTCCCAATGCCCACATGGTCTCGTGTTTTAGTAAGTTAAGATCCATGAAGTATATAAGGTGCTTGTATGTTGATTTCTTCGCTTTACATGGATATATGTCGTACATACGTACTTAACCAATCCATTTCTTGTTTGTAGGATCTTATTCGTGAAAAAGGTTGATTGGTAAGCCAATGGATTTATGTAGGCGGTGTTAAATCTTTTCTCGATGGTTCTCTAGGTTCCTCAAGTGCATTATTCTATGAGGTAAATAGTCATGAGCACTATTTGAGTACCTAGCCTACCTATTGTCCATTTTAGTGCATTTATACTTTTTGAGTTATAAAAATTACATTGATTTCCAATTTTTCACCATAGAATATTTCCTGTGTGTGGCAAGAATTACAACAGTTATTCTGTTCTCTACCAATGCACAGAAGGTAGCCTTTTACCACCTTATACATCATTGTGTTGGTTCTTGACCAGTCATGCATGAAGGAAGACAACATTGACGGCGTGTTCACCGCTCAACCACTGCGGATCACACCCCTAGTCAGATTTCTATCCTGCTAGCCTATCGGCCAAGCTCAGTTCGATTGAGCGCTGGACGCAGTAAAGAGCAACACACCGGGATTACCCAGGTTCGGACCTCCTTGCGGGTAATAGTCCTACTCCTGCTGAGCCTTAGCTCTTTTTTGGTTGTGGTTGAATGGAATGTGTTTACAGAATGTTTTCAATGCATCAATGCTAGTGCAACGTACCCTCTTCCCTCTCTCTCCTTTTCTTTTATACAAGCTTTGAACTGGCGGAGAGAGCCGGGAGGTAAGCGATCTGATTTCAAGATAATCGACGAGACACGGCAAGAGAGGCAAACGTGCCGCTGCCCACGCCATGCATGGGCGCCGCTCGCGCTTCGCAAGTGGCCTCGACCAGACAGACACGCCGGGTGAGATCATGGTGGGGCCCACCGCTCCCTCCGACGCGGCGCCATCTTAAGCAAACCTTCTCTCACGGCCAATTCTTCTCATACATAAAGAATACCGCCAGACCAGCGAGGGTCATCAGAAGGTAATCATTTCTTCACCGTCTACCCGCGTGATGTCGCATTAATCGCGCGTCGCCGCAGCAGCGAGGGAGCCTTCGCCGGAAGACTCCTTTCGGAACACTCCCTGCCCTGCGGGCCCCACTTGGCAGTGGGAGACCCTACGTGCGCCGAGGGGCTCGCCCACACGCCGCTCGACGATGGGGCCTCGCCGGCCAAGATCGATGAGCTTCGCCACGCCACTGGGTCAGTCGCCGCTTAACGCGCTGCCTCTCGCTGAAGCGTTGAGGGCTTGCCCACGCTACCGAGCCTTGCTTTCGCCTCGCCGACGCGTGGGGCCCGCTTGAAGCGCCGAGGGGCTTCGCCACACGGGGCCTTGCTCGCCTGGCTGACGTGTGGGGCCCATGCTGAGCCGAGGGTTTCGCCATACGGAGCCTTGCTTTCGCCGCGCTGTGGGGGCCTTGAGGGCCGAGGGCTCGCCTGCCAGCGTTGGGGCCTTGCTTCGCCGGCCGACGCTGTGCGGGCCCGCCAGAAGAGCCGAGGGCTCTTTGTACCCGGTATTTATTACACCGACAAGAGCCTCTCGGTCCACTATGATACGCGAACCGTCAGCAGATATTTTTTTTCTTGTCTTGCGCGGCGGAGGCGAATCGCGGGCCCACCTTCGCAATGGCCAGACGCCGATTCTCCACCACAGCACGATCTTCCTTGGGAACCGCGCCGCTGTGGAAAACGAACGCTGGGCAATGATGGCGCCCAGCGCGGAGGCTGAAGCCAAACCGTCGCGCCGCGCTTCTACGCCTATAAATATTTCTTGGCGCTGCGGCTAATCCTTCCGCGTGCTAAGTCCTCAAACCGCAATTGCCTCGCCATTCGCCGCCACGTAACCTTCTTTCTTTTCGCCAACTCCTCCACCGCTTCCAATGGCACCAAAGCGTAGCAAGGGTCGCCGAGGACGCGCCATCGTCCGGTCGTTTTCCCATCTCCGCCGCCGATGAAGATACCGCGAGGCGCTCAAGTGTTCGTGCCGCCAACTCAAGGCCGATTCCGCCCGGCACCATAGCGCCCGAATTTCCGTGACGGGAGATTGTTACCTTCACTGGCGTGGCGGGCTTGTCCCGCCAGACTCGAAGTTCTTCTTGGGATGCTCGCTTTCTACGAGATTCAGCGACGACCTTCCCCAACTCCGTCATTGTGTTGGCCATCTTCGCCCACCTCTGCGAGATGTTCGGGACGATGCTGCCTCCCGCTCTGGCGCCGCTCTTCAGATCGCAGACGCGAGGCCGCTACCGAGTGGGCCATCGGGCTCGCCATTTACCTTCGCGACGCCGCCGCCTTCATCCCCGCCGCGTCAAGTTCAACTGGAAGGATCGGCACCGCGATGGTCAGACGTGGAGGACTCCGGTGGCCGCGACGATCTTTGCCTCCCGAGGGTCCAGCTGAGCCCTCGCCAACCGGGGAACACGCTCGACGACTTCGGCGAGCTGGATTTGATGATGGCGCGCGATCGCCGACCTCCGCCGCCCGCTCACCGGAACCCACGTCGTGGCGGATTTTTTGTCATACGCGGCTTTGCCGCTCGCGACGAGGACGCCACGCTGGCAAGATTACGGCGATAACGACGAGTCCGCATTGCTCTTGAGGCAAGTGTTTTTTAGTCTTTCGGGTCTCTTATCTTTTGGAACGCTTTTGCTCGTCAATCTTATGGTTTCCTTTCTTGTTCACCAACCGAAGTAACGTCGTGCGGACGACGTGCTCGAATCGGCCGTCGGGCTTCGACCACGCCAACCGGCGACACTTCTCTGCCGCAGGCGTCCTCCTCTCGATCGATCCACAGAGCGCAGCCAAGACTTGCGCTACGCTTCTACGGAGGTCTCTCGTCTCTGCGGTCCAAGTGGCCCGAGGACATCTGCAGATCTGCGAGCCGCTTCGGCGACCGCGCTTGCTTTCAGGCATTTGCCGCTCCGGCGTGTTGCCGACTCATCAAGGCTTTGGGAAGCGCTACCGATCTCGCCAAGATGATGAGGATGAGAGGGAGGCGAGCCCAAAGAGAGCTTCGCCCGTCAAGTCTGGAAGGCCGCCGCCTCCTCCGGCCCCTCCATGGGGCCTTCTTCTGCCACCACGCTTCCGCCATCGGGCGAGCGGGCGATTCTTCCGAATCGCCGCTGCGCCGGTTCGTCCGCGCCTTTCAAGGCTGACGCCTTACGCTGGCGCTTGCCGACGCTGGCTCATTGCCAGCCACGGTGCTTCGTAGCATACGCAGACCACTCATTCGCCGGCCGCCCGCTTCGACGGCGGTGACCGAGATCACGCCGCGCCACCTTTCGCAATCAGCGGCTTACGCGCTCACGCCGACTTTCGCTTTCGGCGCGCCACTTCAGTTGGCTTTCCTCGCTTACGTCGTTTTGCATTAGGGTTAGCATGCTACACGCTCGATACCAACCTGCTCTGTTTATCTTCGTGGAATGAGCGGGCGTTGGTCTCAAGCTCCATCCATGCGACTTCGCCAAATCGGCTTGCCTCCGCGCCTTCGACAGAGCGGCCCTGCAGCGGCGGAGAGCTCGCAAGCACCGCCACGAAAACCTCTCGACCACGCGCTCGCTGGCGCCGCTTATCTCTCGCCGTCACCGCGACGTTGAGCGCTTCGAGGCGCTCGCGCCTCTCCCGCTGACTGGCGTATGGGAGGATGCCTCACGCCAAGGAGCGAGCAGCCAGCCGAAGCCGCGGGCGAGCCCTTGACCGGAGATTGCCGCAAAGGAAGCGATGATTTCGCGTCGCGACCGCACAAGCCGCCACGCCTCGCCACCAGGACCTCGAAGATCTCCGCTGAACACACCGAAGCGCCCGGTGCTTCGCCGACATCTTTGCGCCGCCCTACCACAGCTTCCGGAGGTCTTGTATCCGCTGGCGCTACTTTGTACTTTCATTTGGAGAAACGGCGGCAAGAAGATGTCGGGCGCCGTGGGCGAAGCCGCCGACGCCTTGGGAGCCGCTGCCGGCGCCGATCTTGGTATGGTCGATCGAAGACGGTCGCCACGGTGCTCTCGGCGGCAAGGTTCATCTGAGGTAATCGCTTTGCCCGTAATGCCGCGTTCGACACAGGCGCCGCCATCGGAGCCTTTTCGCCCACCGGACCGGATCGAAGAGTCCCGGGTTGAGCTTGCCGCCAGCCGCGTCTCGATGATGGGCGGCGCTGCTCCAGCAGAGAGCGACGGAGATGATGACGAGGAGTAGATGAACTCCTTCATCTTGTTTTTGTCCTGTACATATCCTGTTAATGCAAACACAAACTTTTGCTCTTTTGTCGTGAGTCTCGTTTTAACCTTCACGCAAATCTTGACTTGCGAAGAAAGGAGAACTGAGGCACCTGACCGCTAAAAGTTTTAGACAGAACGTTCTGCCGCAAGTGAGCGCTATTTCCTTAGGCATTTGGTTACTTCAACCCTTATGGCTTCTCGCGACCCAACTTAAACGTTGCGTGGCGAGCACTTAGCTTTCGGAAGTAGTCTAGTCGCTGGTGCCGCCATTGGCGCGTTGTTTGAGACCGAGCCGACACATCGAGCTAGAACCCGCTTCCGTCCACTTCGCCTCGCCTAACCGCAGTTGTAAGCGTTCATTTTGTAACTAAGGGGCCATCTCGCTTTAAGTACTTTTTTCGCTACCAACTTTCGCGAATGTTTTCTAACAGACTTTTTAAGGCTAAGCCACCGATCGCTAAAAGTTTTAGATGTAACGCTACGCTGAAATTGAGCGCTTTTTCCTCGAGCATTTGGTTACTTCAACCTTATGGCCTCTCGCGACCTAACTTAAACGCTATGTGGCGAGCACTTAGCTTCGGAGTGGTCTAGTCATTTGGTGCGCCGTTGGCGCATTGCCTGAGACCGAGCCGACACACCGAGCTAGAACCCGCTTCCGTCCGCCGTCTCGCCTAACCGTAAGTTGTAAGTTGTCCTTTGCAACTAAGGGCCATCGCTTTAAGTACTTTTTTTCGCTACCGACTTTCAATGTATGCTTTCTAACAAAGCTTGAGGCGAAAAAAAACAGATGCCCACAGTGAGACAGACTTATCTCTTTTATTGAAGATGGCTTTGTACAACGCAGCCCGAGGCGAAGCGCGCGAGGAAGACTCGCCGCTCGGCTCAAAGGAAGGCCCAAAAAGCTTCGAATCGCTACCTCACGGTAGAACTTCCTCACCGCCGACGCTCCAAGTTTTCGCCAATTCGCGACCATCCTCGAACGCGAGCTGACCGAGCTCGGCGGAGATCGAGACCACCTTGAAGGGCCTCCCATTGGGGAGAGATGTTGCGCCCACTGCGCTTGATTTTATGCGCAGAACGAGGTCGCCACTACCAAGTTCTCACACACACCCGTCTTGCTTGATAACGGCGCGGTTCGCTGATACTTGGCGGCCCGGATCGCCGCTTCGTCTCGGATCTCCTCCAGAGATTTATTTCATCCCGACGCGGTCGGTCTCGCTTCGCTGAACGCCGCCACCTTGGGGACCCAAAGGCGAGCTCATGGGAGCACCGCTTCAACCATACACCAGAAGAAAGGGTCTCGCCGGTGGCTCTGTTGGAAGTTGTCCGCAGCGCCACAATACGGTAGGGACTTCTTCCGCCCGGCGCTTGCAAGGCTTCTCCGACGGTCGAAAGCCCTTGTCTTGAGCCTACGAGTACTTCGCGATTTGCCCGCTCCACTTGCCCATTGCTCTTCGGATGTGCAACGGAGGCGGCACGCCTTGGTACCTAGCTCTTCGCACCACCGAAATCGGCACTCTTGAATCGCGACCGTTGTCGGTGATGATCCTGCTGGCGACGCGCGGCGGACGAAGATGCTCTTCATGAATTTTATGGCGGCGGGACGTGATCGCTGCATCGGGCGTGGCTTCAACCCACTTAGTGAACTTGTCGATGGCGACGAATAGATGTGTGTAGCCTCCGTTGCCTATGTTCCAGATCTCCTCACCACTCATTCTCAAAGAGGATTGACAATTTTGCAATAATCCAATTAAATTGAACAGTTAGTAGGCCAATATTCGCATCTCCTCACCAGCTGGAAGGCATCCTGGAAGGCAGTAGGCCAATAGAAGCCGTGGCGGAATGCTTTCCCAACCAACGCCCGGCTACGAATGGCTCCCGCGACATGCCTCCATGGATCTCGAGAGAATTGCACTCCCCGCTTCCCGAGGCGACGACTTCAAGAACTCCGCTTGCGTACTGGCGATCTGGTCCCCACCTACCAGTATGGCGCTTGGCCTTCGCGCTATCTTCTCACCGACGCCATCGCTTGGGATCACTCCATCCCGCAGTAGGCTAGGATCGGATCCATCCACTAACCTTCCCGGACGAGCGTGACGACGTTACGTACATTGTCGCCGACGACTCGCTCGGCTCGGCATTTCCGCCTCAACCGCCTCAGCCAGCTTCTTCCGTCTCCTCCTCCAACCGGGAGCCGCAGCAGATTGGTGACGTCTCCTCCGTATGGGGCTGCGTCGAAAGCGTCGCCCCACCAGATCGGGGCTGCGACGGACGGCCACAGAAGTCTTTCTTCAAAGACCCCAAATGCAGTGCCGCCAGACGAGGCAATTTGGGACGCTTCATCCGCCATATAGTTGTCGTGGCGAGGGCGTGCCTGGCCCAAACCTCAAAGTGCCGCCCAACCGGCGCGCCTCCGCCTGTAGGCCGCCATGACGGGATCCGAAAGTAAAATCCTTTCGCGCTGGTTGATGACCGGAGAGAGTCGCCATTTACTTGAGCGCGGATGCCTAGGGTCGGCCACCCTAAGACCGACGAGCGATCCTTCATATTCAGCGACGTTGTTGGTGGCGCGAAGTCCAAAGACCACCAGTGTCGGATGACATCGCCGGTGGAGACACCAGACGACGCCACCCAAATTTCTCCAAATTGAATGAGCCGTCAAGAAGAGAGTCCACGGCGAGGTGCTGGGTGTCTTCGGCTCTGTGTCGCCGGAGTCCACTCACGACGAACTCCGCCAGAGCTTGCCTTTGATGGCCGTTCGGGAGCGAACTTGAGATCGACCGCCACTTCATGGCCCACTTGGCGACAGGCTGTCCTCGCGGTTGAAGAGGATCTCCCGCAAAGTACTTGGTCAACACTGGACTTCTCGCCCTGGTAGTGGCGTAGCTTCGGACGCCACAAGACGGCGTAGAGCATCTTCTCGTGCCGTGAATACCTTGTTTTGCCGTGGAGGACCTTGCCGACGTAGTAAATGGGCGCTGAACGCCTTCTCTTTCCGCTTATCAAGACCGCGTTGACCGCTGGGGTTTGCCGCGACGTAGAGGATCGGTGCTCGTCCGGTCTGGGGCGACCAAGACGGCGGAAAGTGAGATATTTTTCACCCGTCGAACGCTTCTGCGCGCTTTCGCCGTCCACTCAATTGGTTGGTCTTCTTTAGAGCTTGAGCAGTGGGAGACTTTTATCCCCAGCGAGCTATAAGCGGCCCAGGAAGTCAAGCGACCCGCTGCCTTTGCATCTGCCAAGTCGCGTCGGGGCTTCATGTTCTCGATCACGCGATCTTGTCGGTTCGCCTCAATCCCTCCGGGAGACGAGGAATCCCGGCTTGTCTGACGGAACGGCGAACACGCATTTCTCTGGATTAAGCTTGATGCGATGCTTCCTCGGGAAAGTTTTTCCGGTCGCCGATCAACTCCTCCGTCTTTTGGATTTCACCACTGGTCATCGACGACACCTCCGTGTTCCGCCATATTTGAGGCGGTGGCGATGTGCATGGCCTCGATAAGTTGGGCCTACATTCTTCATCCAACGCCATCCTTGTGTAGCGAGACGCCCATGGGCGTCCACGAAGCGATCTTGTCTTCATCTTCTTCACCATGCTAACTGGTGGTACCCGAGCACGATCCGTAGCACGCTTGCTCGCGCCTCACCGTGGAATCGACGATGAGATCAATGCGGGCGCTGGTCTGGATCCTTCGCACGCCTTTGTTGAGGTCGGTGAAGTCCACGCGACATCCTCCAACGCCTTAGATTTCTTGACGAGGACGGGTTCGCGAGCCACCGGACGGGCGACATCGCGGACGACCCCGCCTCTAAGAGCTTGTCCACCTTCCGGCGGATAACTTCTGGCGCTTCATCGACCGCTCCGGACCTTCGCGATGACCGGTCGCTACGGGAACGCCGCCAATTTGTGCTCAATCACCTCGCAGGGACCCCACCATGTCGGACGGTTGCCACGCAAACACGCTCTGCGTTGGGTGGAGGAGAGAGACGAGCGCGCTTCCTATTTGGCGCCGAGAGGCGCCCACCCGAACGGTCTTCGCCGGTCGACTTCGCTTCGAGACCGCCTTAACCTCCGCGGACAAACAGTGAGGCACGGGTCTTCGCAGGAGGAGTTCCCAGAGTCGAAGCCTCGGCCTTCTGGGCACCGACGCTTCGACAAAGCGAGAGCGTCCTTGTCGCAGCGGAGCGCCCCCGGGCGGTCCACTTTCAAGACGATGGGGCTAGCTGGCCCCGGGATCTTCACCACCATGTACGCATAGTGTCAAGCTGCCATGAACTTGGTCAGCGTCGGCCGACCTAGTATGGCGTTGTAGTGAGGTCAAGTCCGCCACCAACTCGAGCATCTCGGTGCGGAAGTTGTCGAGCCTCCAAACGCCACCGGAGATCGACGCGCCCGTGGGCGGACTCGGCCCGGCGCGATGTCAAGAATGGGGCGTCGGTCAAGCTCCTGTCTTGAATCTAGAGCGCCTTGGCGACCCGGCGACGGGAGGTTGAGGAACTCCTCCGTTTACCAAAGACCGCCCTAGCTTTATCGGGCGCAACCACGATCGGGAGATGTCCAGGCGGCATCTCGGGTGGGTGATCGGCTTTGATCGAACGCGATCGGCCGCTTCCGACCACGCCACCGCTTTGTCGACCCAAAGCCGCACGCGGCGACACCTCTCCTCATCGCACGCTTAAAGCTAGCGTGGGGCGGATAGGTGGCGATCCGCCGTGGATGACGGCAACCGCGCTCCGCCTTGGAAGCCAAGCGAAGCCGCTTCTTTGCCCTTGCCGCCCGGACGCTTGTCGCCGCTTTCGTGGGCGCGCTTGTCCACCAACTTGTTGATGACATGGCAATCCGCCAAGTCATGGGAACTGCGCGGTGAATGGGCGAGAAGCCTCCCGCTTCCACTCGCGGGGACGGCGGTTCGCCATTGTCGTGGCGCATGCGGCCGCCAGGATCACGGCGGTCGCTTCGCCGCTGCGGGACCGTTCTGCCGCCGCCGTTGCCATGCCATGCTGCCTCCACCACTGCTTTCTTGTGCTCACGCGCTTCGGCTGCCGCCCGCCGTCTTCGTCGTCGTCGCTTTCGGCGGCCATGACTGTCCGGTCTCGGCGCTTTGCGCTTCTTCTTGTCCTTCTTTGCGGGATTTTTCGAGGTCCGGCCTCGCCGCCAGAGCTATGCCCGCGCCGTGCGGTACCGACGGACGCAAGCCTCACTTTGGCACACTTAGCGCCAGGGTGAAGAGTTCTTCCGTCGCCTTGATCTTGCGGGTGGCCATCTTCTCCTTGACCCTAGGGTCTCGGGCGCCTCTCTCCGAATGCCGTGACAACGGCGTCGATGGAGATGTCGTGATAGTGTTGCGGACTGACCGGCGCCGGATGTAGTCGCGAACGACTCTCCTTCTTCGCTTCCACGCCAGGAGGTCGCCCTCGACTCGGGCCGCTCAAACGTGCCTTGGAAGTTGGTGATGAAGAGCTCGGGAGCTCTTCCACGACCCCACGGACCGGGCGGGTTCATGAGCCAAGAGCGGGTTCACGGCGAGGATCTGCAGGAAGTAGTTCGCCGAACCTTCCTCGACCCTCCAAATTGCATCACCGTAGTGTAGATCTGCAAGAACTCGCGGGTTGGAGCCGTCATATTTTTCGATGGGGTGGGCGGAACCTCTCCGCCATCGGACTTGGCGCAGCCTTTCAAAAGGCGCGCACTCCAACGCCGGAGCTCTCGCTCTGGACGCTGGCCGATCTCGCCGCTTCGCCGTCCGGACGGCGCTGAAGAGGCGCCGCTTCTTTGGCGGAAGCGGCGCCACGGAGTCTCTCTCGCCGTCCCCGCGAACAGCGGCTTCGCCAGCGATCGCTTTCGATCATCTTTGCTGCGAGCTTGTCGCGCAAGTCTTCTCCGCGTCGTAGATGGCGGTCCTCTAGGTGGGACCGGAGAACTCGCCCACTTGTACGCCTGCTAGGTCGAACCCCCGTAGGAGTCGCCCGGCTTCGTTGTCTCGCCTTCCCCCCCGCCAGAGATCTGCGAGAGGTGTCGCGAGGCGAGAGAGAACGAGAAGAGGCGGAAACACCGGTTCCTCCCCGAAACTCGCACCAACGCCACAAGGCGGCGTCAACGTAGCGGGCCAAACCGCCAACCACGGAGCCGCCGGGGAGTCCAGAGTCACCGAACCGGTGGGTTGTCCAGCAGGCCTCGCCGCGTGGAGGTTCTGTCTTGAGCGCACTCTCCAAAGCCAGCGCCGCTTAGCTTGGCTTGGGCGACCGCCGCCGGCCGATCCATCGCCATTGCCGCTGCCGACGCCATGCAGCTGCTCTAGCGGCCGCTTCGTCCATCATGGATCGCTGATCCGCCATCACGCTGAAGAGGGTCAAGAACTTGAACGGCTAGCGCTCCTACTCGGGCGCGCCATCGACGGCGTGTTCACCGCTCAACCATCGCGGATCACACCCCTAGTCGATTTCTATCCTCGCTAGCCTATCGACCAAGCTCGATTCGATTGAAGGCTGACGCAAAGAAAGAGCAACACACCGGATTACCTGTGTTCGACCTCCTGCGGGTAATAGTCCTACTCTGCCGAGTCTTAGCTCTTTTTTGTTGTGGTTGAATGGAATGTGTTTACGTATGTTTCCAATGCACCAATGCTAGTGCAACGTACCTCTTTCTCTCTCTCCTTTCCTTTTATACAAGCTTTGAACCGCGGAGAGCCGGGGGGTAGGCGATAAGATTTCAAGATAATCGACGAGACACGACAGAAGAGACGAACGTGCGTGCCCACGCGCCGCTGGGCGCCGCTCTCGCGTGTTTCCAAGTGGCCTCGACCCGACAGACACGCCGGTGAGATCATGGTGGGGCCCGCCTGCTCCTCCCGACGCGGCGGCCATCTTAAGCAAACCTTCTCTCACGGCCAATTCTTCTGCGCCACGGTGATACCGCCAGACCTGCGAGGGTCATCAGAAGCGTAATCATTTCTTCACTTGTCTACCACAAGTGATGTCGCATTAATGCGCTCGTCCTTCGCAGCAGGGAGCCGCGCCGGAAAACTCCTTTCGAACACTCCTTGCCTGCGGGCCCCACTTGGCAGCTGAGACCCTCGTCTTGCCGAGGGGCTCGCCCACACGCCCGCCGACGATGGGGCCTCGCCGGCAAGATCGATGTGCTTTCGCCACGCCATTGGTTTGTCGCCCGCTTTGACGCGCGGGGCCTCGCTGAAGCGTTGAGGGCTCGCCACACGGGGCCTTGCTTTCGCCCGCCGACGACGGGGCCCGCTTGAGCGCCGAGGGCTCGCCCATGTGTGAGGCCTTGTTTCGCTCACCGACGCTGGGTGGGCCCTTCAAGGCTGAGGGCTTGCCCATGCCACGGGCCTTGCTCGCCTCGCTTGACGCGTGGGGCCCATACTGGCTACTGAGGGCTCACCTGTGTTGGGCCTTGCTCGCTCACCGACGCGTGGGGCCCGCCTGGCTGCCGGGCTCGCTCGCCCGTCTTGCTGAGCCTTGCTCGCCCACTACCGACGCTGGGGCCCTTCAATCATTGAGGGCTCTTTGTACCCCGGTATTTATTACACCGACAAACATGATAATCATCATTTAAAGCTTTCTCCAAGATAATATTTGAATTGAAAGAGATAGTGCCATGTTTTTTTAGTAAAGGAGGGATAGTTTTAGTTGTAGTGTGCTATAGTAATATAATACCAACACCTTGTTCCTTCTTATGGAATAGATGCACATGATATTCTTATGTACGGCTTTGATTTTGGCAGGCAAATTTTCTTTTACTATTGGAATTTTTGTGGTGTAAATTTATAGTACATTAGTAAATAGGGTTTGATTTTTCTAACTTTGTTAGAGTTGTTTTAGAAGATGTCTGGTCTGGTGCTTTAATTTGTTGGCGGCAACCATGAAGATCTACTATCCATACCTTTTTCATTTTTGCATGAGGATTAGTATTTTGATTCTATATGTAACAAATCAGCAAACATATATTTTTTTTTGTTTTGCTGAGGAAAAATTGAAAATAATCCATAATGGTAGTGTTACGGAGAAGTCGATATCTCATTTAGATATTCCGCCATTAAACTTCCATATTCTTGTTTTTGAGTGTTTCATTGCTGCAGCCTTACAAGGACGATCCTGATAATTCTGGCCTAAAACTGATAGATATGGATATTCTGCTTAATGCAACATTAGAATCAGACAAATCGGGACTTCAGGTATGTGTATTTTCTTTTGTACATGTATTCTGGAAATTTGACAACCATCATTCTAGAAAGTTTTTTTAGCAAGGAAAGTTTTTTTTTTTTGCAGGTCGCCATACATGCAATTGGAGATAAAGCTAATGATATGTTGCTGGATATGTTAAACAAGGTAGTTGATTTGAATGGAATGAAGGACCGTAGATTCAGGGTATGTTCTGATAGCATATTGGAGAATATTTCTTTGCTTCACATCATCGTTGCTGAGTGATACGTCGGGCAGAGTTTGAACTGAACGTTACATCTGAATCTGATTGAGCATGCTCAACATCTAGCTCCAGGTGCAGCAAAGCGCTTTGGTGAACATGGTACCGTTGCATCCGTGCAGGTTCCCTCCATTGCTATATTTCTTCAATGCTTTTAAATGATAATTCTTTTCAGTACTTAGTAGTTAGTATCCCCTCTGGTGTTGCTTGAAACAATAGAAACATGATATCATTTTTTTATTTCTGTAAGTGACAAACAAACAAAATGACATTTATTTTTTACTTCATTCAGTTACGTCCCC
Source organism: Raddia guianensis (assembly GCA_036346415.1). Classification (NCBI taxonomy): domain Eukaryota; kingdom Viridiplantae; phylum Streptophyta; class Magnoliopsida; order Poales; family Poaceae; genus Raddia; species Raddia guianensis. The sequence goes on from CM070534.1 coordinate 74,834,774, forward strand.
TAAAAGGCGATCCACTACGTCATCCATAACGACATTAACCATTGCATGGAGTTTTCCGTCTAAGGGCATCTCGGGGGCTCTCTCTCCCCATGGATCACCTATTCAAGAAAAGGGGATATAGCTAAAGTCCGGGCTGGCCAAGGCGCCCAGCGCTGCAATGCCAGTAGCGAATTGTTCAGATCTGTGGGAAATAGTCACATTAATCCATGCATACTGATGATTTAAGTTTAATCGACTGGTTTCCCTGTGGCTGTCTGCATGCAGGCCATTATACCAGGGATGCTTCTAGTAGCTCTTGTACTCTCTTCTTCGACAACCGGAAGCAAGCACAAAGATGGGAGTGTTCCATAATTAAGAGGTGCCTCCCTCAAACTCAAAGCGTCGGAATTACGTGTGGTGTGCCCTAGCTAATAGGAAGGATATGGTGTAGTAGGCTTGGTAGCTGCATTATTAGCTGCTGGGATCTTGTCTCAGTCTCCCCAGCCAGCCTTTGCTTACAACTGTACCTGGTAAGTGTTGACTGTCAGGTTTCGGACACCATTGTCATTTCCTGTTCTGCTAAATCGTGATTCTCTGACTTGGTTGCACGCATCAGGTTTGTGGCAGGCAGGCATCTTCTTCTCTTCTTCTTTCTGACAGTGTTTGTGGCTTTCAGGTGCCATCGACAAAGCTACGGGTGCTGTGGGAAAGGGTCTGCGCCGATTCTAAACGACAAAGCTCGTTTGTTGGAGGTCTGAGGTCCAAGGGGACCATTGCATCAAAGTGTCAGCCCACCGTGATGTAATCTAATTAAACATTGCTTCATCAGGTCTTCAGCTGCTTAATGGAGTACGTACTATACTACTGAAGAGGAATATCTATATATTTATAAGCTAGATAGAATGGTCTCGTATTGTAAGCTTGTACCCTGTTTTCCCTCGCAAGAGGAAACATACAGAGATGTACAGTCACTTAACTGCATGTAATACCTAGAAAGGTTCAATTCAGTGTGCGATTCGCACTTGTGCTGGCCTGCAGCTGCTGCTGGAATGGTGGAGCAGTGGTGGCTTGGCTGGTGCCGCCACTGATGGAGTGGGATATTTGTTAGTGCACCTGTGCTATTTTGCAAGATGATGAACATGATGATGTCATGGGATTCTGTATAAAATTGCCAGTAATAATTACTAATACGGTACTTAGTAGTTTCTTACTTAGCTATATAAGCTAGTCAGAATTAGTAGTGCTGGGTCGAATTTGGTGGTAGCAAAAACAAAAATAAAACAGATTTTGGTGGGCTTGAGTTTGGAATAATGCAGGTCCAACCCTCACCTTATTACAAGATTGAAACGTGTATGCGGAACTTAACAATTGACATTACCAAATCCTACTACTATGGCCTTGTTTGTTTCAGATTAATATTAAGTTGCGTTTTACTGTAGCAAATTTGTGACCCACTCGAAAGACGTTTTAAAAAATTCAAAAAATTATGAAAAAATTATTTTGTGAACTTTAAGAAGAACTATTTAAAACACCACAAAAATAAATACAAAATATTAAAACATTTTGTCCTGTACAAAAATAACAAATTTTCATTTAATTTAATTTAGTTTAATCTGAAACAAACAAAGCCTATAGTACTATCCATTTGCATTCCAATTCATGCATCAGGCTGTGGGTAGTATAATGCTTGGAGATCTTTCACTTGCATCTGCGAATCAGGAGCAGAAAACAGTGGCCAAGGAAGTGCAAGTCCTTTGACACAGTGCTAATTTGTGGCTGCAGACAAATGTTGTACATACTCAAAGTTCAGCTGCTCTTGGCCAACCCAAAATGAGCCATTGACTCAGGTACTCAGCAAGTGTTGAAAGACAAACTAAAAGGCATTATTCTAGGAGGCTCATTTGCCACTCTCAACATGTGTAGTTCGCTAAGCATACCATATTCTAGTGGCCCGGCAATGTCGACCTTGCTTGTAGCGGAAGCCGTTGGGGATGACCGCGACCACGCCTGGCTTGCCGGCGACGACCTTCGCCTCCTCGTCCGTGAGGAGCGCGCAGAAGCCATTGAAGACGGTGTACGACAGGAGAAGCCGCCGCCGCACATCTCGCGTCATCGTGGTGGGCAGGAATGACCCGTGCCAGGCGCGGTGGGCGGCGTGGTCCATGTCGTCGCCGCCGCCGGTGGGGATCACGAGGAACACGATGTAGGTCCTGTACCCTCCCGGCGAGAGGGGCTCCAGACGGGGATGGGGTTTCTTTGATAAGTGCGTGGCGGCGGTGGAGATCTCGACGGTCGAGAAGCTAGTCAGCAGAAGGATGAGGGCTAAGCCAAGGTGGCTTACGACGGCCATGGCGGGCGGCCGGCCGGCGTGGCGATGGCGAGAGGAACGGGCGAGGGAGGGGGCTCGTAGACGCGAGCGACAGATTGAGAGAAAACGGCGGCGCCGGCGGTGTTAATGAGAGAGAGGTGGGGGCGAGAGAGACAAGGCAAAACCCTAGGGCGGGCTCCCGATGGATGCCACGTGTTTGGCCTCAGCCGTCGGATGCGAGCGAGCAAACTACGGGCTATTGGGCGTCCGCTGGATGTACATGGGCCAGCAGGTCTGCTTCCCTTGGCCGTGCAACAGCTAATCAGTACTTTGCTGCACTATTATCTATGTCCAACCTATTCATACTGGTTTGATCTAATTTTATATGAGTTGCTGGACATGTGCAATCAGGATGGATATATGAATTATTTCTTGTGCTTTCTATCCTTCCATACGTAGTTGCCTGATGATGCCTATATACACCATCCTTGCTGGTCAATTATTTCTGGTTGTATATATCATTCTTGTGGATCATTTTTTTTTTTTTTGCTTGACGGCGAGTATATGGAGATAAATATAACTATCAGGTGATGAGCCTATACAAGAAATGAAAAACAGATATGCATAGTGTTTCTTGTGTAAAGGTTTGAAATACATGCATATGAATTATTTCTGGTGTAAAGGTTAGAAATACATTCATGTATAGTGTTTCTAACCTATACACAAGAAATACATGAATTGTTTCTTGTTCTCGGGAAAAAAAGATATGCATATGAATGTATTTTTGCTGTTCTTTCAATACTTAAATAGAAGAATACCTCTGGTTGAATTTTACTAACTAAAAACGTCCTGAGAGACTATTCTTCTTTTGCAGTTATTGTGTTTCACGGTGTCCACGGTGAGCTTCAGTAATGTCTCGGTGAGTTTCCTGCTTGTCCATTGTGATGTTGCTTATGCTAGATGCTTATTCCATGTGCTGCTCCTTCTTGTGCGTGTATATTTCTCTACTCCTTTAAAGAGAGAGTAGGCCGTGCGTCGGCTCTCCCTCGCGCCCCCGCCCCCGAGCCGTGAGCCGCTTGCCCCGAGCCCCTCGCGCTTCGCTCCCGAGCCCCGCCCGAGCCGTGAGCCGCCCGAGACAGTGAGTCTCCACACCGCCCGCCCAGGCAGCAGAGCCGCTCGGCTCTTTCCCCACCGCCCATTGGGAAGGAGGGGGGCCTAGGCCACCGCTGGGGAGGAGGAGAAGGATCCGGCCGCCGCCCGCTGGGAAGCGCTCACGCCTTGCCGGAAGGAGGAGGCGCCCACGCCGCCTCACGCCGCCCGGCCGGGAAGGAGGAGGCGCCCACGCCGCCTCCACGCCGCCGGGAAGGAGGGGTCCTGCTGCAGTTCCATGGCGAACCACGGGCCACCGCCGGGAGGAGGAGAAGGATCGGCCGCGCCCGCCTGGCTGGGAGGCGCTCACGCCGCCACGGGGAAGGAGGAGGGGGTCTCTGCTGGCCGCGCCGCCACGCCTGGGGCCGCCAAATTGCCACAGGTCGGGTCTCTGCCCTCCGGTCGTGCGGCACCAGCTGGTCCCCTTGCCGCGCGCCATGGATCCCCTCGGTGAGCCGTCGCCCGTACCACTATTCTTTGCAACCGCCTTGACCACGATTTCGGGTAGCAACCAACCACGTGAAGAACCCACGAACTAGCGCCTGAGCTCGCGACTACAAAAGCGACAGCTCCACTCTGTGCTGCTCGGTTCCCCTCCTCGCACACTAAAGGTATGATTTCAGTCTCTCCTGCTCGGTTCCTCTCTCGCTTCTGCTCTCGATTCCCCTCTCATGGTGTAAATAAATTTGAGAAGCTTATGTGATTTAAGGATTTAGATTAGATTTTACATACCATGAAATAATTGCATTTGATCTTGTCTTCTCTCTTTCATAATTTTACCTTAATTGGATTGATGATCTGATTATAGCTTTCTACGCCTCTTATGATCATAGCTCCTCACAATACTACTTCCTATTTTGGTTCTCGGTGCATTTCTCTTATTTGCTGGACAAGAAATACTTCAGAGCAATGTAAGTTTCCCCCATAATAAATACAGTATGCAGTTACTTTGTACTTAGAAAATTTGTTTCTAAAGTAACCATATGATGGAAGATGATGGTAGATGTTTGTTGGTATTACTACACTCATCTTGAAAGGCAAAACCTTGTTGTTTGTTTACATACTTCACATTCTTGTTCTTTTGTCAATTCTTCTTTTATTGGCAGTGCCCTAACTGTGGAAAAAGCTTCCAGATACTGAAGTAAGCATATGCAGAATTATCTGAATCTTTATGATTGCATAGATATTTAGGAATTAAGTGAAATTTGACGACTGTCTTATAGGTCATCTTTAAAGGACGGCCCACAGCTATGTCCTTATTGCACTCAACCTTTCTCTGGTAAGGATTCTCTCTATTTTATGCATGCTTTTCATGCTCTAGAAGACCTGATTCCTGACTTCACAGCCTTTAGTCCTGCCATTTTAAAGGTGCTGCTACAGGAACTCATAAATTGTGAAGTTTAGTTGGTAGTTATGTAATGTTCACGTGAGACTAATACTTTAATCTATGGCATGCATACGCCGCTGTTCTGCCGAAAAGTAGTGCAATTAAATTATGTTTTATTAATGTTACAACATATTTTCACTTAATTCCTTATTGCCTTAAATATTTCCATGCTTCTAATTTCTTTCTGTTGGAATAGCTATAATGCTGAGCTTGTGTTGAGTGCCATGGTTCAGAGCTTGCTCATCTTTTAAAACATCTTGTTTCTCAAGTTCCATCATAGTTATATATTGAATTTATTGTCGAAATCTTCTTAAGCATGCCTATCTATGTGTTGAAATTTTCAAATTTAAATGAAAATCTCTACTCCTTTAAAGAGAGTCACATATTTGGTGATGACATTAATTAGTTATTCTCTGCGGATTTATGCTGCCATTAATTAGACGGGAGATTTGGAGAATCATGATTTTTTTTTTTTGCCTAGAATGCTTTCATAGGACATATTTATCTAAATGTTTTGCTTTTCACAATCTTTAACTTTCATCTCCCTTATTCCTTTCATTTTTGCAGCGGGCATATGCTGTATATTATCATTGTGGAGATTTTTGTGTGGTTCTTTCAGCATTTTAGTCCCAAGAGGTGCCAATCACTTTCTTATTTTCTTTATTTTGTTATGCACGTCTTTATGTAGTTCTTTTGACCTGTCTTCCTTAGTTTTAGATAAAGAATTGAAAAGGAACACAGTTCCTGTATTTAAAAAACTAATTGTTTATGTTTATGTGTTTTGGTTCAATGTAATAATTATACCCTGTTGGACATTTACGAATGCTTTCCAATCCATGTATGTTAAAAACCTGGGATTGCCATTTGTCTATGTTTGCATCACAAAATTTGTCATGTTACAGGTTTTTTGCCATTTCAGTTCCAGTTCTGAAGAAATATACCTCCCTATTCACTACCTCATCTACTGTTAACATGCTAGGACAATCTTTCACGTCTCTCTTTGCAATTCGATAACCTAGAGCATGATTTCATATTTTTCATGTCTCTTAAAATTGCATCATATCTGTTGGATGGTGTGATGGTCTGTTATGGACAGAAAGTTCAAGCTGAGGTGCATATATAATTTTAATAGGCAAATACATGGATTAAAGTTTCTAGACTGTGCATCACTATGCCAAGGACGGCATATAACATGGTCATTAGGGATATACCACCAACACAATCCAACTGCAATATTGCATATGATGACACTTCGGTGCAATAAACTTTTTACCATCTTTGACAAACCCAATTTTTTTAGTGTGGAACTGCAGCACTGTTTTCACACATATCCTCGATGTGATGAGTTCAGTTACCTTGACGCTTGTTCAATTGTGTATTTGCTACTCACTTATTCAGCATGAAACATAGTTACGATAGCTATTTAGGCCTACCATCTGAATAATGATCTTCAATAAGATGTAATGTGGTTTATGCCCCTATTATAGAGGTGTATTTGAGTTGGCTTCTATTCAATTTAACTGCAGTACGACCGACTAAATTAACAAATCTGTTCTAGGTAGTAATCTGATATACTTGGTTGTAGATATCAATAATAGCAACACCATCTCCTCAAGAAGTGTGTTGACTTATCTCCACGCTAAATGTTATCGAAGTATTTTGTACAACCCACGAAGAAACAACGCTTTTGAACAAAGGGAAACCGTAGCAACGCACGGGCACCCCACTAGTTATCTATAATTCTATACTGATGTTTTGTTCTCTGATGTAGGCTCAGAAGGGGGATTTGCAATTTTGCCACTCCCTCAGATCTATCAAGATATTCTAGGAGCCAAATAGATCTCACATCTTGTTTTGCTGTTCTTCCTTTCGTTTGTGTGCTGTGCATGGCTTCTGTGGCTATAGGTTGCATAAGGTCCCCTTCTCTATTTCTCCAGTCTCTGATTCATTACCAAAGTATGATTCACTGTTGTGTTTGATAGTTGGCTTAGCTTTTTTCCCTTGTTTTCTAGCATGCTCTATGATAGCCTCAGCGGCTCCATTGAGATTTTTGTGCTGTTTCCAACCATTAGTATTACTTCTGGTCGAGACTTGGAATTTGTACAATATTAAACCATAGGCTTCTGCTAATGATTCCCATGTAGATCAAATTTCTTCCATGATTTTTTACGTGCGCTCTACTCTGTTTAGTTTTTTATTCTATTGCATGTATAATGACTTCTACTTCTTGCTAGGTGTTCCGTGTTCATGACCAAAATTGGCACGGGTGCGCTGACAGGGTAAACCAGGAGACCCGGTTTTATAAATCCGGGTAACCCGGTTTTGAAAGTTGCTCCAATTGGAAAATGGACTTCATCATTGCGTAGAGCTCGTCGAGATGATCAAAATGCATATATGGATCGCATGATTTGGAGTCCGGATGAGAAAGTTATGCCCAGTGACGGATACAGGGGGACCGGCGAAGCCAGGGCCCCATGATAGATGTACACAAGAGGGTATCCCTATATATATTAGGTAAAATAAAAAAAAGAATTTGTTTGTTAAAATTTTTAAAAATTTCTCCGATGCACATGAAATTGCATGTTAAAATAGTCAAAATTTCTAAAGTATCCTATATATACATAAATTTGCAAGTTAAATTAGTTAAAAACTTCTAAAAAAATCTACTGCATGTAAATTTGTATGTTAAAATAGTAAAAAAATTCAAAAACACACGCTTGGGTTTATTCGAAACACACAGGAACACACGCTTGGGTTTCCAAATTGACGGTACAGGAAGAACAGAACACATAACTAGCGGTGTAAGGAGAATAGAGCACAACACATTGTGGCAACTAACGGCGTACAGTACATAGCAGATTAGTGCAGTTTCCAACCTGCGGAAGGCTGAGGTATGGCGAGCCCAACTACCGCGATCATCCTGCTTCTGACCGTGTGCATGCTTGAGGTCAACGTAACGCTGCCTTCGTAGACACCTCCCGCGACGGGACTACCATAGCAGCTGACAATCAGCCCGGGGAAGGTGAAGTCGATGGTGCTCGGCTCCACTGTAACCCTCATCTCACTAGGCATCTCTACCTTCAGAGTATAAGACTCCCGCTGGCCTACAGGGCAACATTCATGACCGTTCGGGACAAACTGAATGGCGAAGGCTACAAAGGGACAGTAATTGTTGGGTAATTGAGATTGGACTCATGCATCGTGGACCCCAAATCCGAGCACCTCGAACTATTGTCGCGGGAGCTCGCCAAGGATTGAGCACATATACCTAGCGTAGTCTTCTTCCTCCAGATCGTACACTCGTCTACCAGGGTCAAGCGCTCTTCCCAAGTTGACGTGACCGGCTCCCGTCTCGTAGAGGTTGGCCGTCGCTCGGTGTTCGTCGAGAATGGGCTTGCCGGTGTTGTCGAGGATGTCTGCGGTTGTCAACAGCGCTGATTTGATGGTGGCGGGAGACCCGCACCGTGCGGTGTCGCCATTGAAGTGCTGTACGTGAGGCCGTACTCCACCTCGGCGTCACACGCACGCACAAAGATTTGAGACAGGGGGTACGGTGGGGGCAGGGCCCCATGGTAGATGTACACAAGAGGGTATCCCTATATATATTAGGTAAAATTAATAAAAATATGAATTTGTTTGTTAAAATTTTTAAAAATTTCTCCGATGCACATGAAATTGCATGTTAAAATAGTCAAAATTTCTAAAGTATCCTATATATACATAAATTTGCAAGTTAAATTAGTTAAAAACTTCTAAAAAATCTCGCATGTAAATTTGTATGTTAAAATAGTAAAAAAATTCAAAAACACACGCTTGGGTTTATTCGAAACACACAGGAACACACGCTTGGGTTTCCAAATTGACGGTACAGGAAGAACAGAACACATAACTAGCGGTGTAAGGAGAATAGAGCACAACACATTGTAGCAACTAATGACGTGATACAGCAGATTAGTGCAGTTTCCTACCTGTGGAAGGCTGAGGTCTGGCGAGCCCAACTACCGTGATCATCCCGCTTCGACCGTGTGCATGCTTGAGGTCAACGTAACGCTGCCTTCAGAGACACCTCCAGCGACGGTGCTACCGTAGCAACCGACAATCGGCCGGGAAGGTGAAGTCGATGGTGCTCGGCTCCATCAGTAACCCTCATCTCACTAGGCATCTCTACCTTCGAGTATAAGACTCACCGCCTCTGAGGGGCAACATTCATGACCGTCCGGGACAAACTGAATGGCGAAGGCTACAAAGAGACGATGATTGTTGGGTAATTGAGATTGGACTCATGCATCGTGGACCCCAATCCGAGCACCTCGAACTATTGTCGCGGGAGCTCGCCAAGGATTGAGCACATGTACCTAGCGTAGTCTTCTTCCTCCAGATCGTACACTCGTCTACCAGGGTCAAGCGCTCTTCCCAAGTTGACGTGACCGGCTCCCGTCTCGTAGAGGTTGGCCGTCGCTCGGTGTTCGTCGAGAATGGGCTTGCCGGTGTTGTCGAGGATGTCTGCGGTTGTCAACAGCGCTGATTTGATGGTGGCGGGAGACCCGCACCGTGCGGTGTCGCCATTGAAGTGCTGTACGTGAGGCCGTACTCCACCTCGGCGTACGGCACGCACAGTGACGGAGACAGGGGGTACCGGTGGGGGGCCAGGGCCCCCTTGGTAGATGTACACAAGAGGGTACCCCTATATATATTAGGTAAAATTAATAAAAAATATGAATTTGTTTGTCAAAATTTTTAAAAATTTCTCCGATGCACGTGAAATTGTATGTTAAAATAGTCAAAATTTCTAAAGGATCCTATATATACATAAAATTGCATGTTAAATTAGTTAAAAACTTCCAAAAGATCTACTGCATGTAAATTTGTATGTTAAAATAGTAAAAAAAATTAAAAACACACGCTTGGGGTTATGTGAAGCACGCAGGAACACACGCTTGGGTTCCTAACTTGACGGTACAGAAAGAACAGAACGCATAACTAGCGGTGCAAGGAGAACGGAGCACAACACAATGTAGCAACTAATGACGTACAGTACAGCAGATTAATGCAGTTTCCAACCTATGGAAGGCAGAGGTCTGGCGAGCCCAACTACCGTGATCATCCTGCTTCTGACCGTGTGCATGCTTGAGGTCAACGTAACGCTGCCTTCGTAGACACCTCCAGCGACGGTGCTACCGTAGCAACTGACAGTCAGCTCGGGGAAGGTGAAGTCGGTGGTGCTCGGCTCCACTGTAACCCTCACCTCACTGGGCACCTCTACCTTCAGAGTATAAGACTCCCGCTGGCCTACAGGGGCAACATTCGTGACCGTCCGGGACAAGCTGAACGGCGAAGGCTACAAAAGAGACAGTGATTGTTGGGTAATTGAGATTGGACTCATGCATCGTGGACCCCAAATCCGAGCACCTCGAACTGTTGTCGTGGGAGCTCGCCAAGGATTGAGCACATGTACCTAGCGTAGTCTTCTTCCTCCAGATCGTACACTAGTCCACCAGGGTCAGCGCTCATCCCAAGTTGACGTGACCGGCTCCCGTCTCGTAGAGGTTGGCCGTCGCTCGGTGTTCGTCGAGAATGGGCTTGCCGGTGTTGTCGAGGATGTCCGCGGTTGTCAACAGGGCCGATTTGATGGCGGCGGAAGACCCGCACCGTGCGATGTCGCCATTGATGTGCTGGACATGAGGCCGTACTCCACCTCGGCTTACGGCACGCCCAGTGACGGAGACAGGGGTACCGGTGGGGGGCCAGGACCCCCCTTGGTAGATGTACACAAGAGGGAACCCCTATATATATTAGTTAAAATTAATAAAAAATATGAATTTGTTTGTCAAAATTTTTAAAAATTTCTCCGATGCACGTGAAATTGTATGTTAAAATAGTCAAAATTTCTGAAGGATCCTATATATACATAAATTTGCATGCTAAATTAGTTAAAAACTTCCAAAAAAATCTACTGCATGTAAATTTGTATGTTAAAATAGTAAATTTTTTTTGAAAAACTCACGCTTGGGTTTATCTGAAGCACGCAGGAACACACGCTTGGGTTTCTAACTTGACGATACAGGAAGAACAGAACGCATAACTAGCGGTGCAAGGAGAACAGAGCACAACACATTGTGGCAACTAACGACGTATAGTACAGAGCAGATTAGTGCAGTTTCCTACCTGTGGAAGGCTGAGGTCTGGCGAGCCCAACTACCGTGATCATCCTGCTTCTGACTGTGTGCATGCTTGAGGTCAACGTAACGCTGCCTTCGTAGACACCTCCAGCGACGGTGCTACCGTAGCAGCTGACAGTCAGCCCGGGGAAGGTGAAGTCGATGGTGCTCGGCTCCACTATAACCCTCACCTCACTGGGCACCTTTACCTTCAGAGAATAAGACTCTCGCTGGCCTACAGGGGCAACATTCGTGACCGTCCGGGACAAGCTGAACGGCGAAGGCTACAAAGAGACAGTGATTGTTGTGTAATTGAGATTGGACTCATGCATCGTGGACCCCAAATCCGAGCACCTCGAACTGTTGTCGCGCGAGCTCGCCAAGGGTTGAGCACATGTACCTAGCGTAGTCGTTTTCCTCCAGATCGTACACTAGTCCACTAGGGTCAAGCGTTCTTCCCAAGTTGACGTGACCGGCGCCCGTCTCATAGAGGTTGGCCGTCGCACGATGTTCGTCGAGAATGGGCTTGCCGGTGTTGTCGAGGATGTCTGCGGTTGTCAACAGCGCTGATTTGATGGCGGCGGGAGACCCGCACCGTGCGGTGTCGCCATTGAAGTGCTGGACGTGAGGCCATGCTCCACCTCGGGTCTGTAATGCCCAAAGGATGGAGATAGGGGACGGTGGGGGCTAGGGCCCTTGGTAGATGTTCACAAGAGGGTACCCCTATATATATCTGGTAAAATTAATAAAAAAAATATGAATTTGTTTGTCAAAATTTTCAAAAATTTCTCCGATGCACGTGAAATTGTATGTGAAAATAGTCAAAATTTCTGAAGGATCCTATATATACATAAATTTGCATGCTAAATTAGTTAAAAACTTCCAAAAAAATCTACTGCATGTAAATTTGTATGTTAAAATAGTAAAAAAAATGAAAAACTCACGCTTGGGTTTATCTGAAGCACGCAGGAACACACGCTTGGGTTTCTAACTTGACGGTACAGGAAGAACAGAACGCATAACTAGCGGTGCAAGGAGAACAGAGCACAACACATTGTGGCAACTAACGACGTACAGTACATAGCAGATTAGTGCAGTTTCCAACCTATGGAAGGCTGAGGTATGGCGAGCCCAACTACCGCGATCATCTTGCTTCTGACCGTGTGCATGCTTGAGGTCAACGTAACGCTACCTTCTTAGACACCTCCAACAACGGGGCTACCGTAGTAGCTAACAGTCAGCCTGGGGAAGGTGAAGTCGATGGTGCTCGGCTCCACTGTAACCCTCACCTCACTAGGCATCTCTACCTTCAGAGTATAACACTCCCGCTGGCCTACAGGGGCCACATTCGTGACCGTCCAGGACAAGCTGAACGGCGAAGGCTGCAAAGGGACAGTGATTGTTGGGTAATTGAGATTGGACTCATGCATCGTGGACCCCAAATCCGAGCACCTCGAACTGTTGTCGCGGGAGCTCGCCAACGATTGAGCACATGTACCTAGCGTAGTCTTCTTCCTCCAGATCGTACACTAGTCCACCAAGGTCAAGCGCTCTTACCAAGTTGACATGACCGGCTCCTGTCGCGTAGAGGTTGGCCGTCGCTCGGTGTTCGTCGAGAATGGGCTTGCCGGTGTTGTCGAGGATGTCCGCGGTTGTCAACAGCGCCGATTTGATGGCGGCGAGACACCCGCACCGTGCGGTGTCGCCATTGAAGTGTTGGACATGAGGCCGTACTCCACCTCGGCATACAGCACGCCCAGTGATGGAGATAGGGGGACCGGTGGAGGGCTAGGGCCCCCAATGGTAGATGTACACAAGAGGGTACCCCTATATATGTTAGGTAAAATTAATAAAAAATATGAATTTGTTTGTTAAAATTTTCCAAAGTTTCTCCGATGCACACGAAATTGTATGATAAAATAGTCAAAATTTCTAAAGGATCCTATATATACATAAATTTGCATGTTAAATTAGTTAAAAACTTCCAAAAAAATCTACTACATGTAAATTTGTTTGTTAAAATAGTAAAAAAAAAAAAATCAAAAACACACGCTTGGGTTTCTAACTTAACGGTATAGGAAGAATAGAACACATATCCAGCAGTGCAAGGAGAACAGAGCACAACACATTGTGGCAACTAACGACGTAAAGTACATAGCAGATTAGTGCAGTTTCCAATCTGTGAATGGCTGAGGTCTGGCGAGCCCAACTTCCGCGATCATCCTGCTTCTGACCGTGTGCATGCTTGAGGTCAACGTAACGCTGCCTTCGTAGACACCTCCAGCGACGGGGCTATCGTAGCAGCTGACAGTCTGCCCGAGGAAGGTGAAGTCGATGGTGCTCGGCTCCACTGTAACCCTCACCTCACCGGGCATCTCTACCTTCAGTGTATACAACTCCTGCTGGCCTACCGGGCAACATTCGTGACCGTCCCCCTAATTAGTTTCACTTGTATCGCGCGTGGGGGGAAATGCGCCTAAATCTCCCCCCTAAGGCATGAAGAAGTGCTTCAGCGACAAGAATACATGCCTAGGAATTCAGGTGAAAGGCCGATTGGAATTGAGGAAAATCGTTGCTTCAATACCGATGAGAAAGAAGATTCCGATGATGATGACATATTTTACGACTGTCAGAGTGAAAGTGATGGTGAAAATACCGATAATGAGGCATATTCTAGTAATTCATTAGCTCCAACTTTGGTTATTTCTGATATTTCAGCATAAAAACCGATAATAGTCAAGAAAAAGAGCAATCGGTTGTTGGACCAAAGAGAAAACTACAAGGAAGCTCTGAAACAGTTAAACAATCGGTTTTTAAATCGGTTGATGGGGAAACATCACCTCATGTCTGGCGAACAAGGCAATATAAGAAAACATATCAGAAAAATCAAGCTAATAGATGTCGACATGAGGAAGAAGAAAGGACTCATTGGGAGTGTCATTTTTTCCAGTTCTGCTGGGAACGACATCTGAGGCTTCCAACGATTTATGATTGTCCGATGTCTCACCTCCATCCTCGTCGAAGTGCTTGCTCAAGGTCCCAACACAATGCATCGGCAAATGAAATCTATATTATGCCGATGTATACATCAAAAGAAGGGCAATATACTCATCACGTCGAAGAGGTAAACACCAACTTCATAAAAGCTAAACCTCGATGGTGCCCAGCAGGATTGAGCAAGACACAAAAGCGTCGTCTACAACGTTTGAGAAATCAAGAGCAATGCGAAGCGCGTAAAAAAGACGACGAGTCAACTGAACAAGAGGGTTGCAAGGCAACATCAAAATCAGGATCGAACAATATGCCGATTACTATGATGGATCAGTATTCGACTAAGAATATGGATTGCTCTGGGGGCTCGGAAAAAAGCCGATCTCAAACTGAAGATCAAGCTGAAATCAAAGAAAGGCCATGCTTAAAAGTTTTAGTTGGCCGGAAACAAATAAGTATCACGCATGATTCAAGTGCAGAGATTACAAATGCCGAAGGACATCCGAAAATTGGCAAATGACGTACAGTAAAAGCTTCATCGGCTAATGATAGATCGCTCAAATTACTAAATAAGAGTAAGCTGATGAAACCTAATCCTCGCTGGTGTCCTACGGGTCTGACAAAATCTCAGAAGAAAAGATTGCAAAGATTAAAAGCCCGAGAAAAGCAGAAAGATGATACATCAGCAAAGTAAGTTTTAAAGACCGATGGCCTATATTTCAAGATTTTCGGGACATGAGTTTCATATCCCAAAAATTGGGGGCTTATGTTGACACCCAAATTGGCACAAAAATACGGTTATTTTAGTGGCCAAAAGAGGGTGAAAAATAGCATATTCGGCCAAAAAAGGAACTAGATCGGCATATACTCGGATGTCATTATTAGTTGATCAGCTAATATTTGGAAAAGATCATGATCGGATTTTATGCATGCATATATACACAAAAGGATTAGATAGCCGATCAAAGGAGAGTTCATATGATACAATCGGCTTTTGTATGTATGTTAATGGAGACATGGATCGGCTTATATATACACAGACATGTGCTAGTTGATAGCTGATCATGATAAGATAGCCGATTGAATATTTAATGAAGTAGCCGGTTATGTATACGGTATGCATGCATGGAAAGATTAATGGCCAATTGAGTACATGCATATACGTGTTTAAGCCATTAAGCTAGCATGCAATTGGCTAGTTTTGCTTACTACGTTGAGATCAAATAAAAAAGGC
This sequence comes from Raddia guianensis, assembly GCA_036346415.1. Taxonomy (NCBI): domain Eukaryota; kingdom Viridiplantae; phylum Streptophyta; class Magnoliopsida; order Poales; family Poaceae; genus Raddia; species Raddia guianensis. Next base: position 74,849,980 of record CM070534.1, read on the forward strand.
CGTACATGATTATATGTATGAAGTACGCACTCAATCACTTACCATGCGTAATGTCCATGGTAATTACGATCGGCTAAGTACATGTATGCATGAGGAGTTCAAAACGGCATGCGTGGGAGTCCGATGCAATTAACTGATGACTAGGAACGCATGGGAGTCTAACAAGTGGAATCCGATGGCTAAGACTACGTTAGTTAGAAGGAAGTATACGTGTTGATCAAGGAATGACTTCACGTCGGTTCAACAAATATAGTATTAGTAGTATATTGAGTCAGTTTGTATCTAGTCCGTGCCTTGCACGATAAGTTTAGTAGGTTAGTTATTTTAGGTAACTAAGAGATAGAGTCCATGTCAAATTATCGGATTAGCCGGTATATCGTCAGTATAAATAAGAGCCGTGGTGCGCCGTGTAATACCGCTCTTCAATCAATCAATAATACATCTACTATTGCATCTACTTTTACCCTTGTGCTATGAATCCGATCGATCCGCTCGTATTGGTTTTCAAAGTACATGCGGCGTCTACTGTCTCGACTAAGATCGATCTTCTCGCCGTCAACTCCCACGGTAGGGACTGCCTCGGTTCAGTCCGATCTCCTCGCCGTCGGCATCGGAATACTATCTCTTGGTGGCATTGCTGCGCATCGCCGTCCGTCAGGAGGAGTTAGATTTCGCCCGGAATACTATCTCTCGATGGCATTGCTGCGCCTCGCCGTCCGCCGGAGGTGTTAGGTTCCATCCTGTTTCATCGGCTCGATGTCTCATCGTTAAGCCGATCATCGGATTATCGTCCAAGCTATCGGTAAAGCGCTCATCGCTTCGCCGGCGGCTTGTTTGTTCTATCGGCTCGACATCTCATCGTTAAGCCGATCATCGGTTTATCTCCAAGTTATCGATAAATCTCCATTGCTTCACCGGCAGCTTATCTATCGGAAACCTTGCCGATTGAAAAAGGTCAAATCGGCTGGCACGTCCTCGGAAAACCCGATCCCCTGTTGTTCGGCGGTAGTTGGTGTCGGGAAACCACTTTTCCGCGTCAACAGGTACGCCGGCAAGAATATTGACGCCCGGGGCCAGCACGTTCGGTTTGAGGATTCCGGGGCTGAGCCGGCTCGGCCCTCGCCCCGAGAAGCTTGCCACAAGCGGCGCGGGTGTATAGCCGAGGACTATCCCCACTAGGTCCATGGATCCTGTCGCCATGGGCGACAAAGCATAGTCCTTGAGTCAGTACTGCTCGTCGTAGGCGATCTGCATAACTCGAGGCCCATGGTCGATGAGATCGAATGTGTACCCCTCATCCTTTGGTCCAATCAGTACAACGCCTGACGCGTTATTGTGCATATAGTTGGCCAAATGGGCCGGCACTAGGCACAGCACGGCCCGTAGTGCCCAAGCCCGGCACGTCACGGCACTATAGCGGTAGTGCCCCCACCTCGGTCCACTGGGTTGGCACGAGCACGGCCCGTTTAAAAGCCAGGCACGATGTGGCTCGCATACCTCTTCCTACCCCCTCCCCCTCCCCTGACTCCCTTAGAGACGAAACCCTCGCGGCCTCGCCTTGCCGCCGCTCTCGCTCTCGTCTCTCTCCCCTCCTGCTGCATGCCGTCGCCACCACGGCGCGACGGCGCCACACTGCCTTGCCGCCACTGGCGCATCGCCTCGCCACCACGGCACGCCACGGGAGCTCAGATCCATCCCCTTCCCAGTTCCCTTATGGCGATTCGTCATCTCCTAGTCCTAGATCTGTTCATCCTCGACCTCTACGACCGATCTGGTGCTCCAGATTCGCGAAATCGCGAGGTAAGCCATAAATCCTTGTCGATTTGATCTCTTCACCAGTTCATTCTCGACCGCCTAGATCTGGTGCTTAGCTTCTTGGCTTCTTCTTCTTCTTTGCTTCTTTGCTCCTAGATCCGTTGAGGAACTGGACGGCCGGATCCGTTCGTCGTTGACCTCGCCGACGACTTCGGTGCTCCGGTTTAGGCCTAACCCTAAGCCGTTGAAGGAACCGAAGAGCCGGTGATGGACGACGACGACAACGGACACACGGTCAATGAGGACCTCCGGATGATGGGGATGCGCGGAGATGACGAGGAAGACCTGGGCGAGGACCGGGAAGCCCTGTTGGGTGACGAGGCTGACCCAATCGATATTGGCGATGGTGACGGCGAGGCTGGCGAGGGTGCGGACGGATCCTGTGCCGCAAGCGATTGCCAAATGGTGGTGGCAAGGGGAAGGGGAAAGCAAGGGAGTGACCTTCCACCTCTGATGTGTGGAACGATTTTGAGGAGATCTTCAAGGTAATCGATGGTAAGAAGGTAAGGGTTCAAGCTAAGTGCCACCTCTGCAAAGGCTTACTTTCTGCTAGGTCAACCGGTGGTACTCGGCATCTGTCACGGCATAGACTTGCATGCATGAAGAAACATAGTAAATCAACCATGTCTCAGACCCTGCTCCAGTACAATGCTGATGGTACACCAAAATTTTGGGAGTACAATGCTGATGTTGCACGTTCTGAGATGTGTAAGTTGATTGCTAGACTTGATCTTCCCATCTGTTTTGTTGAGCATCCTGCATTTGAGGAGTACATTAAGAAATCCCATAACCCTAGATTTGCTACTGTCTCTAGACAAACCACAACTAGAGATATTGCTAAGTATTTCAATAAGCAATGTGCTAAACTTGTGGAAACATTTAAAACCAGTGTTACGTCTGTTGCTATTACATCTGATATCTGGTATGGCAATGCTAAAGAAGATTACCTTAGTGTGGTAGTTCATTATGTTAATTCTACGTGGGAATTAGAGAAGAGGATCATAGGCTTAAGGCTTATTGATATCTCTCACAGTGGTCAGAACATTGCTGAGCGTGTGCATGGTGTGGTAGATGAGTTTGGTCTAGCTGATAAGACCTTTTCTATCACTTTGAACAATGCATCTTCTAATACAACTGCTATGTCATTACTTATACCTTCACTGTCTGGTTATGTTGGTGACTTGTTTTTGCATCAAAGATGTGCTTGCCATATAATTAACCTTATTGTCAAGTCTGGTTTGAAGAGGTTCAAGCCTTATCTTGAGGCATTTAGAACTGCAATTTCTTTTTTAAACTCGTCTAACCAGCGCATTGCTTTATATAAAAGTTATTGCATTGCTATGTCGGAACGTCCTCGTTAGTTTGGTTTGGATATGGATGTGAGATAGAACTTTACCTACCTTATGCTTAAACACCTGGTACCTTACAGGAACACATTTGATGTGTTCATCCAGACAGCTCAACCATTTAGCTATTTTGAAGCTTGAACTATGTGTTTTTGGTTTGTTTTGGTGGTCTGAGTCTGGTACTCAGATATGAGCTTAAGTTATGCCTTATGATCTGTTTTGGTCTGTTATCAACATATGATATGAGCTTAAGTTATGCCTTATGATCTGTTTTGATCTGTTATGAACATATGATATGTTTTGATCAGTTTTAATGAGCTATTTTGAAATTTTAGGCATTATATTTGAAATCTGGAACTTGAGACTTGCATTTTGAGCTGTTGATCATTTTTCGTGCCAGGGCTGGCACGGGCACGATGGGTCGGCCGTGCTATCGTGCCGGCACGGCACGGCTAAGCTATTGTAGTGCCGTGCCTGGGCCGCGTGGCCGGCACGGCACGGTTAGTTAGTCGTGTCTGATAGTGCCGTGCCTAACCATGCGATGCCCTGAAGTGCCTGGGCCGTGCCATGCCGTGCGGCCCATTTGGCCATCTCTAGCTCGCAGGCGCACCGTGGTGTTGAAATCTGCATGCATCAACACAGGCCACAACCTTGCAACGTCAATGTGCATGCATCAGGGCATTCCCAACCCTACCCGTTTTTCTCCCATAACTATCACTGTAGCAGAGAGTGGAAATAAAATATAAGAGAGGAAAATATAGTGAGGGATTGAAAAGTGGATGAATAGTAATGAGATAGGGGAAGTTTAGAGTTAGGGTTGGGAATGCCCTCGGGGACTTGATTCGAGCACTCAAATCTGGTCATATAACCAACACATTAATTGGTGAGCGACTTGTCAACACACAGACACTACTGGAATATCCCAATTTCGCGAGGGCCAAAAAATATACACGAGGGCCGAAACTATACCCTCGTAATAACGTATTAAATAACGAGGGCAATTTCCAGCCCTCGTTATAAATAATGTAGTTACGAGGGCCAAACAGAAGCCCTCGCAAAAATAAGTAGACGCAGGTTACTCACGAGGGCCTAAATCTGGCCCTCGCGAATAACGGCCCATTAATTGCTTATTCGAGAGGGCACCCAGGTGACCCTCGCGAATAGGACGCCTAAGCAACTACTACCGAGGGTTCTATTTCAGCCCTCGTGAATAAAAGGCCTATAAATTGAAAACCAAAAACTACTGTTAGCCTTAAATCTCCCACACTTTTTTGTCTTACCTTGTTCTTCCGCAGAAACTTGGTTAACTCCGGTATACCGTGAAGGATTCTCCTTGAATTCAACTCCGATAGATAAATGACGGAGTCATCATCGGTCCCCGGAGGAGGCAAGTGTTAAATAGTGTGTAACGGGTAATGCGTAATGTGTGTAATTCATAATAACATATCATATAATTTGGTGAAGTAAATTTTCAAAATATCTACTAGAATGTTTAGTATATCGGTAAGCTCAGTAGTGGGGATAAGAAAGAGTTAATATCGTAAAATTCGTTTTATGTTTTTATTTTTTATATTGCCAAAAATGGTACATTAAATAATATTAGTAACTCAAACATAATTTAAACTATTATTTGGTATTTTTAAAAATAATTTGAGTGGAGGAGGTTAGGAGAATATATAGTTAGTAGCGAGGGTTTCACGAAAAACCCTCGATATAAGATATACGCGAGGGCTCGAGATAGCCCTCGATTTAGAAGTTTCTGCACACGAGGGCCTACCGATAAGCCCTCGAAAAAATGTGTGCCAGCTTCACTCGCGAGGGCAAGGGGGCCCTCGTGATTAGTGATGTCTCGTGCGCGCTGCAGACCCGGAAAGATAATCTATTTCATTCTACAGGATGCCAATGAGAAGGTTCATCAGCCAGGACACGGGTGAGGAGGCAAGTCGGAGACGAGGCGGATCAAAGCTTCCGGGGTCACGAGGTAGGTCATGACTCCAGTGGTCATGAGCAGGGGTGGCTTTGAGGAGGCGAGGGTCTACTCAAATGACCGCCACTCGGCGCCGAAGGAAGAGAAGAGGGCCCAATAAGATGCCCAGGGCTCCGCAAGATACAAATATGCGTGTCGCAATTGACATCTTAGGGGACGGGTAAGTTCTAATCGATAAAATGTTAACTCCATATATTATTATCCTTGTGAACGGCTAACTCTTCTCGAACTTGTATAGCAACATGTCTACAGTCGACACACGTCTCAAGACCCAGCCTGCTTCCGTACTTTCAAGGCTGCTCAAACTGCACTATCCTCGATGGTGGAAGAGGACGGCTGCACCGGCCCAAAGAATCACTTGGGATGACTACAAGATTGTGCAAGAAGAAGGTCGGTGTCGGTACGCCTCGAGTGTGTCCGAGAATTCTGGGTAAGCCTCTCCATCCTTCGAAATACTTTCATTATTCCGTAAGCTAATAATATGTTTTCCATTTGTTTTAAGACACATTTTCGACCTCGTGAGCCCCTCACCCACTCGGACTTCGACAATGTCATTGACATTAAGGCCAAGAGTCTTTTCTGGGATCAATCATGACGGACACGTCTCGACGCGACCAAAGATTGGTACAAGTAAGTTGAATCACAACTCTTCTTTACAATGTCAGTAATATTGTTTGACACACATATCAACATACAGAGAGAGCATGGCGAGCACTCATCGACACCGAGGCTTCAGACAAGTACTTGACCCACGATCGAGACTCGAAGGCGTCCCGAGTGGGTCCAAAAGCTGTCCGGAAGCTTGGGATGGACTTGGCCATTATTGGAATAGTCCGAGTTCAAAACCAAGTCTCAACAATCCAGACTCAACCGGGGCGCAAGGAGTCGCAAGTACATCGGGAGGTGGTCCCCGCCATTTTTCGTAAAGAAAGAGGTAATGAGTAATTCTTTAATTCATTTTTATGTTTTTCTCTATGACCCACAATCACAATGTGATGCGATCGAGAGGGTGGGGAAGACATAGGTGCCTTGGAATCCTCTGAGAGGGCAATGACACGAAGGCACAACGAGAAGCTCCCAATCCAATCATTGGCACCACACGCAAAGACAAGATTGTAAGTGCAATCCATATCATTATTACAATGTTTCTCACTACTTGACTTGCTAATTTCAGTAATTTTGAATACTGAACGGAGTGCGTGCAAGCGTATAAGGAGACGCACGGCCCGCATAAAGGACCCGTCGCGGAGAAGGAGCCGGACGTCAAGTAATCTACACGCATATGGGGCATAAGTCGCACGGTCATCTACGGATGGGCTCCACCACATCAGTGACTTTGATCTTTATTTGTTCCATTCCTTTGGTCGCCGTGTTACATGACATCTACATACTAACCACACTATTCTCATTGCGGTGTCCGGTGGATTCATGCGCGATGTTAGGTCTCGACGCGCCAAGGGACAGAGCTCACGAGATGGAGATGGCGAGGAGAGGGAGATGGCGGAGGAGAGGAAAGGGAGAGAAAGGAGCGACACAGAAAGAGCTTCATGAGTTGAGGTTAACCATGGAGATGAACCAAAGAGCTGCTCAGAGCGGTGGGAAAGAGAACAACAACAAAGGTGGGTCAATTCATGAGGCTTCATTCAGGGCCAATTTCGCAGGTATTCCCATTTAACCCCTTGCATCGCTTATATTAGATCCTCATTTATTTGCATTAACACTATATTGATCACCAATGTGCGGGGGGTCGAAAGGCGGGTTGATCAAGGTGGCGGCTCTAGTTACTCACCTAATGGGGACCACGACCCTTTGTTCAGGCCCAAGATGCGGTAAGTGTCGCCACTTCATCGAGTCTAACCTAAAGTGTCAATTGAAATAGAACTTAAGTTCTTAACGCTTTGAGGCTCCGCCCATCAAGTCGATTCGTGAGTCGATCACGATGCTCGGCGCGAGTGGGCGGATCTTTGTCAATGACGGGTTTCTAAGCCTACTAAGCGCCCCTTCGCTTCTTCCCCGCACGAGAGTGCTCCTTCGGTTTCCCTCCACCGGACGGTACTCCTTCCATCTTCCCTAATCCGGACAGCAATCCGTGATCGATGGAGACTAGAAATGTATAATGGTAGCTAGAAATGCTGTGTATGCGGATATATGCTTTGTGCTTTATCGATGTGTATGTCGATGTGTCGTGGATGTGGATGTGTGCATGTGTATGTCGATGTGTCGAGGATGTGGATGTGAGGATGTCGACGCCTTTTGCTTTGTCGATGTGTCGATGTGAATGTGGATGTGTGGATGTCGAGAATGTGTGGATGTCGATGTGTCGAGGATGTGGATGTTGCTTGCTATATATATATGCTGTGTTTGCTGCTGTTTAAATTTGTTTCAAATTCATATTTAAAAGCTTTTTTTTTGCTGATTATGCTTATTCGCGAGGGCTAATTGGCCCTCGTAAAAAAACAAAAGATCATCTATTCGCTAGGGCTACAAAGTCCTCGTAATTAACAGTGAGCAAGGAGGCTATTCGCGAGGGCCAAATAGCCCTCATGATTAACAGTGAGCAGGCTATTCGCGAGGGCTATTTGGCCCTAGCGAATAGCTGAGGTCCAGCACCTGCGTGCGCCAGGGAGGTGGGCCCCACATACTTTTCGCGAGGGCTGTGAGGCCCTCGCGATAAAGCTGCAGGCCTGTTAATTTCGAGGGTATATTAAAACCCTCGCAATTAACTATTCGCGAGGGCCATGCCCTCGTGTTCTGCTGTTATTTGCGGGGGAGCGGACGCGAGCGCCTATTCACGAGGGCCGGCCCTCGTAAATAGTAAATTACGAGGGCTTCTTCCTTTTTCGCGAGGGTTTTTAGCCCTCGGAATTTAGGGAGATTCCTGTAGTGAGACCATGCAACACCGTCCTCGATGCCATCCGCAGGCAGAGCATATACCTTGTAGCTATAGAGAGCTTTCAGACACATGCAGACGTCGCGCTGCTTCTCCCGCAGGTGCCGTTCGCCAAGGCCAAGCTGGCAGTGGTCCGTCTTGGCAGGAGAGGCGGCGAAGACGTGATCAGGTGCTGGACAGGTGGTCCGTCTTGGCAGGAGAGGCGGAGCGGCCGGAGATGCTTGACCTCAACTACTCGCCGCTGGAGGATTGCGGCATCAGCGGCGATTAGCTCCTCCCCTATGTACTCCTCACCGTCGGCGGCTGTCACTCCCACTGAATTACTCCCTCGTCTTCCCCACTCCTGACGCTCCATCCTACTTACACGTGGTGTCGGAGGTCGTCGCATGCCTCCGCCGCGGCTCGCGAGGGCGACAATGGACAGGAGTCGACGGCTATGTCGTATCAGATATGATCTGATACCCTATCCCTAATCCTATTAGAAGTCCTAATATTAACCCACTAAAATTGGTTATGTTTGATTTACATGGGGATTCCTTTAATAATAGATTTGATCTGAGTCGTATAATCTGGTCCCGCCGTTGATTGAACGGCTGAAATAATCTAGGTGATGTAGACTAACGTGGTGGCTCCGTTGACACCTGTTTTAATTATATAATAATAGATAGATATGCTATTAAAATTCAAAATTCTTTTATACTATTTCTATTATAAACTTAAAAATTCTTTTAGAATATAGAAATAAAATTTGTAACAACATACTCATAGCTAATATTATCTAAATAAGTTTTCTATTCCAATTAATCATACGAGCCATATATAACGTGTATGGTGAGCAGGGAAGAAAAAAAAAAGGAGAAAATAAATTTCTTGCTTGTGTGAGGCAGGACTCGAACGTGGAACTACACATGTAGCGGTTCCTTCCACTACACTAATGACCTTTATTTCAACTATACCTGACCACGTATGGATATGTGCATGCTTGAGTGTATTGGGGATATAACTGGGGCCCTACGGGTTTAGGGGCATTGAGCAACGCATGACCTGCATGGGGCTGGGTCAGGCCTATGATCAGGAAGGAGTGTATGGCAAACTCATCCGGACAAGGTGTGGTCTAGGTACAAAACAACAAACTAGAGATCGAGATGGAACGGATCAAGGATATGCCACGCTTCCATCCGACCCGCGTAAGCACCCTCTTTCCCATGACCCGACTTAGGGTCGAATACCCACTGCTAGGGAAAAGGGCTTTTCAAGCGGTTGGTAAGCCCCCTACAAACGGTTTTAGAACCGCTTGTAAGCAACCGCGACTGATACCTCGCGGAGCATTACAAGCGGTTCCTAGAACCGCTTGTAGAGGTGTCAAAAAAGCCAAATAATATTGGGAGAGGTGGGATTCGAACCCAGGACCTCACCCCTCCACGTGACTCACACCTCACTCAGCTAGCCAACCCACCCACGCGTGATCTCTGATTAGATAGGTGGAGCTTTCCTTTTATCTATTTGAAAAATGGGCCTTTAGAAGAGGTTCAAGGCACGAACCGCTGCTAAAGCCCAAGCATTACAAGCGGTTCGTGTCCCCAGCCGCTTGTAGTGCTTTAGAAGCGGTTGGGGGCATAAACCGCTGCTATTCCTTGACTTTTAGAAGGGGTTCATGTCCCGAACCGCTTCTAAAGATGCTCTCCTAGCTTTGTGGCTAATAAACCGCTTCTAAAGGCTGACTTCGGGTTTTTTGAACCGCTTGAGAAAGCTTGTTCCCTAGTAGTGACCACTTCTGCACTCATTGACCCGGCCCAGATCTACCCCGATCACCACGAGGAGGCAAGATGAAAAGGACACCATTGTGGCATGTGAGACAAATATTTATAGGAAGGTCATCGCCATCCTTGTGCGGTGTTGTATAAACCTCTCTCTTTCACATTGCACATAGGAAATAACAATATCAAATATCACAAACATGCATCGTGCGCGCACATTGTAACACACTTTCCACGCATAGTGAGCATACTAGAATAAGGTTATTAGGGCATGTCCAATGCATGCCTCAAATCTCTCATATCTCATCCCTATTCACCCACTTTTCAATCATTACTCTCTCTCTCTCTCTCTCTATGTGTGTGTGTGTGTGTGTGTTTTCTCTCTTATATTTATTACCTATCCTGCTGGTACAGTGTTTTAAGTCTCATATGAGGGTAAAATGAGGATGGCATTGGACATGCCCTTATACCTCCTAACGACAGGGCCGGTCCTACAATTTGGAGACCCCAGTGCGAAGATATAATAAAGTTACAAGTAAGACTCAAAATACAGCATTATAAAAGAGAAAATTAAAAATCATGTAGTTCTTTTTTTACTTATAAATATTTCTTTAAAATTTAGGAAAATAAATATTCATAACTAGTACTCCCTGCATTCCTGTGTCTTATACCAGTGTAATTCCTGTGTCTTATACACTATTTAATCGTACATCTCTGAAAGACCTTCTCACGGAAAGGGGTTGATTGATTCCCTTGTAAAAAAGTAAGCTCGGGTTTGAGCTCTAGTCTGAATTGTCGATAGTTGGTGCCTATCATGGGGCCCAATTAGGATGTTCACACAGAAAAAATTTGAGATACGGAATTGTTAAGATGCGCATGGCTTATGCATCTTTAACGACGTTGAACCACCCCTACCCCCTTCCCCTGACACATGTGGTGACTTCTAGAATTACCCTAAGACCCTATGCAGGATTCGGGTATGATTTTCCTTCTACGGACGACACGGTTATGACCCTGTCATAACTATCAACTTTTCATGAGGACGTAAGAGCATATGTCCAATGCTAAATTTTTTTGCTTGTAGTTATCGCCCAATTATGCTATTCACATGTACAAAACGTATGGACTATTTTCCCAATTCCTACATATCAAAAAGAAAAAAGTCTACTTTACCTCCCTCTACTATTGCCTCGGTTTGGTTTTCCTCCCTCTACTCCAAAACCGGGTAAATTACCTCCCTCTACTTTTCATACCGTGCAAATTACCTCCCTCTACTTTTATACTGGACAAATTACCTCCCTCACTTGAAACTACTCCGGTTTTGAGTGATTTAGCGTCCTAATCAACTGGTTTTGACTAATTAAATTTTAAAAAATGATAGAAAACTTAGAAAAATAAATAAAAACATTTTAAGTATATAAAAATATGTAAAATACAAAAGAGAAATAAAAATATGATATTTGTGTACAAACCTATATTCTATTCTTTAGTTTTCTAGAATTTATTTTCTCAGCAAAAAACGGAGTTTTGTTGATGTGACATCATAATCTTGAGGAAATAAATTATAGAAAATTATAGAAAACTCAGATAAACAGAATAAAAGTATGAAAAATCCAAATATTTATTAAAGTGATGATTGCATAAAAACATACATGGTAAAAATTATATACATGTTTGAGATTTTTTTATTAAAATACCTCCAATCATAAATATGAATTTTGGCTTATAGGTTTGTACAAGAATATCATATTTTTAATGCATGTTTGGATTTTACATTTTTATAGGTTTAAAATATTCTAATTTTATTTTTTCCGAAGTTTCAGATAATTTTTAGAATTTAATTAGTCAAAAACCTGTTGATTAGGACGCCACATCACCCAAAACCGGAGTGGTTTCAAGTGAGGGGGGCAATTTGCATGGTATGAAAAGTAGAGGGAGGTAATTTACCCGGTTTTGGAGTAGTGGGAAGAAAACTAAACCGAGGCAATAGTAGAGGGAGGTAAAGTAGACTTTTTTCTATCAAAAAAAGAGAATAGGAACAACCAAACATGGGCCAAGAGAAATTACAGCTTAGCTAAAATGGGCCAGTCTTCCCGTTCACGCTCAGGCCATAGCCCACCTCACCAAATGATTCAAACGACCGAACGCCCCCAACCGAAAGAAATTGCGAAGACACGGCGATTTCCAAGTCGAGGCCCAATGCTGCCTGTGGGCTGCAGCGTGATCAATGAAGCCAGTGGCAACAAGCCCACAACGGGTGTCGCTGTGCAGGATTGCTATATGAACTGGAGTACTAGCTTTTTCTTATCAAATTTAAGACGTGCTAAAATTTGGCACATGTTAACAAGCCTAGTACATAAACCAAATGGATCGATAAAATACATAAAGTTTCCTCACACGTATTGAATAACATAATAGGAAAGTAGTATTACGTTGTTCCATCTTCTTCTCTAAAAACTAATATTTCTAGCGCTCAATAGTGGACATAATTTTTTTTTTCCGGTGGTTTAAAAGGACTAGTTGAATTCATGTGCTCTGCCGGCTTGGGTGAGGAGTCCATTTAAGGCTATGTTTCTTTCGGTGAAAAAGTAGCGGTAGATTATAATCTAAAATAGTTGGGATTTTTTTTTTTTGGAGGTAACGGGCAGGAGCACTGCCATTTCATTAAAGCGGAAGAAAGAACTGTACAGCATACACAAAGAGAGAAGGGAGTGGGGGAGAAAAAGCAGAGAAAAGGGGGGAGGGCTCAGCCTTGGGAAATTACAGGAGAGGAGGCTGCCGCCCAAGCGGCGAGACCATCCCTAATTAGGGCTACAACTTGGGAAACGGATAGAGCCTAATTATGGAAGATACGCCTATTACGCTCCTTCCAGATTTCCCAGATCACATGGATGATGATGCCGTTGAGAGATCTCGCAGTAGTCTTAGGGATGCCGTGCTGACTGAAGGTCCACCAATCGCAGAAACCAACCGAGCGGGTAGAAGGTGGTTGTCGAGGCAGAAAAGATTGCCAAATCGCGGACGCAAAGGAGCAAGAGCTGCAAAGGTGGTCGATCGTTTCTAGTGGGCCGAGGCAGAAACAACAAGCCGTCTGGTGCGTAAAATAGTTGGTATTTTACATAGAAGGTTTGAAGAGAAAACAATATATAAATTTTTTTGAAATATTAAAAAAAAACTACGTAAAGTCTCAAAAAAATAACTACAAAATATTACAAGTATGACCTATTGCTTATAAGCTTTAAAAAACAGAGCCTTAGTGTCAGCGGCTTCGCCAGCTAATCATAGAAACAAAGCCTTTGTGATACAAAAATGGTACCGTTGATCTCCTCGGAATAGGTTGTAACCAAGATCACCAAGGAGTTGCGGTTGGAGTCGACTCTCATCAGAATGTAAACTCCAATCTCTTCCTCCGTCAAGGGGTGGCCAGCAGCGGCTAGAGAGTTGGCGTACCCCTTAACCTTGTGAAAGTAATCTAGCATGGACAGATTGCCTTTGCACGCCGTAGCCAGCTGCCTCCTAAGTTGGATCATGCGTGCCTTGGACTGGGAGGAGAGCATTCTCCCAAGAGCATTCCATGCTTCATAAGTCGAAGACATGAACAACTAAGAAAGTACCTCGGGTGAGAGAGATGACAGTATGGTGCTCAACACCATCTGATCTTGTTGGAGTCAAGGTCTGTATGCCGTGTTCGGCACAACAATCTCAACTCCATCCACTGTCTTATTGATCGTCGCATCTGGAGTAGCCTCCGATCCGTCGACGTACTTGAGCAGTTAATTGTCTCTGGTTAGCCGGACGTTAACCAGATGACTGAAGTTTGGTGTTGGAGAAACTGCTCACCCTGTTTGCCATCATTTTTTGTGATGTTTGTTTCTATAGATCAATGGGAAGAAATATGAGCTCAAGCCTGCCTCGACAAATTATTTGTTGGTAGAGGATGGGGAGAATATTTTCCAAACCTTAGACACCTATAGATGTGCTTTCTCCACAATCAATGCGCCCTTGGATCTTTGGCATCAGCGTTCTGATCATCCTTGTGAGTGCATTGTCGGTTGTGTTCTTCCAACACATTATCTTCTAGTGTCATCGAACAACAACATTGCAAATGTGTGCAATGTGCCATAAATTATCATTCCTTGTTCCACCTAATGAGTCTAGGTTTCCTTTGAAATTAGTTTTTTCCCTTGATGTATGGGGCAAAGTTGTAACTTCTTCTGGAGGATATCAATACTATGTTAGTTTCATCAACATGATTTCAGTTAATACACTTGGATTTAACCCCTTGAAAGGAAAATTGGATGTTAGCATTTTAAATAGCCCCATGTGTGAATGTCTTTTACAAAAATATATTCCCCTTTCAGTCTATCTGGGGAGGAGAGTATCAAGCCCTTAACAAACTCTTAAATAAACATGGTATTCAACATCTAATATCCTACACCTATCTGTAGAATGGAGCTGCTGAAAAGAAGCATAGACACATAGTTGAATTAGGGCTATCACTTCTATCGTAGTCAAGTATGCCTAAGACTGTGGTCTAGTGCTTTCCAACCAGCATGTTGTTTCTTATGAACTGAACTCTTAGACCAGTCATCCAATTCAACACACCATCACAAAAGCATTTCAGTACCAAACTAGGCCCTTGGTCCCTTTCTTCACTAAGGTTTTTTGTTTGTGTTACCTGAATATTAAAAACAAATAATGATCATATAACTCCAATCCTGGTCATGGCGGTATCTCCAAATGTCATTGACACATCAATATTTCAAAACACCAACTTTGGAGTGACATGAATCTAAATCACCCTCTTGAAAGCTCTATTAATGTGCAATACCATGCCAATAAGGTATATGTCCATAGTGCTATTGAAGCTCTGCCATAATTTGGTGCCATTCAATAACTGAAAGGATGACATTGCGTCGTGTTCATGACGACCATAGCTTAAAACAAAACATTTGCAACGGTGGTGATTATCGTCCAAATAGCATGCTCATTGGTATCATACGTAACAAGTTTGTAAATATTGTTCATTGTCTAGGCACACAATAAATTAAAGAAGATTGACAATTTTCCCATCAGTCGTCAAACCATGGCGTGCCAAGGGTTCTAGTAAAAGAACATAATGGTAAAAAATCGGTACACTAAAATTTTAGGAAAAATGGTAAAATTAGGAAGATAGACTGAACTTTCATTGTGTATAGTGATGATTAAAAAATTCCATCTAATAATAACAAAAGTTATACTCCTATTATTGCCCCTCCGTATGGTAAAATTTTGTTTTTTTCGTTGATCATCCACAACATGCTATCAGGAAAGATTGCTCATAGTGCAAGTTCCAATCCACTCTAGTGCAATCGTCATTTTACATCTTCTCTCTAGACAAAAAATTTTATGAAACTAAACATGAAGGCCATTCTACCGTCCCTCTATGATTGTGAGAGTCATTGTGTTCTTAGATGTTGGAGTGTCATCTCTTCTTTGCTCTATTTCATTATTCCTTTTTGCAAAATATGCAGGGTGATTTGGTGTTGGTAATGATTTATTTCCATTCTCCAAGTTGAACACAATGGAAGACATGAATGGTCTGTCATCTGGATTTTCTTGCACACACAAAAGCCCTATATGGATGCAGAGTAAAGCTTCATCTGGTACGCAACTATCTGTAATTGATGAGTCTACCAAATCATGTGCCTTCCCTCGCTTCCAAAGGTTCCATGCCTGAGAAAATTACCCCACACATTTAGATGTTAGAACTCTAAAATTTCAAAACTATATGATTTGTAAATTTCAGGAAAGAACTAATAATGAAGGCTTACATAGACTATTAAGTTTTCATAATTAATGGTATGTTCAATGCTGTTTATCTTCATTCCACTTACAACCTCCAAAAGTATCACACCAAAGCTATAGACATCAGACTTGACTGAGAAAATGCCCTCCATTGCATACTCCGGGGACATATAGCCACTGATTAGATCATTTCACTTGAAAAATTATGAAGATGAACTGAATTCAATCATATATTAAATTGTGAATAAGGTGATAGATGCTACTCACTATGTTCCAACGACTCTTTTAGTGTTTGCAATTTGCTGGTTGTCACCAAAGATCCTTGCCATACCAAAGTCTGATATCTTTGGTTTCATCTCTGAATCTAGCAAAACATTACTAGCTTTGAGATCTCTATGAATTATTGTCAATCTTGAATCATGATGGAGATAAAGAAGCCCCCTTGCTACTCCTTTTATTATCTTGAACCTAATTTCCCAATCAAGAGCTGCACTTTTTGCATGGTCTACAAGAAACAAAAAGGTAATTAGATACATGAACAATGTAATGTACATGTATAGAGTTATCATTTTCCTTTATTCTTAAAAATGTCACTAGAACATACCGAAAATAATAGCATCTAAGCTGTTGTTACACATATACTCGTAAATCAACAACTTTTCATCACCCTCTACACAACAACCAAGAAGGCGAACCAAGTTTCTATGTTGTAGTTTGGCAATTAGAATAGCTTCATTTCTAAACTCCTCTGTTCCTTGCTCCGAGTATTTACTGAGCCGTTTGATAGCAACTTCATGGCCATCTTCAAGCGTTCCCTTTGTAATACTTAGAGTAAGTAAGATCATAATAAACTGCACAAACTAATATAGCTAATTTTACTAGAAAAAGTCAAGAAAATAGGTATATTGAAAGATACCTTGTAAACTTTACCGAAACCTCCCTGTCCAATTATGGATGTTTTAGAAAAGTTATTCGTTGCACTAACAATACTCTCGAATTTTACAAATGAAAATTCTTGAATATTATGTGAAGTGCTTTTGTGTGCAAGTCCATCTGAAGTAATCAAACCTCCACGGAATAGATTTTTGTGATTTCCACCGTTTCTTTTCCTACCTGCTTGAAAGGCTATGATTATTTTGCTCTGTAAACATAATTAATATATCAATATATAAAATAGTACCTTTGAACTTGCAGGACCATATAATAAAAATACAAAGTAGAACCATAGCACTTGCTGAAATTGGCATCACGATTTTTAATACTGCATTTTTTCCTGTCCTTTTTCCTGCACAAACGAATTGCAAAAGTTTTTACTCATATAGCGTTATACATATGTACTATATGATTACATCACTGCATCATACCAGTGATTGATATCCACACATCGTACCAACGACATCGCTTAAATGTTAATTTTGTGAAGCTAGCTAGTTGTCACCTTAGATGATCACTCGATGGTGTAGATGATACATATATAATTAACGGTGGTACCAAACGCATGCCTTGATGGGCACTTGCACAGATTAGGCAGTTCAACACTATTGCCCTTTTTGATTTGTGGTTTGGTTGGATTTGATTTGGTTGAGCTAAAAATTTAACGCCCTTAAGAAGGAACACAAAAAAATAAAAAAAATTAAAATATATTTATAAGATCTTTGAAAAAACATACGAAGTATAAAAAAAATTATTACAAAATGTTGCACCGTACAAAAATAACAATTTGCCTTAACCAAACTAAACACAACAAAATCACGAATCAAAGAGGGCCTATAACACGCTACCAACAAAAACGTATCCAAAGCAAGGGAAATTGGGAATGGTACCTGGCAAGCCTGCAACACGAAGATACAGCGTGTCGAGGAAATTATTGCCACCGTCAGCGCTAGTACGGTAAACATGAGGAAACTTCTTGGTGTCGATGAGCTCCCCGTCCCACACCAGGCACCTCGTCGCATCGATGCCATTGGATATGCTGCCACTGAAGCTGGCGTGAGCATACGCCACACAAGAGCAGTTGTCCCGGCAAGTCGCCGCGCACTCCTCGCGGGTCTTGTTCCCAACACGAACAAACTTGTCAGGCACATGCATGTCCGGCAAGGCCAAGAACCCGTCGCTGCATCGCGCCGCCACCTTCTGCCTGCACCCTCTTGAGAATCTACCGCTGCTCCACTCCTCCGTGTCCGCAGGCTCGGACCCCTCCAAGCACTTGCACGTCGAGGTGGCCTCCGTGAAGTCACAGTAACCGGACGGGCCACAGTACCCATACCGGTCGCACTCACGCGACGGTGATACTGCAAGGGCCATCCACTCCGACGAGTCCTTGTTCCAAACGGAGATCTCTGACATGCCGGAGTAGCTCATCATGTACCGTGTTGGCGGCGCGCCGTCGGAGACGGTGGTGACGATGGAGACCTCATCGTCGGTGAGGACGTAGGTCTGGTAGATCACTAAGCTTGCGTTTCCCTGGTAGTGCAGCTGGAGCCCATCCGTGTCTCCCGTCCATACGCCGCTCCGCCAAGCCGGGCGAGACCCATTCCAGATGAAGGCCTGGAAGGGACAGTTTGGATCCAGGCCGTAGGAGAACACGCCAGGCGAGGGGTCCTCAGGGCTCTTCCAAGAAAAATAGGTCGTGGTGGTGCGTGTCTTGATGTTCATTCTGACCTTTGTGTTAGGGAGGTATGTGTCTGTTGGGTGGTCGGAGCTCTGCCATAGCATGGTGCCATTTGGCAACCAAAGGATGAGACTGCCGGAGTCCATAAGCACAGCAGTTGGGCCGGCAGTGCTCGATGACGATGAGGAGGTGCTGTTGGTCATCCAAACAACAATACCGTCGTCATATGACAAGACAAGACTAGAAGTATTTGAGAGAGTAAGCGAGGGTGTAGAGGAGGAGGGGATCGGTGCCACGCGGTTTGCCACCCACACGACGGTGAGCTTGGGGATGTTGTTGTACCATATCCCGAGGTACAACTTTGCTGGAGTGGAGTTGGAGGGAGAGAAGAAGCCCAAGGCGAAGTTGCCGCCGTTGGATATGATGGTGCTTCCGGGTAAGAGCGGCTTACCGGGGACGAGCCGATCGTCACATCTATGCAAGGCCGGCAGCAGGAGGAAGATGGCTGCTATGTAGATGGAGCTCATCTCTCTCTGGATTGCTTTAGTGGTGGTTCGTTTCCAAAACTAGTGCAGCACTAGTTGAACCTCCAAACAACGACAGCCCCAGCTGGCGCTTTGAAATGAGAGAGTAAATTAACTTCCATCCTGTGAACGGCGTTGGCACGCAACGCAAGCTGCTATGACCAGAGAGACTTGACAGGCTATAGCCGTAAATGAATGATGCAGATGTGTTACTTAATATCTCATCTGATTGATTGGCTCGAGAATTAGTCAGCATGTTCTTTAAAACTGTAGGTTTTATCTCTATATTTTAAAAAGATTACTTTATAAGTCCTTTCTATTTAGTCAGCATGACTGATTGATGGCATCCTTAGATTCTAAATCCTCGCTTGGTTTAATTCAAGCTCATTGTTCCTAGCAATCACCCAGCATCTCCCTTTACATTACAAGCAGTATTTTTTTTGTTTTGTTTTTCCATAAAAATGTAGATAGGAGTGTTGGACGGTAAGATTTTAGCCTGATATTATCTGGACTGGTTTCTTCGGAAGACAAAATAAAAAGTTATATTTCAGCACGTATCTTTCAAACAGAATATCAGCGTTGATGTTTATCTCCTGGCTTCTGTGGCCGAGGCTGTTATCCGGCCAGAGAAATCGGATCACTAACCAACGGATCACAGTATAAAAGGGAATCGATCCACTCAGCACCGAGGTTGGATACATCGATCGGGGTTACACAGAGGGAGAGACGCAGAGACACAACACACAAATAACAGAGAGAGATCAATCTGCACGGAAGATTCATCAAAGTCAAACAAATCCTGTTTGGAGAAGGAGACCGATCAAGGAAAATTATGATGTCAGGTGGTTAATCTTCACACCTTAATTGCGATGATATGCATATCTTGCAGTCTTCAGGTTCAGGGGACATATTCTCAAAGTCTCTCTCGAGGAGGAACAATCACGACGAACAGGACAATATACGGACGATGTACCTGGCTACATGTAGATTCCCCGGCCATCGCGATGGTACTGCCGACCTATGCCCCGTTGCCGGCGCATAGATTTTCCCGGCGGCTGATGCGCCATGAACAGGTCCGCCGTCGATGCATCCCAACGTCCACGAAAAATACCCGAAATAATCAACAGTAAAATAGAAAATTAATAAAATAATCCACTGTAAAAGGAAATTACGGAAATATCCTCGAGTCCCGCCACCCCGAGTGGCGGCCGCCACTGCACACGGCCGCAATGAAAGCCGCCGCCACTCGGGACGGCCGCAGCAGAGCCGCCACCACCGGTGGCCGGCGCTGAGCCGCCGCCACCCGGACGGCCGCAGCTCACCGCCGCCACTCGGTGGCATGCCCGCCGCCCCGCTTTTCGGTATATTGCATGTGTATAGTGCATGTATAGTATGTATGTATATAATATACTAAATTATAGTATATTATGCATGTATAGTGCATGTGTTATATGTATTATATATACTGCCCCATTTTACTAATATTATATTTTAATATAAATATATGATAAATATATACTAAATTATTATAGTTGTCTATATAGTAGGTGGCGTCTAATTTTGATGATAATTAATTAGTAAAATGGCATGTCTAAAATAATTTACGTTGGAAGGTAGGTTTCGTTCGAAGAAAGCCTCCCGCAATTTTTCCAGTGCTAAGATGACAATGACATGAACCACGATCACACACTCACACGCTTCGCATTGCACCTTCCGCTCAATTTGCTCCTGTTGATCGACCGAGACCAAGACCACAAATGACTGGACCTTCTCCCATGCCATGTTGCATGTACGTGGCGTATATATACACATGTGACCGGATAGCATATGCATATATACATTATAATATATGTGACGGCGTGTTCTCCGCTCAACCACTGCGGATCACACCCCTGGTCAGATTTTTAGTCTGCTAGCCAACTCGATCAAGCTCGATTCGATTTGAGCGTCGGGCACAACAAGGAGCGACTCACAGATTTACCCAGTTCGGACCCCTCGCGGTAATACCCCTACTCTGCGCCGAGCCTTAGCTCTTTTCTCGATTGTGGTTGAATGGGAATGTGTTTACAGGTGTTTCAATGCACGAATACTAGTGCTCGCCTCTCTCTCCCCGTCCCCTCTCTCCTCCCCTTTTATACAAGCCGTGGGGGGCGGAGAGAGCCGAGGGGTAGGCAAGCGTCTGATGCTCTCGATAATCGACAAGACACGACAGAAGAGACGAAAACGCCGCCGCCCATGCCGCCATGGCGCCGCCTCGCGTGCCGCGCAGTGGCCTCGACCCGCAGATCCACACCGGTGAGTCTGCGGGTGGGCCCCGCCTCCTCCCGACGCGGCGGCCTCCTCAAGCAAACCTTCTCTCTGCCGGTCAATTCTTACGCACCACAAAGGATGGCCGCCGAGACTGCGGGGGTCATCAGAGTGGTAATCATATATTCACTGCCTATCCGCGTGATGTCTCATTAAATGCGCTTGTCCTTTGTAGCGGGGGAGCCTTCGTCCCAAGACTCTTCGCAATGCTCTCGCCCTGCTGGCCCCACCTGACGCGTGGGACCTCGCCTGTCTCGGAGGGGCTCCCACGCGCACTTTGGCGCGCGGGGCCTCGCCTCGCTCCAGAGGGGCTCGCCACGCACTGCCTTTGGCCTTGGGGCCCCTTCCTAGGACTCTTTGTACCCCGGTATTTATTACACCGACAATATGTATAATATAGATATATTTTATATACACATGTGACCGGATAGCTTCTCCCATGCCACGTATAATTTTAATATATATGATAAATATATGGGCGAAGTAAAATTTGATACATGTATAAGCATGTGAATATACATTTTAATCACTCAAAATTGTATGTAATTTTACAAAATTGCAAATTTAAAATTTTAGCAAGTGTTAATAGTCGTTTGTATGGCAAACTAAATTTTGTAAAGTTAGAAGCTACGAGATAAATAAAAACATTAAATACACGTAAAGTAAATCTTGTCATGTGAATAGACGTGTCGTGCATAGACTTGTTAACGGCAAGTGGTAAGTGCGAAGTAGTAGTAAATGCAACGTCACTAATCCCCATAATGGTCAATGCAATGTCAATAATTGTATGGAGAATAATTTCATGGCCAAACCGCCGAATGCACATAATAACATAAGTCCATCAATTACATTATTACACTTAGCGCCGACGACCCCTTGTCGTGTATGCACTTGGGGTGTAATGGTCAGGTGGATGCGTCGTACGCTGTCCAGCAGCCTGAGAAGGTCCAAACCGAATTTGATCCTCAGTTTGGTCCGCGGTTGGGATATACCCAGGCTGTGAACTTATGGCGTACGCAGACCCACCAAAATATGGAAAATCCCCATCATGCTTTGTTCATAAGGGGTCGCTGGCGTGCACAACTGTGGAGGGACCGCATAGGGGTTTGCTCCCGTGTTGCAAATTTGAAGGGACCCCATGGGGAGTTTGCCAGTTAGACCCCCCAGGCTATGTCGGATCTGGTATAGGAATGTTGCATCCGCCCAAGATATCTTGAAAGCTAAGGTTGGATGCAAATGCACTATCCAGCATTGATCCTCCCATGTTTGCCCAATTTACATCAAATTGGGTATCTTGTGTGCTGCGATAGTCATCGTAGGTTTTTGAAGACGGCGCTACGTTAATATCAATCCCCTCCTCGTGACTCGCCCACCGGAGTTGAAGAATGGTGGGCGCCTGTGTTGGAAGGGTGTCGATGTAGAGGCTCGGGAGGTTGAGATTGTCGGCGTGGAATGAACCCGTGGTGTACGCCTGTCCATGCACTGTGATCTCGCAGGAGCAGCAGATACTGGAGGAGGTGGTGACTCGGTTATGCGGTGCACAGATTCTTCTCGGATCGGGGTATCCCTTTCGCGATCTGGCGCGATCTATGCCCGCCGACCCCTAATCGCCTCCCGTAGCGAGATCCCGCCCTTCTAATGAGGGTCCTCAATGAATTTGAAGAAGATTGGCCGGTAGCCAAATTACCGTTGAACGCGTTCCGGCGAGTATCCTTCGACGGCATTCATGCAGACTAGATAATGTGTCGTCATCCAATAGTCTACACTCTCGACACGTGCTAGCCGCCAAGCCCCGTGGCAATATCATAGGTTGCCGATGGCGAATGGTTCCCACGTAACTTGGTCATGTACCGTAAGGTCTAGGTCTCGACACAAGCCGCGTGTAAGACGCCTCGCCTACTAATTCTCTCACCATCGCAACCGCATGCAACCATCTATATCCCATTGTTGGTCTACATGCCGGGGGTCAAATCGGCGTCTACATGAACAGATAGTATCGTCTCGGCGTGTTTGGACGATTTAGTGGCAAATAACTCCACGACCATAATTGGATGAGGAGAGGACAACCCCAAACATCGTGATTCGGGTCGACCGATGGCATGCGACACATAACTCCCGGTATGTATCGGTCAATACGGCAGACCCCCAACTGTACGGCTCGTAGTCCTCATTAAATAAAGCTTCGTTGCATAGCTCTCGAGCTACGAAGACTAGGTGAGGGGGTATACAGTCACCGTTGCCATTTGTGAACATGACGCCGGCGAGGAGGTAGTACAGATACACCTCGTAATGCCGCAGACGATCGCTTCTTCAAGATTGGATCGGACACGGACCAGCCTCGCCAAGGTGCTCGAGCCATGAGATCGAAACACCGGTCGCTTCCATTATATTCAACTTCAAACTGCGAGATTTAGAATAATATTTCATAGGGTAAATTTATGTACTAATTACAAATATGCAAGTGAAAAAGTAGACACTCACCTTTCTTCGACATAATTTTTCCATGTTTGCCTGCTTGGTTTGTTGACAACGAAGACCCGTCCAGAGATGGGCAACCCTGTGAGCATGGCCACATCCTTCAATGTAATTGTCATCTCACCGACCGGTAAGTGGAACGTGTGCGTCTCAGGACGCCAGCGGTCGACCAGTGCGGTGATAAGGCTCGGGTCTAGTCTTGGTAGCGGTGTCAGACGGTCATTTCCTTGTGGGACCCCATTAACAGTGAGTGCCCACGGCAATAGTCCGGCACGGGCAAGGAACATCCAAAAACGGGCATCCAATTGTTTGATTTGTCGTGATGCCCTCAATCGTAATGTTTGCATCTACAAATAACAATATCATAATGTTAGCTAACCATGTTAATATGAGATAATTTTTATGAAACATGCAAACTGTTCATTGCCCCGCACCCATTTCTCGTGACCTATGGCCGAGTCATCCCGCATGCGGAGAAGAACTGTGGAACCTCCATTGTCTATACTGCAAGAAAATATTATAGTTATTACATCGACAAATAGTAAAACATCATGTGACAAGGATTTAATACAAGTCTTTTATTAAAACTTACGAGTGACGATAGCGTAATAGTATTGTACGACGGTGAAACAAGAAGTGAGGATATAACGAATACAACTCTTTTATTAAAATATAACAAAGATACAAGAATTGCCGTAATGATATTGTAGGACTCATCCTCGATTTGGACAGCGCCACGGTCATGTCCTGGCTGTTTACATAGCCGACAATGACGCAAACCATCTCCTCCATCGGCAAGATCCATGTCACCTTCGAACGCAGCGACGCTGGGTCTACCTTGTGCAACACGCTCAGAGTGGGGAATGGATGGAAGGTAGGCCCTTCGAGTTTTTATATCCCCTCGATTAATTGGTCGCATCTTGGGTGCCCATGTTTGCCTAATTGCATTCATCGAATAGTACGGAGAGACGATTGAGTGCCATCGCTGCAAGAAGATCTCGACATGCCGCCATGACGTGCGAGCATGGGATGTGTTCGAGGCGGGTTTATTGCAAGTGCATACAGCCTCATCTTGCCAAGTTGGTACTTTTGTTAATTATCTCTGCGCTAAATCACTCATGTACTTTCTCTTGCGTCCACATTGAATATGTTATTCATACGGTCATATATTGACGCGGTGGAATCGAGATTTCGCCGACGCTCAGTAGGATGGCTTCGACACGAGGGAGAAAGTGCTTGTGATTTGCATGGCCGCCATTTCTCGGTCGCGAAATAATCTCTTGTCCTAAAAAGATTATCTCAATGATAGTGCATATTGGCGGTGCCACAAGACTCGTAGCACATTATTATACGACTCAGCTATGTTCGTCGTCATCACCGTGTATCTGCAATACGAGACTTCTTAAATTTACGATCGAACGGAATGGAAACTAACATTGTAAATAAATCTACCAGCTTACCGGGCGCCATCAGTGTCATGTACGAGAGCCCATTTCTCCGCCGGTTTTTGCGCTATCCACTGAGCAAAAGTAATTTTACGCCGAGAGCTTACTTGCTCGCCCCCTAGTATTTGAACCCCTGATGTGCTTTGCTCTTCGCCACCATTTTTCCGCACGCTCGTTAATATCATTGAAAAGCGCATTGAATTTGCGCTGTTGGTTTTGCATGCACATTGTCTTGAACTTCTTCACTAGGGGCTTATTCTTGAATGCAGTGTATAGGTTCGCCCCCAGGTGACGCATGCACCATCGAGAACGAACGTCTGGCCACATTGGGGCATCACCGGTGGACAATACAGCATACACCATGTAGGATTCCACGGTGGCGGTCGAAATGACGCACACTCGTGACGATCCATGACAACGTGAACCTTCAGAAGACTTAGAAACCACAACCAGCTGTCATTGTTCTCGCTCTCCACAAAAGCAAATGCGAGAGGCAATATCTGGTTGTTCCCGTCAACTCCAAGTGCCGTCAATAGAGCACCATAGTACCTACCGTGAGGAATGTCCCATCCACACAAATGACAGGACGACAATGCCTAAGGCCTCTATGCACCGCCAAAAGACCAAAACAAAGCGATCGTAGAAGTGGTTGGGTGCGACACTTCCATCGGGAGATATACAACCTCATGGGCGTAAACATAGCATGTCCCAGATTGGTCTCCTCAGATCTTGCGGAGGAGACGGTGAGCCCGGCTTGTATGACTCCATATAATCCCCGAACAACAATTTCAAGGTTTTTGCTTGGCTCGCCATGCTTGGTGATATGTAATCGACATGCCGTGCGGTTCGCACCTCGCCATTATGGAGTGTGGTTTCATTGAGATATCGGCTTGAATAGCGCTTAGCAACATCTGCGCTATGAACTTCGAGTCCACATTATCGCTAATATTATGCACCAACTCCTCCGCATAAGTGTGCGGCTCGTACTCTACCGATTATGAAGTGGTGTTCATGTTTTGGGCGATGGGCGAACATGGAATGAGCACTCCGGCTTCTTCACGCACTTCACCAGACACGGCCGCCCGGACCGTGCCACGAGTGCTCGCGCCGTGTTGTCACACCAAAGTTGCTTGATGAAGTGTATGACCTCATCCTTCGTGCTAAACTCTTGACCCATCGTTATGTCATTGTGCATATACCCCATCCGAAATATTCGAGTGATCCCCGATCACCCAATTCAAGCATCCAGAGCGCGATAATACGCTATGACGGGCATCGGGTCGTCCTCTTCTTCGACATCATGCTCACCCCTTCATCGAAATCATCCCCGTGGCATGTGCATCTATCTCTCCTCCTCCATTGAGATATCCGGATCCGTGCCCATGCCTAATGCCTCGACACGGTCATCATACTACCAATTGGGTCCTCCCCATACCCTTCCGGCACTTCCTCATGTGCACTCTCTTCTACGGTGTTGCTAGGCCTCGCCTCCGATTGTCTTGCCTCAGGCAGCACGTACACACCTAAGTGGTACCCCTCTTCTACTGCCTTATTAACATAGTACGTCCAAGCAGATTTATTTCTCAGTGGCCACAGGTTGTATACGTACATCGTACTATTTGGAACCTGACATGACCTAACACCGTGTAGAACAAGTTTGTATTCATGACGGTTTATATGAAGATTTCGAGCTATAACCATCTGGCTAGCATTGGCAGCTCTATTGGCAATGTGATCAGTAGTCTGCAAATGGTCGCATGTGTGCATGCTTACAAAATTCCCTTGCATTGGCGTGAGTGCATCTCCGTAAAAATAGTCATTGGTGTTCCATTTACGCATAACATACACGTGCTCATTCATATTAATATTAAATTTACGTTTGTTTGTATTTAACTATTATTTCATACATTACATAAAATGTTAGCTTACGTGTTTAATACATAATACGTAAATATAGTGTACGTGTTTAATACATAAATACGCATAATTATTAGCTTACGTGTTCAATACATAAAATGTTAGTTTACGTGTTTAATACATAAAATGTTAGCTTACGTGTTTAATACATAAATATTAACTAAAATGTCACTAAAATACGCATAATTATATTACTATTTTGCATGCTAAATATACATTAATTTCTATTATGTTTAATTAAGCTAACAAGAAAATTACTATATGAAAAATATAGTCACTCTTTTAACTACGCACACTAGCGTTAATTTGTCGCTAATTATATATAGTTTTTTGCTGCACGTGCAATTAAAATTTAAACATTCATATATTACATGCTATAAAAATTCACTAATTTCCATTATATTTGTACACCATTTTCTCTCCTTACATAATTAATTAATCACTACATAATTTAAGTTAACCTAACACAACAAGTTTATGTTAACTCTAAAATGCGTACTGACGACAGTTATAAGATCGATCGGTTCAAAGTTCCTAAAAAATTAAAACAAGCGTAAATTAGATGTAATATACGAAACTCATCGTCATATTAAACTATCACCGTATGTCTGCTGACCTTCAGAAATCTCGTGCATGCGCTTTGCTATACAAAGGTCGGTGATGCGTGCTACGATGCGTGCACAATTGATAACAAAATAAAAGCAAGACCTAGGTGCTCGTGCTTAGTTTAATTAATTAATTACGCTCATGGTGATTAGTTTAATTAACATTAACAACATACTATGCCAACATCAAGATAGTCAAATTTATCATACTGTATATAATATATACATACAATACATACATACAATATTAAGTACTAATATACATATACATACAATATATACATACAATATTAAGTATATATATACATACAATATATACATACAATATTAAGTACTAATATATATATATACAAGATTAGCATACAATATTATTATGTCAAAATTAACTCTTGCATATACGTACCGCAATAACACTATTTATTTAGCAAGTAGAAAGCGAAAGCGAAAAATATCAGCGAACTGACACTCCTCGTGAATCCCCAACCGAGGTATCGTGAATAATATACCTGAATCGAACGAACTAAAAAGAACCGAAGCGAGAGTGAGTGTGCGAAGGCGGCTCTGCGTGTGAAGCTCGGCGTGTGAAATGAACTGAAAGCGAGAGTCTGTGCGTGTGTGAAGACGAACGAACGGCGAAACGCGATATATATAGAGTAAATTTTTGATCATGTGACTCTAATCGGTATTAATTAGCGTAAATCATGCAATTATTGTTTGCTTAATTAAAAAGTCATCACTATTTTGTCGGTGCAGATTTTTTTATTATTTTTTTTGACATTGTTTTGTCGGTGGATATTATTTTATTATTTTTTCGCAAGCACTATTTTGTCGGCATGACATTTTTAATATTTTTTCCCGCATGCGATAACGGACGCTGAAAATTTGGGGCGGTCGAGGCGAGAGCCGCCGCCACCGGCGGCGCAGTGAAGGCCGGCCACACCGGTGGCGGCGGCAGCTCTGCTGCGCGTCCGGATGGCGACGCCACCGCCAGTGGCGGACCCGAGGATATTTTTGTAATTTCCTTTTACAGTGGATTATTTTATTAATTTTTATTTAACTGTTGATTATTTCGGGTATTTTTCCCAACGTCCACTTCCGCGTCAGCCATCACGCTGCCCACTGCCGGCGACAATGGCGCCCAATATCAGCATCTTTCTCCATGCCAATGTGACCCGGCACCCCCCGCCGCCGGTCTTAGTCCACCAGGGTCAAGCGCTCTTCTCAAGTTGAAGTGACCGGCTCCCGCCGCGTAGAGGTTGGCCGTCGCTTGGTGTTCGTCGAGAATGGGCTTGCCGGTGTTGTCGAGGATGTCTACGGTTGTCAACAGCGCCGATTTGATGGCGACGGGAGACCCGCAACGTGCGGTGTCGCCATTGAAGTGCCGGACATGAGGCCGTATTCCACCTCGGCGTACGGCACGCCTAGTGACGGAGACAGGGGAACGGTGGGGGCCAGGGCCCCTTGGTAGATGTACACAAGAGGGTACCCCCGTACCCCCCTATATATTAGGTAAAATCAATAGAAAAATATGAATTTGTTTGTTAAAATTTTCAAAAATTTCTCCGATGCACATGAAATTGCATAAAAATAGTCTAAATTTCTAAAGGATCCTATATATACATAAATTTACATGTCAAATTAGTTAAAAACTTTCAAAAAAAATCTACTGCACGTAAGTTTGTATGTTAGAACTTAGAATAGTAAACAAATTCAAAAACACACGCTTGGGTTTATTTGAAGCACACAGGAACACACGCTTGTGTTTTTAACTTGATGGTACAGGAAGAACAGGACACATAATTAGCGGTGCAAGGAGAACAGAACACAAACACAGTGTGGCAGCTAACGACGTACAGTACATAGCAGATTAGTGCAGTTTCCAACCTGTGGAAGGCTGAGGTCTGGCGAGCCCAACTACCGTGATCATCCTGCTTCTGACCGTGTGCATGCTTGAGGTCAACATAACGCTGCCTTTGTAGACACCTCCAGCGACGGGGCTACCGTAGCAGCTGACAGTCAGCCCGGGGAAGGTGAAGTCGATGGTGCTCGGCTCCACTGTAACCCTCACCTCACTGGGCATCTCTACCTTCAGAGTATAAGACTCCCGCTGCCCTACAGGGGCAACATTCATGACCGTCCGGCACAAGCTGAACGGCGAAGGCTGCAAAAGGACAATGATTGTTGGGTAATTGAGATTGGACTCATGCATCGTGGACCCCAAATCCGAGCACCTCGAACTTTTGTCGCAGGAGCTCACCAAGGATTGAGCACATGTAACTAGCGTAGTCATCTTTCTCCAGATCGTACACTAGTCCACCAGGGTCAAGCGCTCTTCCCAAGTTGACGTGACCGGCTCCCGTCGCGTAGAGGTTGGCCGTCGCTCGGTGTTCGTCAAGAATGGGCTTGCCGGTGTTGTCGAGGATGTCTGCGGTTATCAACAGCACTGATTTGATGGCGGCGGGAGACCCGAAACGTGCGGTGTCGCCATTGAAGTGCCGAACATGAGGCCGTACTCCACCTCGGCGTACGGCACGCCTAGTGACGGAGACAGGGGGACCGGTGGGGGGCTAGGACCCCTTGGTAGATGTACACAAGAGGGTACCCCCTACCATAGCAACTGACAGTCAGCCGGGGGAAGGTGAAGTCGATGGTGCTCGGCTCCATTGTAACCCTCACCTCACTGGGCATCTCTACCTTCAGTGTATAAGACCCCCACTGGCCCACAGGGGCAACATTCGTGACCATCCCCCTAATTAGTTTCACTTGTATCGCGCGTGGGGGGAAATGCGCCTAAACCTCCCCCCTAATTTTTGACATGTAACTTTCCTACTGAATTAATACAAGGCAGTTCTTCTGCCTGTTCGTAAAAAAAACATTCGTGACCGTCCGGGACAAGCTGAACGGCGAAGGCTGCAAAGGGACAGTGATTGTTGGGTAATTGAGATTGGACTCATGCATTGTGGACCTCGAACTGTTGTCGCGGGAGACTGCATGGAGTACGACCTCGCTAAGGATTGAGCACATGTACCTAGCGTAGTCTTCTTCCTTCAAATCGTACACTAGTCCAGGGTCAAGAGCTCTTCCCAAGTAGACATGACCGGCTCCCGTTGCGTAGAGGTTGGCCGTCGCTCAGTGTTCGTCGAGAATGGGCTTGGCAGTGTTGTCGAGGATGTCTGCGGTTGTCAACAGCGCCGATTTGATGGCGGCGGGAGACCAGTCAGGATGGGATTTCTTGAAAAGACCGACGAGACCCACGACGTGCGGTGTCGCCATTGAAGTGCCGGACATGAGGCCATACTCCACCTCGGCATACGGCACGCCGGCAAGAATATTGACGCCCGGGGCTAGCACGTCCGGTTTGAGGATTTCGGGGCTGAGCCGGCTCGGCCCTCGCCCCGAGAAGCTTGCCACAAGCGGCGCGGGTGTAAAGCCGAGGACTGTCCCCACGAGGTCCATGGATCCTATCGCCATGGGCGACAAAGCATAGTCCTTGAGCGGGTACTGCTCGTCATAGGCGATCTGCATAACTCGAGGCCCATGGTCGACGAGATCGAATGTGTACCCCTCATCCTTTGGTCCAATCAGTACAACTCCTGATCCGTTATTGTGCATATAGTTGGCCAAACGGGCCGTGCCAAACGGGCCGGCACTAGGCACGGCACGGCCCGTAGTGCCCAGGCATGGCACGGCACGATAGCCGTAGTGCCCCCACCTCGGCCCACTGGGCCGGCACGAGCACGCCCCTTTAAAAGCCAGGCACGATGCGGCCCGCATACCACTTCCTACCCCCTCCCTCTCCCCTCACTCCCATAGAGACGAAACCATCGCGGCCTCGCCTCACCGCCGCTCTTGCTCTCGTCTCTCTCCCCTCCTACCGCATGCCGTCGCCGCCACGACGCGACAGCGCCACGCCGCCTTGCCGCCACTGGCGCATCGCCTCGCCGCCACGGCACGCCACTGGAGCTCAGATCCATCCCCTTCCCAGTTCCCTTATGGCTATTCATCATCTCCTAGTCCTAGATCCGTTCATCCTCAACCTCTACAGCCGATCTGGTGCTCCGGATTCACGAAATCACGAGGTAAGCCATAAAGCCTTGTCGATTTGATCTCTTCACCAGTTCATTCTCGACCACCTACATCTGGTGCTTAGCTTCTTGGCTTCTTCTTCTTTGCTTCTTTGCTCCTAGATCTGTTGAGGAACCGGACGGCCGGATCCGTCCGTCGTTGACCTCGCCGGCGACTTCGGTGCTCCGGTTTAGGCCTAACCCTAAGCCGTTGAAGGAACCGGAGAGCTGGCGATGGACGACGACGACAACGGACACACGGTCAACGAGGACCTTCGGATGATGGGGATACGCAGAGATGACGAGGAACACCTGGGCGAGGAGACGAGGACCGGGAAGCCCTGTTGGGTGACGAGGCTGACCCAATCGAGATTGGCGATGGTGGCGGCGAGGCTGGCGAGGGTGTCGGGACGGGATCCCAGGTTGCAAGCACTTGCACTAGTGGTGGTGGCAAGGGGAAGGGGAAAGCAAGGGAGTGACCTTCCACCTCTGATGTGTGGAACGATTTTGAGAAGATCTTCAAGGTAATTGATGGTAAGAAGGTAAGGGTTCAAGCTAAGTGCCTCCTCTGCAAAGGCTTACTTTCTGCTAGATCAACCGGTGGTACTGGGCATCTATCACGGCATAGACTTGCATGCATGAAGGAACATGGTAAATCAACCATGTCTCAGACCCTGCTCCAGTACAATGCTGATGGTACACCAAAATTTTGGGAGTACAATGCTGATATTGCACGTTCTGAGATGTGTAAGTTGATTGCTAGACTTGATCTTCCCATCTGTTTTGCTGAGCATCCTGCATTTGAGGAGTACATTAAGAAATCCCATAACCCTAGATTTGCTACTGTCTCTAGACAAACCACAACTAGAGATATTGCTAAGTATTTCAATGAGCAACGTGCTAAACTTGTGGAAACTTTTAAAACCAGTTTTACTTCTGTTGCTATTAGATCTGATATCTGGTCTGGCAATGCTAAAGAAGATTACCTTACTGTGGTAGTTCATTATGTTAATTCTACATGGGAATTAGAGAAGAGGATCATAGGCTTAAGGCTTATTGATGTCTCTCACAGTGGTCAGAACATTGCTGAGCGTGTGCATGGTGTGGTAGATGAGTTTGGTCTAGCTGATAAGACCTTTTCTATCACTTTGAACAATGCATCTTCTAATACAACTGCTATGTCATTACTTACACCTTTACTATCTAGTTATGTTGGTGACATATTCTTGCATCAAAGATGTGCTTGCCATATAATTAACCTTATTGTCAAGTCTGGTTTGAAGAGGTTCAAGCCTTATCTTGAGGCATTTAGAACTGCAATTTCTTTTTTAAACTCTTCTAACCGGCGCATTGCTTTATATAAAAGTTACTGCATTGCTATGTCGGAATGTCCTCGTTAGTTTGGTTTGGATATGGATGTGAGGTAGAACTCTACCTACCTTATGCTTAAGCACCTGGTACCTTACAAGGGCACATTTGATGTGTTTATCCAGACAGCTCAACCATTTAGCTATTTTGAAGCTTGAACTATGTGTTTTTGGTCTGTTTTGGTATTCTGAGTCTGATACTCTGATATGAGCTTAAGTTATGCCTTATAATCTGTTTTGGTCTGTTATGAACATATGATATGAGCTTAAGTTATGCCTTATGATCTGTTTTGATCTGTTATGAACATATGATATGTTTTGAACAGTTTTAATAAGCTATTTAAAAATTTTAGGCATTATATTTGAAATCTGGAACTTAAGACTTGCATTTTGAGCTGTTGATCATTTTTCGTGCCAGGGCTAACACGGGCACGATGGGTCGGCCGCGCTATCGTGCCGGCACGGCACGGCTATGCTATTGTAGTGTCGTGCCTGGGCCGCGTGGCCGGCACTAGTGTCGTGTCGGCACGGCACGGTTAGTTAGTCGTGTCTTTTATATTTTAATTATAATAGATAGATATATATGCTATTAAAATTCAAAATTCTTTTATACTATTTCTATTTTAAACTTAAAAATTCTTTTAGAATTTAGAAATAAAATTTTTAACAACATACTCATAGCTAATATTATCTAAATAAGTTTTCTATTCCAATTAATCATACGAGCCATATATAATGTGTATGGTGAGCAGGGAAGAAAAAAACAAAAAAGAAGAGAATAAAGTTCTTCCTTGTGTGAGGCAGGACTCGAATGTGGAACTACACATGTAGCGGTTCCTTCCACTACACTAATGACCTTTATTTTAGCTATACCTCACCACGTATGGATATGTGCATGCTTGAGTGTACTGGGGGATATAATTGGGGCCCTACGGGTTTAGGGGCATTGTGCGACGCATGACCTGCATAGGGCTGGGTCAGGCCTATCAGGAAGGAGTGTATGGCAAACTCATCCGGACAAGGTGTGGTCTAGGTACAAAACAACAAACTAGAGATCGAGATGGGACGGATCAAGGATATGTCACGCTTCCATCCGACCCGTGTCAGCACCCTCTTTTCCCATGACCTGACTTAGGGTCGAATACCACTTCTGCACACACTGATCCAGCCCAGAACTACCCCAATCACCACGAGGAGGCAAGATGAAAAGGACACCATTGTGGCATGTGAGACAAATATTGAGAGGAAGGTCATCGCCATCCTTGTGCGGTGTTGTATAAACCTCTCTCTTTCACATTGCACATAGGAAATACCAATATCAAATATCTCAAACATGCATGCGCGCGCACATTGTAACACACTTTCCACGCATAGTGAGCATACTAGAATAAGGTTATTAGGGCATGTTCAATGCATCCCTCAAATCTCCCATATCTCATCCCTATTCACCCACTTTTCAATCATTACTCTATCTCTCTCTATGTTTTTCTCTCTTATATTTATTACCTATCCTGCTGGTACAGTGTTTTAGGTCTCATATGAGGGTTAAATGAGGATGGCATTGGACATGCCCTTATACCTCCTAACGACAGGGCCGGTCCTACAATTTGGAGGCCCCAGTGCGAAGATATAATAAAGTTACAAGTAAGACTCAAAATACAGCATTATAAAAGAGAAAATTAAAAATCATGTAGTTCTTTTTTTACTTATAAATATTTCTTTAAAATTTAG
The DNA here is from genome assembly GCA_036346415.1 of Raddia guianensis. NCBI lineage: Eukaryota > Viridiplantae > Streptophyta > Magnoliopsida > Poales > Poaceae > Raddia > Raddia guianensis. The sequence goes on from CM070534.1 coordinate 74,884,608, forward strand.
GAAAATAAATATTCATAACTAGTACTCCCTGCATTCTAAAATATAAGGTAAAATATTATAGATATATACTTACTGTATTAGGCTATTTGAAGAACACGAGTTAGAGGCCCTACTAGTTTGGGGGCCTGTGTATGCGATCGCACAACCAAGACAGGCTCTCTACGGCCAAATTAACTAATTCTTATACCAGTGTAATTCCTGTGTCTTGTACACTATTAATCGTACATCTCTGAAAGACCTTCTCACAGAAAGGGGTTGATTGATTCCCTTGTAAAAGAGTAAGCTCGGGTTTGAGCTCTAGTTTGAATTGTCGATAGTTGGCGCCTATCATGGGGCCCAATTAGGATGTTCACACAGAAAAATATTTGAGATACGGAATTGTTAAGATACACATGGCTTATGCATCATTAACGACGTTGAACCACCCCTACCCCCTTCTCCTGACACGTGTGGTGACTTCTAGAATTACCCTAAGACCCAAGGCAGGATTCGGGTATGATTTTCCTTCTACGGACGACACGGTTATGACCCTGTCATAACTATCAACTTTTCATGAGGACGTAAGAGCATATGTCCAATGCTAAATTTTTTTGCTTGTAGTTATCGCTCAATTATGCTATTCACATGTAAAAAACATATGGACTATTTTCCCAATTCCTACATATCAAAAAAAGAGAATAGGAACAACCAAACATGGGCCAAGAGAAATTACAGCTTAGCTAAAATGGGCCAGTCTTCCCGTTCACGCTCAGGCCATAGCCCACCTCACCAAATGATTCAAACGACCGAACGCCCCCAGCCGAAAGAAATTGCGAAGACACGGCGATTTCCAAGTCGAGGCCCAATGCTGCCTGTGGGCTGCAGCGTGATCAATGAAGCCAGTGGCAACAAGCCCACAACGGGTGTCGCTGTGCAGGATTGCTATATGAACTGGAGTACTAGCTTTTTCTTATCAAATTTAAGACGTGCTAAAATTTGGCACATGTTAACAAGCCTAGTACATAAACCAAATGGATCGATAAAATACATAAAGTTTCCTCACACGTATTGAATAACATAATAGGAAAGTAGTATTACGTTGTTCCATCTTCCTCTCTAAAAACTAATATTTCTAGCGCTCAATAGTGGACATAATTTTTTTTTCAGTGGTTTAAAAGGACTAGTTGAATTCATGTGCTTTGCCGGCTTGGGTGAGGAGTCCATTTAAGGCTATGTTTCTTTCGGTGGAAAAGTAGCGGTAGATTATAATATAAAATAGTTGGGATTTAGATAGAAGGTTTGAAGAGAAAACAATATATAACAATATTTTTGAAATATTTTAAAAAACTACATAAAGTCTCAAAAAAATAACTACAAAATATTACAAGTATGACCTATTGCTTATAAGCTTTAAGAAACAGAGCCTTAGTGTCGGCGGCTTCGCCGGCTAATCATAGAAACAAAGCCTTTGTGATACAAAAATGGTACCGTTGATCTCCTCGGAACAGATGGTAACCAAGGTCACCAAGGAGTCGCGGTTGGAGTCGACTCTCGTCAGGATGTAGACTCCAATCTCTTCCCCGTCAAGGGGTGGCCAGCAGCGGCCAGAGAGTTGGCGTACCCCTTAACCTTGTGAAAGTAATCTAGCATGGACAGATTGCCTTTGCACGCCGTAGCCAGCTGCCTCCTAAGTTGGATCATGCGTGCCTTGGACTGGGAGGAGAGCATTCTCCCAAGAGCATTCCATGCTTCATAAGTCGAAGACATGAACAACTGAGAAAGTACCTCAGGTGAGAGAGATGACAGTATGGTACTCAACACCATCTGATCTTGTTGGAGTCAAGGTCTCTGTATGCCGTGTTCGGCACAACAATCTCAACTCCATCCACCGTCTTATTGATTGTTGCATCTGGAGCAGCCTCCGATTCGTCGACGTACTTGAGCACTTAATTGTCTCTGGTTAGCCGGACGTTAACTAGATGACTGAAGTTTGGTGTTGGAGAAACTGTTCACCCCGTTTGCCATCATTTTTTTGTGATCTTTGTTTCTATAGATCAATGGGAAGAAATATGAGCTCAAGCCTGCCTCGACAAATTATTTGTTGGTAGAGGATGGGGAGAATATTTTCCAAACCTTAGACACCTATAGATGTGCTTTCTCCACATTCAATGCCCCCTTGGATCTTTGGCATCAGCGTTCTGATCATCCCTGTGAGTGCATTGTCGGTTGTGTTCTTCCAACACATTATCTTCTAGTGTCATCGAACAACAACATTGCAAATGTGTGCAATGTGCCATAAATTATCATTCCTTGTTCCACCTAATGAGTCTAGGTTTCCTTTAAAATTAGTTTTTCCCCTTGATGTATGGGGCAAAGTTGTAACTTCTTCTGGAGGATATCAATACTATGTTAGTTTCATCAATGATTTCAGTTAATACACTTGGATTTAACCCCTTGAAAGGAAAATTGGATGTTAGCATTTTAAATAGCCCCATACTTGTGTGAATGTCTTTTACAAAAATATATTCCCCTTTCAGTCTATCTAGGGAGGAGAGTATCAAGCCCTTAACAAACTCTTAAATAAACATGGTATTCAACATCTAATATCCTACACCTATCTGTAGAATGGAGCTGCTGAAAAGAAGCATAGACACATAGTTGAATTAGGGCTATCACTTTTATCATAGTCAAGTATGCCTAAGATTGTGGTCTAGTGCTTTCCAACCAGCATGTTGTTTCTTATGAACCGAACTCTTAGACCAGTCATCCAATTCAACACACCATCACAAAAGCATTTCAGTACCAAACTAGGCCATTGGTCCCTTTCTTCACTAAGGTTTTTTGTTTGTGCTACCTGAATCTTAAAAACAAATAATGCTCATATAACTCCAATCCTGGTCATGGCAGTATCTCAAAATATCATTGACACATCAATATTTCAAAACACCAACTTTGGAGTGACATGAATCTAAATCACCCTCTTGAAAGCTCTATTAATGTGCAATACCATCCCAATAAGGTATATGTCCATAGTGCTATTGAAGCTCTGCCATAATTTGGTGCCATTCAATAAATGAAAGGATGACATTGCGTCGTGTTCATGACAACCATAGCTTAGAACAAAAAGTTTGCACCGGTGGTGATTATCGTCCAAATAGCATGCTCGTTGGTATCATACGTAACAAGTTTGTAAGTATTGTTCATTGTCTAGGCACACAATAAATTAAAGAAGATAGACATTTTTCCCATTAGCCGTCAAACCATGGTGTGCCAAGGGTTCTAGTAAAAGAATACAATGATAAAAATTCAGTACACTAAAATTTTAGGAAAAATGGTAAAATTAGGAAGATAGACTGAACTTTCATTGTGTATAGTGATGATTAAAAAATTCCATCTAATAATAACAAAAGTTATACTCCTATTATTGCCCCTTCGTATGGTAAAATTTTGTTTTTTTTTCGTTGATCATCCACAACATGCTATCAGAAAAGATTGCTCATAGTGCAAGTTCCAATCCACTCTAGTGCAATCATCATTTTACATCTTCTCTCTAGACAAAAAAAAATTATGAAACTAAACATGAAGGCCACTATCGTCCCTCTATGATTGTGAGAGTCATTGTGTTCTTAGATGTTGAAGTGTCTTCTCTTCTTTGCTCTATTTCATTATTCCTTTTTGCAAAATATGCAGGGTGATTTGGTGTTGGTAATGATTTATTTCCATTCTCTAAGTTGAACACAATGGAAGACACGAATGGTCTGTCATCTGGATTTTCTTGCACACACAAAAGCCCCATATGGATGCAGAGCAAAGCTTCATCTGGTACGCAACTATCTGTAATTGATGAGTCTACCAAATCATGTGCCTTCCCTCGCTTCCAAAGGTTCCATGCCTAAGACAATTACCCCACACATTTAGATGTTTGAGCTCAAAAATTTCAAAACTATATGATTTGTCAATGTCAGGAAAGAACTAATAATGAAGGCTTACATAGACTATTAAGTTTTCATAATTAATGGTATGTTCAATGCTGCTTATCTTCATTCCACTTACAACCTCCAAAAGTATCACACCAAAGCTATAGACATCAGACTTGACTGAGAAAATGCCCTCCATTGCATACTCCGGGGACATATAGCCACTGATTATATCATTTCACTTGAAAAATTATGAAGATGAACTGAATTCAATCATATATTAAATTGTGAATAAGGTGATAGATGCTACTCACTATGTTCCAACGACTCTTTTAGTGTTTGCAATTTGCTGGCTGTCACCAAAGATCCTTGCCATACCAAAGTCTGATATCTTTGGTTTCATCTCTGAATCTAGCAAAACATTACTAGTTTTGAGATCTCTATGAATTATTGTCAATCTTGAATCATGATGGAGATAAAGAAGCCCCCTTGCTACTCCTTTTATTATCTTGAACCTAATTTCCCAATCTAGAGCTGCACTTTTTGCATGGTCTACAAGGAACAAAAAGGTAATTAAATACATGAACAATGTAATGTACATGTATAGAGTTATCATTTTCCTTTATTCTTAAAAATGTCACTAGAACATACCGAAAATAATAGCATCTAAGCTCTTGTTACACATATACTCGTAAATCAACAGCTTTTCATCACCCTCTATACAACAACCAAGAAGGCGAACCAAGTTTCTATGTTGTAGTTTGGCAATTAGAATAACTTCATTTCTAAACTCCTCTATTCCTTGCTCCGAGTATTTACTGAGCCGTTTGATAGCAACTTCATGGCCATCTTCAAGCGTTCCCTTTGTATAATACTTAGAGTAAGTAAGATTATAATAAACTGCACAAACTAATATAGCTAATTTTACTAGAAAAAGTCAAGAAAATAGGTATATTGAAAGATACCTTGTAAACTTTACCGAAACCTCCCTGTCCAATTATGGATGTTTTAGAAAAGTTATTCGTTGCAATAACAATACTCTCGAATTTTACAAATGAAAATTCTTGAATATTATGTGAAGTGCTTTTGTGTGCATGTCCATCTGAAGTAATCAAACCTCCACGGAATAGATTTTTGTGATTTCCACCATTTCTTTTCCTACCTGCTTGAAAGGCTATGATTATTTTGCTCTGTAAACATAATTAATATATCAACATATAAAATAGTACCTTTGAACTTGCAGGACCATATAATAAAAATACAAAGTAGAACTATAGCACTTGCTGAAGTTGGCATCACGATTTTTAATACTGCATTTTTTCCTGTCCTTTTTCCTGCACAAACGGATTGCAAAAGTTTTTACTCATATAGCGTTATACATATGTACTATATGATTACATCATTGCATCATACCAGTGATAGATATCTACACATCGTACCAACGACATCGCTTAAATGTTAATTATGTGAAGCTAGCTAGTTGTCACCTTAGATGATCACTTGATGGTGTAGATGATACTCCCTCCATTTCAAAATATAAGGTGTATTTTAACTCCACACAAGTCTTTAAAGTTAGAGTTTGACCGTTAGATTCCTCTATTATATATTATGAATTGTTACAATATAATATTGTATCAAAAAGCGCTTTGAAATATGAACAATTTGGTACAACTTTGGTATACTAACGATGCATATTATTTGATTTATTTATGGTCAAAATTTATTAAGTTTGACTTTTCTTCGGTCAAAATATGCCTTATATTTTGGAACGGAGGGAGTACATAATTAACGGTGGTACCAAACGCATGCCTTGATGGGCACTTGCACGGATTAAGCAGCTCAACACTATTGCCCTTTTTGATTTGTGGTTTGGTTGTATTTGATTTGGTTGAGCTAAAAATTTAAGGCCCTTAAAAAGAAACACAAAAAAAATAAAAATAATTAAAATATATTTTTAAGTTCTTTGAAAAAACATACGAAGTATCAAAAAATTTATTACAAAATGTTGCACCATACAAAAATAACAATTTGCCTCAACCAAACTAAACTCAACAAAATCACGAATCAAAGAGGGCCTATAACATGCTACCAACAAAAACGTAGGGGGCGACTAGCGCACGGGATCCTGTTAGGAGCGCACCCCGACAGGATCCCACCCCCCCTCCCCTCGCCTCTTGCTCCGCACACCCCCGCCGCCTTCCTCCACGCCGGTGGCGCCGCCACCGCCGCTCGCCCTCCCGCCTCACAAGACTGTCTCCTCCCACCTAACGGACGGGATGGCGCGGTCTCATTGTCGCCGCCCAGCCGCCGCCCTCCTCACTCAGGCGCCCGCCGCCGCCTCACCCAACCCCGACCACCGCCGGTCCGCCGTCTCCCCGGCCTCCCTCTAAACCCCGAGGAACCCAAACCCTAACACGAACAGCGGCGGCGAGCTCGACGGCGGTGACGGCGAGGTCAGCTCCTCCTTCCTCCTCCTTTCTTCCTCCTTTGCTGGGCGTGGTCTTCCTCCTCCCTTCTTCTTCCTCCTCTGCTGGGCGCGGGATGGATCCCGTCCGGATCCTGCTGGGATAGGATCCCGTAGAGAAGAATTTCCCAAAACGTATCCAAAGCAAGGGAAATTGGGAATGGTACCTGGCAAGCCTGCAACACGAAGATACAGCGTGTCGAGGGAATTGCTGCCACCGTCAGCGCTAGTACGGTAAACATGACGATACTTCTTGGCGTCGATGAGCTCCCCGTCCCACACCAGGCACCTCGTCACATCGCTGCCATTGGATATGCTGCCACTGAAGCTGGCGTAAGCATACGCCACGCAAGAGCAGTTGTCCCGGCAAGTCGCCGCGCACTCCTCGCTGGTCTTGTTCCCAACACGGACAAACTTGTCAGGCACATGCATGTCCGGCAAGGCCAAGAACCCGTCGCTGCATCGCGCAGCCACCTTCTGGCTGCACCCTTTGGAAAATCTACCGCTGCTCCACTCCTCCGTGTCCGCAGGCTCGGACCCCTCCAAGCACTTGCACGTCGAGGTGGCCTCCGTGAAGTCACAGTAACCGGACGAGCCACAGTAGCCATACCGGTCGCACTCACGCGACGGTGATACTGCGAGGGCCATCCACTCCGACGAGTCCTTGTTCCAAACGGAGATCTCTGACATGCCGGTGTAGCTCATCAAGTACCGTGTTGGCGGCGCGCCGTCGGAGACGGTGGTGACGATGGAGACCTCATCGTCGGTGAGGACGTAGGACTGGTAGATCACTAAGCTTGCGTTTCCCTGGTAGTGCAGCTGGAACCCATCCGTGTCCCCCGTCCATACGCCGCTCCGCCAAGCCGGGCGGGATCCATTCCAGACGAAGGACTGGAAGGGACAGTTTGGATCCAGGCCGTACGAGAACACGCTAGGCGAGGGGTCCTCAGGGCTCTTCCAAGAGAAATAGGTCATGGTGGTGCGTGTCTTGATGTTCATCCTGACCTTTGTGTTAGGGAGGTATGTGTCTGTTGGGTGGTCGGAGCTCTGCCATAGCATGGTGCCATTAGGCGACCAAAGGATGAGACTGCCGGTGTCCATAAGGACAGCAGTTGGGCCGGCACCGGCAGTGCTCGATGACGATGAGCTAGAGGAGGTGCTGTTGGTCATCCAAACAACAATACCGTCGTCATATGACAAGACAAGACTAGAAGTATTTGAGAGAGTAAGCGAGGGTTTAGAGGGGGAGGTGATCGGTGCCACGCGGTTTGCCACCCACACAACGGTGAGCTTGGGGATGTTGTTGTACCATATCCCGAGGTACAGCTTTGCTGGAGTGGAGTTGGAGGGAGAGAAGAAGCCCAAGGCGAAGTTGCCGCCTTTGGATATGATGGTGCTTCCGGGTAAGAGCGGCTTACCGGGGACGAGCTGATCGTCAGCTCTATGCAAGGCCGGCAGCAGGAGGAAGATGGCTGCTATGTACATGGAGCTCATCTGTGCTAACCAATTCATCGTCTCTCTATGGATTGCTCTAGTGGTGGTTCGTTTCCAAAACTAGTGCAGCACTAGTAGAATCCCCCAAAGAGACGTCACGAGATGAAAACAACGACAACCCCAGCTGGCGCTTTAAAATGAGAGAGTAAACTTCGATCCTGTACGTGAACGGCGTTGGCACGCAACACAAGCTATGACCAGAGAGAGACTTGACTGGCTATAGCCGTAAATGAATGATGCAGATGTTACTTAATATCTCATCTGATTGATTGGCTCGAAAATTAGTCAGCATGTTCTTTAAAACTATCGGTTTTATCTCTATATTTTAAAAAGATTACTTTATAAGTCCTTTCAAATTAGTCAGTGTTAGGTTATGCCTCTAAATATTAGTTTTTACTAATTTACCCTTAAGCATGCCTATATAAAAAGCCCCCTTGTACTCTGTACATCTTGTACCATTAGAGCTCATTTGGCTGCACGCTCAGCCTTTTCCAGGAAAAGATAACCCGACGGGTTTTTCTTTGTCCTTTCATTTCACTGGGTCCAACTCCCCTCTCACCCACTCCCTCTCTCTCGTGCTCGGGACGGAGTAGATTTGCGGCGCTCCGTGGGGTCGGCGAGCTGGGAGCTGCAGGGCTGCTGCCACCAAAGCCAGGTCGTCTTCATCGCGGCCATCGGCGTCTCCACCGTCGTCATCTTCGCCGTGAGCCTCCCGCTGTCTCGGCCTCCGCTTGCTTCCCGGAGCGGAGTCTTTCTCTCTCTCTCTCTCTCTCTCTCTCTCTCTCTCTCTCAATCCGATTTGGTGAGCTGCCGTCGGCCGATGCCCATCCGCGCCGCCTCCATCTCCTACTCCTTAGAGCGTCGCCTCCTCCTCCTCCTCCTCAGAGCGCCGCCATCGACGCGACCCAGATTGAAAGCTCATTGGGGAGCGCGCCGTCGTCGTTGCCGGCGTTGCGTGGTCGTCGGCACCTCCTCCTCCTCCTTGGAGCGCTGCCGTTGGCGCGTCGCCACCACGCCGGGGAGAAGTTCCCGACGTTCCGAGCCGTGGACTGTTTCCCCGGAGAAAGGAGAGGAATTGGGTGAGAAAAAATCTCGTGGATGTGTTTCCAAATGGACTTCGAGCTGACCCGTGGAAAACTCTCCCGTGGCTCTCTAGCTCCGGGATTTGGCCGGGATCCCGGCGGGGAACTGAACTTCCAAACGAGCCCTTATAGTTATTGTTTTTCCGTGGTTTTTTTCCTCTCCACATTGGAGGGATTTATTCCACGTTAAATCATGTGTTTGTACCTCCTAATTTTCAACAAGTGGTATCAGAGCCGTGAGATCCTCGATTTGACGGTCCTAGTTCCTTGGATCTACAAACCCTAGCCGTCACTGTATTTCCCATCTACCGCCGTCGGCTCTCAGGATCCAAGAAATCGTTGGCTGCTCTCCGTGTCGCCGGCTTCCCGAGGCATCTTCAGGGCCTCCATCGCCGGCGTCCGTTGCCCGCTGCCCGCTGCAGCCATCCGGGCAGGCTGCAAGTTCCACGTCACCGTCCATTGCTGGTGGCCGTGTTTTATCATCTTCGAGCTGGCCGCCCTTAGTTTTCACGTCCACAGCCAAGTCAAGTCAATGTAATGTTCGTCCACAGCAAAGTCATAAAGGAAAATCAATAATCTTTTGACCTTGGTTTTCGTGCGCAAGAAAAAGTTGCACTGTTCGTTCGGTCACCACTCACCAGACAGGAAGGCCAAATTTCTCACATTCATCTACTTTGCTAAGTGCACTCGGGTTCTTGCACCAGGAAAATCATTGTTTTAATTGTTTTTTCATCGGATCCGGTCCAGTTTAATATTTCAGGGATTATTTTTCCTTATTTTAATTCCTGATATTTGTTTTTGCTATCATGTCTACAAAACTTGACATTACAAAATTCGATGGCAAGATCAGTTTTTCTATCTGGCAGGTTCAGATAAAAGCGGTCCTCACACAGCTCTGTGTCCAGAAAGCTCTTTAAAGAAACTAAAAAAAGTTGATGAAAATGAATGGGAAGAATAAGATCAAAAGGCTTTGTCTGTTATACAATTCAGTTTATCCACAGATGTTCTGCGCGAAGTCATTAAGAAGACGACTGTCGCCTCCCTATGGACGAAGTTGGAGACGTTATACATGACCAAAAGTCTCGCCAATAAATTACGCCCGAAAGAATAACTGTACACTATTCGCATGACAGAAGGTACCTCTATTCAGTCTCATCTCAATGAATTTAATTCCATCATTGTGGACTTGAGTTTAGAAGTGAAAATTGATGATGAGGATAAGACTATTTTGTTGGTTGTCTCATTGACTGCGACGTTTAAACACTTTAAAGAAATTATGCTTTATGACAGTAATGTTACCCTCAGTTTTGAGAATGTTAAATCAAATTTGTTGTCTAAAGAGAAGTTTGATGTTGATTTTCATTTCAGTGAAAAGGGTGAGGGTTTAATTGTTAGAGGTAGATCTCAGCAAACTGGCAGTTCTAATAGATCAAAGTCTCGGTCTAAATTAAGAGGTCCTAATTCCAACAAGTTTTGCCGTTATTGTAAAGTCAATGATCATATTATTTATTAGTGTGTCAAACTGAAAAATAAAGAAGAGAGAAAGAAAAAGAAATTGGAAAAATTTGTTGTTGCTAGAGTTGTTGAAAATCCTGATAGTGAGGGTAGAGAAACACTTTTGGTCACCACTGATTTAGATAAACGTGTGGGTTCTCGATTCAGCGTGTACTTTTCATATTTGCTAACATAGAGAGTGGTTTTCTGAGTACACTGCTGTTATAAATGATGATGTTACTATTGGTGATGAGTGTCCACTAGAAATTATCGGTATTGGTTCAATTCAAATTAAAACTCATGATGGCACTTTAAAGACCCTTACAAATGCTTGTCATGTTCCAAAAATGAGGAGGAATCTTATTTTTTAAACACCTTAGAAGGTATGGGATACAAGTATACCGGTGACAATGGTGTCCTTAAGCTTTCTCTCGGCAACCGTGTTGTTTTAAACGCCAATTGTATGAATAACCTTTATTACTTGTAAGGTTCTACAGTTACAGGCACTACAGCTGTTGCTATTGCATCCAACACCTCTAATACCAAGCTTTGGCATAAGCGTTTGAGTTATATGAATGAAAAGGTATGCATCTCTTACACAAAAAAGGTCGTCTAGAAGATATCGGCAATTTGGAATTATGTGAACATTGTGTTTTTGGCAAGCAGAAGAGGGTTAGTTTTGCTATTTCTACTCACCAATGTGAAGGAATTCCTGATTATATTCATTCTGATTTTTGGGGTCGTTCTCCTCACCCCTCCATTAGAGGTTGTGAGTACTTTATTTCTTTTATTGATGACTTCTCTCGCAAGGTTTAAGTCTACTTTTTAAAACATAAGAGTGATGCTTTTTCTACTTTCTAAACTTGGAAAGTTTTGGTAGAAAATCAAACTGGCAAGAAAATTAAGAAATTGAGAACTGACAATGGATTGAAATTTTACAGTGGTGAGTTTGATAAATATTGTGCTAATCATGGTATTGCTAGACATTTGACTGTCCCAGATACACCATAGCAGAATGGTCATGCAGAACGCATGAATCGCATTCTTCTAGAGAGGGCCCGTTGCATGTTATTCAATGCTGGCTTATGGAAAAATCATGGTTTTTGGGCTAAGACATTAATACAACTGCATACTTGGTTAATCGCTCTCCCAATTCGACGATTAATTTTCAAATTCAAGAAGAAGTATGGTCAGAAAAACCAGTTGATTATTCTAATTTTAGAACTTTTGGATGTCCTGCTTATACTTATAGTAATTATGAAAAGCTAGTGCCTAGAACTAAAAAAATACACTTTTCTTGGCTATGGTTCCGGTGTCAAGGGTATCGTTTATGGTTTGATAATTATATGAAAGTGATCATTAGTCGTGATATTACTTTTGATGAAAGTTCATTATGTTTCTCTAGAGGTGTTTCTGTTACTGGTACCTCATCAACTGATGCATCTGAAACTGTTGTTTCTACAAGCAATCCAATTTTTTAGGTAGACTTACCTATTGATTCTACTGCCTGTTTTGCTACACTGCCAGTTTCTCAGCTTCCTGTTTCTGATGATCATTGCATTGCACGTGATAGACCTAGACGTGATATTCAATTGCCAGTTAGATATCGTGATACTGATAATGTTGCCAATTATGCTTTCATTACTGCTAGTAATGGAATTTTTGAGCCGTCTTCTTATTCTGAAGCTATCTCATGTGATAATTCTTCTAAATGGTTAACTGCTATGAATGAAAAAATTGAGAGCCTTTATAAAAATCATACATGTGATTTGGTTGAGCTTCCAAAAGGTACAAGACATCTGAAGTGTAAATGGCTTTATAAGAAGAAGGATGGACTTTGTGGAGTTGAACCTGTAAGGTGGAAAGCTCGTAGTAGTGAAAGGTTTTGAACAAAGGGAAGGTATTGACTTTAACGAGGTGTTCTCTCTTGTTGTTCGTCATTCATCAATTCGGGTTATGCTTACTATTGCTACTTTATTTGATCTTGAAGTAGAGCAACTTGATGTTAAAACTGCTTTTCTTCACGGAGATTTGGATGAGGAGATTTTTATGACTCAACCTGAGGGTTTTGTTACTTCTGGAAAAGAGCATTTAGTTTATCATTTGAAGAAATCTCTTTATGATTTGAAACAAGCTTCAAGGCAGTGGTATAAAAGGTTTGACTCATTCATGATTTCTCATGGTTATTCTCGAAGCAATTATGATCATTGCATTTATTTCAAACAGTTTATCAATGGATTTTTTGTGTATCTACTGCTTTATGTTGATGTTATGCTTATTGCTTCTTATGACAAGTCTCTAATTGATCAGTTGAAGGCTCAACTTAGTCAGGAATTTGAGATGAAAGATTTTAATCCAGTTAAGAAAATTTTTGGGATGGAAATTCAGCGTAATCGTCAAGCTGGTACTCTATTGCTATCTCAGAAAAGTTATATTGAGAAAGTACTTTAAAGGTATAATCTCAGTAATTGCAAACCTGTCTCTACACCGTTTGCTTCTTATTTTAAGTTATCTTCGAGTTAATGTCCTACCAATAAAGATGATAAAGACTATATGTCCCACATTCCATATTCCAGTGCTATTGGTAATCTCATGTATGCTATGATCTGTACAAGGCCTGACTTGTCTCATGCAGTCAACGTGATTAGCAGATTTATGCATAATCCTGGTAAGGAACACTGGAATACTGTTAAGTGGATTCTTCCTTATCTTAAAGGTACTTCTAATTATGGTTTGATGTTTGATAAAAGTTTGGTTAAGTCGAACGATGTTATTGGGTTTGTTGATTCTGATTATACTGGTGATCTCAATAAGAGAAGGTCTATTTTTGGCTATCTATTCTCTTATGTGGTTGTGCAGTGAGTTGAAAAGATTCATTACAATTTATAGTTGATCTTTCTACTACTGAAGCAGAGTACGTTGCAGCTACTGAAGGTGTTAAAAAAGCTATTTGGTTGTAATGTCTGGTTTCTGACCTTGGTTTACCAAAACGTGTCAACACTGTTTATTGTGATAGCCATAGTGCTATTTGTTTGATCAAGAATGATATGTATCATGTCAAGACTAAGCACATTGATATCAAGTACCATTAATATCAACTGATGAGAATCCTGCAGACATGCTTACAAAGTCATTATCTAATACCAAGTTCAAGCACTGTCATGACTTAGTTGGTATTCGTGGAGCTTAATGCCCTTCGGGATTTTGGAAAAACATTTTTATGGATTTAGAGTCAAGGGGAGATTTGTTAGGTTATGCCTCCAAATATTAGTTTTTACTAATTTACCCTTGAGTATGCCTATATAAAGGCCCCCCTTGTACCCTGTATATCTTGCACCATTATAGTGATTGTTTTCCTGTGATTTTTTCCTCTCCACATTGGAGGGTTTTTCCACGTTAAATTATGTGTTTGTGCCTCCTAATTCCTAACAGTCAGCATGACTGATTGATGGCACCCTTAGATTCTAAATCCTCGCTTGGTTTAATTCAAGCTCATTGTTCCTAGCAATCACCCAGCATCTCCCTTTACATTACAAGCAGTATTTTTTTTTCTCCATAAAAATGTAGATAGGAGCATTTTTTTTCTATTACTAGCCAAGTGCTTGTGAGTTGTTATAAGAAAATCTAAATTTTACCATCGAGACTATGATAGAGCGAGTCATATGCATTTGGCTTTCATTCCATGCAACGCATCGTAGGCGACAATATGATGGTCTACTTCAATGTATGCTTGTTTGTCCCATCTGATCACATGGTTGTTAATTTTAGTGAACAAATTGAATTTACTTGAACACATGCGTGGATAATTTTAGTGAACGTGAGATGTATTTGTTACAATGAATGCCATGACGAGTGATTTTTATGAATGGATAAAATGAATTTGTTATAATAAATGACATGATGGATAAGTTTAAAAGTTTATTACTCCCTCCGTTGGAAAATATAAGGCATATTAGATTTCATTATGACAAGGCTTTGACCAACAATTACTTCATTAATATATCATTTATGTAATACAAAATCATACAAATCTACTAACATCAATTTTGTGTCACAAATGTTATATATGTACTAATAAAGATATTGTTGTTCAAAGTCCCATCCTAACGAAACGTAATACGCCTTGTATTTTCCAACGGAGGGAGCACTATGGATGACATGGTGGATAATTACAGCAAAGTATGATCGACCAGTAAGGACCACTACTAAATGCTTTAATAGTGTATAGGGAGATCGCATTTGATCAATTGGCCATAAGATTTTGCTGAAATAGATGCAACAGGATTGGTAGTAAAGACATAAGAGCATCCCAATGAGGCCTTTAAATTTCCTCTATCGCTCGAAAGAATCGCTACAAATGTCGCTTCTGAGGCAAATTCCTCTCACATGCATCAAATTCCCTCCTTCTTCTTTTGAAAAATTTTGAAATAGAGGGGCATTTGGGGGGTGAGATGGGGATGCTCTAATAACCTATGAAATTTTGGAGAGGGCATGTCGGTTCGCATGCTTGGACTTGCGTACATAGTTACTCCCTCTCGGTACGGCACCCACGCATAAAAGTTTGTTAAATAAATAGTTTGCTTAATAATATAAAAGTTTTGTCATATAAAAATTGTACCCTTGGACTAGTATTTCAGAGAATGTTTGAATGATTATATTTTTGTCATTAAAATTATATAGAATAAGAGAAAACAAGAGTCAAAGTATTGTTTAGAAAACAGTGTCAGGTTAAATCGTTCCTTATAAAAATATGAAGGGGGAGAGTATTTGATATGTGATAGAAAGAGACTTGATATACTTTCCGGTTCACACAGCAAAATATCTGTACATATACACTACACAAGTAGTTCCCGGATATTTTACAAGACCCCGCAGTCGAATAGTCGAGACTAGGCATCCGACTAGCAATGGCCGGCGATTGACATCAGGGGAGTGGTCGGTTTTTTCGTCGCGCGCGTTCAGTTAGGTCCTCGTCAATTGACAAATGGCTCAGGAAGATTCCAAGTTCAACATAGAGGGACACATACGGAATTTATAGATGGCCAAATGGGCGGTCCAGCACGGCCCGGCCCGAGCCCGACTAGGCACGGGTCCGTTAGGCACGGCTGATAATCGAGCCGTGCCGTGCTGGCCCATGGGCCGAGGCCAAGGCCCAGGCACGGCACGATAGCCTGCAAAACCATGTCGGGCCGGCTCGAGGCACAACGGACTAGGTCGGCCCATTTAACAAATGGCTAAGACAATATCATCAGAATAGGTAAAAATGAGGCCACCAGGATTTGAACCTAAGATTTAGGAAAATATGGCATTATGATAATCAAAGGCAAAAAGGCTATATTTGTTTGCAACAAAGAAATTTGTTTCCTTCATGACCAACCTAAAAAACGACAGTACAATATAAATGATGCTTTTTGTGGATAAAAGCCAAGGCAAGTCCTTGGGACAGCAGAAGAGCTTCACCAATAAATGTAACCACGAAAGAATGTGATGGCATATTTTTTTTACTTCAGTCCAAAACATCTGGATGAAACTACACCTTCAAAAGCAGCAGAAATATACCTGTAAAAATTGTGAGAAATTGTTCTTATTGAGAAATTTACTTTTACCTAATTAATTGTGTATATATATTTAATTTAATGCCATGACAGAGAATCACATGGTCTTACATGTTATTAAATATTTTTATAAGAAATACTTTGACCGCATAATGTGATCATATGAAGATAAAAGTTGCGGCTCAATGTACTTAAAAAAACCGCAATAGACAGAGAGGAAGAGTGCGCGAGAAAGCGCACTTGTCCAAGCCGTGCTCATTTGTTGGGCAAAGGCAACTGTGATATGAATATGACATATTCTCCCAAAGGTATTGCGTATATTAGAAGTCCAACTATGGCACAATGCTCTCAGTTTGGTAGGCAATGTAGTAAAGAAACTTAGAACTGAAGGGGCGGACCCAGGCCTAGGGCCACCTGGGCCGTGGCCCGGGGCGTGGCCTAGTAACAAGGCCTAGGTATTGGGCCAAGCCAAAGCATCAAGGCCCAGAGCCAGTTTAAGGTGAGTTTGCCTCAGCAGCTCAGCTCCTAACCCACTCGGCCGCTCCCCCAGCCCCCAGCCCCAGGTCGCGTGCGCCGCCTTGTGACCTCGCCCCCACTCCCCCAGCCGGCCAGCCCCCAGGTCGCCGTCCGCCGGACGCCGCCCGGCCCGGCTTCATGCCCGTGGCTCCGCTGGTCGCCGGCTTCCTCCGCGGCTCCTCCGGCCGCCGCCCGGCCGCCGTCTACTCCTGCTCGCCGCCGCCTCCGGTTCGCCCCGGCGCGGCGGCGCCCGCACCGTAAGTAGTAGCAGACTTGCGGTGTCTTCTAAAGCTAAGCGTCAGTCCAAGGCTGTAAATTGCTTGTTCTGTGTAATGGGATAATGAATTGATCAACTGTTCGTTAAGTTTAAAGAATAGAATTAACAGGTTGATAATCCTACAGACGAGTTCTTGTTGAAATTCGTGAAGAAGAACAAGCAGGGATTATGACAGTAGTTATGTGAAGTGCGTGAATATTTCTGTAATTGCTTTTGGGGTGTGTTATTATGCTCTCACTATTATTTTTTCACTAAGATGGATGCACCTTTGATATTAGAATAGTTTGATATGTGCATAAATTGCATCTTACAAACATATGGGCAGCACTATGTATTCAATTTGAAAGCCTTTTGTCTATTTTCTTGCAGCCTTTTATATAACCTATCCTTCATGGAAGCATGGTGCAGCTCTGCTACCACAGAATTTCTTTTTTATATTTAGTACTCTTGTGGTTTCCTTTTGTCCTTGCTATCCTACATAATTCAATGGAGATGAAAATGATGAACTGTGACAGGTACTTATGATGAGGCATTTACATGGGTTCTCCTGCTGCCCTGCAACTTTCTTTTAGTTGTCCGGAAAAGCCTGTCTAGGCCTATGTGAATACGAAATATACTGTGGTCTTATCCACTCTATTCTACCAATTAAGAACTTAATTTATAAATAGGAGTTTTTCATTAAACAATTGCAAGATGAAGCTACCTCTTTCTACTGGTATTTTAAAATGCTTGCTCTAAATTTTGCTTACTATTAACTTGTTTATTTATCCATTTCATGTCTTGATTTTTTATTTTAATTTCTAGGTTTGAGATCTACAACCACTATTGATGATGATATAGGCTTGCAAGAAGCAAATCTGTCTTAAAAAGGTACAATATTATTTCAAATTAGCAAACTTGCCTTTCATTTGTATGTTACTTTTCGATTAGACAAATTGAACTGTGTGATTGAACAAATTTTCATCGTACATTACTATGAACATCATTTACCGTTTGATCTAGCAACTAGACTTGCCGGTAGTTGGCCCGGGTCTTATCAAAATCCTGGGTCCGCACTAACCTTGAAATCTAATGGAAAGAATTAATAGAATTAGTAAAAATCATATATGCTATAGCTACCGATGAATGAATTAATTAATTAATGAAATGTGGTAGCCTGCTGGCTTAGGCCAAAGCTTGGCTTAACAAAGGATGACACGACATTATTTAAAAAAGAAAGGAAAAACCGGATAAAGATATCAGGTGAACTAAAGGAGCTTTGCATGTTTGTTAGCACATGGGGTTGGGAGGGGACGACAGCTGGTCGCCGTGCGTGCATGAGCAGTTCCTGCTGCCGCCGACTCGCTACGCCTTCGCGGTGAGGCTGTGCCCTCTGCTGCCGTCGTCGTCATGCCATGACATCTACCACTCTCAGCTGCCCAGCTGATTATCCCTTGTGGCGTGTCAGGCAGGTTGAGGAATGTAGAGACAACAATTGTGAGGACGAGAGAGAGATCCCGAAAATACAAACGTACAGAATTTCAGCTGTGAAAAAAATACAGGCAGAATTTCAGCGGTGAAAAAAATACAGGATTGAGAGACGCTTTTTCTCCTAAAACTAATACTCTTCAATAAAAGTTTGTGCACATCTGCATCTGTTAGGAAAACTCTGTGATTTAAACGAAGAAATTATTGCATTGGTTATTGCTCTAATACTCTTCAATAAAAATGGGAGAAATATATACTCCCTCCGTCCCAAAATATAGGGCGTATAAAAATTTTCATCAAGACCAAGAAATGATGTTTAAGAGAGTACATCATCTTTAATTATCTCGTTACTCGAAGCATGCATCTCCTTTCCATGCACTTAATTAATTAATAGCTTTAATAGCTAAAGCTAGCAAAAGCATGCACTTTATAGCGTGAATAGCTTAATTATGAGTTAATTGCTCGTCTTTCCCAAGGAAATAATGGAAAGATGCCTTATATTATGGGACAACCCAAAAAAACTTATGCGCCCTATATATTGGGACTGAGGGAGTACTACCATTGGTTTTGACGGGACACTTGCTGTTCGGCAGGGAGTTTATTCGTATTACAAGTTCCTTAATCATTCTCTTAAAAGGAAAAAAATGCCCACAATGTTTTCTTTTGCTAAAGCAGCCGGGTGTTTGTGCTTTGGCTGTTGGGGAAAAAAAAATCAAATTCCACTGTCAAAATTCGGGTATGGGCGTATGGCCAACGGGGGAACAAGGAGGCGAGGGCTAAGAGCTTTGAGATTTTAGCGAAAGACACGTGGCGTCGATCGACTATGTTACATGTAATTTTCTTTTCTCTTTGGACTTTTCTGTAATGTTGCGTTGTATGTCTCCTTCACAACAGTGAAATAGAATGCCCCTTCTCAAAAAAAAAAAAGAAAGAAAAGAAAACCATGTCCGCCCAGCGCGCTCTCCTCGCTGCGGCGGCGGCCGTCATTGCCATCGCAGTCGGCGTCTTCCTCGTCCCCCCCGCTCCCCGCCTCTCATGTACGTACGCTCCGCTCCCCCACTCCCACCCCTCCCTTTCATGGATGAAGCTTAATCTGTTGCCTCTGCCTCTGCCTCTGCGCCCCCTTGCAGGGCCAGAGACGCTGCGTGGCCGCTTCGCCGACATGATACTGGCCAACGCCACCATCTACACCGCCGACCCCGCCCGGCCTTTCGCCGACTCCATTGCAGTCCACCGCGGCCGCGTGCTCCGCGTCGGCGGCTACCACTCCGTCAGGGTTGCATTCGTCACTGCGACCAAATCTTTCCGTGCCCTCATTTCGCTCAGAATTTGAAGTTGTGTGTGCAGGAGTTGAAGGGTCGCCACACATACGAGTTGAATCTTAGTGGGAATGTTGTGCTCCCAGGTTTCATCGATTCCCATGTGCACTTCATTGATGGTGGCTTGCAGGTAGTATCAGTTTTCTCCATTTGTTTAATTTTCATTTGGCATTGCCAACCTTTGACATTAAATTTTCTTGTAATGCTACTGTCTGAATTTGCTGCAGTTGCCAAGAGTCTCACTTCGAGGGGTTAGAAGCAAAGATGACTTAATCAGCAAGGTGAAGGAAGCTGTCAAAGGTCTCAATGAGCTACGATGCTCCTCATCCTGTTCATGGTCTTTGTTAATTTCATCTTGTTGCTTAGTATGTTGTACCATGCTACAAAAAACAATTTAACTGTTTTGGAGTTCTGTTTCATTCAACAGTCCACCTCTACTGCATGCTTTACATCATGTGTAAAAAAATTCTTGCAGCACTGTGTCGGTGTATTGGATAATGACACTTTTGCAATAATCCAATTAAATTGACCTCATGCAGCACTGTAATCATCTTATCTAAAGTCTTGCCAGAATATATGTGCCTGCTGTCTCTATTCTGCTCAGAACATATCAATCAATTTCTTGTTTAATATAAAATCGGTTACTGTTACTGAGCCTTTTCTACCACTGTACTAGAACCTCTAAAACTTATTTTCTGAGCAGGCACTCATCATGGGCAGTGGGTTCTAGGAGGAGGTTGGAACAATGATGTTTGGGGAGGTGAATTCCCCACTTCTTCTTGGTTCGATGATATATCACCTGATAATCCAGTGCGTTTTCAAACTCACGCCTAGTTCGAGAAACAATTACAAATGGCCTAACTATTTATTAATCTCAATCACAGCTATGGCTTTCGGGCATGGATGGTCATATGGGAGTAGGGAATTCACTAGCTATGAAGATTGCTGGGATTGACAAAAACACGAATGATCCGGTTGGTGGAACTATAATGAGAACAGCTGAAGGAGGTAACCATGGTATTAAGAACTAATTAGCATGGGAAACTAAATTTAACCTTTGAACAAGAATATATCTCTTTAGCAAGCATACAAAGAGTATCTTAGTTTGAAGATAGATAGGGAAACTTGGAAGCAAAACTGTTAATTTTAAGCAAGTTCATTAACCTGTGGGTCGAATGAGTTATGCTGTTCACACGTACCTGCTCAAAAGCGTTTTATACATGTTCTCCTACAACATTGTCATGGTTCCTTTGTAGATTTATCATGCTTCAATTACCATATATTGGATGATCTGTCCTATGATCAATTTGTAGCATAAAGTTTAAGTTTTATTCATTAAGTTGAGGAGTAACCATATTATCTTACCTTCATGGCTTCATCGCTATTTCTAGGGCCTACTGGTCTTCTAGTTAATGCCGCTATGAAGCTTGTATTTGATGTGATTCCAAAAGTCTCTATCCATGAAAGAAGAGAGGCTCTTCTTAGAGCAAGTAGACATGCCTTATCAAGGGGGATAACAACTGTTGTTGATGTTGGAAGCTACTTTCCTGGGTCCTCAGATAATAAAAGTTGGCAGGATTTTTCAGGTCTGTAACACTTTTGCTTGTAACATGGCAACTATAAACTATGCAAACCCAGATCTAAAAATATCGTACAAATATCTCTAGTTAACAATACAACACTTTTATAACTCCAGATATATGTTCTATTACATTTTTCTTTATATATTGATGCATTGACTAGTTGACTTTGAACAACAAAAAGGAACACATGCTATTATATTATTTTGCTTGTTTTTGTACTGCTCATCGTGGCCTTTATATTATTTTGCTTGTTTTTGTACTTCTCATTGTTTCCTTGTTTTAATATTCCGTAATCTGTGGAGCTCATTTTATTTGGTATACAAGGGAGTGAGGGACATTTTAGTAAGGATTTCTAAAGTCACAATCAAAACCACTTATTTCTTTGTGCAATTTATAATGAATTTCTATGTGATGCAACCTTCTTTTGTGTTATTTTTTTTTGTCTATGATTGTACCCCTGATATGAGTATTGTGCATACAACACAACAGATGTCTATGAATGGGCTCATTCTATGCAAAAAATGATGATCAGAGTCTGCTTGTTCTTCCCAATGCCCACATGGTCTCGTGTTTTAGTAAGTTTTGATCCATGAAGTATATAAGGCGCTTGTATGTCGATTTCTTCGCTTTACATGGATATATGTCGTACATACGTACTTAACCAATCCATTTCTTGTTTGTAGGATCTTATTCATGAAAAGGGTCGATTGGTAAGCCAATGGATTTATGTAGGCGGTGTTAAATCTTTTCTCGATGGTTCTCTAGGTTCCTCAAGTGCATTATTCTATGAGGTAAATAGTCATGAGCACTATTTGAGTACCTAGCCTACCTATTGTCCATTTTAGTGCATTTATACTTTTGAGTTATAAAAATTACATTGATTTTCAATTTTTCACCGTAGAATATTGCCTCTATGTGGCAAGAATTACAACAATTATTCTGTTCTCTATCAATGCACAGAATGTAGCCTTTTACCACCTTATACATCATTGTGTTGGTTCTTGACCAGTCATGTATGAAGGAAGACAACATGATAATCATCATTTAAAGCTTTCTCCAAAATAATATATGAATTGAGAGGGATAGTGCCATTTTTTTTAGTAAAGGAGGGATAGTTTTAGTTGTAGTGTGCTATAGTAATATAATACCAACACCTTGTTCCTTCTTATGGAATAGATGCACATGATATTCTTATGTATAGCTTTGATTTTGGACAGGCAAATTTTCTTTTACTATTGGAATTTCTGGGGTGTAAATTTACAGTACATTAGTAAATAGGGTTTGATTTTTCTAACTTTGTTAGAGTTGTTTTAGAAGATATCTGGTCTGGTGCTTTAATTTGTTGGTGGCAACCATGAAGGTCTACTATCCATACCTTCATTTTTGCATGAGGATTAGTATTTTGATTCTATATTTAACAAATCAGCAAACATATATTTTTTTGTTTTGCTGAGGAAAAATTGAAAATAATCCATAATGGTAGTGTTACGGAGAAGCATGGTTATCAATACGTCGTATATACGATGTATATACGTCGTATATACGACAATACGGTGCTGGGAGCCAATACGTCCCACTCGTATTGTACAAGGAGGCGAGGAGGAGCCGGGGGAGGAGAGACTGCATGTGTGGGGAGGAGGAAGCACCGCCGCCGCCGTGCTGCAGAGGAGAAAGCACCGCCGCCGTGCCGCGGAGGAGGAAGCGCCGTGCCGCCGGCGCTAGGAGAGGAAAGGGAGGAGGCGGCACTGGTTGCCGGGAGATGGGAGGCGGCGCTGGGAGAGGAAAGGGAGGAGGCGGCGCTGGAGGAGAGAGGCGGAAGCGGCGGCTGTGGGGAGAGACACGAGGGGTGTAGCACTGTAGCTGGAGGAGAGAGGCGGAAGCTGGGTAGACCCTAGGTCATGAGATGTGGATGCATGGGATGGGCCAAGATGGGCCGAATCTAGTGTCTAGGCTGCACTAGGCCTATTCTTCCTCAGGCATAGGGCTGGACTTTTGTTAGGACTTTGGCTCTGTTTCTTTCAGCTTATAATCAGATTATAAGCTGCAGCTTAAAATGTCATTTTTGTAATGGTTGTATTTTGAAATATTTTATAGTTATTTTTTTGAAACTTTGCACAATTTGTCTCAAAGATCTCAAAAATATTTTTTTCATAATTTTTTTGGCCCTTTAAATCTTCTATAAAACACCACAACCTTTTTAGATTATAATCTAACCGCCGAATGAAACACAGCCTTTGGCTTGGGGCCTATGTTATTTACCTGATATTTCTGGACCTAGTCGTATTATTATGTGCTTAATACGTCGTATTACTGCTCGTATTATCGTATATACTGTAACAAGGTGGTCCGTCGTATCGTACTCGTATTACGTATTGATAACCTTGCGGAGAAGTCGATATCTCATTTAGATATTCCGCCATTAAACTTCCATGTTCTTGTTTTTGAGTGTTTAATTGCTGCAGCCTTACAAGGACGATCCTGATAATTCTGGCCTACAACTGATAGATATGGATATTCTGCTTAATGCAACATTAGAATCAGACAAATCGGGACTTCAGGTATGTGTATTTTCTTTTGTACATGTATTCTTGAAATTTGACAACCATCATTCTAGAAAGTTTTTTTAGCAAGGAATATTTTTTTGCAGGTCGCCATACATGCAATTGGAGATAAAGCTAATGATATGTTGCTGGATATGTTCAACAAGGTGGTTGATTTGAATGGAATGAAGGACCGTAGATTCAGGGTATGTTCTGATAGCATATTGGAGAATATTTCTTTGCCTCACATCATCGTTGCTAAGTGATACGTCGGGCAGAGTTTGAACTGAACGTTACATCTGAATCAGATTGAGCATGCTCAACATCTAGCTCCAGGTGCAACAAAGCGCTTTGGTGAACATGGTACCGTTGCATCTGTGCAGGTTCCCCTCCATTGCTATATTTCTTCAATGCTTTTAAATGATAATTCTTTTCAGTACTTAGTAGTTAGTATCCCCTCTGGTGTTGCTTGAAACAACAGAAACATGATATCATTTTTTTATTTGTATATGTGACAAACAAACAAAATTACATTTATAACCATTTATTTTTTACTTCATTCAGTTACGTCCAGTTATGATTTTGAGGAGAAGAAAACAATTACAGGAATATTATATTACAGTTACTATGTCCTACCAATCTTGAGGGGGGTGTAGTATCTGCGGCAGACAATAGGGAACACAAGGACAACTTGTTCCATTTTAAAGACAAAAGCGACATATCAAGCCTATTCATTTATTTCATATCAAAAACATCATTACACCACATTATATCTTCAACTTGGCCTGGATTGTTAAGAGATTTTTGGGCTGTGCCTTCATGATTCACTAATGCCTACTACTTTTCAGATATACTTTTTCACATACTAGCTTATCATTGAAATTTGTATTCCATACAATTTCTCCCTCTAATGAATTGTCTTAACGGCTACATATTGGTATTGTTGTGCATTTGTTTCAAAGATATGCTTATTCTCAGCCAGGTCATATATTGGATGATGCAAACTCTGTTGGAAACAAGATTGGGATAGAACGAGCTGAGCGTAGTTCCTATTTGTTTCAATCACTATTAGCAAGTGGTGCACACCTGGCTTTTGGTTCCGATTGGCCTGTATGTAATTCTTGAGACTTCTTGGATATTTTTTTTGTTCTTCTCTGGTCAGCTAATTGTTAGTGTTTACTATTTTCCAGGTTTCAGATATTAATCCGTTACAAGCTATTCAAACTGCAGTATCCCGTCAACCTCTTGGATGGGAAGTTCCTTGGATCCCTGCAGAACGACTGTCCCTAGATGATTCTTTAAAAGCGTAAGTCCCTCTGCTATTAAATGTTTTGTTGCTTTAAGTGGCAAAGTTCAGACTTTACTAGAGTGCCACTGGTTATCTCACCATCTTGTAGGTCTGGTCCCTAGGCGAACTAGTCATTTTCACAGTTGATGGCATGCATATTCTCGTTGCACTAGTAGGATCTTCTCTGTGTGAACATATTTGCAGTTATCTTTCTACAGTTGTTGGATGTAAATGTGGCAGATGGTTATTATTTGTTCCTTTCGATACTTGCAATTGATCAATACCAAACTATGTTTATTTTGCCTCTCTCAGATGAGTTGATACATATTATTTGTTCCTTTCGATACTTGCAATTGATCAATACCAAACTATGTTTATTTTGCCTCTCTCAGATGAGTTGATACATATTGATTAACGACACAATTACAGATATTGAACTGTCAAATTAATGATATAATTACAATTACGCTTGGTGTTGTACCTGGCTAATGGCTTTCTCTTTCACACAGGCATACAATATCTGCTGCCTATGCTTGCTTCCTTGACCATATTTTGGGCAGCCTTTCTGAAGGGAAGTATGCCGATTTTGTTGTTGTACCTTCAAGCTCCTGGAGCGACTTCTCCAATGATATACCCGGACATGTCTTGGCAACATACGTGAGTGGCAAGCAGGCATATCCATGATCTCGTTAGGTGATGTTGCACTAGGTTAGAGCAGATACACTTAGGCAACGTAATTAGCGTACCCCAGCACTGTTTCTTGGTTTCCATTTTTAGTGAGAGGGATCGGACATTCTTTCTTGGTTTCACACAATATGTTCTCTCTCTCGTTTCGGTTGTGATACGGCATTAATAACAGTGTGGGGAACACAGTGATTAGCATAACATGGCGACTGATGTGATCCATGCTCAATCCTGAACAGCCCTTGGTCTTCTCATCGAGCGCCAGTACTGACACTAAGCGTACGTAGTGTGCCGTAAAAGAGGCCCGTATAAAAATACGAGAATTCTTGTACAGCTACGAGATTCCCGTGGCAGTGGTGTTTGACTGTGCAAGTGCATAGGCACGTTGAAATGTTCCTGTCAGTGGCTGATCGACTCAGCTGGGGTCGACGAGTGCGACAAACCGGCTACGTACCGGAGATGACCTGGCCCTGGTAACTTTCAGTTTCAGATGGGCATAGTTAACACAACTACACACGACGACCTGGCTGGCCGCGCCAAGTTGCACGTGCCGTGAACTGTGGAGACTGGAGACCGACCATGGAGAGTTGAACGGAACGGGAGACGGTAGCTGGAGCTGCGGGGCCCACACATTGACAGACCGCTTCTCGCTCTGACCAGCGCTCGTTGCTGTCAAAACGTCAAAAGGTAAAGAATTTCCTCTTTTTTTTTTGTTTTGGACCGAACAGGTATAAATTGATTGTGGATTCGTAGAACTAGCACTTTTGTGTACACACATATATATATATATATATATATAGAGAGAGAGAGATAGTAGCGTCTCTCAGAATGCGGATCTCTCGTCTTCTCAAGTGTTTTCGAAATTGAGGCGCTTTAACAATGATCGAACAGTTGATCTTGTTCATCTCATCTGAAGCGTTGTCGATGACCAAGTTTCATATTTTTTAAATTTGTTTACTATTTATTTCTTATGTTTGAAAATCAGCTTTTTGAACGCACTACGACTAATTGGATGGTTGATTTTAAAAATATGAAACAAATAGTAAACAAATTCAAAAATATGAAACTTGGTCAATGACAACGTTTCAAAGGAGACTAACAAGATCAACTGTATCGGATCGGTTGTATAGCCTCAAATTGAAACCACTTGAGCTAGAGATCCGATCTCGAGAGATGCTAGCTAATCTCTCTATATATATATATATATATATATATATATATATATATATATATATAGAGAGAGAGAGAGAGAGAATGAATGGTTGATCTTGTTAGTCTTATTGAAATGTGCTTAACAATCGATCCGAACCGTTGATGACCAAGTTTCGTTTTTTTGAATTTATTTACTATTTGTTTCTTATTTTCAAAAATCAGCCTTCCAATTAGTCGTAGTGCGTTCAAAAAGCTGATTTTTGTAAATAGAAAACAAATAGTAAATAAATTCAAAAAATACTAAACTTGGTCAATGGCTACATTTCAATAAGACGAACAAGATCAATGGTTTAGATCATTGTTAGCATCTCGGATTTGAAAAACGCGTTAGTGCACTGCACTGACGATGATTCTGCAAGTGCGCTAGCCATTCTATATATATATATATATATATATATATATATATATATATATATATATATATATATATATATATATAGAGGAATCTAAGCGTGCACCCTAGAAAGCACGGAGAGATCCGTGCTTTCAACTGCGTTTTGAAATCCGAGATGTTAACAAGCTGATCCGAACCGTTGATCTTGTTAGTCTCATTTGAAATGTAACCCGGTGACCAAGTTTCATATTTTTTGAATTTATTTACTATTTGTTTCCTATTTTCAAAATCAGCCTTCCAATTAGTCCCAGTGCGTCCAAAAAAACTGATTTTTGAAAATAGGAAACAAATAGTAAATAAATTCAAAAAATACGAAACTTGGTCATCGGCTACATTTCAAAGAGACTTAACAAGATCAACTGGCTCGGATCAGTTGTTAGACATCTTGGATTTCAAAATCGCTGAGCATCGCCATGATCATGCTGCAGGTGCATCGCTAGCATTCCTCTATATATATATATATAGAGAGAGAGAGAATGGCTAGCGTGCAGACCCAGCACGCAGCTCTCCGTTTATATATATATATATATATATAGAGTTGAAATTTTGAGAATTCATTTTGGTTTTGAGCCCTCCGTCGATATATTTATTTTTTTTGAAAATCATGACCAAAATTTTCGATCCGAACCGTTCATATTCCAAAAAGCTGATTTTAGAAAATAGGAAATAAATAGTAAAGAATTCTAAAAATGTAAAATTTTCAAAAATGAGAATTCAATAAGATGAAGAATATGAACGGTTCGATCGAAAAATTTTGATCACGGTTTTCAAAAACGTGCGGCCGACGGAGGATCCGTGCATATGACCAGAAATTAACCCAATATATATATATATATATATATATATATATATATATATATATATATATATATATATATATATATATATGAGGCAAAATATGTCATGAAGAAACCCACAAAAAACCAAGACGATCAACGACGCGAGAACCACAAATAGGTATAGGTCGAGGAACAGC
This sequence comes from Raddia guianensis, assembly GCA_036346415.1. Taxonomy (NCBI): domain Eukaryota; kingdom Viridiplantae; phylum Streptophyta; class Magnoliopsida; order Poales; family Poaceae; genus Raddia; species Raddia guianensis. The sequence goes on from CM070534.1 coordinate 74,912,849, forward strand.
AAGTACGTTTTGTTTTCTATAACGCCGCAGTAATTATTTGGAGCTGCAATTTCACCGCGACTTGGAACTTGCTTGTACGTGGCCGTCATGAATCAAAATACAGGGGGTGCACCGTGCACGCCCATGGTTTACTTGCGTTGACGTTCGGCTGGCAAAGAAGTTGGCGGGAGAAATTAAGTGCAGATGTTCATATAAGGAGAATGGTCAGCAACAAGAACAATAATAGCACCGACACCGACATGAGTTTCCATGTAGTCATATACCACACCCTTTTTTATATGTTATTAGCCACGCCAGTCTCCAATAGCATGTCGGCTGAAACAGCGTGTGCCATTGTCACAGTGAAGATCGTCGTCGAATTAATCACGTGTGCATCAATCCATTTGGAGAAGACTAATACAACGAGGTGAAGTAATATGCTTCCATATTAAGCCATTTGGGGGCACATGATTCTAGATGAATTTCAAAGTACCCATGCTGCCACATGAGTACCTAATGTTTTTCTGCCAATCAATTAGGTAGTGCTCCCGCCGCCATCTTTTTCAAAAAAAGAAGAAAAAGAGTGAGTCATAAGGTTGATATCTATGAAAACCTTTGTGTAAAAAAAAAAAGAGCTACAAAACTCAAGAGGTGCCGTAGAACTTGTACATATACGGCCATCCAAGCTGAATTTTCGTTCCATATATTGGGCTTACCTTTAGTACTCCCTCGTCCTCAGAAAAAACACGACCTGTTAGAAATTAGCATGGTATCTCGAATACAATTTTGCTCATTAATTAAATTATAATTTATATGTATCAACCACTAAATACCATCTTTAGATTATAGCTTGAAAAAGTTATGCACCCTTGAGCTCGGAGACCAAAAACAATATTAAAAAAGGTTTTGTGAGCTTTGAGAAGGACCATTAAATTTTTTAAAAAAATGCCTACAAAGTGATACAATGTCCAAATTTTACAAAAAAATGACAAATTCTTAGCTATATCTTTTATTTTTAATTTAAGATGAATAAGGCTATAATTATGATATTATGAAAATCCTTTTCGACATGAATCCACTATAATATTAGGAAAGTGTTCTTCGAGGTGAATCTATATATGTGTGATTTTCATGTATTCAATCTAAATAATTCAAAAGTTCTTCATAGATAATATTAAAAACTCTGACTTGCATGCGTCTCAAACATCATGTTTTTGAAAAAGAGAAAAAATGTTTAAAGTTTATCATCGGTCTAAAATAGGGTCCAATGAGACATCAATTTTCCATATAAATCAAGGAAAAGGAAAATAACTACAATGTCGATCATAGTGGGACCGATCTATAACTGTTTAGATCAAAAGACAGAATTCATGACAACTATAATATAATTAAAAAAATTTAGAAATAAGGATCCAAATAAAAATAAAAAAGTTTAAATCAGCTATAGCATAAAGAAAGTAAAAGGTCATAAACTTATATTAAAAATATAAATAAGAGTATATATTTGATTCAAAGAAAGATATCACATCAGTCACAACAAAAGGAACAAAAGAATAAAAAACGAGTTCATGCTAACTATACAAAACTAGAAAAATACTCCATATAAACTACAAGAAAAAATAGATAAGTGTTAGTATTTTCTGAACATTCATTTGAGCTCATACATTTCATTTTTCGATAGAATAAGTCAGAAATGTAGAGATGTCGGCGTTGGAGTAGCGCTGGAGCGTGCGAGGTGGCTGGCACATGGCTGCCTCTCCCTGCCACGTCGGATTATACAGCACAGCACCAACGATAAAAATCCGCACGCGCATCACCGCCCCGAGAACAATTCGCACGAGTAGGAAGTAGAAGAAGCTTCACCCGTCGACGGCCCAATCAGGGGCCGACACGTGTGTCATTGAGCCTCCCGTTCCGTCTCGATGGCCGTCGCCTTTGACCGCTGACCCAGCCACGCCCCGTAAAGAATACTAGCATGCACTCATGCACATTCAACAACTCCCTTTGAATTTTCCAAAGTCAACCCCGTTCAACTCCTTTCTATATATACTCGCCCTCGGAAACCACAAGCTCCAATTCTCGTGCTCGATCCCAGCTACTCTCAGCTCCTCTTCATCTACTTGCATGCTCACTACGCTCGTCTAGAAGCTTCTGGAACTTCTCTCCGTGCCATGGGCAACGGCCTCTCCCCGTGCTTGCACGTGCCGGCGGCGGCGGCGGTGAAGCTGGTGTACTGGGGCGGGCAGACGAGGCTGGTGGTCGCCGACGAGGATGGGTGCTCCACGGCGGGGGACGTGGTGGCGGAGCTCCCGGCCGGTGACCACGTCGTCTGCCGCGCGGACTCCTTCTTCGTGGGGCTCCCGATCCCGGTGATGGCGCCCGGCGAGGAGCTGCTGCCGGGGCGGACGTACTTCGTCCTCCCCGCCGAGCGGTTCTCCTGCCTCAAGGTTCTCACCGCCGCGACGCTCGCCTCGCTGTCGCCGGTGCCGGGGAAGGTGACCATCGCCGGGCCGGGGCAGTGCCCGTTCGAGTACGTCAAGGGCGAGGGCGGCGCCGCGCTCATTAGGGTCCTGCCGGCGTTCATCGAGAAGGTGATCAGCTGCGACGGCGCCGACGATGGCAGCCGGCGGCGGCGCGGGATCAGCAAGTGCGGCAGCGCGGCGAGGGAGCTGTGCAGCACGCCGGAGCTGAAGAGACATTACGCGCAGCTCGTCGGGGCGAGGAGCCAGCCATGGTCGCCGAGGTTGGAGACCATATCGGAGTGCGAGAAGAGGAGGGTGCTGCGGTCGCCGGCGAGGCTGTTCTCTTGACGGTAGCACGCCGTACGTGCCGTGCATACATTTCACGTAGATTAGACATGTACAGATACAGCCATCAAGAGCGAATGTGAATTGAGAATTTGAGATTTAAGTAGGTGAAATTGAGATTTGAGAGGCCACAAAAATGAAACGACTGCGAGAGGGAGCTTAAGATCAGTTCCTATCGACGGCGAACCACGAACCAGTGTCGTTTGCTGGAACTATCAAAATCAATGCGACTTTTTCCGTCGAATTTCAATGCACGCGCGCACATGTTAATATCCTCAGAACTCATTGATAGAGTGCATCCATTTGATTTGATTTGGAATTTTGGAGCTCTAAGTAATGTCATGTGCAGATATTAATAATACTAGTACAATGCCCGTGCTCTGCCACGGACCATAAATAGATGAAAGGAAAACATAATTCGTAGAAAAATATATAAGCATCAAGGGTGATTTACTAGAAATGCATATTTTCTGTGAACTAAATTTTAAGCGTTTCTTAAGATAGTCTCAAGATTTGGATCCATTTCGTTTGACTTGCTTTTTAAAGCTTTAGGACCCACCTTTAAAACAGCGAAAAAACGGACTTAAAAAACTCAAAGCATAAGGCTTTTTAAAACGTAGATAAATCGTTAAGCTGTTAAGCCGTTAAGCTGAAAAGAACTGAGCCTAAAGTTGTCCTAAAGTTGAGATGAGAGTTGACAATACATTATATTGCAGCAAAGTAATACATTATATTGCGCAATCATCAATTGAAAACAGTACTGAAAAATAATATGACATGTGGGAAAGGAAAAGCTTCAGAAAGAAAAAAAAAGTTGTTATTTCTCTGAACGTATTGGCACATCATTATGCACCTTTCATTCCGGCTGTCCAACCCTGTCAGGATATTCTCCTTTCAATCTGGCAGAGGCAACAGCCAACAGATCCAATCTAACTTGAGAACAAAAAAAATGATATGTGAATTAAAGAAACATAAAAAATTATTAAAAAATGCAATCACTATCATAATGCATCTCAATAAACTACAATAATGTACATCCTACCGGTGGCAATTATCAGAAAGAAATGCAGCATGCATTCTGGTGACAATTCTCCAAAAAGGAAGGGATTTTTTCTGTTACGAGTCATGTTTCTCTTTTGAATGGAGATGTATTTCAACTGGCTACTTTTATGTGCTAGTATCTAGTCGACATGAGAAAATAACATATTGGACTCGGTATAACATAACCCTGATGATTATTCAGTGAACAAAACTGCTACATGAATCAGTTATACAAAGCACTACAGCGGCATAATAAAAATGAAAGTAGGTAAAATTAGTTATACACAATATACAATACGAAATATGAAAGGAGGTACTAATATCAACAAATTTCTAAAGCTTACCTGTAAGACCATACTTCTGTAGAAAAGAAAAGGTAGTTGCAACATCCCAGTCATACGTGCCAACAGAAACAAGGATTAACGTTTTTTCAATCCTAAAGACATTTTCCTAATCTATTTCCAAGCAACAAACATAATGGTGCTTTGTGGGCTCTTGTGGTTTAGGCTCTATCAACAAAGTTCCTGTAAAAACAAAAGCTCAGTACTATCGCTAAATTATTGTATGGAAAATACCTAAACTATAAAAGAGCCAGGGAAATAGAAACAAATCTTCTTCTTGTAGTCAACAGCAGCTTGAAGAAAATTAGCCTGCCAAACAGAACAACAAATTGGCAAATGGTCAAGTTCTCTCTTCATGTCAGTATTGAGAAGAGTTTGGTAACCCTCTCTTCACCGCCTAGATAGTGAGTAACCTGTAAAGAGATTAAAATAAAATTAATAACTAACCAGAGGGCAAAGGGAATAAAAGAATAGAACATCTATTCACTTTGTTATATTGTTTGCTAAATATATACTACTTTTTAAAAATCTATGCTACTTTAAAAAGCAACATTGAACAATTTACCTCTGGCCTCACAGTCTCATTGCCACGTTAAAAAATAAAAAAGAATATACTAATGCTTATCAGCAAACATACATACCCCATCATAGAGGAAGGGCCTATCCGATTTTCAATAAAAATCGGTTTTGATGCTGCCCACCAAGTTCTTTTACAAAACGAAAAACAAACCCCTGCATTTGAGAGCCCGAAATCTGTTCTTGTTGGAGCAGGATCTGACTATAGCAGCAAAGGAAGCCATGAATATAATCTATGCATGACAGAAAATATGCATCCAACTTCAGAAAAAACTATGCATCAAAACTAATAGAAAACAACAAACATAATTCCAAAAGAACGGCCGTTTAATTAAGACTTAAAGCAAATTGAACATGCCTTCTTTTAGATTTCAGAATCAGAAAAGAACAGAGAGACAGCATAGATAATTTGAAATGACAAATCCATGACAAGCCCATGCAGAGCTACATAAGCACACAAAACAGTTTATTTGCGCATGTCAAAAATGCCTTGGATGACTGTGCAATTAATTTAGCAGGCAAATAGGAATATCAAAACATGCCCTGGATGACTGCAATTAATTTCTTGGTCTAAGTACGAAGGGGAAGATCTAGCTAACTGAACAGGAATACATAAAAAAAAAACATTTATAGTAAGAACGGGAATCCTAATTAGGATGTATTCACCGCCAATTCGCCGCTGCTGCGCCAAGAGCCGCCGTCAAGGAGATCTGTATGGGGTCACCGCCGTGCAGTCCGTGGAGCCGCTGCCGTGAAGATCCTTGGGGGGAAGGCGCTGCCACGATGAGCTGGTGCCACGATGAGCCTCTGCCGTGAAGATCCTTGGCGGGCGTCTTGGGGAGGAGGCCGCGGCGGTCAGGAGGAAGAGGCGGCGCGGGGAGGAGGGAGGCGTGTGGGGAGGAGGCCACGCGGTCGGGAGGAGACGGCGGGGTCGGGAGGCTGCTAAGCGGGGAGGAGGTTGGAGGGGGCGGCGGCACGGGGAGGAGCGGCGATGGCAGGGAAGGGGCTGCGGCGCGGAGAGGAGTGGCGATGGCGGGGAGGGCGCGGCGACGCTGTGAGGGCGCGGCGGTGCTAGGAGGCTAGCCTGCGAACCGTTGCAGAGGCGGGAGGAGATATGCTTTTAAAGGGCTCGTGAGGATCTCAGCCATCGGATGGAATGGAGGGTGGAGATTACAAGTTGGCACTGCGACCACCACCACCACAACCAATCCGTGCTTTAAAGTAGTAGAGAAGTAGAGAAGAATCCATCATCAAGTATTGCATAACTCGACCGATCCAACACTCACCTGATGCTTTAGCAACCATTAGCGTGGGCAAGATGGCCAAATACAGAAAAGGAGAACGTTTGCATCCTTGGTCACATTCTTGTTTTGTTCGTTGCATTTGTTTAAAATTATTGCACACGAAAGTAACTTTTTTGTACGCAAAAGTAACTTTTTTATTGTACACCCCTATAGAATGCTCTAAGCACTGTTGGCTTGAAAACTGTCAAAGATACAGTTTTCAAGTTGTTTATGACTAAGGGACAATAATAATTTTTGTTTGCAACAATATTTCATTTTTTGCGACTATTAATTTTCTTGTTATGTATGAGTCTCGTGGAAAAGCACTAGCACAGAATGATAATGTTGGCGGTTTGAAACCGTCATCACTAGCGTTTTTTGAGCTGCTAGTGATAATACTCATCACGGGAGGTTTTAGGTAATAACCACTAGTGAAGAGAGATGTTTGAAAACACGGCTTTAGGCGGTAAAAAATAATTAAAAAATATTCTAAGATGACCTAGGCACCCCTACCACCTACCACCGAAACCGTGTAGGCACCCACGATTCTACGTGAGAACCGCTAGGACGAGGGGTGTTTGAAACACAATTTTACTTAGGCACCCCACGCCACCGTGTTTGCACAAACACTCGTGACTCTAGCCATTTATATGAATCAAACTCAATACCTCCTGACTCTAGCCCATAATTTTAGGTGATATTTATGGAGCCACTAGTGAAAGCAGTGGTTGTCATTAGTAATGGTTTTTTCAGGGTCACACGCAGGGCGAGTCTTATCACTGATGGTTTTTTCCACCTCCGCCAGTGATGAGAAGGCGTGGATAAACATTTATGTAGTAGTGAAAAGTGCTATATTAATTTATTGTTGTTTTGCATCAAATTTTACAATCAAACTATTCCATGCCTAACTTCAACGAATGAACTACTATGTACAAACATTGGGTGTATGTGTCCAGCCAAATTCAGCAAAATTGATTAACCAGATACTATTCGTCTAGCTGAGTACTGCGTATACACATCGCACATATATAACACGCACATGGAAGTAGCTCATCATCAGGATATTCGTCAATCCATCATATGGAACACAGAAATCATGTGCATGATGACATATCACATTCACATATGAATACATCGATCAGCAACATTTATCATGTATATTATACATTATATGTTCATGGTAATCACAAACAGTAGGCCATCATTTATATCTTATGTACTCCACTTAGCTGATATAGCTTTGCTTTTTTCTCGATGGCTTTCTCCAATTTGTCGCAGAATGCTGGACACTCCTTACTTATAGTTCCCTGACCTCTCTGTTTCAATGTAATGTAAAATGGTATAGAACTATTAACTTCTCTCGGAATTATTATAAATCATCAACATATATAATGTGTAGATAAACACACCCGTGCGCACAAACATAATAGTAAAGACATTTATGTATATAGTGTTTATGTAGTGTTTGTATTGTATGTACATATTTGATCTGATCATTCACAGCGTTGTAGTAGTTAATTCTTTTCCTCCTCAAAAATATATGTTAGGGTTAATTAACATGCGACTAGAAATTATTCCACCACCTTGTTATAATTTCTTAAGACTTAAACTTTCTTTTACTAGGTAGCTAGTATATTTAGCTAGAAACTTTAAATTTTCTTTTTTTTGCATGTTGTACGTTATTTCAAAAATCAAAACCACTGAATTAGCCTATCGTCCAATCGTTTGCTGATATGTGTGTGTGTTTGCCTATATCTGTTTTCAAAATACAAATGCTTAAACTATGTACTTTTAGTGTTGGTTCTATGCTCGTGGTGGCCGGGCGCTTCGTATGCATGGTGACATCGCCGCACCTAATTAAGCCTATGCTTGTGAATTAGTGTGTATACAAGAGCCGGCATGTGTTTTGCACATTGATACTCCTTTAGCTTCATGGATGGCTAGCACATCTTACGTACCCGAGTACAATACATTCATATGCATATGCATCGACAATTACATCCAAATGCTAAATTCAATTTTTAGAGAATTTTTTAGCTAGTTTGATTCAGTCATCTTCTTATTTGTTGGTAAGATAAATCTCGTTGATTTGATATTTTTACAGCTCCATACACACCATCGTGATAATAAGTATTTGCAACATCATCTCACTCCCTAATTCTCTATGGAATTCTTGATGTATAGTTATGCTCATACTCCAAATTGACATTGGCAATCTAGGACAATGATCTGTACGTACAAAATGGCTTTGGAGGAGACCAACTGAGTGTTGCTTTCAAGTTGAGACTGATAAAAAGATGGGTGATCTTGTATAGCCATGACAAGAGGGAGAAAGAGCATACTATATATGTTAAGCCAATCCATGATAGATGGGAAGCTCAGGCAGAAGAAAATAGGAATTAAGTAGACATCTTTGTTGTATTTCACATTTTTAAGTCGATTATAATTACTTGTTACCTTCTATATGTATGGACAAAAGAGTTGTTTTTCATTTCTTTGTGAAGTGATGTACATTACATTATACTTAAATGAATAAAATTCATTTTTTTTTATTATTTCCCATATTTAGATTTGTTTAAGATCAATTTTAATAAATTTTGTGTGACAACTATATTATCTACAAAAATAATATAAATATGAACACACACATTTAATTGTGTTGCAATAGACCGTTTAAGTGATGCTGTCAAATACTGCCAATTTAATGAGCACATGTGATGCTAAATGCATGTTGCTAGCTAGCAACACATGTACAGATATATTGCACCATATAGTTTGTGATGCAGCATACAACTAGCAACACCACCTTTAACAACACATATGTTATGTGATGTTGTTGATGTCTGAAACACATATGCATATAGCAGCATATGAGCATGTTGCTATATGCTAGTCCCCCTTGTAGTGGGTTTTTCAATCTATTTTCTCAAAAGCGAGCCTTAACGCTTTAAAACAAATCAAATTAATAAATTTGGATCCTACTCTTAAGGCCACCTCGGGAAACCCTCAAAGTAGGTGATAAGTAAAATAGTTGCCGCAAATAAGCCCAAGCTAAAGAGCACTTTGGGATCTAGCTAGCTTGAACTAAACTAGGTAGCTTTTTGTTTCAAAAGTAAACGATGATTTTGGGGGCAATTAAAAATCAACAAGTTCAATCTTAAAATCTTGTTGAAACAATTAGGTGCCACCTAATTAGATCTGTCTGATCATGTGTGGTCTAATACAAATATTTTTCAATTTTAAGGGTGAACTAAGTTGAACCTTCTTCACATTTAGGGAGCTCTGGTGCAAAGTTTCTATTGCAAATTAATATGATGGAGGAATTGTGGTTCACCACACTAAACTAGCAATACGAGAAATTTTCTAATACTAGTATAGAGACCACACTCGCAAAATATTAATGTTCTGCCAAAATTTAAAATGTTTGCCAATAGTTTAATTATATTCTATAGTCGTACAAACCTGTACGTAAAATAGTTTCAAAGATTTTTATACATAAAGTTTTAAAATTTTGACTTTGGACAAGTCTAAAACCTCACAAATCTGTGAATTGAAGGAAGTATATTTATTGCATGCAAACACGAATAATATCGGTCGAGTGCATGTCAGAACCAAGGTTTTAAATCGCCGGCTGTAGCGGACTACTATAGCGGGTTATAGCGGTTTGAGCATGGTCCAACTATTAAAAAAAGTCGGCTATAGCAGGCTATAGCGTCATTTAGTCGGCTATAATTGGTTTGGAGAAGCCAAACGTTAAATGCCATAGCCGTAGATCTAAAACACTGGTCAGAACTTAAAAATTGTTTTTGGAAAGGATTTCTTTTCCGATCGAATTCGGCATCTGATCAAGTGGATAATTAATTAATGACCCATTTAACCCGGCACCCAGTAATATCTAACGCTTCTCCATCAACTGATTAATTTGCACAGTTATAATCTAGGTCTACGGTTACGTGCATATCCTTTTATTGTATTTCTGATTGATAAGATCATGCCCTTCAGAGCGATCATAGCAGCTCATGTAATAGACGATTGAGAGTAGAGCAACCTTACAATATATGCAAGATGCAACGAGCGTATCTTACAGTCGCTAATTAAAAAGGTGCTCTATGATATATGTTATTGTTTCTTTTTTTAAAAAGCACTGCGTTTTAGCGAGCAAAATATTTTTCAAGACCAGTAAACATCGATGAAATTATCAACAAAATAGTCATGCATGTACCTGAAGATGGAGGCTATAGAATGTTCTGTTGTCAAAGTTTGAAGACGTGGACGAACTAATCAGGTGGAGGCCTTCGTTCTCCAATACTTTTATGCACATGGACAGAGGAAGAGCTGTATCAGCCATGTTGCTCAACAAGCTGACCTGAACCATGATCTCCTTGTCATTGAGGCAGGTCGCAGAAACCACAGGGGCTATGTTCTCGCTCATGCTCAGTACTCCTGGCTTGCAGTTGGCTTTGGTCAGCTCCTCCTTCCTCTTCTCCAGATTCTCGACCTGCTTCTGCAGCTCGGGGATGTACTTCAGCACGCGCGACACCGTCGTCGGAATGCTCAGCTTCTTCTGCAGCACGAGCAACAAAATCACACATCAACATCTCATGCTCTCGATCTATATACTTCTTGGGACGGCACATAGTTAATTTACGCGCGGGAGGTAGAACGTGTTGGCTAATTTAATTTACAGTGTGATCGGCGTCGGGGAGGAGAGAGCGGAGCGAGGAGTAGAGCTCATTGAGCTGCTTCCGGCGGTCGCGCTCGTAGGCGTTGTGGTTGAGCTTCCTGTGGGAGCCGGAGCCGCCGCCGGAGCCGTAGCCCGAGGAGGTCGCGTTCGCCGCCGGCGCCGAGAGCTCGTAGATGTCGTCGTCGAGATCCAGGTCCGGCCACGGCGGCGACGGCAGCTGGCCGGAGAAAATCTCCGCCTCCAACGACGAGATGCTGCTCGCGAATGGGTCGTCGAACAGCTGCTGGTCCATGGCGCTGTTCCCTTGTTCGTGGGGAGGCCAGCGAGTTTAGCTATGGAGAGAGAGAGAGAGAGAGAGTGGGGGAAGAGAGAGAGAGAGAGAGAGACTAGCTTGATTATCTTAGCTGTGACATTGTTCTTTATGAACCGCCTGAAGCAGTAGTAGAGGAGGACCCTATAGTCGAATTTTATCGATGTGATTAGCACTGACTATATTATTGATAGAGGTTTGGTCGTCTCAGGCCAGTTCCATAGAGATAGCTAGCTGCCTATATATATAGGAGAGATGTTGGATGTCAGTGTCACATACGACTTATTATAACAATAAAAAACTGATATGAGCAAATGGTGAAAGCACGCACGAACGTATTTTAGGGAGTGGTTAACTCACGATAGAAATTAGCATAAATAATTCATCCAATCCGTACTGGTCCGTATGACATACAAAACACAACGCACTAGATCGGCTATGCAAAAAAAATTTTTTAGAAAAAGACTGGAGGGCTTATCTACGGACATATATTACTCCAAACAATATATTACTTAAACGATTTTACTTCTCTATAGGCGCCTGCGTTTTCTCGATCGCGCAGGCAACCTTTTGCACCTATGCACCCGCCGCCAACGCCGCTGCTCACCGCCGCCGATGCCGCCATCTGCTGCGCCGCCGACGCCGTTGCTAGCCTCCCTTCTCTATGTGGCTGAGGGCTCGTGAACGCCGGGCCGCCCTGCTCGAGGGCGCCGCCGTCGCCTGCTCCGACGGCCTGACTTTCTCCCCGTTGATCTGTTGTTCTTTCTCCCCGTCAATCTGCTGTTTTTTACCCTTCAGGCGACTGATTTTTAAATATGTCTCAGTCGATTTCACATAGCTAGATTTTTCCGTTAGATATTTTATGTCTTATAAGAGACGTTTGATCAAGGTATAGAAAATCGACTGATAGATTAATAACTTATAGGCGTCTGATGATAAGTCAGTCCCTAAAAGAATATATATATAAACTAGTTAGATTAGAAGAAAAAGAAAAAATAACAAAAATTAATCACGTTCTGACGTACAAAGCCATTGACTAATAATACTTCTAAAAAGCTTCCTCTTTCTCGTACAAGGCAGTTGTATCAACGAGCAAAATTTGAAGTCTAAAAGTTATATGGGTTGCAAGATTCAGGAAAGAAACTTGTCAATTCGTAAAGAGGTTGTCAACTTAATTCAGAAGAAAGCTTGAAATAGTTATATGTACATATCACATGTCTCAATTTCAAGTCGAAGTAGGTTCTAATTGAGTAGTATAAATTTTGGAAACGGCTTATGTATCACATGACCTTTTAAGTCCCCATAACAGACACAATTAAATTTACCGCTTTGATGCCACCTTCAGTTCCGAAAGTTGCACCGTCCTTTAGTGCAAGAGTTGCCGGTTATTTTCATTTCCACCGGCAGAAGCAGTGGACATCGAGATCATCCAAGAACTAGGACCAGAGAAATGCAAATGTACATGCATGCAATATAAATCAACCAAGCACCTACATATATAAAAACATCTCTGTATGCGTGGTGCAAACCTGTCAGGTTCAGGATTAAGTAGTAGTACTAATATACTACCGATAAAACAAAATCCGAGGAAGCTGGATCGATAGATACGCCAAATGATAGAGAAGTATTCTGCAGCCAGGGCATCTACGATCGAGGCTATGGCCTACAGGCCTATCTTAATCGCGGTGCTTAGGTTTATAAAATGGCGCGCCGTGAACAAGGCCGTTCCTAATGTTTTAAGGGTCCTAGGGTGAGACTAAAATATGTCATTTTAAATTTAAATTTAATTTTATATTTTAATTTCTAATTACTTAATATATTAAATATTAAATATTTTTTGTGTTTATGAATTATTCTCTTAGCTAGCGAATCATAAATTAATAATAAACTAAACATCTATAAATGACATGGCTTGATTGGAAGACTCATTATTACAAATGACTGCTATATTATAGATTTAATAATATAATAAAATATTTATAGATCTTTTGTATCTAGCCTACTCCTTTTCTCAAGCACACTAACCATATACTTAACCTATCTATACATAGTCATTCACAGACTTATAAAAGATACTCTAAAGCACATCAATTTATAAATGTGTTAACAATATTGGATTATTGCCACATTGTAAAATCTAGTTCATCCGTATACAAATATCTCCTAAAATATCTATATTCTATGTAGTTCTTAAAATTGTTATAAAAATAGTTATTATTCATTGTGTGGATTACTAAAATATCTATGTATAGACATACTTTTTATACAAATAATGCAACCGAATCATGAATGATCAGCTTGTGTCGGTGATAGGACAATCGAGGTATGGAGGGGCGAGACGTGGATGTGTTCGGTCTTTGTCATGCTCCATCTAGATGTTGCTATGGCTAATAACTTGCACACGTACCACTTAGGTGACTCACCATGGCATTGAAAGCATATGGGCCTAGGATCCTAGGAAACGAGAGAATTGTATCAAGATGAAACCTAATAATATTATACCTTGGCTGAAGCGCAACACTGTCCTGCACTAATACTGTAGTGACATCATTACACAAATCAAACTACTCATTGCTCAACTGCTCACAATCGAAAACTACACCTCGATGGTCACTACAATTTAGAAGCTCTCGTCATGTCAATTTATTGTTGATCCTACGAGCCAATAACACCTTTATTCTTTGGCGAAGCCAAAGCCTTAGGTGGTTAGGCCGCTTTATACAACCATTATATCTATCTTCTTTCTGCTAAGTAATGCATGCCTTTATAGAAAATAAAATGGTAGTGGACTCACTAGCTCACAACGACTAAGTACTATGTTGTTATGACTAATTGGCTAGCGACTAGGCTAATTTAACGGACTATTTTTGGTTGATCTATGAGCTTCCTAATACTCCCTCCTGTCATAAATATTTGGCGTTGGAGATGCATGGTGGCCAATGTTTGAAACTTGAGTTATGAATACCTTTTAAAATTGTAGATTAGCTACATACAAATAATATGTAGATTCATTTCGAAAAGTACTTGAACAATATTATAATTTTTATGAATTTCATAGATAAACTATAATGATAACTAGTGATTTTGTTTTGTAAACTAAAAAGTTTAAACCACAAATATTTATTACTAATAGAAGTACTTACTAATACCTACTAACTATATGGGTCGGAGCCTTCAAAATTGAGGACTCTTGGCGGTCGCACCAAGTGCCCCCTATCTGGACCGGCCCTGGCCGTGAATAGTTTAATTGGCGCGGCCGCATCGGCGAGGGGAAGCGTGGCGTGATCGGCGACCACGTAGCGCCACGCGCCGCGAGCATGCCCGCACGGGCACGGCGCGTGCCGGCACGTGCCGCCGAGTGCTTTTGCCTCCCGTGTCCGGCATTTAGCAGAATCTCTCGGAATCTTTAGGCGCATTGGGTTTTTCGCCACCCGCTACCTCGCGCGTATGGTCCATGGGCCATGGATATGCTTATTGGGCTTTTCGCACATCTGAGAACACGTGGGAATTTTTTCAATTTTTTATTTTTCTGAATTAAATAAATAAGCATCCGTTTATTAAAACTGATTAAATAGACTCCACATGTCAGTTCATTTGGCGGAAAATATCCTGCCCTTTTGTTAGACGGGAAATATATCTCGCCCATTCGTTCGTCAAATTGTTAGATGGATTGCAGCCGCAATGGTCAGGGACGCGTGACAACCAAGTCGTTCTTCGCGGCGGTTTCGTACGCTCGCCACATGGCAATGCAGGATTCCATAGGTTTCAATGTATGGAATTTTCCCTTTTTATAGACCACGCCTGCCGCCCTCGCCCGGCATTGCGGCTATTTGGGCATGCTGCTAGGTGAGAAGAGAGAGGGAGGGAGAGAAGAAGAGAAAGAAAGAGAGAGGAAGGGACAAAGAGAAAAAGGAAGAGAGCAAAGGAGAGAAGGAGAGAAAGGAAATGATCGCTTTCACAGACGGCCTACAAGGTCTATTTTTACATGTGCTATGCATAGGGTTAAATCAGAAGTACTTGTCACCTTCGCCAACCTACAATGTCGAGGCGAAACGAAGCATCGGTGGGGTCAAGGGCTAGCCCATCTGAATATGCACCGTGTTTTTGACAGGTTGCATTCATATGGCTGGACCTCTAGACATTAGTGTCATGTTTGTCGGTAAAATTGGGCCTCATGCATGCTCCCTAGAAATTAAATGGGTTTCTATGCATTTTTTGTTGTAGCCGGCGTAAATTCGTTGAATTTATTGCGATAATATATTTTATTTTAAAAAATTATTAAAAATATGTCTTTAGTTTTGACAAATAAAATGATAGAAAATGCCTGGTGGCAAATAAAAAAAATCAAACGTTTGGACGGTTCGGACGATTAATCCCTGTTGCTGGATCGTCCGATGATCGAGTGATATGTTGAAAGGAATCATATTTGTTGGAAAGAGAAGGTCGCTGGAAATCGTTTTTTATTCCTTAGGAATTGTAAATAGAGAGCACTGCCATCTTCTTATGCTTATTTTGTTTGTACCATTGGACGTATTGCTCTTTTATCCGACGATCGGTAGGTCCTAGTAGAATGTTGACACGGATGAGGCCACACAGCCCACATGTACAGTGGAAAATCCGCTTTGCGACGATCTCCTGTGGAGTCAAGCTCTGCAAGAAAGGAGTGAGCAAACGAGCATCTTCCTCCTCGATCGGCCAGCTCATGGCGCACTTCGGGCTTCGGCATGGGTGATCAGCATTACAGGGCCAAGCTCATCATCGAGAACTACCACCTCCTTCTGCAAAACCTTGGCAGCATCATCAATCAATGTTATAATAATTTTTATAATACAAGGCGCGGACAGGCCGCCTCCCGGCGAGGCCACGTCGACGGCTTCCTCCCCGGCTAGGCCACGTCGGCCGGAAAAGCGGCGGCCGTTTGATCGTGGCCGCTGATTCAATCTAGCCGTCCATTCAACAATTACATATAAAAGAATTTTGGTTCGTGGCGGCGGCCACAAGGCGGGTAGTTTGCTCAGCTGGCCTTCAGCGCCAGTTCTCACTCCGCAGCTCCGGGTTCGACTCCCAGCTACTCCCTTTTTCTCCTTTTTCCCCACGGTATGCCGCCCTCTTCTTCTCCTGCCCATCCTCCTCCAACCAGCGCCGCCTCCCCTTCCTCCGGCTGCCGCTTCCCGCGCACCTCTGCTCCTTGCCGATGCGGACGCCCCCAGCGCGCCGCCCCTCATTACCCCACCAATCTTCAGCTGCGTCAGGCGAGTAGGCAGAGGGCAAACCCTAGCCTAGGTCCCAAATCCACCGGGCGCCGCCGACCTGCTGTCGCCGCCCTAGCGCGGCGGCCCCTTCGTCGAGGCTCCAACCCCCCGCCTCCACCGTGGCGCTGCCGCCGCCGATTCGCCATCGCCCGCCGACCCAGGCCCCAGCGCGGCGGCGCCTCCGCTGCGGCTCCGCCTCCCTGTCGGCCTGCCTCCAGCGTGGCTGTGTGCCGTCTCCGGTCTCCATCCTCCTTGCCGACTGGCCACCCCGACGGCCCCTTGCCCTGCTTTCGGTGCTTCGTCTGGTCTTTTGTGTGGTGAGCAAGTTTTTCTCTTTTCCTTTTTGCTGAATTATCCTTTTCCGTGATGGGAGTGCTCCGCTGCTTATCTGATTTTTCAGATCATGGATGCTGTTGTCGCAGCACGCATTCTGAATGCAACACTCGTTAGTAAAAATTATTGTTCTATTGATTAGGTCTGCAAGAACAAACAATCAATGTATCAGTTGATTATTAAGATGCTTTGCGTATGTATTTTCCAACTAATTTAAGTTGAAGTAGTTCTCTCATGAATAAGAGCAAAAGACAACAAGAGAATTTGTGCTAACCATTTAAATTAACCATCTTTAGTATAATTTGTGGTAAATCTTTTGAGTACAATTTTTTGTACTAAGTTTTTCACATTTGGCGTGCTTGAGAATACTCTGAGTGGGTAAACTTAATGAATAAACTGGCTTAGAGAATATTAAGTTGGGCTTTGAGAGATTTTTCAACTTGATCTACTTTGTTTTTGTCATATTAAAGAGCTTTTAGAGGTACCTTTGTGATAAAAGCAAACTAACAAGCCTAATATTTTAGCTCTTTAAATAGTTTAGGCTTATACTCAATCCTAAGCCATGTTGAAATAGAACATGCTTAGCCCCTCCAATTTAGTTTTGTGTTCGCCACTGTTCCCGGTCCATCTCACCATTGCGCTGGCCTTCATCTTCACATTTCTTATCCAAGCCCTCATTCGTTTTCTGCCCTTTTTTGCTACTGCAGTGCAAGCATTTGTACTTATCTTTCTAATCGTTTTACTTTTTTCGTTACAATGCCATTTTGTGTGCAGCCTATCGCAATTATAGACTACTGCATGCATACAATGGCATTATTTATGCATTCTCTTGCATTTATAAGCTGTTGCATTCTATGACACTGTTACAATATGTTCCGTTGTTGTTAATCTGCATTATGATGCACTTTTTGTTCTTTTTTCCTCCTGTAGGTAGCTGAGTTTATTGAAGACAAACTGCAAGGAGGCGTGCTAGCCTACATTGAGATTCTTTCTGTAGCTGGAATAAAAAATTGGGTTTTAACTAGAGATAAAATGGAGACACCTGTTAATATAGCATATGGTGAAATTTTGTCTATTTTTAATTATTTTGGATCATTAGTTTCTTTTCTTGATAATGTTTGGAGTTTTCTTTTGCTATGAAGCTTAATTCATCATCAGTTCAGAGACAGATGCTATTAGCTATTAGAGAGGCTGAAGGAAGGGTAAGATGAACATACATCATATTTGCGTAATGTTGAAGCCAAACGGAGAGCAAGTTGGTGTCGCACTAATTAAATTTTTTCCATTTCTTTCATAGGATTTCAGGAGCTCACACTATGCTTGGTTACTCACACTATGCAGTTCTATGCTTAACTGAGAGAATTGCTTTATCTTTTTTCCATTTTTCCCATAGAATAATTTCTTGGTTGCTCACACTATGTAGTTCTACGATCAGCTGCTATGCATGCTATGTTCAACCTTGCCTGTTTCTTCTGTTAAAAGATCAATGATTTTGGATTATCCAAGTGTACAATGGTCAACTGCTATGCAGGCTATGGTCAATTCTTGGAAACTCATGTTATTACACCCTGGTTTGCTTGGTTCATGCAGGATCCGACTGCAATTTTTAACGTTTCGGTTAATGTTTATGCCTGCTCATTTTTAACTTTAAATGTGAGATTTGTTCATTTATACAGATAAATGTTCATTTTGACAATTTGACCTGCATGTCTTTTATGAATTTAGGAGATTGATTTTTTTCTACTAGGAGATTAATTGGACTTGAATTTTGAGTTCCCAAGTTTAAACAGATGTCTTGTTTGTGCCCAAATTTATTGTCTTTATTGCTGAAGTGTGTCTTTTCAAATGACATGCAGGTGATCCGTTCTTACTAAAGTGGTCAGTCTAAATACAGTTATTGGAGAAGCTTCAGAGATCATTCCCAACACTTGAATTTCCTCCCTGTCCAGCACGTGGGAGTTTTGATGTGAGAGAGGTTCCTACATCTACCTATTTCTCCAACTAAGTTTAATAAGAGAGTACTTACAATTGTTCAAAAAAATAAGAGAGTACTTACCTTGTTGATAAGCTTGGTGTGGTTGGATAGCTCATATCTAAATAGCCAGATCATAATCCACATAACTTCCATCATGCTCTGGCTAAGTATAATTATGATGCAAAGCTGATCATTAGAAAACTGATCATTAGAAAGAGCTTTCGTCATAAAGAAGAGACAATAGCAGCATGCCGTTGCATCTCTGCATTGTGACATGGGGAAACAGCACAAGGGTTTTATGCATTGGTGAATCAGCTTAGCTGGACTACAGGCTCAGGAGGAAGTTCTTGCAGATTTTTTTTTTTTTTGATGCGAGATCTAATAGGATGTAGTTCAGTTCAGGTATTGTCTATTGACATCTCATATTCACTCCCTGTTATTGAACCTTCCACGTAAAAGTGACCATTTGAAGAAAAATTGTCACGTTATGTTGTATTTATGTTTTATTGGTGCTATGTTTGTTGTTTTGTGAGAAAAAAATTTCATGTCCATTGTATACTGTTTTTTTATAGTGTTTGATGTCTATTTGCCCATTTATATGGGTAGCAATGGTTCCATGTTGTATTGCCATTACGGAGCGGCGCGCCGAGGGCGCGCTAACCTCGCTAGTAAATAGTACATTTTTGTTAGGGAGCTACCCCCTCGCGCCACGTGGCTCCGTCTCTGCAAAGACGCCGGAGAAGCTTCAGTACTGCGCCTCCATAAGGCGACGTCACCCCAATTTTTTCGGACCGTCCGATCGGCTTTGTGCGGTCCATGATCTGCCCTGCCCTGTCGTTTTTGCGAAAAGGCCCCCATGCTTTTCTAAATCAGCCCGCGGGCCATCCCCTCTCTCGCCTCTCTCAACCCTAGCCGCCCGCCATGCCAGCCTCGCCCGATCCCCACCCCCACCACCATGGCTCTCCCAACAGAGCTCTCTCTCTCTCTCTCTCTCTCTCTCTCTCTCGCCTCTCGCCCTCGGCGCCTCACGCCCGCTTGCCCAGCCGCCGCCTCCAACTCTGCCGTGCACACGCTGGCGACGATGGGCGCCCGTGGTGGTCGGATTCGGCGACGGCGACCCACCTCCGGTGACCTCTCTCAACCCTAGCCGCCGCCCCCACGCCCCCACCTCTCGCCTGCTTCGCCGCGGACGGATTCGGCGGCGGCGGCCCCTACCTCCGGTGACCTCTTCAACCCTAGCCTCCGCTCCCGCTCGCCATGGATGGTATCGCGGCGGCGAATCACCTCGCGCGTGATTGGTTGGCGGATCCGCTAGCCGCCACAGGTGCTCCGGATCCATGCTATCCGGCCCGGCGGATCGATCCGCGCCACGACCTCCCTTCTAGCGCCACTTCTCCTCCTCCTCCTCCTCCTCTTCTCTCGGCCGGCTCGCCACCGCTTCGCCATCGCCACCTTTTCTCCGACGCAGCCCGCGCGCCTCCTCCTTGTGGTGCGGCGTTTTGCGGTGCGATCCACACTAACGTCCCTTCTCCGATAGCACCCCATCATGCCGCCTCGATGAAGCGCACCAACTCTCCATCTCTTCGTCCTTACTCGGCCGCCGCCGTCCGGTCTGTTTCTCTCTTCGGTTCAACGTATGGATCGTCTCTGCTTGCTATGGAAATTTCTATCCATTTTGCCTACCATGTTCGGGGCGGTCACCCATTTTGCCCATTGCCCCTGCTCACGATTTGGAAAGAGTATTATCCATGTGGAAGCCGATTCTCGGAAGCTTATGTACGACAATCAAATTAAGGCAGAGGTTATCTACCCTAATTATCTTATGATTCACCAATGTCTTTGCGTGAGCTTCAGGTTAAGTTCTCCTATACATTTTTCTTCTCCGGTTTTGTATTATCACTGTGCTCAATAGTGGAATAAAGTTTCAATGTAAATGTACCAATCTTCTTATCAATTCTGATGTGTGACAAATCAGTAGTTACAGCTCTAAGAACGGTAAGATATAGTAGTTCATAATTTAATTCTGCAATGTTCCAGGTGAGCATTTTTTTTGTTGTAGTGCTATCTGAATATAGAGGTTGCTTGCAACATCAGTGTAAGCATAGAATAGCCAACAAAAAAAAACTTTTGGCTTCCTGCTGCTTCATGGCCGGCTACGGTTATACAGATGGTTTCTGTAATGGTTTGTACAGTTTCACTTTGCTGTAGTAGCTTCAGTAGCATGGCATGAACTTCGTGCAGCCACTTTACCCCCAACTAATTCGAAGAGGGTTTGCTTTTGTGGTACCCTCTTAAAAGGGATCCGAAAATAGATTATGAGGTTGACAATGATGATGAATGGGAGGAGGTAACTGCTATTTTGGGCGTACATTATTGATGCAAAACCTTTAATGTATTGAAGCACCGGAGTTGGTATTAATTGATGCGGATGCAGTATGGATGTAATTCTCAAGATGGTACCTAGAGGTGGGGAGCCTACAAAAAAGGCCTTTACTTATTTGCATTTTCTGAAAGAATGTTCAAATGGAGTTGGTCTTTTAATTTCTCACATTTCTTCTTTTCTACGCTGTCTTATTGTTGTTTCAAGTTCTACCCCTTTTGTACAAGGGGAAAAACTATATTTAACCGAAATATATAGCATTTTTTCTATTTTTATTATGTCCTTACATAATTGATCTATGCATGCTATCTATAAAACGAATAACGTGTCTTTATCATTTTACATGTAGAATTTTAGTTCCATGTTAAAGGTAGCGATATCAGCTTGCTATTATATTTAGATCAATGCGACTACATAAAAATGTGACTTGATTATTTGCCATTTCTTCAATGTTACCTAATGTACCAGGTATATATAGTCTTATATAATACTTCATAGAGCGAGATATGAACTTATAATTTGGTCCTGATGATTACACTATTTGTGGTCATATAATGCTTGATGATACGTTGTAATTTTTTGCAGTGCAAATTTGGCATCGACGGGCCATAGGCCCGTTTATGCAACTAGTTAGACTTGAAACTTCAGCGACGACTTGTGGAGTTCTGGGTTAACAAAAAGTGATGGATAGATGAAGGATTGCATGTACAAAGCAAAAGAAGATTAAGTGACTTCTTTGAAGCGTGTGGATCTTCTTTAGTACTCCGGTCAGTAACAGAGAAAAAGATGCTCTGCCGCAAGGCAGAGGAAACAGTGTGTAAAGTTTTCCTGAGGTAACATAAAAATACCGC
This sequence comes from Raddia guianensis, assembly GCA_036346415.1. Taxonomy (NCBI): domain Eukaryota; kingdom Viridiplantae; phylum Streptophyta; class Magnoliopsida; order Poales; family Poaceae; genus Raddia; species Raddia guianensis. Next base: position 74,934,661 of record CM070534.1, read on the forward strand.
AGGACAGTTTAACTTGACTAAACAGTCATTCGTAGAATTTCCAAGGTTGTTCATCTGATCACTTCACTCTAGAGATTTGTACGAAGGCCCAGGCCCCCGCGTCATCCCGCTGGGCGACACGGACGGCGACCAACTGCCCTCACGGAGACCCTCATTGAACCCTAGCCGGCCATGGCCCCGGCGGTTGGTCTAGGCGGCGGCCCGCCCCCCCTCCTCCTCCTCCCTCCTCCTTTCTCCTCCTCCTTCTTCTTGTTCATGCTTGGGCAGAGGTCGCAGCCAGTGATGGCGAATCGGCTGCGCTGGCGCGGATGTAACACCCAACCAACTGGCTCGGAATATTACTAACTTTACAAAAAAAAATACAAATTTCGACAGCATCTCCTTTGTTTATAAAGGCAGGGATTGATAAAAAAGAGAGGGATTCCTTGATTCAAAAGCTTGATCTTATTGAAAGAAAAGAGGAATCTTGTGGACTTAGTTTGGATGAAGGGAAGATCAAAGTGGAATTAATGAGAAGCTTTGAAACTTCCTGTGAGAATGAAGAGGAAAAATGGAATCAGTTATCTCAGAGTAACTGGTTATTACAGGGGGACAAAAATACAAAATTCTTTCATATGATTGCCAATGGGAAAAGGAAAAAGAAAAAAATAGGAATTCTTAAAGATGGTGATAGTATAATTCAGGGGGATAATGATTTGTTGCAGCATGCAACTGCATACTATAAATCCTTGTTTGGTCAAGAGGAGCCTGGGGCTTTTAACCTCAAAGATAATTTCTGGGATACCTTAGAAATGATTAATGATGATGATAATGACATTTTGTCTCGTATGTTCTCTGAGGAAGAGATCAGGAAAGCTCTTTTTTCTATGAAGAGTAACAAAGCTCCTGGTCCAGATCATTTGCCGATAGAGTTTTTTCAAACCTGTTGGCATACTATAAAGAAGGATGTTGTAGAGATTTTTCATCTGTTTTATGATGGTAAGCTAGAGATTGATAGAATTAACTATGGAACGATTGTGCTGATACCCAAAAAAGAAGAAGTGGAGGAAATAACTCAATTCAGGCCTATCTGCCTCCTGAATGTGTTCTATAAGTGGATCACGAAAACTCTCACTGCGAGGCTAGAATTGGTTATTGACAAAATCATTAGTCCAGTCCAGAATGCATTCATTCCTGGTAGAAATATTATGGATGGAATCCTAGCTTTACATGAGGTGGTGAACCATACAAAGACAAGAAAAGAGAGAGGGGTGTTGTTAAAATTGGATTTTGAAAAGGCCTATGATAGGGTGGATAGAAACTTCCTCTTGAGGTGTATGCGGGCCAAGGGGTTTAATGAAAAATAGTGTGGCTGGATTTCTAAGGTGGTTTCTAATGGTACCCTTCAAGTTTGTCTGAATGACAAAACTGGGCCTTACTTTTGTAGTAAGAGAGGTGTGAGGCAGGGGGATCCTATGTCACCTCTTCTCTTCAATATTGCTGTGGATGTCCTTGCTAAGATGTTCCACAGAGCCCAGTCTAAGGGTCTTATTAATGGCCTAGCTAGAGACTTGATTGAGTGAGGGATCATGCTTATGCAGTATGCTGATGATACTATCGTTTGCCTACCTGAAAATATAGAGGTAGCTAAAAATGTTAAGATCCTGCTTTACATTTTTGAACAAATGTCTGGTCTTAAGATAAACTTCCTCAAGAGTGAGATTTTTCTGATTAACAACAATGAGGAAAATGGGAGGATTTATTCTGACATGTTTACATGCCAACTTGGTGAGTTACCTATGAAGTACCTGGGAGTTCCAATGGGATATAAAAGACTTCTGTGCAAGGATTGGGAGGCTCTGATTAATAAAGTTCAGAGGAGACTTGCCCCCTAGAAAGGAAGATATCTCTCTTTAGGAGGTAGATTGATCCTTGTCAATTCTTGCCTTTCTAGTATTCCCATATACACCATGTCAATGTTTCTTATGCCTAAAACGGTAATTAAGAGAATTGATATGATTAGAAGGAGATTCCTCTGGAGTGGTGGTGCTGAAAAAGGAAAATCTGTTTAGCTAAATGGGATATAGTTTCAAAACCAAAAGAGAAGGGGCACAGGAGTCCAAAACTGCAGATGCTAAATGTGAGTCTTCTTTGTAAATGGTGGTGGAAGTTGGAAAGACAGAGTGGTGTTTGGCAACAAATTGTGAAAAAAGATATATGAAGAATTCCCTATCTCCTTATTCAAGCTAGAAATAATGATTCTCCTGTTTGGAGTGATTTGGTAAAAGTAAGAGATGTTTATGCAAAGAATAGAATGATGAAAGTGGGAGATGGGGAAAAGACAAGCTTTTGGTATGATGTTTGGCATGGAGATATTCCCCTCAAGGATGTTTGGCCTGAAATCTTTAATTGTTGTGCAAATAAAGGTATAACAGTTAGGCAGTGGAAGACCGCAGGTTACAAAATGGAATTTAGAAGATGGACTAATCCTGGTGAGATGATTGATTGGGAGGTTACAACCCAAAATCTTTTGGCTAGTAAGATTACTAATGGGGAAGATACTAGCTGGTGGAAGAGAAACTCTAAAAAGATTTTTACGGTTAATTCCCTTTATAAACATCTTTGTGGAGGTTGCTGTGATCCTTTTTTAGGAAATCTATGGAAAACTAAGATTCCTCTTAAAATTAAGGTGTTCATCTGGTTGATTTGGAAAGACAAGATTCTTACTAAAAAAACTCTTAGCAAAAAGGGGTGGTCAGGGGATGTGACCTGTGAATTCTGTGATGCAGTTGAGACCTGTGATCATCTTTTCTTTCGCTGTCCTATGGCAAAATCTGTGTGGTGTATTCTGGCAACTTGCCTTAAGATGCAGTGTATCCCTGGCGATTTAAACCAATTTGTTGGCTGGATTAAGAAGGCGATGCCCATGAATAGTTATCTGCATATTTTCGTCTTAGCTGCTGTTTGCTGGTCGGTGTGGACCAAGCGTAATGATTCAGCGTTTAACAAGAAGCGTCCTCCAAACCATTCATCTATTTTCTTTGCTGTGTGCGCTTTTCTCAACATTTGGGCAGGGCTTTTGAAGGTTAATGACAAGGAGCTGGTGCAGATGGGTGTCTCTATGATTTTCCAAGTGCTGAAGAAAGCTCAGGAAGATGGGATGTTGCAGGACAGTTCTGCGACAGGATCTCCCTAGTCGTCTTAGGCAGTCTGTGGGTCGCGTTTGTTGGTTGTTATTTTCCTTGGTCTAGTGGGATCCTTTGTTTTGTTCCAGTCTTTTGTTTAGCATGGAGGTTCCTGCTGTTCTTTTGCTAAAAAAATAGTTCGGTTACTGTCCTGTATCAAACTATTGTTGTTTGTTTCCGTTCTGGTAATGGAAATGGGAGTGAGGCTCCTTTTGCAAAAAAAAAATCTCCTTTGTTTATATGGACATCCACGACAGGCAATTTAACAAACAGAAGCACAATTATTATCATCCATCGACAACTAGAATATAATCGACAATAATATAAATCTCAATCGTAGGACCACCTCATCCCAACTGGAGCCAACATCATATATCCCAAACCACCATTACCTTTAACGACGGCGACGAAGATAATAAACAAAGAGCAAACCATTTAACCAATAAACAAAATAAACATCCATCTTCACAAGACAAGAGTAATGAATAGTCCTCTAAATAGCCTAGAAAATGAGATAACTCAATTTAAATCTAACAATCATAATAATTTGTGGGTTCTTGTGCTAAATTGATCTGTTCTACACCCTCCCATGCATGTCGCTCTCAAGATCACCTAAAAATCAAATAAAGCAAGAGTGAGTATCAAAAAATACTCAGCAAAGTATATGTATAAACATAAGAGGCATCCAGACCTCATCGACAATTACAATAAAAGAAAACAACTATTACATCAGTCACTCCATCAAACTCACTCTTCCAACATTCGATGCAATACAATGCATATGCGTCTGTACTGTGAGCTCATACCGGTATAGCTAGGTGCGCACCCATCGATACCACACCTTGCCCGTCCTTTTCAGACGGGGACCAATTACTCCACTCCCGTGGAGTGCCTACCAAGTAGGACTTCAGAGCACTCCGGACTAGTCACTTTTGACTTTCTCACTGATCTCACCGGACTAGTCAAAAGTGACTTTCTCACCGACCTGGCTCATATACACATGATGCAATAATGCCTCTTCTCTATCATACAACTATCATATACCTCCATCACTTAACTATAAATAGTAGAGTATTTAAATTGCATCAAAATAATAAAAGCCCTCCTTCCAACCAATCAATAAAAACAATCACAAAACAATCATATCACAGTCATATAGCATCAAACAAACACTTGTTTAACATATACTTGCCTTTAACCGCGAGAACCAGCACGATCAGTTGGCGCCGAACTCCCACCACCACCTACGGAAAAGGACGAACTTCAATGCAAAGTCCACACTATTGACATGATGAGTAAACCAAACCGCACCTACGCACACACCCCGAGACTCTTACTATCCAAACACCTAGACCGAGAAAACTGACAATTCATAATCTGGACAGCAGTACTAAAATCGCCATATCTCCCTAACCGCTTGACTGATTCCAGCGTTCTTGTACTCAAAACGAAGCTAGAACATAGACGCACAAATTCTTTCATAGGGCCAAACCTTGAATCGAATCATAAATAGATGAAAACCTCGCCCGAACCCGCTGCATACTAGATCAATCTACTAATTCTCTATCTCCACCAATCACCACCAACAATCCCACCAATTACACATCTAATATAGGAGCAATACTGCTAGTGCATCCCTAATCATGCATAGGTTCGAAATAAACGCAAATACACATCAAACCCTAGATCGTTAGTACCTCTCTTCCTTCTAATCCTCCCTAGCCCTCCTCCCTTCTTCCCCATCGCCTACACAACAATGCCCGCACCAGATCGTGGGCAACACTAAAGAACGGCAGCGATTACCTCGCAAAGTCGCGAAAGCAAGCACGCGTCGTAAACGAGGCTGCACAACACACGTGGCGGCGACCACCGGGCAGTAGCGGCCACGAGACGGCGAAGCGGCGGCGTCGGCGCTGCCACGGGTGACAAAGACGACTACGGCACGGCCGATTTACAAGCAGCCTGCAAGACGGGACGGCGGCGGCGCGCCACAAAGTGGTGACGGCGGCGGCGCGCGGCAGCAGCGTGGCGGCAAGGCGACGGCGCGGGGGACAGCATGGGGTTGGCGGCGGGGAGGGCGCAGAAGGCAAGAGGAGATGGGGCGGCGGCTGGGGTTTGCCTGGGAACCGTCGGGTTCCCTTCCCCTCCCCCACTGCCCCTTAATCCCCACAAGTGGGCCGGTTTGGGCCAAGGGCCTATGGGCTATAACAGGCAGCGCAGCCATGCCCGGCGCGCGGCGGCTGGGCCAAGGCCACTCGGCGCGTGGCCGGCGTGTCTCGGGCTCTTCGCTCCATATCTGACTCCTCGCTCCATATCTGACCACGACTGGCGGCCTCCTTCCTCCCGTCCTCGGCCGCGGCGCTGACTCCTCGCTCCAGATCTGTGCACGCCCGGCGGCCTCCTTCCTCCGGTCCTCGACGCGGCGTCGGCCAGCCCCCTCCTCCAACATCGCGACGGCGTCCAATTACCCCACACCCCCCTTCGCGCGCTGTGGTGGAGTTTGACGTCGGCTTTCCCTCCTTTCTCTCTTCTTCCTCCATCTCTTCCTCCTAGGCCTGTCTTGGCAGAGGCCGTCCGGGGGGACCGCTCTCTGTGAGGCCGGATTTGCGGGCAGGAGGCTCGGATCTGGCGGTGTGTTGCCTAGAGCGGTCGAAGCGGGTCTACTCCAGGCCTCCAGGGTCGTGGACCGGTGGCCTCGTAGCTTGGCGAAGCTCGGCACCGGCTTCTTCTCCTTTTTCCCCTCCCCCTTAGCCCTCCTTAGTGGAAGCCGCTGGGGGGTTCGTTTCGGTAGTTGGCCAGAGCGGACAGAGCAAGTAGGCTCCAGGGGGCGTGTGCTCGATGTCTTCTCGGCTCCTCCTGTGGTGGCTTGGTGGACCGTCACCCGTCCTCAGCGACACGTCGACCCCTGTTTCTAGCCTGGTCCCGTTCTCGTCCACCTCGCCCTCCCCTCCCTGCGAGGTGCTCGGTGGTATAGGTCGGCGTGTTCTGGGTTAGTGGCAGGGTTCGGCTTGTGTCGCCTGGGTGGCGCGGCGCCAATCTCCTTCGCTTCCCGTGCGTGGGTTACCAGGCGTGGTGGCCCCTCTCCGGCGGCTGTGGCTGGCAACCTCTTCTCCGGCAACGTCCTCGTTCTCTGCCTCTTGACCCGGTCTCGTCCTTGTCGTCTTGACCCTCCCTTTCTCCGAGGTGTCCAGTGGCTTGGGCGGCTTCCTCCGCGTCGGGTGGCGGCGTTCGTTCGCGTTTTTCGGCGCTGCGTCTTCGACCGGCAACTCAGTTCTTCTATGCTTTCGACCGTCGGTAGCCTTTGCCTTCTGCTCTAGTAGGGTAGGTCTTGGGCGAAAGCCTCGCCTTTTTGGGCTGGTGTTGGCTTCACATTTGGTGTCGTTCCCTCGCTGAAGGCATCACCTGTTGGACCATTCCCTGCTCTGGGTGAAAACCCGAGCGGCTTTGCGATGGCGGCGGGTTCTCCTCGTCGTTACCTCGTTGGAGGCGTCGTGGTTGCCGTTTTTGTGCTTTGGGTTTTCGCTGGGTCTGCTGCATTAGGAGTCGTTTGTTGCTGTGTGAGTGTTGGTGGTGTTTCCCCTTTTGCCTCACCTGTATCTCTTTGTTCGGCCTTTGGCCTAGGTGGGAGCGGTGGGGCTGCATTCCTCTCTCTCTCTCTCTCTCTCTCTCTCTCTCTCTCTCTCCTCTGTAGGTGGTGTTTCCGGCTGTGGCCGGAGGTGTGTCTGGTTCTGGTCAGGGTTGCAGCAGAGTGCTGCGGTTGTACCCCATGCTTGCACAGGTTTTTTATTTTATTCTCCTGCTGATCAATGAAATAGGACGGCAGTTCTCCTGCCCCTCTTTCAAAAAAAAAACTCTAGAGATTTGTTTAACGAGTTTTTTGCACAGTGGCCACGAAAAGTTGTAGCAAAATTATTCTTTCAGCCCTTTTAGCTTTTTTTCTCCATTTGTATATGAGCCCCGTGCCTTGAACGACATAAAATGCTGACATAGAACCCAATTTTAACAGAAAATTGATTTTCTTGATACTAAAAAATGCAGATTTACAAACAGGCAAAGAAGAATTATTATTACAGAAAAAAGTGGATCTCCAATATGTGATCTAATTTTAGATTTTGTGAAGCATTGTTAGAAAAAAAATAGGTTATTAGAATCTTAGATGAAGTGTCACAAAACTTTTTATTTGTATTAATTTAAAAATAGTTCATGAATTCTAAATCTAGCTAACCTTCCCTAAGGCCATCTCCAATGCAGGTGCTTAGACAAGTGCTTTAAAAAAAATCGGGTTTTTTTGCCATGTAGGATAGAGAAGGTGCTTGCATGGGTGCTTAGAGAGGGGTATGGATGCTTAATTAAGCACCATGCTGTGAGAGGTGTTTAGAGAGTATCTAAGCACCCATATAAACTTCTATGCATTGAAAATAAGTTTTTCTACGTAAAAGCTTAGTGACGTGGTAGCACCCTCTCTTCTTAAGCACCTGCTATAAGCGTTTCGCACTGAGGATGGCCTAACTATGCCGTGAATCGAGAAAAGCCAACAGTGCCATGATAAGCGTTTGAGTAGCTAGCAGAAATTGTTGTCCACATATATATTCAATTCCAAACGTGGTCACATTAGTTGTATCTTGTTCCAACACTCGTGTGTTTTCCTCGCCGGCCCCTTCTTTGTGCAATCCTCCTCCTCTCCCCCCGCCCTCTAGGCTAGCCTCGGCTTCTCAAAACGCTAGCCCTGGAGGCTGACTCCAACGACCATAATGCCACCCCCTTGGGCTATCCACTTAGTCATGGACACACCGGGTAGTTGACACGCTGGGCCAAAATGGCAACGTGTTTGTAGTTCCACGCCTTTGGGGACGGTGTAAGAAAGAACAAGCCATGCGAAGTTGGAGGGGAGAGATGAAAGCGAGGAGGAATAAAAGGACCCGCTGCAAGAGTTTAATGTTTTAAAGATTTTTTTAATAAATTATATAAGAGAATTGGGCAGTATATGATCTCAAACCAAGATTTAATGGCAACAACCACGTATATATGGAACTGAATATGCCGGTGAAAATCTGTATTGGAGTAGCAGGGCCAAAACGACGTTGGAGATTTTTAATAATTGTGGGCTTGTGGCTAAGGCTTGGCCAGAATAGAACTCTAAACTACCAACCTACTGCTTCTCCCTTAATTGGAAGCCTGCCTCCTTCTTAATCCCCAGACCCAATTCCCTCTTGTTAGAGCATCACCAGCAGCATTTCTAAATTTGATCTCTATATTTCATATTCAAACCACTATCCATTTTTTGTATTTTCTTCCCCTCCAATAGAATCTCTATTTTTATAAAGATATAGAGATTAGAGAGAGAGAGAGTCAGGTATAGAAACTGATCTATCATAGTGAAATAGAGACCTTACCCCATCTTATCCCAATTTCTTCATATTTCACAACCTATTCCCCTCAATTTCCTAGCTCGAATACCTGAATAACGACATAACAAATTACATGGCTGCACCACGCAGATCACGCACAATCTCAACGGCCAGGGAATTAAATTTCTTGACAACTATACTAATTGGACTTCTCAAGAAACATGTGCATGGAAAGTTCATGGCAATCAATTGTAAACAGCATCCGGCGCCAGGGCTGATGATATATCTCTGCCATTACTTGTGAGGAGAAGTAATGCAGTTGTTATCAGTCGCGTTCAAGTAGACCATAAAGAACAGCACCAGTACGTGGAAGCGTACGTTCCATACGTGGAGCTCAAGTGCTTAGATTTAATCGAGTACAAAAGAACTAATGATTGCCTTTAAATAGTCATTGCTCAAGGAAGAGCCAAATCTAATCATCATCCTATTGCAGTATTTTTTGCTTGCTTGCTTGCTTCTGAAACAAAAATTATTGAGCCGTTTCCATCTGACGTAAGCTAGAGCAATCGCCTCTTGTCTTCGAGACTTTGAGACAGGAATTTTGGCAATCGGCCGAATGCCTTTTCGATATCCCATAATGCTGCCACCTAACATGGATGTTCTTGCAAGAATGTTTCTATCCGTACTATAAAACGGAGATTGCCAACGAAACAAGTTGCCTTTTGTAATAACGAAATTAATAGTGCACACTACCACCACGCGAGCTAAACAAGCAAGCTAGTAGTACAACAAATTCTTTCTCAAGATTTCAAAAAAAAAAGTTGTAAAGATTTATACTCTCTCCGTTATGAATAGTAGCCATTTTGAATATTGACACGGTCTCCAAAATAGAATTTTCACCTAACAAGCTTTTAAAATTTATTTATAAAACATTAAAAATCATAACATCACGGAAGTTCTTTTCAGGGCGAATCTATCTATACGATTTTTATGTTCTTAATTTAAATAGTTTTAAAGTTCTCTATAGTTAAAGTTTTAAAATTTTGATTTATGACAAGTATAAAACAACAAATATTTCATAACGGATGGAGTATTAGTGAACAAGGGCAACTTGCAAAAAACTTAAGATTTGCCTTTTGCAAATTTGCAAAGTTGTTTACATTATAGGGATAGAAATCATATTCTATAATATAAAAAAAGAAACTTTGCACACGAGTGACTCTCTTTTGTCTCACCAAGCAATCTTGCCTGACGTGACGAGTGACTCCATCCCACCTGCTACTCTTAGCTACATACATATAATTTTTCGCTTTTGATGAAGTAATTAAGTTAACAATAATAATTAACAAGCAAAAACAAATGATCAAACCGCACTCTCAATGTTGTGTCGAACTGGATCATTACCTTCGCAAGAAGTGATTTTGCCCCCTCTGAAGTCTGAGTAATTTTGTTCAGAAGAAGGCTCTGCTTCCGTAGAACACCCTTGCGCCCTCCTTTTTCACCTGCTGCTTGACCTGCTTCACCTCTGCCTCCGGCTTGTCGGCCTTCTGGACGACGACCCCGTCGTCGCCGTCGACCTCCATCGGCAGCGTCATCTTGCCCAGCGACGCGGTGAACTGCTGCATGCTCTTCATGTACATCTCCATGATCTGCCGCTGCATCGCGCTCTGCTCCGCCTCCATGTCGATGTCCCCCAGGGGCGACTTGAACACGTCCCCGGCGGCGCCCTTCTCCTCCGTGCCCGCCTCCCCGTTGTTCGACGTCGGCGTGTCCGGCGAGCGGCACGGCGCCGCGGCGGCGGCGGCGTCGTCCCGCGGCTTGTCCGTTGCCTCGGAGGACGAGATCGCCCTGTCGTTGCTGACCGTCGTGTTCGTCGAGGTGTTCTTGCTGCCGTCCGACGAGGACACGGGCTTGTCCACGCGTGGGCTCGTGCTCATCTCGCAATCCTCCATGTCGTTATTTTCTTTCGCCACGTTGAGGTGCAAGAACGGCAGGTACTGCTCCGCCATGTCGTGATTTTCTTTCGCCACGTTGAGGTCAGGGAACTCGACCCGCGAGAAGTCCACCACCGGCGGCGGCGGCGCCGGCTCGAGGATGACCACCTCCGACGTGATCGACGGTTCATCGGCGACGCGCTCCAGCGGCGGATGGCCGCCGGCGGGGGACGCCGAGTGGAGCGCGAGGGAGAGGCGGATGGTGCCGGCGGGGGAGTGGAAGAGGTCGGTGGACGACAGCGCGAAGTCCCGCGCGAGGCGCGCGCCGTCGGCGGCGGCGACGGCGGCGAGCGGCACGAGGACGAAGCCGAGGAGCTGGTCGTCGAGGAGGCGCGCGGCACAGCTGCGCATCCATATCTCGCACTTGAGCACGTCGGCGGCGAGGACGCGCAGCGGCGGGAGGCGCTCGTCGAAGCGCGGGTTGGCGCCGCCGGCGGCGGCGACGCGCGTGGCGAGCGCGGGCGCGTGGTCGGGGGTGGACGTGAGGGAGAACTTGGCGTACACGTCCTGGTCGGCGTAGATGCAGATGTTGTGGATGTTGCGCGCGTGGTGCACGTAGATGTCCAGCAAACACGGGAGCATCAGCCGCCGGCTGCTCTCCTCCCCATCACCTTCTTCCTCCTCCTCCTCCTCTGCTCCTCCTCCTCGTCGATCAACCTCGTACCGAAACCTCGCCGACTCCATGGATCACGGAGAAGAAACCCACTGCCTGCTCGATCTTTGTCCCCCCAAAAAAACGATTTTTTCGTTTTCAAATGCCCTGTTTGTTACAGAACTACAGATCATGTCAGAGTTACAGTGGGATTGAACAGCAATGTCAGGGACGTCCCAGGGCACTTACAGTTAGAGAGAGGCCGGGAGGAGGAGGAGAGCTGCAAGGGTAGCTCGTTCTAGCTGAGCAGCAGTATATGCAAGGGGAGCAGTGATTTGTAGGTGGTGAGATCGACCACACAACACAACACATGGCCCGGGCACGGTGGTTGCAACTTGCAAGAGGAGAAAGCCTTGTGCGTCCGGTTTTTCCAAAGGTCTCCTGCCTTGCATTGCTTCCACACCTGGTGAACCTCTGCACTGTATTTGTCTACTGGCAGAGAAGCCTGAAGCAGAATTCAACCCTACTAGGTTCCTACTACCTAGTGTGTGCGCGTGTTTGTGCCTGTTGTGTTGTTCTTGCAGACAGTTGCACCCTTCCAAAAGGTAGGAGAGACTAGAGAGTAGGTGGTGAAGAAAGCTGGGAGCTGGGGAGAGTTGCGCCACTCAAGTGGACATGCATCAGAGCCCCAACTACCCTAGTGCTCAACATCATCCAGCTCTCACACACCACCAGTCCACCACCACCACCCCAGTGTTCCTTTCGTAGCTTGCTTCTTGGCCACACCCTTGCATTACACCCCAATTCCTCCTCGGATTACTAATTTATTATGTATCGGCCTCACCATCATATGTACGTACTCATGTATAGTTTGCTTATTTATCTCGAAGGAAACGCATGATTGAACAAAAAGGAAAATGTCTATGTCTAGCGGACACAAACATCCCTGAAGAATTTTACCAATCAGCACAGTGTTTAGCATCTGGATACAAAATGCATGATACGTTTCCGTTGTGAGGGCACATCTACTTTTTAGAAAATGGAAGTAAAACTTCTAATCTCTAATACATATTAATTACAAGCAAAATCGACAAACAAATTGTCACTTTAAGGCTAGCCCAAGAAAACAAATAAAAATTTCTTCCGACTCGCAAGTCTCTAGCACGTGCACAAACATGACATAAAGGCATTGTTCTTTTCAGCGTATCGTTGCGTTGGTGTATTACTGTAGTAAATTTAAGAGCCCTCGAAAATATGTCTGAAGATTAAAAAAATAATTTAAAAATAGTTTTAGATTCTTTGGGAGGACTATTAAAAACAACATAAAAATTGTTACAGATTATCACAACATATAGGCTATATAAAAATAATAAAATTTATTACAGTAATATGCAACGGTACGTAACGCTGAAAAGAATGAGGCCAAAGCATGCATTACGCCTTGTACCTGCAAACCTGACACTCGTAGCTATGCCACCATAGCCAATTGCGGGTGCACCTCAGGCACGTAGCCCGTGCGACCACTGTTATTGGTTTTTTTTTTTTTTACGCAGACAACCTTGTAAATAAATTAGAAGAAAGAGCAGTTTACAAGGAAGTCCGGTGGTGTGTGGCACCAAGATTGAAACATTACATCCGAGTTTACAGCAAATTTGGCACACACATGAGCTACGGAATTTTCATGCCTGGGCACATAGATTAACTTACACCCCTCATTATTTCTCAACAGACATCTAATGTCCATAATAATAGATTTATCTAAAGAGCAAACGTCATTGTTAGATTGCACTTCTGAAACCAGATTCAAACAATCTGAAGCAAAAACCACATTCTGGAAGCCTTTCTTCAGAGTGAACACCATCGCCTGTTTGCAACTCCACGCCTCAATGGTCTGGGGGTCTCTGAAACCGATTCTTTTCTGGATTCCTGCAGCAAGAAACTTACCTCTCTTGTTGAGCACTACCCACCCCCCTCCTGCACAATTCTTAGACATATTTAACGCCCCATCCACATGACAGATAACTGAGTTCTCATCCTCCATAGACATAATTTCCATTCTTCCATCCACATGACAGACCACTGTTATTGGTTGCACACCAGCGATTTGCGTTTGGACCATTGCACTTGCATGAAACCGATCTACGCTGCCTCGCTCAACATTGAACACAGAGACGTCGCTGACTGATCTCCTATTCTCTGTAGTGCCTTCCCTCCGCTCTGGTACCCTATAGCACAGCTGCGACCAACCCAAGCTCGTACCAGGGTTCTTGCCCCAGTCGTCATCAATGCCAGTGATTCCCACCAGTGATGCCACCATCATTATAAGTCTACAGCCAGAGTGGAAGAGAAGATCGCTGCTGCCGGAAGTTCTGATGAGCTGGTTCCGATATTGGATCCTAAAAATCGATCGCAATGTTATAGTAGGATATATCGTCGTAATCTGTGGCGTACGTACTTCGGCTCTTGCCTTCTAGAAGCTCCACTGCGCAGTCTTGTCGGTGGCCAGATCAGTGTGGTGTGGTAGCTAGGGATCGATTCATATTGGCGTTTTGACGACCAAACTCTTGCGATCCATCCCATCTCGCTTGAAATTTCCTTAAAAACATTAAATTCAATGACCGGAAGTTTAGTTGAATTTGTCGCTAGGTTTTACAAAAGTTCGATAGGATTTTACGAAAGTTCACTAGGTTAAAAGTGAAACTCCAACTGTTTTGATAGATGCCAACGCCATATATCCTATAGACTTAAGCTGCACCAAGTTACGATTGTGATGTCATATAAAAAAATCAAACTGTGAATGCTACGGTGCATATAAGGGTAGACCATCGATGTGATGGCCCCAATGTTCTAAACAGCGGGCTATAGCGCCGCTATAGCGTTTTGGAGGTGCAGATGCAACGCTATTGGCCATATATGCGCTATGTCCGCTAAGAGGGAAATAGCACGCTTTAGCGGCGCTAAAAGCTATAGCGGCGCTATTGAGGGTGTGACATCCGCAGGACGAAATTGAAGCCGCGTGAAGACCCAGTGGCTTGCTCGGGCCCAATTAGGCCGGTTATAGACCATTTGCCATTACATACAGAGCAAGAAACCCTAGCCCTCCCCAATTAGGCCGGCGGGCTACGACTCTTTGTCACTTTGAGCAATATATATGCCATATTTTTATTTATTTTTTTTGAAAACGCTAAATGCTTAGCGGCCGCTATAGCACTGCTATAGCAGTCTTAGCGTTTTCAGAAGAGCTCCGCTAAATGTCCTAGCCCGCTATTTAAAACATTGGATGGCACTGACGTGATTTAGAGATTTTGCAGCGCAAAAAAGGATTTAACCCAAGTTAATTAGCAATTCCATTTTTAAATATGATTTTATTATCTTCCATTTTCTAAAGGGACAAAAGAATTGTCGTCTAATTTCATTAAGTAAGAGAAAAAAAACCTGCACAAAAGTATGAGGGTACAACTGTAGTGAGGCAGGCATCAAACCGACAAGGCAAACATGCAACCAACCGAGCAACACTACAGCACACATAGACCAACAACCACAAGTCATCGTCAGCCACGACACTTGATGACACTACTAACAACCACATGAGAGGTGAGCCATCGTCGCTGAGGGAGGTGAAAACAAGCCGAGCACATTGCCACGATTGGAGGAAGAGGTGTAGCCGCCACAGAGGAGGGGAGTGATGATGAAAACTGTGCGTGACTCACGACGAGGAACCATCGTTCCACAGAGGATAGGTGTCGTTGTCGCAAGAGAAGGGGCCGCAAGGTTTTAAATAGCGGGCTATGACATTTAGCGGTGACTTCATCTAAAAGCTATAGAAAGCTATAGCGGGCTATAGCGAAAGCTATTTCATTTAGCGGTTTTGTAAAAAACATGAAAAATTTCAATTATATGCATAGAAACATTGAAGTAAGAAAAATTTATGACCACAAATACTCAAATATATGTCTAGGGATACATGAGAACATGTATCTCGGTCCATTACTTCACGGTCATTCGATCAATTAACATACCCATGGCTATAATCAACATTCATATTCATTCAACATCCAACAATTAACAACTCAACAATTATTCAATTGTTTATTACAACATTCACTGAAGTAAAGAAAACAACAAAGAGGCATAGATTCTAGTTATCTAGAGTGAGTAATGAATATATGCCTCGATCGTGGTTTCTTGTGCTAAATAAATTTCGGCTAAACCAAATAGCGGTATTTAGCGGAGCTAAAGCGTCATTAGCTGCAATAGCGGAAAAATTAGCAATAGCGTAGCGGCAGGCCTTCTAAAAGGCTACAGCGAAGCTATAGCGGAGCTATAGCGGGCTATTTAAAACCATGGAAGGGGGCTACAATGCTGCTTTGGCTGCGCTGCACACGTCATAATAGCCTCAACCTTGTCGTCATTGTCTACCATCAACAAACAAGTGGGCTTTCGTCTAGGGAGATAAATCCCAAAGAGCCAGTATCCTAGCACCCCCTCAACCTCATGACGCCCCTAGAACTGGCCCAAAGCTATGCCGCCATATCCATGCTCCTCGTCACTGGACCCAACCTCCACTCTGCTATGTTGTCGTAAACCCATCCAAAGTGGAGGAACGAAGAAGAAGAAAGAAAAACACTAGGTCAAGCCTCCAAACACCGGATCCAACCTCCACAACATCGAAACCGACGACCGACCAGCCCCGCCTCGCATTTCAGCACGACCCTCAAATACTCCAGTACGAAGAGGACCATGCCGAAGAGGACCCGCATTTCAGCACCCCGCACATGTCTCTCTCCACCAACGCCTAATGCCGCCGAGCACCCGCCGCTGCCGCTATCAGGAGACGGTGCCATCGTGGAGCAGGTTGCGGCGCAGGCAGCCCTACGCATTAAGGAGCCAGGCGCAGCCCGCAGCGGTGGGTGCCGCCAGCACCATCGTGGAGTCGAAACACCTGCCCACACCAAAACCGTAGACCCGCCACCAGAACTAGCATCCTCGCCGGCAAATCTGACCAACTCGTTGGTGGTATCCAGCAATAGAGGAGGGAGAAGAACGGAGATAAAGGGGAAGATGAAGGGGGGCGCCACCTAGATCGTTCGATTCTACGACAGCGTTGGTTATGTTTTTCGGCGGTGGCGGGGCTAGCCGGCCGTGCCTCCACCTTGGGGGCTAGGGTAAGGGTGGAGGAGTTCTCGAGTAGATCGACATGGGTGTTCAAGGAGTCAAAATCAGTTTAAAATTACCTAGCGGATTGTTCACGAAATTATTGAAATTTTGCGAAATTGGAAACATGCTCGGAACCGGAAGACCTACCCGTACATACTTACGTCTTGTGCCATACGATGCAGGGCTCGGGTAAGGACGCACGAGGCACGACACATGAGTATTTTGTCCGACCTCGGCTTCGGTTCCGACCGGCACGAGTCGCACGAGTAAGCGTTGCGAGCTTGCGATCGGCCCAAAATACAGGGGAAGAAAAAAATAGCTGCAGGCAAGTGGCACTCGATCGGCAAAGTGGCTCGGCTTTGTGCAGACAACTCACTCGACCGCCGTAGATGCCGGCCGGCTCCTTTTTGTGTCAACGAAGTGGCTGGAATACAGTGACGCTTGACAGTGAAGGCCACCAAATCGGATTTAGTATATAAAAGGTACGGCCATAAATTTATTATTTTTATATGAATCAAATATTATAGTATCTTGTAGTCATTTTCATAAAGTTTTGAGTGATTTTTCTTAAACCTACTAAAACCATTTTTATAATTTGTTGTATTTTTCAAGCCCTGCTGGGGATTCACAAAAGAACACATCTAAAAAATAATAATTTTAAGAAGATGTGCACTATTGCAGCAACTTATTACATTCGCTAAGATAGACAGACGATCCTAATATGGCATACATTATATCGGAATATTTGTACTTCAAAATCTGTATGATGTTTAGACTTTTTGTATGATGTTTAGAAAGTCTGTATTCTACTTTCTTTTTTCTTGTCTTTTCTTCTCGTATGACCGCCAATTCGGCTCTCCACATTATTTTCTCAAAAAATAATATGTGTTTTATTCCAAAAGCCTCTAATATCTGTCATGCTATCATTGAAGCATATATTCATCCTTACGCGGAATTGCATTTCGTAGGTTTATACTTCGTATGCATCGGTGAAGCTTCGCCTTCTTGTTTAAACTATGCAAATGTTTCAAAAAAAAAAAGGTAAAAAATATGGTATCAAATATTCAATACTTTCAATCTATACTTTATATTTTATGATTAGTATTTAGGTTTAAAATAATGATTAAAAGTTTATACGATATATTTATTGCATGGTTATTCACAAACATACCGAAAACAATATAATGCAAAGTATTATGTATTCAGTAATAATGTGGTTTTTATGGAGATTTTTTTGAAAATATTTGCACAACTTAAGAAGACATAATTTCAGAGAAGCGGTCGGAGACTTTAATTTGTATATTGTATATTGGCACAGAAAATTCCCCTAAATTTTTTTACGGTGCTACTGCTCTGATTCGTAGCACTCGATCAGGTCGTTCTCGGGCCGTACGGTGCAAAAGTGGCCAAAGATTAAAGACTGAAGAGAGAATTGTAAATTACACGCCAAAACCCATGGTGTGCAGCCAAATATAATTAGGTCGCAGCTGAGCTAATCACCCAGATTTACTGGAGTGCTTACGAATAGACCGAGTTGTAGGACTACTACATTCTTTATAGTTAAACGATGGATGGACTATTTTAGCCTTTTCTTTTTGCTCTGGCGTCACTTCCGTAGTAGTTGGGGCCTTGGGGGTAGTTCGATGAACAGGTCCAGCGCACTGGTAGCCCGGCAGGCTATTATGGCATCACACCTGTGCTATTTTCATGCTAGATTGCATGGTAAATATAATACTAATCTTTTTTTTACGCTTTTAACTTTTAAACACGTCTTTACCATTCGTCTTATTAAAAAAAATATAAAAAATTTTGTTGTAATTTGTTTTATCATTAAAAATACTTTAAGTATGACTTATATTTTTTTTATGTATACACTAAATTTTTTAATAAGACGAATGGTGAGTCAAAAGCGTCAAACAAAAAAACGGAGGGAATACTAATACAGTGCTTGAGATACGCACATGCTGTTTAGTGTAGGATCGATCCTAGTGGTGAGCGCGTAATAAAAATATCAATTATGTAAAAAAAAGCGTAATTTATTGTTCAGTATTTTCTAGAATTTTTATTTCGCCCTATGACATAGTATATATATGATTTTCTAAAATGCTTTTGTATATGATTTTGTCTCTTCCTCCCTGATCCTTAGAAATTCAATCTTTTGGACATGTTCTGTTTAATGCTAAATCCATTTCGTTATAATTAGAGGGAGGCATTGTTTAATTAGTTCTCTGCCACAATAATTGTGGTACATGTAGCACACTTTCTAAATGACCCCGTCCGCACCCAGCGTGCACACTCATTTTCGAACCAAATTTTATCAAACTACGTCGCATGCCGCAATGTCAACCAAGGAAAGGTCTCACATTAAGATTCACAAGCAAACATGTCCTAGCGAGTACGTATATATTCATTCAAAGAGAGAGGACCAACCATGCATTTTGATGCTGCACGAAGTGGACTGTGGCAGAGAGGCAGAGACGACGGATACACACATACAAGCGCAGCACGTCAATGTAAAAATCTTTTCCTGTGCATGCATGGGTGTAGCGAGTAGCGACCATGTCAAGACGGGCGCGAGTGGCGGCTGCTGCCTCCGTGCATCGTGGTGCGGGCAATGCATGGCTGGCTTTGTACGTGCGTCCGTCCACAGTCCACACCACCGCGTGTTCCGCAAGTCCAACAGGGCTGAAAAGCAAAGTGAAAAGAGTCACGCACGTAGCTGATTCACAAACCACACAGGGTTTCAGTTAGGCCCGGTTCCACCTCGCTCTTGGGTCCTAGCTCCCATCTCTTCTACGAATCACAAGGTCAAGGAATCTGTCCGTAGTATATATATCTCTCTCTTTCTCTCCATCACATATGCTCTTTGGTATCCGAGAATTTTTATTGGCCTTCATGTTTGTACGGGGAAATGATATCATCGATACTGTTTAGAGTGGGTGTAAATAGGCGTTACAAAAATTTAATCCATAATCACACGAAAGCTTCTAACTACAGAGAGCTCGGTCTCAAACACCGGAAAGTCCGATGGTTAACAGAGTATCCGATGCAAAACATCAGACATTCCGACTTACAAATAGTTAGGGCTAAATCTCAAACTCAACCAAACAAGTTCGAGCTAGCACCTGCACCAAAAGTCAATCCACAACATAAATGGAAGCAATAACACTCAAATGTGCTAGTCAATCACAACCACAAGCACAAGAGCCCTCGGCTTCAGTCAGTTCCTTTCCTTCTAAAGGCGAAATCAGCCTTTGCAAACTTCCTTGGCATACCACACAAAGCTTAGTGCCTCGATGCAATGTCTAGCCGTCTAGGAGTTCAACATCCAAGAGTAACAAATCCAGCGAAGAACAATCTTGGAGATGAATCGAGTGCTCAAAGGATGAAAATAGCTCATAGAGGCACTCAATCACACTTCTCAAAGCCTACCCAAAATTTAGAGCAAGAGGATTTGGGGTTGGGGAAAAGATTTAATGCTCAAGAGGTTGCTAAAGGTGATGAGTATTAATGAAAGTGAAGTGCTAATCCTAGTTGGATTGGTGGGCAGGGGTATAAATAGTGTGAGACTCAGGTAGCCCTTGGGGCAACTTTCTATGCACACCAGACACTCCGATCCAAAGACCGAACACTCTGGTATAAAATATGTCCAATAGATAGAGAACCCAAATTCTTGTATATCCAGACATTCTGATCTCCCAGGTACAAGATACTCTGATCCAATCACTAGATACTTCGGTGAAAAAAATAAAATCAACGAAAAGATATAATCTTAAATCTCGAAATTCTGGACATTCCAATTGCACGGACAGGAGATACTCTAGTACTTGGACCGGATACTCCGGTGAGGAGTATTTGTAAAATTAAACAAAGAGGCCCCAAAACTTGAAATCCCGGACAATCTGATATGCCTCTTACCAAAAACTTTAGTACTTAACAACAGAGACTCTGATCCCTGAAAGTGTAAAACCAGGTATTTTGAAGTTCGGATGTAATCCGTGTCTCTCTCCTAGGCTATACTTCATCTGATGAGCATTTGAGATATATAAAAATTGTTTTTTGTCGCATCACTCTTAACAGTATAAATGTCGTTACGACTCAAATTAAGAGGCTATAAAGTACAAGTCTAGAAATAACCAAGATATTTTTCTTTTCTTCTTTTGAGGGGTTCACGATGCCGCTCTCACATGCACTTAACCACGATTAAACCTGCTCATTTGCTCAACTAAACCATTACTTTATTGTCGTTTTGTCATTAATCAATCAAGGGGGACTTGGTTGCTGCTCTTCCCCCTCTCTCTCCACCTCTGTTTGCAAGAGCATGTCTCTAATTCGATGAGCTTATCAACAAGAGCATGATTCATCCCGTCGTCACTATCAGCTACTACAGTCAAGAGGGTGGAGAAGTGTAACGTGCTTGAGGTCATGATGTCAAAATCCATGGATGTGAACTAGCTTTCCATCCACGGTAGATACATACACGGCCCCAAGAGCTCTTGATTCTATGAAAATAAAATATGTCTAGAGCAAAAGCGAATGAAATATAAGAGAAAAAAATTATGGATGAAAAGTGAAATGGATGTAAATAGTGGACAAGATTCATAGTTTAGGGTTAAAATTAATTGAAGATAACCTTAGGGTTTATAGTTCTATATATAGAGAGAAAAGATGAATAAGAACGAGGCAATGAATAACGATGAAACAATGTGTATGAGATAAACAATGATGGAGCAGTGAAAATGGGGCAACCGTTGCACTAACAGTACGACCAGCCATATCCGAACCTAAACTATTCTCAGTTAGCTGATCAACTTCTGTCGTGATAGAATAATGGTACATGATGTGGCAGTTACACTCTGCACCGTTTTCCAATCAGTCTTAAGAAATACATATACAAGCCGGCCGAGTTGAGTGCAATCAGTTAACTGCAACGCTGTGCCTCCTTGAGAAATATGTGCCTAATCTTGACATACTTTTTCCTCGAAAAACAGCTTTCAATCATCTGGTGCTTGCTTTGGTTGCTTTCATATATAGACAGATCACAGATGCACACAATGGCAGTTTTTCGGACGCGCACACGTTGCTTGGCACAAAAGCTTCTCGTTATCAAACCTCAATGGAATCAGCAGTTGAAAATTTTGCGCTCCCAAGATATCACCATCAGTATGGGGCTTCCATTCCGCCAAGTCAGCAGCATAAATAGTTCACACAAACCAAAAGAGTTCTGATTAGCTGCGTCAACAACAATGGATATCTTACACTTGACGGTAGAATGAACGGACACCACAAAATGGTGAATAATAATGGATAACGAAACTTATAAAAGCGGGAGCTAATGTGTAATGAAAAAAAGTGATGGAATTCACAAAAAGAAGGGACAAATGATAAACAGGAGAAAAATATGCATCTAAATGACATTCCACACTCATGTACTATCATTGTTGGGAATAAAAACAACAGAATCCTTTAGGTCCCAAACAAGTTGGGGTAGACTAGAAATGGAACCCAATAAAATAGAGTGAAAAAGAGCGAAAAGTTAGGCCATGGTTTAGACATGTGAATTGTTAATTTCCATGCGCTCCTATTTAAGGATAAGTCTATAGATATGTTCCAATCTTTCAAGTCTCTTCAATTGTAGGAAATGGAAACAATTACAATCTTTATGGTTTATAGGTGTGATCAAATCACTGAACCGTCTACAAACAGGCGAGCAGTTCTTCTGGGATTTATTACAAATTTCAATCTGCACACAATACATCGGTTGAACATTAAGTAAAATATCATCAAATAAGGTTGCGCATCTTATTACAGTGTCCAGATTAACACGGTTCTGAGTCGCATCAATCCTTCTGGAGCCTGAGTGTGAAAGCTTGAAGGGATAACAGCACTTGCTTGATACGCTCTCTGATTTCCGCATCAATCAGATTTCCATCATTGTCGAACTTTGGTGGTTGCTGAAATGCTTGGACAAACAGTTCAGGTTTGTTGATGAAATGAAGATCTAAGAATACTCCAACCTGACGGAGATGATACTGCGATCGACCTCCTCCAAAACCACCTCCTGCACTGACAATTGCAGCAGGTTTGTCTGCCCAGCAATTCTTTCCTCTAGAGGCCCAATCAAGTGCATTCTTCAGTGGGCCTAAAATTAACCGTAAAGCACGTGAAGCAGGCCCATAGATGAGTATCCAAAAAAAAAAATACAGCCAATGCAGATTGGGGTTTTCTGTCTCTCTATCTCTCTCGCTCTCTCTGTGGGTGCCCGGGGTTTTGGGGGGGCTTTGACTTCCTTTCATAGCCACAAGCTTATATCTAGTTCAAAAGTATCCGAATGACCGCCTATCAACTTACAATTAATTTTCCTGGAGTGACAAAACCGAGCATAGTGTTCTAATGCGCACATTCTATTTCTATGCGTGGATTAGCACACGGTAGTTTTTTTTTTCAGAATTCAGATTCTATGGGCCAAATAGATGTTTATGCATGAATTTTTCAATTTGGATACCTAAAACTCAATGATCTGGGTTGGTGCATAACAGAGATGCATTAAGTTGCATCGAAAATAATAGCATAAAACTAAATGAAAATCAATGTAATAAACAATCAAGAATTGGCCAATGATTATTACATAATATTACAAGAAAATCAAATAAGATTTAAAAGTAAATTTGGGTAGATATGCTACAACACAGGCTTACGATATGCATCAATGTTGTGATAGTGTGCTAGAGTACTTAATAGTTAATACAGGTGGACTGCCATTAGGACTCTAGAAGCATCATGCAATGGACGGGCTAGTCATAGTGTCTTAGGTGCCTTAACCAAATGGAACAAGACTATAAAAGTCAGATCTGTCAAACTTCTAACTTTTGCTATCGCAGTTAGACAAACTTGATTAGCTTACATAACTACCGAATAGTCTGGATGCATAAGACATGGAGCTAATATTCATTACTAGGTAGACAATCAAGTTCTATGAACTTAAATTACTGATAAAACTATAACTAACAATTGTAATTACTATTTAGCAATGGCATTCAGGCTGCAACAAGAAATGTAACAATGCAGATAAGAATCAATTCTCACAAAATAAATACCGATTACTCTACTGGGTAATATTTTAGTATTTTTAATAACAGTGCCATATGAGGAAATGGGATGCAAATGATGAAGAGGACAATAATCTAATGCTTTGGTAAAAGCGAGACAAAACTTACCAGAAGTGTACATATCAATTCCGTAAAAAAAAAGTGTACTCTCAAATTGTCAAAATAGACTATTTCCATGTAATTGGAGTGGAATCGCACATTTCTGTAGATACAGTGGCAGGCTGTTAGCATTGATCTAACGCAAAAGTTAATGTTACCTATGATGTTACCTTAACCATATCTGCAGCACACCGGTACGTTAGCTGAAATTTGTCGATACCATGTAACCCCTAAAAGATTTATGCCGGTTGAAACTAAGTGCAATAACCATGATATAGGGAAATGGGTTGTCGTCTGGATATTCTATGGAGTATAAAGGATAAGGCTTAAAGCGGCAATCGTTAGCCCTACTATTGATCAGTGACCTGAGCTGAAAAGAAAAAAGAAAGAATATTGAGCTTTTCTTTGACAACATTTCATAAGGAAGGAATAAAGTAAACTCCAACACTCATGAAGGCATGATTGCCTTCTAGACTTGCTATTCCTTCTTCATCTTCTTTTCTCCAATCGGTGTTGGAAATTCCATAAAAATCTTACCTATAATCTACTTTAAGGTCCTGTTTGTAAGAAAACTATGCACAGAAGGAACCCACTGATTATGTACAACGAGCGAGGTAGCCCGCACGTTTGCGCGGCTAGATTTGTTTCGGCATGTAGAGTTTATCTCTAACTCATAATCTATCTATAATATATCATACCGGATATTATCTCTAATATATTATATCAACCTTAGCATTTAATCTGAATTTCTAAAATTTTCTTTTAATCTAAGCTGCATAGATATTTTATTTTTTCTTTGATTTATTGAGAATTCCTTTGATTAATCTAGGCCGTTATAATTTGGTCCCACCATTGATCGAACGGCTAAAATAATCATATTATATCATCTTTAGTATTGAATCCGAAATTCTAATATTTTTCTTTTAATCTAAGCCGTTCGGCCGCACAAAAATTAGCAGCATAGATCTTTTTTTTCCCTTGATTTATGTGAGAATTTTTTGATTGATCTAGGCCGTTATAATTTGGTCCCACTCCCACCGTTGATCGAACGGCTGAAATAATCTGGGTGATGTGGACTAACGTGGTGGTTCCGTTTTCCTCTACTTTAATAAAATATATAGATATGGATAGATCGATGACAATGAGATGGGAACCCACTCCACTAATAATGCTTTATAAGCATCCAGTGGGAACCCGCCAATTAAGCAGCATGACAATCATATGGTGATATGGGGATCCATCTAACTGTGGAACAACCACAGGAACCTTGAAAGTGTTCTAGTTCCTACAGCTGCATCTAGCCAAAAAATTGATCACCAAATGAGGGAAAATATCAACTAAAAATCCATCCTTTTGCGTAGCCTTCGTGATTATATTATCGTTTAGGTAGAGTAAACAAATCCTTGTTTTGAATTAAGATGGGGTAGTGTGCTTTGTACAAGACATCACTCCCACAAGTCAGGGAAGAGGCACCCCCAAATCAATGTGACCATTTTGTGTTTAGTCGAGGCGATTTGGGCGGCGGCGGCGGCGAGCATCTGCCGTATGGTATGGCTACCGGCCCCAGAAGATTACACATAACAAGGAGACTGATACGAAGGTAAGCAGGAGCATTAGCAGCACGTACTTGAGATGGAGTAGTTGTGCTCGGGCGAGCCGAAGAGGAAGCAGTCGGCCCGGCGGACTTTGTCGCGGAAGGCCTCAACGGCGGGCGGGAAGCCGGCGCCGCCGTCGGTCTCGAGGTCGATGTTGAGCATCGGCAGGTCGGAGATGTCGACGTGTTCGACGCGCAGCCCCGGGATGGACTGCTCGCACACCTCCGAAGCTAATCAATCCGCAGCAGCGGCAGCGCGTGAGCACTGAGCACTGAGAGGCGGCGGGCGCAAGGGAAGGAGGAGAAGAAGAGGAAGCGGCGAGCGGCGAGCGGAGCGTACCGGCGCGGAGGAGGCCGCGGTTGTAGGAGGCCTTGCGGAGGGAGCCGCAGATGGCGGCGACGCGGAGGATGGGCTTCGCCGACGACGCCGCTACCTCCATGTCTCTTTCCGTTTGTATGCAAATGCAACTATGCAAGCAGGTGCTGTTCTGCCCCGGGGTTTGCGGTTTGGTTTGCCCCGGCTCGCTGCTCAATACTTGTATAGATAGATGGGGAAAATGCAGAGTGACGTTGTAAAGTTTTGACTGTCTTGAAAATGCCGTTATAAATGTGAAATAAGTCTAAATTCCTTAAAAAACATCATTGCTGATTTATTTTTCGAAAATGCTCCTGTGCGGACGTCCGACCTGCGTCGAACGCCCGCACGGCCCGATGGCCCAACACAGCGTGTCTCTCTTTCTCTCTCTCTTCTCTGCGCTGTGTGAACGCAACGTGGGCTTTTTCTTCCCTCTCTTTCTCATTCACAGCAGCCACACATAAAACTTCTTATCCCCCCCCTCTCTCTCTCTCTCTCTCTGCGCGCTGAAGCTAGCTCGCCGGTTGCCCCTCGCCGCTGCCTCCTCCTCAAGCTAGTTCACCGGCTGCCCCTCGCCGCCTCCTCCTCCTCTTCCTCCTCATGTTCCTATCTCTCTCTCTCTCTCTCTCTCTATCCCTCCCTCTATCTCTCTCTCACTCTCTGTACGCAGAAATAGAGGAGCTCATGTTGGAGCTCCTCTCTCTCTCTCTCTCTGTGCGTGGAGGATTTGATGATGGAGCTTCTCCTTCTCCTCATCTCTCTCTCTCCCCCTCTCTCTACCCCTCCATTCCTCTCCAATCTCTATACCTCTTCTCTTCTCTCTCTCAGATCTATCATGGAAGTGATGGTTCATGGAGAAAAATGTACAAAATGGTGGCTCATGAGGAAGATGTACAGTAGCAGGGGGATTGAACTGGTTTCTTTTTTGTTCCTGGTAAGATTTTTTTGCGTTTTGTTGGTGTTTTATTTCTGAAATTGTTTCAATAGGTGTGGGTAGTTGTTGCAGCACCCTTTTGTTCGGTGTTCTAGTAAGATTTGGGATTGTTTCAATAGGAAAGGACAGTTGTTGCAGCGTTGTTCTAGCAAGATTTTGACATTGTTGCACTAGGCTACAAGAATTGTTCCATCACGCAAGGATGATTGTTTCATTAGGCATTTATAATTGTTTCAGTTGGCATTTGTTTCATTAGACATTTCTCATTGTTTCAGTAGGCAATTTTCATTGTTTCACTAGGTCGAGTTCATTATTCAATGCCAAGTTCATTGTTTCGATAGTCATTTTCCATTGTTTCGATAGTCATTGTCCATTGTTTCAGTAGGCATTTCTCATTGTTTCAATAGGTCAAGTTCATTGTTTTAGTGCATTGTTTCGATAGACATTTTCTCATTGTTTCGATAGTCATTTTTCATTGTTTCAGTAGGCATTTCTCATTGTTTCAGTAGGTCGAGTTCATTGTTTCAGTGTGTCAAGTTCATTATTTCGATAGTCATTTTCCATTGTTTCAGTAGGCATTTTTCATTGTTTCAATATGTCAAGTTCATTGTTTCAGTGCATTGTTTCGATAGTTATTTTCTCATTGTTTCGATAGTCATTTTCTTATTGTTTCGATAGTCATTTTCTATTGTTTCAGTAGGCATTCTCATTGTTTCAATAGGTCAAGTTCATTGTTTCAGTGCAGTGTTTCGATAGTTATTTTCTCATTGTTTTGATAGCCATTTTCTTATTGTTTCGATAGTCGTTTTTCATTGTTTCAGTACGTATTTCTCATTGTTTCAGTAGGTTGAGTTCATTGTTTCAGCGTGGCAAGTTCATTGTTTCGATAGTCATTTTTTATTATTTCATTAGACATTTCTCATTGTTTCAATAGGCCAGGTTCATTGTTTCAGTGTGTCAAGTTCGTTGTTTCGATAGTCATTTTTCATTGTTTCATTAGTTAAGAGTGATTGTTCCCCTCTCTTATGGTCTCTTCCTTCCTCTTTCTATCACTTATGCAGTTTCCCTCTATCCTTTTTCTCCCCCTCGTATAGTTAATTTTTGGTTGTTTCGTAATGTTTTTAGTAGTCTCAGTTCATTGTTTCAATAGGTATTTTTCATTGTTTTAGTATGCTGAGTTCATTGTAAGATCTATATTCTCTTTTTTCACGAATCTGGTGTTACAATGAACTCCCGATTTTCGATTTTTATGGAAGCATCAAGCATTTTCGATTTTTCGTCGCACACGCGCATGCATGCAAACAGGGTGGCTTTCTCTCGTTTTTTTCGCGAGCGCCCGTGTGTTGGGCTGGGCCGAGGCAGCATCCGAGGCGCGTCGGACGTCCGTCCCCAAGTCCACGCCTTTATTTTTCCCCACGTTTCCTTTTAAATTTATAACCAAAATGTTATTCTTCCACTTCCTTCTCTCTTCCTAATTAGGAACAGAGTTAACTGAAACTACCCTCCCCACGGATGGTAGTTTTTCTTTTCAACTTGCCATTTTTTCATCCCTCCTCGACTCTTTTCCGATCTGCATTTTTGAGTTTCGGTTCATAGGAATACCCAAATAGAGAAAAGACTCAGAAGCGAGTGCACAACCAAGCACCTGTTTGTACTCCTCTTGACACTTCTTAGCCTCCCCCTCATTTTATATTTTCTAAAAATTTCAAAATGCACAAAAGTGTATGGTAGAACTTCATATTTTATGTCAACCATAAGTATTGACCTCGAGTCTTCTGTCAGTCTAAGGTCTTGTTTGTTCCGGCTTAAATTAAATTAAAGAGTAAAATACACGGATGGTCTCTAAACTATTAGTCGATTCTCATCTAGACCCCCATTCTTTAAAACTGTAGTTTTGAGTCCCTAATCTTTTTAAGTGGGTCCGCACCGGTCCAAATTTGCCACGTGACAGCCCTAGAGCTGATGTGGTGCTGACATGTCACATAAATTAGTTTTAAAATGAAATATGATTAAAAAAGCATAAAAATACGGAGAAATCATTTAAAATTCATTAAAAATGAAAAGCATTAAAATGTGGGGGAAATTATTTTTTAAAACAAATGAAAAATATAGGGAAACCATTAAAAACATATAGAAAATATCAAAAGAATCATTAAAATATGGAAAATCATTAAAAAATGGGTAAATCAATAAAAAAACATGGAAAATCATTTAAAAATCATAAACATATGAAAAAAATTAATAATATTATCAAAAGAAACATAAAGGCAGTGTGGTCGCCTTTAATCCCTCTATAATTGTAAGCGCAAGACCTCTAGCATTGTGTCGTATGGGAGCCTCAAGTGCTACTTTTTCCTTAAAAAAAATCATAATATTATCGAAAGAAACATAAAGGCAGTGTAGTCACCTTTAATCCCTCTATAGTTGTAAGCACAAGACCTCTAACATTGTGGCGTATGGGAGCCTCAAGTGCTACTTTTTTCTAATTTTTAATGAATTTTCTTAGTTGTTTTATGATTTCCCGTATTTTTATAATTTCTAAAAAAAATTAGCATTTTTTTGAATTTTTAAATAATTTATGTGACATGGACGGTCATGTCAGCGTCACGTCAGCTCCAGAGCTGTCATATGGCAGATTTGGACCGGATGAACCCACTTAAAAAGATTAGGAAACCAACGCTGTAATTTTAAAGAATAGGGACCTGGATGGGAATCGACTAATAGTTTAGGAACCGTCGGTGCATGTTACTCTAAATTAAATAAAAGTTTGTTATTTTATATAACCCAAATTAATGAAATGCTTTGTGGTTATTTTTGTGGGGTTTAAATATTTTCTTACAATTTTTTAAATTCTTTAATATATTCTTTGAGAGATTACAACTTTTTTTTCATATTAAAGTTTTCAACAACTTTAAACTTAAACAAACAAGCCTATACGTCACATCGTAGGAGTTCAATCCTTGCTCATAGCCCAATGCTCATTGGATGGTTTGACTGTTATCAAGTACAGCAGGCATGGTTGAGTCATCTGATGAAGCAAGCTTTCGACACCTACTACCATACGTATGTTGTCACTTGTGAGTGGGTGACTAGGTGGTTGTGAATTGTTTGTATCTTGAATGGCTGACCATGTGACTTGCCTTCCATCAATCTCCTAGCACTGCCAAACTGGTAAACTTGGTTATGAATTGTTTTATTTCAAGGATGGCTTATGATGATGGAATATTTTGGTTCTATTTTTTCGAAAAATATGTCTCTAATTATAATATAAAAGGTTAAGAACCCATAAAAATGCTCAGAAAATGTGAAAAAAATATTTTATATATTTTTTAGATTTTGAGAAAATAAACACGTAGAGTCTCAAAGAAATGACTATGAATTGTTACAAAGTATGACATATAAAATGATAGATTTCTGAATTATAATTAGGATCATATTATACACCTAAAAACATATTCTCTAATTAGCACTATTTTATTTGGGTTTGTTTGGCTATGTCATAATGATATTTTATTTTTTACGAGATGATTTTAAGGGGAGCGAGCCCATTGGTTAAAAGACATTGGATGTTGATAAAATGAGGACAGCATAAGGATCATTTTGGAGCATGCCTATGGAAGTGATGGCAACAAAATTCTTTGATGATCATAGTACATGTGGTTTCAAGGTCAATGAGGCTTTTTGGTTGGATGGAGAGCAACAAGAGGGGTTCATGAAGGAGATAAAGAAGAACCTGGCGCTGTTAGAGGCACAACTCTATGGAAAGATGTTCTTCTCAGGTGACTCCATCTGTTACCTCGACTTTGTCGCCTGTAACTTCTAGCTTATTGGTTTAGCGTGGTAGAGGAAGCGACTGGATTGAGCTTGGTGAGTATTTATTCCGTGCGGAGTGTCCAGCCGCGCGTGCAGGTCATCGTGAATAGTCTTGGGAATTGGGCCCTGCTTTTTTCGGTCAGTCCGAGCACGACACGATTTTGTGGGCCCAAAGCACGACACGACACGAAATAATTGGAGCCGTGCCGGCCCGGCCCGAATTGCGTGCCGTGCCAGGCCTGAGAAGCCAGCACGACGGGCCGCCCGGCACGGCCCGACCTGAGGCACAAATCAGTAATTTGTGTTTTTTATGGTTTTTCGTTGCTCGTATGAATTTTGATTCTACATGAAAGTTGTAGATAATTTCGAGACTCATCTTTTTCATATATAAAACTTTTTAATTTGAGCAATGCATGAAATTATAAAAAATATTTAGTGTGCCGTCTGTTTTAGAACACACCTCACACATTTCGGTAATTTAAATTTTTCGAGATATTCCGCTGCACAAATGAATTTAACTTCTACACTAAAGTTGTAGATACTTTATATATGCATATTTTTTTTATAGATAACATTTTCATTTGAGCAATGCATGGATTTATAAAAATTATTTTGTGCGCCGGCTGTTTTAGAACCCACATCACCCATTTCGGTAATTCATATGTTTCGAGATACTCGACTGCTCAGATGAATTTATGTTCTACATGAAAGTTGTATAGAATGTCGAGACGCATCATTTTTGTATAGACAAATTTTTCATTTGAGCAACGTAAAAAAATTTTTAAAAAACATTTATCTCTCTGTTTTGTCGGACATGCCGTGCTCGGGCCGGCCCGGCCCTCTCACGGCCCGTTGTGCTGTTGGGCCGTGTCGTGCCTGGCTTTTGGCAGTCCGTGCCGGCCCATCATGGCCTGAAGTGTTGACCGGGCCATGCCGGCCCATTGCATAGCGTCCCGAGGCACAACGGGCCTGTGCCATGCCGGCCTGGCACGACCCAATTCCCAAGACTAATTGTGAACGTTGAGTCACTTTCTTATGCACATGAGGAATCACCCCTGTTCCAATAGTTCACCCACCAACATGAAAGTTCAACTTAACCCGTCTTACGGCATGACAGAACAACACAAATCATCAGACTACCCGCAACTAAACCGGCCATCGAAGAGGGCCTATAACAATATTTTGCCCCAATTGAACATCACAAAACATGGAAGACTACAACCGAAGCTCAGGTTGCATAACTCAGCTTGGTCTACTATGCAAGGTTCCTTGGTATTTACTTGTGGAGGAGTCTGTCTTGGATCGCCATCTTAATTTCTTGCCCTTTGCAACGCTGGTGATGGATGATCTGTTACTATCATCATCAAATACTAACATCCATAGTCAAGCAAATAGACGTGCGAGACTAGTAGTATTTGTTTTGTCATCACTTATGAGTCATAGTGATTTAGCGATGGCTGCTTTACTAAACTAGCAATTGTTAAGACAGACACCTGCGCTAACAAGTGTTAACCGCCATTGGATAGAGACCTCGGTCGGCAACCGTGATTTAGTAATTTTATCTTTAAAGAACATAAATAGTAATGAACCGAACATCGTTCAACGGATGAGGTGTGTCAAGTCAACTAGATATAATAATTCTAATTTAAGTTTTTGTGTACGGTGAGGAGAAAATGAAAGGAGGAAGATAAAACTAACTAGTAACTTATAATATTCTAAAACAAATTATAAGGTATGCACGTAGTTACATGTGGACTTATATTAATTAAAGACAACATTGGTTAGTAAAATGGAGAGGTTTATTTACCTTGCCGTCACCATTGACGGCTTTTTACTCTGCTACTCTATACCCACCCTCTATTTCACTATTAGAGTGTCCCTCTATCCTTCCCTCTAAATTTTCTTCAACTTTACACTGCACTCTAAAAGATTCCTTTTTGACATCAGACACTTTATCCAGAGCTACAGTATTATAGAGTGCCTGCTACGGATGCTACTAGCCAGCAAGTTTACAGAGCCGGAAATACTACGGAAACAGTCAAACAGAGAACGAGCTGGTAGCCTGTGATACTAGGGACTGCAGGGAGTAGTGGAGTATACCACTATACCAGTGGCAGAGTAGTAGGAGTTGTCCAAACAGTAGGCTCTGCAGAAACGGAGCACGCGAGAGAGCCTGCAGAATGGAGATGGAGAAAACTCGAGCTGCAGGCCACGAGGAAGACTACTGCACCAGCTTTTTGCAGCTCTGTTCTCCTCCATTACAAGCATGAAGCAGCTAGCTCGCACTGTTCCTCTTTCTCCAAGCTAGCTTTCGCTGCCTTTTGACCCTGGAGCTGCCGTCGAGGCGAAGCGGACTGTGCACGGCAGGGTAGTAGGCAGAGAGAGCGCATGGCAGCCAATGGGGAGGGGTCACATGGATTCTCTAGGCGCAGTGCATGCCCCCATGGCCATGGCCGCGCGTGGAAGAAGCTGCAGCTGCCTATGCCTGTGCCCAAGAAATCGCCCGTCTGCTGCATTCACAATGACCAGGGCACTATAGATTCGTTCTGGTTCTTTTCGGACACAGCTTCCTGCGTCTGTAGCTGTATATTCAACGAGTGATCATGAAGCATGCATGTTTCCTTCATCTCAATCAACAGATAGCTCCTTTTTTTACCCGGACATCATGCTGCATGCATCAAGGCTTTACCAAGCACCTGTAGACCATTGATCCAAGAGATGGTTGAAGCATTGGAAATCTTTAATCTGGTCTGAACTCGAAAGCAAGAAGCTACACAAATGCAGTGGGTGTTGAGGACGAACGGTTGCCCGGGTCGAAACGGAAAGCAGCACCCATTTCTGGGGGGAAGAACAGGAGAAACCGCCAAGCAAGCGACATTTTCCGCCGCTGCAAATCAAAAGATGCCATCAGCAACTCGTCTTTCCTAAGCTGCATTTGACCGCTCCAAAGCTGGAGTCTGCAGATGCTGCAGTCACGTTGATGCGCCTACGTGTCGGCCAAAACGCTTCTCGGGCCCACCGGTCAGCCTGACGGGAACCCTGATCTGACGCGAGGCCGAAGGCGAAAAGCGGAGCAGTCCCGATTGGACGTCTCGGGATGCCTCGATCCCAGCGTCCGATGGCGCCAACGGACGGTGGTGATCGCCCCCCTCCCCCTGGTCTCCCGCTCTATAAATAAATCCGACCAATCCATTTCTCTCCCACTCAAAGCCTACAAGCTCGGATTTTTTAACCTCGCTGTCGCTGGAGTGCTAGTAGAGCCAAGAATCGCAGCTATTTTACTATTCATTCTAGTGATTCTACTGCTCACCTGGGAGTTGGGACTAGGGAGTGTGCTTCTGCTTCGTATAAAAACCTTGAGCTGCGCGTGGTTGGCCGCGGCGATGGCCGACGAGGCGGCGCCGCAGGCCGAGCTGATCGCGCCAGCGCCCGTGTCGCAGCTGACGCCGCCGCCGCGGAAGCCGCGCGGGCGGCCGCCGGGTCGAAGAACAAGCCCAAGCCGCCGGTGGTCGTGACGCGGGAGAGCGAGGCGGCGATGCGCCCCGTCGTGCTGGAGCTCGCCGCGGGCTGCGATGTGGCCGCCGCCGTCGCCGCGTTCGCGCGCCGCCGCCGCGTCGGCGTCTCGGTGCTCTGCGGGCGCGGCGCAGTCTCCGCCGTCACGCTGCGGCTGCCCACCTCGCCGGCGACCGCGTCCACGGTCACGCTGCACGGCCGGTTCGAGATACTGTCCCTCTCCGGGACGGTGCTTCCGTCCGCCGCCGGCGAAGGGGCCGTGCCGCCGCCCTTCTCCGTGTCGCTGGCCGGCGCCGGCGGGCAGGTCATCGGCGGCACGCTCGCCGGCGAGATGACGGCAGCGGACGGCGTGGTGGTTGTGGCCGCCACGTTCGGGAACGCCGAGGTGCACCGGTTGCCTGCGGCTGAGGCCGACGAGGAGGCGGAGCGCGAAGGCCGCGGTGATCGTATGGAGGGGAGGCGCGTGCAGCAGCAGCAGCAGGTGGTGGCGCTGGCGGCGAGCGCCGGCGAGATGGGCCTGCAGGTTGGCTACGGTAGCTTCGTTGGGATGCAGGCCGGTGGTGCGGATGGTGGCCCGGTGGGCCACCACCCGCAGCAGGCTGAGATGGTTTTGTGGACCCCTTCTCCAGCGTCACGCGGCCCGGCCCACCCTTCTCCCGCTCATTACTAGCATCATCAGCTATTCTGCATGCATGGCATGTGCAGATTGTATACGTATTAAGGCTTAAGCAGACCTGCTGCCTTCTGATGTTGTGGTTGGTGTTCATTGGCCTCTAACCTCAGTACTTCACCACTAATTAGGTCGGAATGAACTTTGTGATCGAGCTAGTATGTTTGTTGCGAGTACTGTACTACCAACGAGGTTGTATCTGATTTATGTGGAGCACATAAATGTGCTTGCATCTTGTCAAAAGCAAACGTATGGTTTGCATGCGTGCTAGGTGAATATTTTGAGAGAATTAGAGAAACTCCTTTAATTAACATGCATGGAGATCGATCGATCTGACATTCTGACGTGATTTTTTGGGGATGAAGGGCATGATCGATCGTATGGTGTGTCATGCACGCGTATTGCCACAACGGCCGGCGACGGCGTACTTTCGGTGAGAGAATCACTGAATCAGAGCGCAAAATCTTACTCGATGCAGTGCGAATGATGCTGTTCCTTGCTGGTCAGACAGGATCATCGATCCTTGAGTTGGAAACTGGTATGGATCGATCAAATGCTTTCCGTCTCCAGGCACTCAAATACTTGTACTCCGTGAGAACGATATGGCTAGCTAGCTAGCTACTAGGAGCATATTCAAAAGTATACTAATCAACTACAGTACTTTTATAAAAAATAACATGTCTGGTGATTAGCAAAAGTGCAAGAAGAAAAATACTCTGGTTCCACAATAATCACTGCTGGGTGCTAATCGAACGGGGACGGAACGGGATGCATGTGTTGGGGTCGGGACTGTAGTAGGAGTAGCTGCGAAGCACGACAATAAAGAGAAGATACTGCATGTGTGCGCTTCAGTACGCATACTGTATTTTTCTCGGGAAGCCGCGAAATTGTGGAGTTCCCGATGACGCCCATGCAAAGCCTAGCCCAAGCTGTAGCCCGTAGCATATGCGAGCGGAGAGCAGACTGCAGTTTTCACTTTTCGGTACTGCTTCCAGGCCTCCACTGGCTGCTCCGCGTATATATATATACGGAATCTACTACTTGTACTATACTTTAGCTGGAGTAGTACGTACCGTACGTATAGAAGACATGACACACTTGTATTATACGGCTATACGTACCTCATCCGAGCGTCGTCATCTTTTTCATCTTCGACAAGCTTACTACCGTTGGATCCGAGCTCCTCTACCATCGCCATCGTCGGATTTGAGCTCCCCCATCATCGTCGTCATCGGATCCAACCTCTCCCTCATTGTCGTTGATAGATTTGGGCATCCCGCCGTTGTCGCCGTCTCGTTAGCCTTTCCACATTCATTGTCAATGGATCCAACCTTCCCCATCGTCGCTGTCGCTGGATTCAGCCTTCCTCCTCGTCCATGTTGTCGAATTTGGGTGGTTGCATGCGTCCCAAGATGCTCTTGCTGTGCTTGTACGAGCTTGCTCCTAGATAAACGGAGTCACGTCATGTTTCTTGAGGCCTGGCCGCAACAGTGTTTTTCACTGCCCTAATAAACCTCGCTTTTGGCTGGTGTGCAGGTAAAGCGCATGATACCTACATCATGTGAACCTCACCGAGCTGAAGTTATATAACCAATCACACACTAAGAGCATCTTCAAGTAAAGTTTCAAATGTACACTCCGTAACACTATTCACTACACACACTATCTATCACCATAAAATTACACTCTTCTCAGGTACGATCAATTTGCACACACTTTATTTGACCGTTCAGCTACGGATGCTCGCCGCGTCAAGCTAGCGCTGCCGCTTCACTCGCAAGAACATCTATTTTTTTACGGTGCGCGCGAGAGGCCAGGCCTGCCATGCATGCATGCATGGAGGCACGGGCCTAGTTTGTTTCAGATTAATGTTGAGTTGCATTTTACTGTAGCAAATTTGTAACCCTATCAAAAAACGATTTGAAGAATTCAAAAAATTATGAAAAAAATTATTTTACGAACTCTAAGGAAGAACTATTTAAAACCAAAAAAAATGACTACAAAATATTACACCATTTGACTTATACAAAAATAACAAACTTTAATTTAATTTAATTTAATCTGAAACAAACAAGGCCGGACTCGCAGTGGGACGCTCGCTGCTGCGTCGCAAGCATGCATGCTCTCATGTACGGGCCGTCGTCCCGGTGCGGCCGAGTCTTTTGCGTCGCATTGCAAGTAACCTTTCATCTCCTGCAGGGCATGCATTCATGCCCACACCGTTGCAGTACTGTCGTCTTGGTTGGGTCGGACCACCACCTTGCCCAAAGGCCAAAGCCCCGCGCGCGCGCGTCCCGAGCGTGCTTGCAATCTGTCTGCTGGTTGTGGTCAGGCGAGACGAGATGCGGTGCGGTGCGGCCTCGCCAATTGGACCGAATTGGCCTATGCAAAGGCCACCACACCCTGAGCTCGCGCTACGGTACGAAGGCCCAATGACTATCAGCCCTGCAGCCCCACTCCCCGTTCACCTCGGTCCCCTCCTACTCCTGCTATCCTGCCGAGCACTATAAAGAAAAAAAAGAAAGAAGTCCAATTTACCTCCCTTAACTATTGCAGAAGTTTATTTTTCCTCCCTCAACTCATTTGTGGCCGTTCGATGCAAGATTGGAGGGGCAGATCTCACCCATTTAACACAGAGGGAGGAAAAATGAGCTTTTTCGATAGTTGAGGAAGGCAACGTGGACTTCTTCCAAGAAAAAATAATAATTTCGTTGACAGAGAACAATTTCGTCAGCCCAGAACAACAGATGAGAACAATGCAATAATTTCGTCGGCCCAGAAATTAACCGACGAAATTAAGCACACCACCCCCGCCGCATCGTTTTGAAAATTCCATGCCTACAATTTTATCGGTCATGGTCGACGAAACTGTATAATTTTTATTAACTAGCAAGCGTGCACGTGCAAAGCATGTCAGAGCAATACTGATATCAATAATTTATAGAAAAAGTAACATTTAGGACACATACAATTTTTTCTATTTGTCTACATTTATATCTATATGTAGCAGGTTTAGGAGCATTCCTTATTGCATTGGTTGTTTCATTCTGCTGATATTAACGTGGCTCATCTCATGAAACATCTGAACAAGCAAAATTAATCAAGATATAGATTAATTAACGGGTGCAATAACATGCAAACAATTATTTTTTATTAACAGATCAATTTTGTACATGGATGTACGCATAAATATATGTGACACTTACTCATTTATTTAAAAGTAGCGATGCGTTCTCTCGATGGGCCGGTTAGGTTGTAAATTGTAGTTATATATGTGCATCACAATTGTTATTTACCGTGCTACAAGTTTAATTAACAGGTTGTATACGTCCGCACGCATTGACATGGAGGGGAGGATACTGAAGCGTATTCTTAAAAGAGCTACGTGATACTCCTACTTCTATACGGAGTCCTGAATTTATTTCACCGTCCGGTCCGGACAGACGTTTCATATGTATGAGTATGTATGATTGGGGCGTACGTGCCTGCCCCCGCCTTATTTATAGTGTATTGTGCTAGTCCATTAGTTCTAGTCTAGGAAGAATTATGAAAAATTATTAAGAAGATTTATAATGGGAGAATAAAAATTAATCTCGTGTATATATGGGCAGGAGTCCATGCATGGTCTCTACGAGTGTTAGTCTGTTAGTTCTAGTCTAGAAAGAATTAGAAAAAATTAAGAAGTTTTATAATGGGAGAATAAAAATTAATCCCACATATATGTTTATATGGGAAAGAGCCCGTGGTCTATACGTATCGAGTTGTGGGCAAGAGTCCGTGATCTATACGTATCGAGTCAAGAGTCAGTGGTCTATACGTATCGAGTCAAGAGTCCGTGGTCTCTACGTATATGTATATATGGGTAAGGGCAAAAGTCCTTGGTCTATACGTATTGAGTTGTGGGCAAGAGTCCGTGGTCTATACGTATCGAGTCAAGAGTCTGCGGTCTATACTTATCTAGTCAATAGTCTGTGGTCTCTATGTATATGTATATATGGGCAAGAGTCCGTGATCTATACGTATCGAGTTATGCGCAAGAGTATGTGGTCTATACGTATCGAGCCAAGAGTCCGTGGTATATACGTATCGAGTCAAGAGTCCATGGTCTCTACGTATATGTATATATGGGTAAGAGTCCGTGGTCTATACGTATCGAGTTATGGGCAAGAGTCCGTGGTCTATACGTATCGAGTCAAGAGTCCGTGCTCTATACTTGATAGCAAACTTTGAAAAATTATGACTGTTGGATGATGGATTGAGAAAATAGACGGATGTTGTCGGTGTAATAAATACCAGGGTGCAAAGAGTCCTGTAAAGATCAAGCGGGCCCCACGCGTCGGTGGCGACAAGGCCCCAAAGCGTGGCGAGCCCCTCGAGGCGCCAGCGAGGGCCCCACACGTCGGTGGGCGATCGACCCAGCGTGGGCGAGCCCCACGGCGATCAAGCGGGTCCCACGCGTCGGCGGCGACAAGGCCCAGCCGAGCGGGCGAAGCCCTCAGTATGCGCCGGCGAGGGCCCCACACGCCAAAGGGCGATCGACCCCAGCGTGGGGCGAGCCCCACGGCGTATCAAGCGGGTCCCACGCGTCGTAGCGACAAGGCCCCACTTCGTTGGCGAGCCCTTAGAAGACTAGGCGAGGCCCCACACGCCGGTGCGACAGTCCCGGTGCAGCGGCGAGCCCATCGAAGCGCCGGCGAGGGCCCCACGCACCAGTGGCGTGGCGAGCCCTCGGCGCAAGATAGGCTCCCCACCGCTGCGGGCCCGTGGCGAAGCGTTGCGGAAGGAGTCTTCCGGACGAAGGCTCTCCATGCTGCGAAGGACGAGCGTATTTAATGCGACATCACGCGCGGATAGACAACAAGAAATGATTACCGCTACAATGACCCTGCAGTCTCGAGCGCACATCACATCATGCAAGAAGAATTGACCGTGAGAGAAGGTTTGCTTGAGATGGCCGCCCGAGTTAGGAGGAGCAGGTGGCCCCACCCGCACCTCACCGGCAGGATCACTGCAAGGGTGGCCACTTATGGCACGCGAGGCGCGCGCCGCGGTGTAGGCGGCGACGTGTTTCGTCTCTCTGTCGTGTCTCGTCGATGTACTAAGAATCAGATCGCCCTACCCTGGCTCTCTCCGCCAGCCAAAGCTTGTATAAAAGGAGAGGAGAGAGAGGGAAGAGGGTACGTTGCACTAGCGTACGTGCATTCGAAACATTCTGTAAACACATTCCATTCAACCACAACAACAAGAGAGCTAAGACTCAGCAGGAGTAGGACTATTACCCGCAAGGGGGTCCGAACCTGGGTAATCCCCGTGTGTTGCTTCTCGCCGCGTCCCAAGCTCAATCGAACTGAGCGCGGCTGATAGGCTAGCAGGATAGAAATCTGACCAGGGGTGTGATCCGCAGTGGTTGAGCGGTGAACACGCCGTCAGATGTAATTTGTAGTTAGATCTAGGCCAACTGCTCAGTTATAGAGTAGTTTAGATTTAGATGTACTTTCGTCTATTCCTACCGACAAAATAAGATTTTAAAAAGTTCAACCTTTGTGTCGATCTGTGTACGTATATGTTTTCCCTTGAGACGAGAATTACACTGAGAAAACATGCATAGAACGGTCCAATTGAAATTAAATCTCGTACACGCACCATCGTATCCATCCGGAGCTAGCCGCAATAAGTCTAGTCAACGCTTGCTTAAATTAATTACGTATATAGTGGGGTAATCCCACCATTCATGTGACTAGATTGTTTATGACCTTGTCTTGGCGTGATCATACAGATTCAAAAACATGGTTCGATCGTACGTAAGCTTTTAAGACTTTAGGTCCTGTTCTTTTAAACTGATCTGAACGATTGAAATGACTGAATTTCGATAGCTTCTCGAGGTAGTCTCGAGACTCAGATCCATTTTATTTGACTTGATTTTTAAAGCGTTAGAACCCACCTTCAAAATAGTGAAAAATCAAACTAATAAAACTCAAGACATATGTCTTTTTAAAATATAGATAAGTCATTAAGTTTGGAGTGCTCGCGGAGTGAAACCCAAATTAATTAACATGAAGCTATAATTTTTATGTGTGTCCGTGTCCACTCCTGATTATATTAGTTTAGTCAATGAAAAGTGACATGATAGATTGCAAGAGTACCACGCATAAAATATGGATGCAATTCGTCGGTAGACAATCATCCATGCAGCTTGTTCCAAGTAGTTGGTCTATGTATATACGGTTCTTTCAAATAAATCTCGATCCTTGTAATTAATATTATTAACTAGTTACATTACATCTTGCCTGTAGAACAGTCACTCGATCTGGAAGAACAAGTACACCGCATACATCTATAAATAGTACATAGCCGAGTGGCTCGGCCCGCCTGGGCACGTGGCTCTTTTCTGCCCCCGCGGTGGCCACGTCATCCCGAAATCACGCGCCGTCGGATTCGGCCCAAGCGGTAGGATGATCAGCCAGGGGGATGTTTTTGCAGAAAACCCCCCAGACTTTTTGTTTATCAACCCGCGCTCCGAACCCTCCGATCCCTAGCGATGCCGGCCCCGCTTCCCTGGCTGTGCGCCTACCCTCCCCACCGCCTCTCATCCCTAACCTCCTCCCCCATCTCCTCCTTCGCCTCCTCTCCCCTCGGTCCCGCCGCCTCCCCCGCGAGGCTGCAGCGGCCGTCGCCGCTGCCATTTCGTCCTCCCCGGCGACGTCCTGCCCTCCTCCCCCATCTCCTCCTTCGCTTCCTCTCCCCTCGGCGCCACCTCTCCGGCTGAGGTCGCCCCGGCTGAGGTCGCCCAAAGCCGGTCTCCGCTCCGGGACCTGCGGGTGGAGCTGGGCCTTCTCCTCTCCCGCGCCGTCGTGCGCGGGGCCGAGCTCGACGTCGCCACGCTCAATACCGCCACCGCTGCCTCCTTATCGCCTTCCTCCACTGCTCCCCGCCGCCTCTTTCCTCATCCCCTTCCTCCGTTTCTTCCGGTGCCGCTTTCGGGGTTCCCGCAACGGCGCGACATCGGTTGGCCCCGGAGAGAGCGGATCTGGCGACGTTGGCTTCGCGGAGGACGGATCCGGTGATGGCGGCCCCAGCCAGGTCAGGATCGCACTCTCTCACAATCCATTCATTCCATCGGCGCCTCCGCTTCCCACACCCTGTCGAAACCCACGATATATCAATCAATATTGCGTTTTAAGCTCTTCGTTATTGCGTTTTAAGCAGAGCATTGAAGATCTGAAATCCAAATTGCAGGACATTGCTCGAGAGAAATCGTTTCTGAAATCATGGTTTTCAGATTTGGAGCACGTCGTGGAGCGAGGAAGGGGCATTTTGCCCGAGTAAACGAGTTCTGCCAGGAAGTTTCATAGTTAGCATTTAGCAAAATAGCAACATAAAATTATTCTGCATATAGCATCATGCAGAATTAAGAGATCCAACCATAGATCAGTTACCTTCCTTGGCTGATTCCTTCCTTGAAGATGGGTGATCCCATGTTGATGATGTACTGATGTCGTGTGAGATATTTGCACTGAACGTGTTACTTTGGAACTAAAATGGCCCTGAATTTTCATGCATAGCATACCTTGATTCTTTGCACGGCTATCTAGATCACTCCCAGCAATGCTACATCTGATATCTCTTGCAAGAGTTGGGCCTTATGTTTTCTGCACAGAATTTGTTTTGGCATGGTTCTGTGAGTGGTAAATGTGCGAGGAACAGTTGGTGGTTGAAAGTAAGCAAAGCTTAGTACAATGCTTAAGCTTTATTTCTAAACTTGACAAGCTTAAGCATAAATGTGGTTTTCAAACGCCAATAAAGTGAAGCATGAACCCTGGGCATAATTCCCTACAGAGTACAGACCAACCCCTTGGAGTGCAAACAAATTTTCCAAAATTCAAAACCAGTCAATATTGATTGATATATCTACAGGCAAACAGACAAGTTTGGATTTCAGTTTTAAATTTTGAGAAACAAAATTTGCGTTTTGAGCTCTTTGTTATTGTTTGCC
Source organism: Raddia guianensis (assembly GCA_036346415.1). Taxonomy (NCBI): domain Eukaryota; kingdom Viridiplantae; phylum Streptophyta; class Magnoliopsida; order Poales; family Poaceae; genus Raddia; species Raddia guianensis. Next base: position 74,976,996 of record CM070534.1, read on the forward strand.
AGATGCCTCCTATATACTGAAATTTGTAACTATCTACATCATTGTTTGCCAGATGCCTCCTATATACTGAAATTTGTAACTATCTACAAAATTTGCGTTCTAAGCTCTTCGTTATTGTTTGCCAGATGCCTCCTATATACTGAAATTTGTAACTATCTACATCATTGTTTGACTGAGGGACTTTTTTTATTTACCTATATTAGGTGTAGCGGATTAGTAGTATCGTCTGGAAAGTGTTATTGCTTTGAAATTATTCTGTTTAGTATACTATTTGTAATGCACCATATTGTCCAAGTTATTTTACTCCGTCCTTGCAGCTTTTTCGCACCAACAAGTTTGCGCGACTTAACCAGTAGCTTCATGTGTTGGGCCGGCGTTTATTTTAACTCCCAGTTGAAAGATTAGGTTTTCCGGTCGTAAGGTTAAAGGTGAATTCGTTAGGGATACAAGCCTTTCTTACTAATTGGTAGTTTATAATGCACAGACCATACAAAAATATGCTCTCATTCTTCTATTGTTGGAGTCCCTGTTGCATTGTAGGCTAATATAAGTACATAGATTTGCATTGGTTTCAGTTCGGCTGACAAAAAAACTTCACTCATATGGGTGAATACTTCGCTCGATGTATCTTTGTATATAGTATTTTGACAATATTTTTTAGGATGTTATGGTACCTGTCTTTATTGTTTACAAACAAGTTTTTTGATTGATCTTTTTATTTTCATAGGTTGATTTTGTTTTATTAATTCACCTCTCCCCTAAGGATTATCAAGCCGTCGCCTACAAATTATTTACGATGTCAAGTTGTCAACCATCTGACAAGTAGCTGCAAAATACTCTTCTTCAAGGCCCTGTGCATAGCTATTTTTTTTCTTTTCTAAAAGATGTGTGGTTTTCACAAAAACAACTCTGGATGAATAGTTACCGTATTGTAGAAAAAAAAATTCCTAAAGTTACAATGTTTGTGTTTACATTCTCATTAATTGTTTCACCCCTGTAGATACATGTAAGCTAGCCATCAGCCTTTTCAGTATCCGCTTATCCTTCCCCTACAATGTAGGTTCAACCATGCATTGGCCTACACAGCGACGGCTTCTTTTTGTTTGCAGGTCCAGGTGATGAGGAGCCAGATGATGAGTGGCCTGACAAAAGTATAAAGTATGATCCCTGCCTTTTAATCACTGTATTTGGTTTTATTTTGTTTTCAATGTATCATGTGATATGTTATAGGACTATAATGGTATACTTTATTTACATAGCAACATACACGATGGACAATAGGCATGTCCACTGTCGAAAGGCATACCGTGGCCATCGCAAAGCAAGAGAATAATCAAGTTTCAGAATATGGCTTTTGTGCCAGCTTCAATAGTCAAGTTGCCTGCCTCAATTAAGGCCTTCATGGACTTTCTCACATAACTGAAATTCTCTTCCAAAATATATTGGGAGTTTTAGCACTGACAATCTCATCAGGACGTTAGATTTTGTTCGTTACATTTTGTAATGTGTAATAGTATTATTGTACATAGGAAGCCCGCAAAATATCATGTATGTAGCTTTGCGTACAGGTTTGCTTCTAGCCAGGTTGTATAGTTGCATTTGCGTTTAAGTTATGATGCATGCATGCATATGCATACTTTGGTGGAGTAAAGTAAGACAAAGATTGAGGAGAAACCTCAATTGGCACGTAGCTTTTGCTAGGGCTAGAAATAATTAATTTGTATTTGTCTAAGCTAATGCATAATGCCTAGCTCTCTCTGTGCATAGGCCATGTAAATGATAAAATGTGCAATGTTGTGCAACATCCTAAATTTTTTAACACTCCCCTCAAGTTCATGCCTTGGTTTTCTTGGGCTATGTTGAACTATATTCAGTAAGATATAAAAATCAGAGTATTTGGGCTATGTCGATGGTTTTTTACTTGATTTTCTTCCATCTTATCTGATCTATGATTAAACATTGTGTATCTGTTTTTTTTGTTGACAAGGCATATAGAAATACATAACCAGATGACCACCATAATCGACCTTCGAACCGGCGGGCCATGGGCCCGCTTATTCAACTAGTTATACTACAAATATGGCTATATACGCGGGCACTTGGCCAAATAGGGAACTCTACGCATGCATGCAAGTTGTCGATAATTACTTGAATCAGTCGCCGATCAATGGCGTAATTATTTTTCCAGTTATTCCAAATAATTACGTGCCATGCACTTTTTTTTTAGACGTGCCACGCACTAGTTGTTGGAAATATTAGAAATTTTCTCAATATTTTAATCCACAAAATTATTATGTAAAGTATGACTAAATACAAGCACATTTCCAGTTCAATGCTATAATTAGTACTAGATATGAAAATATCTATCTCATACACAAGGCAAAAAGAACTGAAAAACAAGTAGCAAATCACAAGGTATAAGAAAGTATACTCTTGAGAGTCGGAGCCGCAGCCACTACAAGCATAGGCGCGGGCGCAGGCGAAGGAATGACTTGCACATTCTCAGCCGCCATGATGGTTGATGTAGACGATCATAGGTTGTCGCAGAGAGAAGATCGTTGATGCAGTGGAGGTGTTGTTGCAGTCAATCGTTGATGCAGTGTAGACGATCGGTCTCGGTCGCCGTGTAGTCGGTCACCAGCCACCGCGCGCTTAGTCAATGAAGAACAGGAGCAGTTGCGCAAAGGTGCGCTCCTCAAAAACCTTATCGGCCTCCTATCCTGTGCAGAATCACCAGGAGGTCGAAGGCTCGGAGGCCTGCTCACCCTGTTCGCCTGTGCTCGCAAGGAACAGAGCCGGAGAAGCATACGAGCAGCACAACAGCGGAACTTTTCGAAGGAGAAGATGTGTCCTTGAGAGCAAGGGTATTTTACATAAAGCAAGGTACGCATGCTTTTATAGGTACCAGGAAGAGAAGATTCGTCGAACCTGAACGCCATCAAGCACTGGTAACGGACGTCGTCAATCTGACCATTAAGTCATCGGTTTCGTAACGGATGTCATCAATCTAGCCATTAAGTCGTCGGTTACGTAACGGACGTCATTTACTACCAGTCATCAACCACGTCGGTTACTGGTACTAAAAGAGATCAAACAATTATCAGAAACGGCAAAACGCTCCACATCCGCGCAGCGCGCACGTCACGTCTAGTCACGACATGACTTGGCTTAGCGCGCGCGCGTGGCAATCCCTTTTCCTTTTCTAATCTCGCAATTGAGAGACACATGACCCAACTATTTAAGTTGGTCAATCCCTCTTTCAATTTCCCATATGATACTAATACCTTTACTAGTCCTAGTATTGCACATGGGCCTTGGAAATAATTAAATTAAATGGGCTCAACCCAATTAATCAAACACTAGTCCACTACTAGCTAGTAGTAGTAGCTAGTACCCCATGCATACTACTACTAGTGATTAATAATTACTCCATATATGGAGATTAAAAACATGCACGTACTTAATTAATTGGACGTGATTAATTAAGGAGAAATCAAGTCCCCGGCCGGGTGTTGATTGACCGGTGCGAGTGAACTGAGCAGGATGGAGTGAGCTAGCTAGCCAGCAGGATGTGTAGTTAACGCGTAGCTACTACCTGCACCAGTCGTTGCAGTTGTCGGTCTTGCAGCGCTGGTAGCACACGCCCCACTGGAAGAGGTTGTTGACGAGGCACTTCACCCGGCACGTCGCCTCGCAGATCTGGCAGTCGATGCTGCTTGCCAGCTTCCGCACGCTGCTCCCGCCGCCTCTGCCCGCGCCGCCGCGGGTGCCGTTGCCGCCGCCGCCGCCCGCCCGCTCGATCGTCGAGGGGTGCTCGGGCTCCGGCGACAGGAGCCCCACGGCGGCCGGCAGCAGAAGCAGCGCCACGCACACGGCGGCGCCGGCCGGCACGCGGGAGGACGCCATTGCCGATCTCTGTCCTCCACGCGCGCGCGCGCTCCCTTGTAGTAGTATTTGGGTACGTAGCTAGCTAGCTTATATATATGGTGGATGCACGCGCCTGCACTGCGAGTGCGAGAGATCGATCGATGCGAGACGAAGGGCGAATCAATTGATGGCGCGAAAGGAGGCGGCGCGCGCGAGGGGTGGATTTGTACGTGGGCCGCGCGCGCGATGTGTGGGTGCCCGGCCCAGCCGGCACATGCGTTGCGCGTGGGCGTCCAGGCTCGTGCTGGTTTGCGGAATTGCGGTGGTTGAGTCACGCGCGCGAGACATGCCACCGAAGAATTTATTATTATTTTATAATTTTTATTTTTCTAAATTAAATAAATAATATTCATTTAATTAAAATTAAATAAATAGATGTCTTCATCCGTTTCAAATGGCGGTATATACCGCCAAACAAAGGGACGGTTTTATATAAACTACCGAGTGTAAGGACGGGACGGGACATAGGCGCAATGGCTAGCTGGCAAAACCTGCCAGTTCATACAGAGGGATTTAAATCCCGTCGGGCCAAACGGCAGGTTTCTCCTTCCCCAAGGATGACGGGCGTATGAACCGGCAGTTTTGCCGGCTAGCCATTGCGGCCACGTCCCACCCTTCCAATCGGCGATTTATATAAAACCCACCCTTTTGTTTGGCTGCATATATAACCCACCGTTTCAAACGAAGGGAGACATCTGTTTATTTAATTTTAACAAAACGAATATTATTTGTTTAATTTAGAATAAGAATAATAATAATAATAATAATAATAATAATAATAATAATAATAATAATAATAATAATAATAATAATAATAATTCTGCAATTGAAGCAAATAAGTAAAGCGCACCCAGCTAGGACAAGCTAGGTGACGATGGGCCCAAGTAAAATTGATGTTCCAGTCACACCTTTTCCATTTTTTGATAAACCACTAGCAATATTTTTTATGAACCCTCTGATTTGTATCAGTAATCATGAGAAACAGCATAAGTACTCTGCGGCCACACCAAATTAGGATTTATAGCCTTATAAAAGCGAGAGATATGCACGAGAAATACTCTCGCTATTATATTTCTCGTACGATTGCGTCACTCCTACTCCTAGTTTCGTGCCGATCACTACCAAAAAAAAAATTCGTTGGCCAAGAACAATTTCTTCAGCACAGAACAACCAATGAAAACAATGCAATAATTTTGTCGGCCTAATATTGACTGATAAAATTAAGCCCACCCACCCGACCCCCGGGCTTCATTTGAAAATCTCGTGGCAACAGTTTCATCGGTCGTGGGCGACGAAATTGTATAATCTTTTTAATGTACTTTCGTCAATTCCCACCGACAAAATATTTTTTAAAAATTACCTTCTTGTCGTGGTTAATGTGTGAGGTGGCGAAATTTCATCGGCCTAGACCGACGAAATCATGTCACGTGGCGTGTCGTTGCCAGTCGGTGCAATTTCATTGGTCCAGGCCGATGAAATTGCTCTGCCACCTTACCCCGTTTGCCCGCACGGCCCAACCTATTACCCTAACTTCCACGTCGCCGCCACCACTACTTACCCCAATCCACTTGTAGCAATCCGTTTTTTGGGCAACCGTGCAAATGGTGAAAAGTTCTAGGGACTGATAAATTAAGATTCAAATTGAGGGGTTAAGTAACAATCGCTACAAGTTCAGAGGATATAGACCAATTATTGCTCAATCCTAAATAATCAGTCATGCTGTGGAGTTAAAAATTGCACTACTATGCACAGAAAAGTTGTTGGGTCCGTGCATCACAAGCATGCTAATTAAGGGCATGTTTATAGCTAATCTTAAATTTCTTGTCCATCTCTAAATTTAATATATTTATATTATATGGATCTATAAATAGCGAATTTGAGGTTAAACCAAAGATTTAGGTCTACCAATGAATTCGCTCTAATGTTGTTGAGAGAGGAGTGGAAAAATAGTTAAGAGCATGGAAGGTGGCAAAGTACTCCCTCCGTTTTTTTTTATTTGACGCCTTTGACTTTTGGTACGCCTTTGACCATTCGTCTTATTTAAAAATTTTGTGCAAAGATATAAAAAAATAAAACATATTTAAAGTATCTCTATTAATAAAACAAATCACAACAAAATAAATGATATTTACAAAAATAATTTAAATAAGACGAATGGTTAAAGGCATGTCAAAAAGTCAAAGGCGTCAAATAAAAAAAAACGGAGGTCGTATGAATTTTCTGCGACCGGTACATGCAATGCAGGGAAAAGTAGAGTGCCGTGGTCGAGTGGCAGGCATGAAACCACGCATTGCAAAACGACATGTGCGTAGCCGCCTCCAAGTTCCAGCCAAATTCAAGCATGAGGTTCCACGAACCCACCTGATCGATCCAGACAAGGACCTGAAATCCTACCTCGATCTGCGTATAATAACCATAAGCTCCCTAGCAGCTACACTCCAATCCAATGACGATGACGGAGGCGACGCCGGCGTTGAGAGTGGCGGCGATCTCCGGCTCGCTCCGCAGGGCCTCCGCCAACACCGGCCTCATCCGCGCCGGTGAGCCACCTCTTCTTCTTCCTCCTCCTCCTCCTCCTCTCATCTCTAGCGTTCGATTGTTGCAAGCTGATCAGCAGCTTACTCATCGATTGGGAAGCCGCGGAGCTGTGCGAGGAGTCCATCCCGGGGCTGCACATCGACCATGTCGACATCACCAACCTGCCGCTGCTCAACACCGACCTGGAGACCGGCGGCGGGTTCCCTCCGGCCGTCGAGGCGTTCCGCGGCGAGGTCCGCGCGGCCGACTGCTTCCTCTTCGCCTCTCCCGAGTACAACTACTCCATTTCAGGTACTAGGAGCTCTCTCTGGCTCTTCTGTCTGTGGTCTCAGGGCATACCACGACGGAAGAACAGTGAACATGATTCTGGAAACGAGAGGTTGATATGCTGATGCTGCTACGCTTGGCATTCCAAATCTCGCGGGAAATCGCTAAATCTTCACGGATCGAGATGGAAATCCGAACTCCCATAATTTTTGTGTCTCAATTTTCCAATGAAACCTGATTTTTTTAAAAAAATCTCCATCACCGATATCCGATGCGTAACTAAAAGCACTCTCTGTTCTACACAGCGCAATATCCTCGAGATGTTCCGGGTTACCGACCATGTATTTGATATCACTTGTTGGAGCCCGCTGTTATTCGGCCCATATCATGGCCCATAGCGATCCAGCTCCCCCTAAGACCAACACTTAATCTCAGGCCTAGGTTCTCATATCTATTGGCCCAACTAAAAGCACAACTCAAATCCTAGCCCAAATTAGCTCAAAAGACTAGTCTGGTGGAAGAGGGGTGCCTCTATCTTTTAAGTTGTGATTTTTCAATACCAATATCCGATGTGGGACTAAACCAAACATTAATAAATAAAAATTGAAAAAAAAATCGGGTGAGAATTTTAGACGAAAACAAGATTTACAATATGATGGCAAATACACAATAAATTATTAATAAATGAGCATAGTAGTCTATGCATTTGCGTGCTAATTTTGTAATTGGTATCGGCTATTTTTATTTCGTTTATGTTTCTTTATAGTAGATGACGCATGCTCTTTTATAGTTTTGTAGTTGACATGTGAGTATTTTAAATTAAAAATTTTATAGCTTTTTTATTTTAGTATAAATTGTTTATAGTTTGGTCACACTATAATCAATGGCGTAGATCTTTTTTCTCTTCGATTAACCGAAAAATTCCTAGTATTTTAGGTAGCTGTGCAATCATCTCAAATGGTTCGGAATAATCTTGCAGGAGGAGGAATATTACTACATACTTTAGGCAAGAAAATGGGCCTATAGAGGAACGTCATCCGGATCACCGCATCGTCCGATTGCGCGACTAGCCCAGAGCCATCCACCTTCTGATTACGCAACTAGTTGAGACTTGAGAGGCTGAGAGCCAATCGTGAAGTTAGACGGTCTTGCAGAAAAAACTTCAGTTTTCCATTAATCAACTTGCTGTCCACATATTTTTTAAGGCGGTCACTTCATCCGGGCCAGCTCGGTTCGGCCCGTCGGCCACCTCTGATCTTTACCGCAATGCTGCAGCCAGGACAGTGAGAAACCAGATTTGGCTCCCAGATTGGTGGTCATTTGATCTACACATTAGCTGATCATCTGAACCATTTTCTGACAAGTCAGTAGAGCGAAGCATTTTGAGAGAGTATGTTCTAGTGTGTCATAACTCTGAATATTTTTTGAGCAAAGGACAGGAGAGCTGCCATCTATTGATCAAAAGAGAAGAGGTTTACAGAGTTAGGGGTTTTAAAACCCTCCCCCCAGAAGACGTACAAAGAATTAAGAGATTACAAAATGCGCTCCTGCGATTGCCCATAGCCGCAGGTCATCTAGAAGTTGCCAAAAACAACGTCCGGTGGTTGTTCGGATGAGCGAAAAACACGGTTATTCTGCTCGAGTCAGAGATGCTAAATGGTGCCGATGGCAATGGAGAGGGTTGCTTTTGGGTTGGCATCTTGAGCGACATCAATTTCCAACCAAAGCGGTAGGTCGGATTTCCATTGCCAGTGTGACGGGTCCAACGAAGCGGCAAGGCGCGTCCAGATGAAGGAGCTGAAGCTGCATTCCAGGAAGAGGTGCTCTGGAGTTTCTAGACTCCTTAGGCAGAGGGGGCAGAAGTAAGCGTTGGACAGTTGCCTTCGTAATAGTGCATCGGCTGTCCATATCATCCTGACCAGAAGCAACCAGACAAAGAACTTGCATTTGGATGGGGCCCATATCCGCCAGACCCTGCACTGCGGGGAGAGCTCACGACAGCCAATGAACTGTATGTTGTAGGCAGTTTTCACGGAGAAGCGGCCGTCTGTGGAGAAACGCCATGTGATCAGGTCATCTTCGAGTGGCGTCAACGACGCCTGAGCGAGACGGAGGAGAAGTTGGACAAGTTCAGTCACGAGAGAGGGATCCATATTGCGCCTTAGGTCGATTAGCCTATTGTTATTCTCAAGCGCCTCCATGACGCTTCGCCTTTTTCTGGTGGAAGCTAGGAAGAGCCGCGGCGCTAGTTCCTTAGACGACGAGTCAGCAAGCCAACTGTCCTCCCAGAAGGATAGCAGGGACCCATTCCGAAGCGTAACTGAGCATCCAGCATGAAGGAGAGCTGCATCAGCCTTTATGGGATGGTCTAGTGAGCCCACCCAAGGTCTAGATGGCGACGTCTTGTTGAGTCATAGCCAGCGCAGCCGAAGGGCTCGACTGAAGCGGGATAAGTTCAAAACCCCAAGACCCCCGAACTTGGAAGGCGAGCAGACCAAGCTCTAGTTAACCCTGGGTGGAGCCCCCAGAATAGCAGATCCGCTTCAAAGCCATGCTTTCCTTATTTGGTCAATTTTCTTAATGACCAAGGTTGGGGGTGATGACGGAGAGAACATAGGTCGACAGGGCTGAGAGAACTGCTTTGAGCAGGGTAAGTCTTCCTCCTTTAGACATGAGACGACCCCTCCAACCTGCCAGTCGATTTTCGATTTTGTCGATGAGGGGCTGGAAGTGAACGTGTCGTAGTATTCTGATGGAAAGTGGGATGCCCAGATATTTAATGGAAAAAAATGCCCTTTCGGCTGAAAAGTCATGTAGGATGGTGTCGAGGTCCAGACTGTTGCATCTGATGGGGACAACCTGGGACTTAGAAAAGTTTGTTCGAAGACCGGAGATGTTGCCGAACGCCTGAAGGATGCATGCCAAGGTGGAGACATCAGCCTGGGTCGGCTTTAAGAAGATGGCGGCATCGTCAGCGAATAGTGAGACTCGACAGTTGCCTTGGAGGCCGCGGATTGACGAAAGGGCACCTTCGTCGATGGCCCGTTGGAGAAGGGCCACCAACGGTTCAATGACGAGGTCGAAGAGGAGGAGGGAGAGCGAGTCCCCTTGTCGCAGGCCTTTGGTATGGCGGATGATATCTGTGGGACACTCGTTGAGGAGGACCCTTGAGGAAGTGGATGTGAGGGTTAGCGAAATCCAGTCTCGCCAACGGGTGCCAAAGCCGCGCGCACGAAGATTGTCGAGGAGGTAGGCCCAGGAGACCGAGTCAAAGGCTTTTTCAAGGTCCAGTTTAAGGAATAGGGCTGGCGTACCGGAGCGGTGAAGAGTTTTGGCGCAACCCTGGACCAATAGGAAGTTATCTTGTATGTGTCATTTCTTGATGAACGCGCTTTGATAGGGTGAGATGAGCCCATCCATGAAGGGGGCCAGCCTCGAAGAGAGGATTTTTGGTAAATAGCTTCTCTAAACTATGGATAAAACTGATGGGCGATAGTCTGAGGGACGCGCTGGGCCGTCTTTCTTCGGTAGAAGAATGATGTGAGCGCAGTTTAGGGATTGGAAGCCGGGAGCATCAAGGCCAAAGAGACATTGCAGCGCTACAAGCAGGTTCAAAGATATGTGGTCCCAGCAAGTCTTGTAGAATTCCCATGTGAAACCATCCGGGTCAGGGGCCTTCTCATTCAGAAGGGAAAAAATCACCTGCTTGAGCTTATCGAGCGAGAGGGGGTCCTCAAGAGAGGAGAGATCCAAAGTAGGCAGGCCCAGGAAGTTCCAGTTGAGGGATCCGCTCGTTGAAACCAAATTTTGGGTTGCGTCTTCCCCGAAAATGGAGCTGAAATGAGAATGCAGGACGTCAGCTTTGTCTGCGAATTCAATGTGAGTTCCTGAAGGGCTTTGCAAGGAGTGAATGTGATTCTTTCGGCGCCGGCTGTTCGCCCTGAAGTGGAAGTAACGCGTGTTAGCGTCTTCCAGCTTGAGCCAACAGAGACGGGATCGCTGCTTCCACATTATTTTATCGATGACACTCAGCCCAAGGATAACTCTGAATATTCGTCGGAAAGTAAACATTCATGTTCATCCTTTATCGTCGTTTTTTTTCTATAGTGCTTCCCATTTCCATTTTACAAATATATCTGGGCATGTTCAACATTCTATAACTCCATTCCCCATTTCCCCTTGTGGCCTTGTCACAACTGTGGTGCTCCACGCTTCCACTGCAGGTCCTCTGAAGAATGCGTTGGACTGGGGATCAAGGCCACCCAACTGCTGGGCTGACAGAGCTGCCGCCATCGTAAGCGCGTCAGGGAAGTCGGGGGGCAGCCGGTCGCAGTATCACATCAGGCAAGTCGGGGTTTTCTTGGACATCCATTTCATCAACAAGCCAGAAGGGTTCATCCAAGCACATTATCCTCAGAGTAAGTTCGACAGCGATGGCAACCTGACTGATTTGGAGACCAAAGAACAGCTCAGGAAGATCCTCCTGTCCTTGCAAAGTTTCACCTTGAGGCTGCAGGGCAAATCTGCATGCTAAGGGAGATGTTTAGATATGTCTATGTTGTTGTCCACAACGCAAACCTCACGCATGATTTTTCTTATGATCCGAGACGTAATATCTCCTATTGTGAGGAAGATGAATACGTTTTGATTATGTTGGCATAACCCTGCACGATACTCCCTCAATAGTGTACGTTTTACAATACACAAAAAGGAATAAGAGCACAGGAACAAATGGGTAGACTTGGAGGTTGGAAGAGACAGGTTTCGGTTTAAAGAGAGGTGTCTTAGTACTGCCTAAAAATATCGGCCATTTCTGTTTTGTGCTTTTTAAATTATATGTAGAAATTACGCATGGCCTCGTTTGGGCGTTACCCAATTTAAAATGGAACAAATTTTTGGCCTATGCATCAACTAACTAGGTACGTATGCATATGACCAAACTCTTATTAAGAAGCTTACAACTAAAGTGAAACAACAAACAATTGTCATGCTAATTAGCCAAGCAAACACAAACCCTTCAACCAAATTAAACCAAGACATATATACTTATCATCACGTAAGGACCATTACATGGTCTCACAACTAACATAGTAGATCAAACATAAAATTTTGAATTAATTACCCCAAATTTGGAAAAGAAAAAGCTACCTATTTGGTCCCTAAACTATCACTCTAGCCCTAATTTCATCCCTAAACTTTAAATTAAAGCCGACTTAAAAGTGATACTTGAATTATCAAAACTGGATATAATAGACCTTTTGACCGGTCAAAAGGCAGTTTTTTTTTATGGTTTTAGCTTACTGGACGCCTATGTGGAGTTACATATCGCGGAAATAGGTGAGGCTTTGGCCTTGCATGTAGGACATGTAAGATTTTTTAAATAAATCAATTTTAATTTGTGGCCCCTACATGGCACTATGGCAGGGACTCGTCCCCTCTCTTTCTTCCCTTCCTCTCTCTAGCTCGTCTGACTCTGCACCGATCCAAAGGAGGGGATGGAGTATATGCCTCCGGGCTCCTGGTCTGCACCTTCTCCCCCTTCCATGTCTCGTTCTTCCTTGCCTGGATCTGGCTGAGCTGTCTAGAAGCTTTACCAAACCGGCTGCCTCCTCCTCCTCCCCTGCACTAGTGAGCCACCGCCGCCTCCTCTAGTATTCCCCTGGCGCTTTCTCCCTTCTCCTACCTCTCTCTAACTCTCGATATCTCTTCCTTGCCTGAATCTGGTTGAGCTGCCTAGGACCTCCTCCTCCTCCCCTTAAATCGGACTCTCACTTCGGCCACTCCCTCGCCTGCGTCCATGCCCACCGCGCGCCGCTGCGTAGCCACCTCCCACTTCAGTGTTCCACCATCACCGCAGCTCACCCGTGCTCTCGCATGCACCCATGACCACCATCTTCTCCAGCATCAGGGAGAGAGAGGCTCAAGATACAAGAGGGGAGAGAGAGTAGGGTAATGTCAACACCAACGTCGACGTGGCTCCCAATTAAGAGCCCATGTAAAAAAATCCACGTAGATGCTCTATCAACAAAAGATACCTAAATTGTTCTTTGATCAGTTAAAAGACCAATGTATCCTGTTTTGATAATACGATGACCATTTTAACCCTTTTAAAGTTTAGGGATCAAACTGCGGTTAAAAATTACCCTGACACCAATGTGCACGGAACATGGGATTCATGCGCGTTACGGATTAAAAAGTCCTGAAGAACTAGGTTTTGAAGTCGCATACTGTTCATCGATCAAGCTAGCGACATGTCATCAGTCTGATCATCTGGATGGGTACGAATCTTCAATCTACGTGGAAGACAGGAGGATGATCCACGCGGCAGATACAACGAGCTAATTTAGGCCGGTCGAGTTAGATCTACGGTTTTGTTCATTTGGTTAAGAGTTGTCAATTGCTATCCAACGGTTCGGCATGTATTTAACTTCGTTATAAATTCTCTCCGTCGTGACAAATCTAAGAACGCACTCGTTTTACCTCAGATCTGGTAGGAATTTTACAGTGAGCTAAATTGCAGCAATGTGCTCCGGCAGCCCTGCGGTCCAGCGGCATGGGTAGCATCGTACCAACATGATGTTTCGACCAGTCGTCGGCTACCAGGAGACTGTGGTCCTTCATGTACATGCATGTGTTCTGAACTATCTCTCATGATAATTGGACTAATTGATTCCCTGGTGCTGTCTCGTACCATCGCAGTACTACAGAGTGATTCTAGCCACGTTTTTTAAACCCTGTTCCCTCTTATGAAAGTGCTGAATTTTACTCCACTTGATTATCGCTCAATCCCAAAAAAAGTTACTGCATTGAAGCCCTAAACATAAGTTACTGCATTGAAGCCCTAAACATATTAACATGCGTGTAGCCATGCAGATACCAAACATATCATACCGTCAGGAAAGCTAGGAGAAGCTGTAAAAGTTGCTACATTGAATAGAGTGCCTGGTAGGACGAAGGAATCTTTTAGAGTGCAGTGTAAAGTGTGAAGAAAATTTACAGCGAAGCCCTAAATTTGCAGCAATGTTTAGAGCTTCTGCTAGCTTTAATTTGCTCTCAGTGTCTCCCCAATGGACCTGCCCAGTCAAAACTAATAAACTTTTGGGTTACGGTGTCTTTGATTCGTAGTTTAATATTGTTTTGTTTTGTTGAGCTAAAATTTATTATTTTTTTACAAACCATTTAGTGTGACATTTTATTATTATTTTTAAAAACTTTACGAGATTTTGATCAAAAGATCTCAAAAAAAATTTAATTTTTTTTTTAGTCTTTTCATGCTTTTCTAAAAAGTCCTTCAACTTTTGACGAAACAAAACCAAAGTGCGAATCGAAGAGGACCTATTTATCACATATGTTAGGGTGATTGAACGAACTGATTGAACTAAAGCGAGCTAAATGTTAAGAACATAGCCATCAGAGCCCCAATCAAGAACCCGTGATCACCGCTTCGCGCAAGATCATGCTACTTCTTACAATTCTTGGATTTAAATTTGCGGCGCGCACGTACTGATGCCGAGCCGGATGCGGGGTCTGATGGCCATGCTCTAAAGATGGACTTCTAGAGGTTTGAATTTGCTTCCTGAAGTTCTCCGTAAAAAACGAAAGGAAAATTTTACCACTCACCTATGAACCTTCGGAGCATGTTAGACCATTTGGCTAATTGAATTGTTGATCTCCATAAAAGGTAACCACATAGGGATGAAAACGGATACGGATCCTCCCGATTCGGTCCGGTTGGATCCAGATCTAATCGAGTCATCTATTGTTTGGATCTGGATCGGATCTAGATCCTGATTTGAATATTTTCTACCAGAACCGATTTCAAATCTGGATAAAATGGTATCAAGTGGATCTGAATTTGAATATTTAGGTTTCAAATTCAGATAAGGGTTTTAGAGCTATCATATCTTTATCCTAGCGAGTAACCTTTATTGTGTAGAGCCCGTGAGCTTACCATGTTCTTGCTTTTCATGTGAACTAGTAAAAATCTGGTTTAGAAGGACCAGCCTATTAGCAAGTTTATCGTGATCAATATAACAACTACATTTCTGGATCATTTTTATCTTATCTATGAATTCCCACTAGCTATTAACACATTAGTCAAACATCTTTTCCCAGAGCTTTCAAATGCCTAGTCTGTTCATCCTATTCCGTGAATACTTATTCCTCTTTATAACAAAGAAGAAGACATTTACTAAATTTAAGCCTATTCCAACCCACTACGCATTAGCTTAGCCAAACCCACAAAACTTGTCTTTTGATTACAAACCAGAGAGTGTTTCTAACCCTTATTCTAATATTATTCCTTAATAACTTTATTTAGAACTTACAAACTTAGTTAATCTGTACAAATTAACTAAACTTTATTGCCAAATCAATCATTTATGAGCTTTTGTTACTTTCAAATATAAAATTTAAGGGTTTTAATGTTCTGATCAATATGTAGCTGTATCCATTCCGATTCGTATTAGGACCGTATTTTTATCTAATACTATCCATACTCGTATTCGTATTTGATACAATCTGTACCTGAATTTCGGATCTGGAAAAACACAGATCCAGATTTGGTTTTTCCCTTATCCTTTTCGGATCCGGACTATTTTTATCATATGGTCACGTAAAAAGGATTGGAATTCGTTGCTCTCACGAAGCATATTCCATTTTACATTATGGAAATCAAATTAGAAATCCAAAATTTTCAAATTCAATTTTTGAATGGTTCAATCCAAAATTCAAATTCAACAAATGAAAATCAAATTTGGAAACTAAGAATTTCAAATTCAAAATCTGAAGAATCTCAATCTTTGGTACGGGAGATTGACAAATTGAAATTTTGAATGGTTCGATCCAAACTAAAAATTCAAAAACTAGAAATGAAATTGAAAATAAAAAATTTTAAATTCAAAATCTAAAGAATCCCAAACTTCGGTATGAGGTGTTGATGAATTCTCAATCCTTTTTGTATGGATCAACTTTTACGGAGATCAATAATCCAGATTGGTCAAACGGTCTAATATTCTAAGAGGGTTCACCCTAAGAAACTCCAACACGAAATTGTTTTTTCAATTAATCTAAATCCAGACCTTAAGTGATCTTGGCTATTACGAAATTAACCATTAGTTTATCGGCACCATATGTAACTAAGTTACATAGAGATTATGCTACCATTAAGGGTTAATTAGCAATTGTGCCAATAATTGGGGCTAAATGCAAATGGATATGTTCCAGTTTTCTAGGATTATTTAGCGCCGTAAATAAGGGCATGTTTGCTTTTCAGAATGAATTGATTTTTGTATAAGACAATACAAACTTTTTTTATATTCAAATCATCATGAATGATGGGATATGAAAAACTGGTATATTCTCTTAATATATCTTGTACGACGACTTCTTAGCCCTGTCACTTGGATTGATCATGTTATTAATCATGTCATTTGCCACCGGTTAGCAAACTAACCCCCAAATTCACTCCGGTCCAATGTAGACTGCCGAGCTGAATTAAAAGGTCTATCCACGTCGCCATGAGGTTTGTTTCGGCCTGAACAGATTCGATGCCGTCTTCGTCTTCGTAGGGGTTAATATCTCTAATTGACGCGCGCATTGATCTGCACTGTGTTCACGTGATTACTGAAGATCCGCAGCTCGGTAAAATAATGGGATCTTATTGGTAGCAAGCCATACGTTGTTCATGCATGTGACGGTCGTTTAGAGTTTAGACTCATCCCAATTTGCTTCCTGCGCAGGCGCCAATGGAATGGAGTATCACGCAACGTCTATGGGTCGTTGCTGTTTGCATTTTGTTTTTTTTTCCTGACGGGGGACCTAGCAGGTTGCGTTATCAATTGCTAATCATTCAAGTTTTGCGCCAGTTTGATCATGAGATGACACTTGATCGCTCATAATCGAGAGACCCGGCCCGCCGGGACGCATCCTGTCTCGTCGAAAGCCCTGCATAGTGTGCGCGTGTACTCATGCATCATGTGAACCATGCATTCTCTTGTCTAATATTTCATCTGTATTAGAAAAAATGATTTTGCTATTTCGCATGCGTCTGAACTTATCGGATTTGTGTAGTCAATCAGGGTCACCTGGTTTTCTATCTTCTTCCCCGTTTGCGACTGCGTCGCACTGCCGTCGTCTTCATCTCTGGTTACTGTCATCGTCGCCGCCGTAAGGTTTTGAGTTAGGGTTTGAGTTAGGATTTGAGGGTCCCAACGAGTTTGGAGGGATGTCGAGGGTAGTGGTGGACCAGTGATGAAGAGGGGTTCATGGTGGGGCTGCAACGACGATGGCACCGGAGACACGAGAAAGGACGTCAAAGGCAGCTGGGCAGCGACAACGGCGGGGGATCGGCGCCGATGGTAGAATTTAGAGTGAGCGAGGCTGGCCGACGGAGAGAGGAAGGGAGGCAAAGCGAAGAGGCGGTGAGGGTGGTGGCCGGAGGTGCATGGCGGGGCGAAGGTGGAGTGCAGAGCTATGATGGAGAGGGAGAAGGAGTGGGAGAGGGAGAGGTAAAGGAGGGTGGTGGTGGATGGGATCAGGACGAATCTAATAAGGAGAAGACGAGTGGGGTAATAGGAATTGGGGGAGTGATCTAGACCGCTGGATTTTGATCCAACGGCCAGGAAAATCGACTGCACAATAACATATATTCACAGTAGTCATTTCCTTAGTAAAAGCGAGATATTATCTTCCCTTAACTCCAAACTAATTAATTTTTACAAGTACATCCTTGAGATACTATTTCATGAGATGTTAGGCACCGAATTAAAGAAGAAGCATATGGATCAAGTTCTTAGGCATTACAGAATATTACTAATTAACTTATAGTTACATGGTACGCACACATATAAACCTCCTTCATATAGATTAGGGAAAAAAACTCTTCGAATATAAATACCAGGGACGATACATAGCACTTGAATACATTTGAACATAGTATACGGATTGGATTAATATAAGACTTTCTCACGAGAGAGCGGGCAAAAAAACAAAGCAAGGCCTAGCTAGTTTACCAGGGCATGAGGCCATGCATGCGTGATGACTGATGCAGTGATGCGTGCATGCAGAGCGCTCGCGCGGTAGCTTGCTTGGGGGCGGCAATCTAGATGCCTAACGACCACCGTTGCCGTCGCACTTCTTGTTCCCGGTTCCCTCCGACGGCGTCCGGCCACCGGCGGCCGGCGGCACCCTCTTTATACCCTGGCCGTCCTGCCCTTTGCTGGCGCCGGCGTCGATCAGGCCGCCACCATTGCCGGCGCGGGGAGCCTGGCCGCCGTCGACCTGCGCCGCCGCCATGCCCTTGGCCGCCGCCGGCTCGTCGGCGTCGTCGACGCCGAAATCGAGGGGAAGCGCGCGGGACGGCTGCCGCCGGTGGCGCGACATGGCCACGTACACACTCTGGCTAGATCGGCGACTGGAACAATGTCGCCAAGCGCGGCAATGATCCCTGTGCAGGCGGCGGCAGCAGCAGCTGGTGTGTGTGTGTGTGTGTACTTGTGCGGAGTGCTCGTGAGCGTAGCGCGTGGCCTTTATAGACGGAAGAGGCCAGGCGCAGAGTGATCGAGCGAGCTGGCCCGAGGCGCACTTGACAGCCCAAAACCATGTGGTTTTCATGGTAAAAACGCGGTCTTAGCTAGAGTCTGGACACTGCACTGCAGCCTGCAGGGCAGTGGGCACCATACGCCTGGCTCCGTCCGGTTGTGTTTACGCTGGCGTTTGGGCCCTCCCGTGCCACACATGTTTGGTGGTGCTGATTTTTCCACGAGAGAAAATAAGCGAAGCGAGTGGTCATGATAGTTGATAAAGAGAGCTGCTAGCCAAGACTGAATCGTTGAATTTGTTCTCGACGGATCACCAGAGTCAGATATATAGTTCCACGTAGTTTTTACGTAACATATATAGTGTATTTTCATGTAATTTCACCAGTAATTTTTATAAAGTTATCAAAAATTCATATAATTTTAGAAATGTTTCGTGTAATTTTAAAAATGTTTTATATAGTTATAGTTTCATGCTACCGTCGTTATGATACACGTTGACATTAGTCATATATATCTTTATATAAACTAGTTCGTCCGTTGAAAATGGTAGAAACGGTTATCATTCCTTCCGTAGCAAACATTTATGATCGGTAAAACGGACGACGCTATTGTTTTTTTTCCCTGACCGATAAAATGGACGACGCTATTTTTTTCTTTTTATTCCTGACTCCAGAGTCCAGAGTAGTGGCAACGATTTGTTGCCTCATGCGTAGGACCATCCGGTACCGGTATAGTCGTACCCGTAATGATGGTTGTACGTACAAATTTACATATGGTCCAATTAATCATTCATGCGAGTTTAATTTTCAAAGATATATCGGCTATATGCGGACAATCTCTTTCATGTTTGAAGAAACTGTTTATGCATGTATGGTGTAGTTGAAGGGAACTGCTCCAAGTGCCAGCGAAACGTAGCCAAATATAGGCAACTTCTCATGAACAGAACCAGAAAGGCAAGCTGCCTAATGCCATGAAAAGTTCTATAATGGCGTTCGCTAAACATCATAGCTTCCCAACACGGCTTGGGGTCTTCATTCGACTCGTTTTTCTATCACAAGCTCTATATATATACTCCCTTCGTTATGAAATAGTAATCGTTTTATACTTGTCCTAAGTCAAAATTTTAAAACTTTATTCATGCAGAACTTTTAAACTATTTAGATTGAGAACATAAAAATTATATAGATGGCTTCGTCTTGAAAACACTTTCATAATAATATAATTTTTAATGCATTGTAAATAGATTTTTAAAAGTTTATTATGGTCAAAGTTCTATTTTTTGACATCGTGTCAATGTCCAAAACGACCACTATTTTATAACAGAGGGAGTGTGTGTATAAGTAGACTAGCTTTGTTTTTTTTAGTTTAAATTAAAATTAAAATCTAAAGTTAAAAATATTTTTTTGTACGAGCTGAACGATGTAATGCTTTGTAATCATTTTCGTAGAGTTTTAAATAGTTTTTCCTAGAAAACCTAAAATATTTTTTTGTACTCTACAGGACCATTGTCGAGAGGTCACAACTATTTTATATTAAAAATTTCGGCTACTTTCATATGAAAGAAAAAAAAATTGTGGAATAATCCAAATCTCAACGGGCAAAACCATAGAGACAAGTCCCAAAACCGTTGATAAAACCTTTTCTCGATGATAACATGCTATCGAGAAACCACCATCGAGACAGAATAGACAAGATAGGTACATGCTCTTGACAACCTGGCCATCGAGGCATGTTCTCTCGATAACTAAGTCATAGGACTAGTTGTGAGGTCGTTTGGCGGCTGTTTTCCACTACTCTTAACGGTTGCGTAGCATCGGTTGAGAATAGCTTGATAGCCGGTAGAGATCAGCGGTCGAGAAATCCTAATGTTGTGGCCAGGGCCGGCCCATGTTTTTTGAGGCCTCGGTGCAAAAGTAAAGCAAGGTTCCAATGGGGCCCTATATATATAACATTTCTAGCTTTCCTATTTTTTACTTAAAAAGAGATATTCTTTTAGAATTTCGAGAAACAAAATCTTCAACAAGGTCTTCATATTTAATATTATCTAAATAACTATTCTCTATTGCAATTTGAGCTAATCCATTGAGTCTTTCTTGTGTCATTGTTGAACGTAAGTAAGACTTGAGCAATTTTAACTTAGAAAAACTCCTTTCAGCAGAAGCAACAGTCACAGGGATAGTCAACAAAATTCTATATGCAATAGTTGTATTAGGAAAACAATCAAGATTTTTTAAAAAATTCCAAAATACCACAAGGCCCTAATGTCTCATTAGGTAATAGTTCTCGAAGCAATTTTAATTCTATATATAGCTCTTTCCCATCAACATCTGATTGAGCACCATTTTTAAGTGCTGCTTCAAGACAATAGCAAAAAGATTTGAGAGACTCTTCATCTAATGAGTGCAGATTGTCAGTAGTAAATAAAAAACCAAATGTTTTCTCATATTCGTTATATTGCTCAAATCTTCTTTTCAAGGAAGCAATTGCTTGATCAACAACATACAAAAAAATAATTAATTCTAAATGATTCTTTAGAAGATTGTGGAACAACAGAAGATGATTCATCTCTATTTTCATCAAAATGCCTTTTTCTACGTATTTCACGTCTTTTAGGAAATGTTGAATCAATGTTCAGCTCAATAGCAATTTTTTTGGCAGTATCCAAAGCATCTAAAAACCCAGTTTCTCTATAGTTTTCAAAAAAAGAAATTAATCCCTTAATTTTTTCAATAGCATGATCAATAAGCATATTTTTACTGTAAATGCTTGCTAATAGAATTAACAGCAAATAGAACTTCAAACCAAATAACCAATGCTACTAAAAAATCATAATCACCAAGCTCATTTTGTGCCAAAGACTTGGCTTCACTTCTTATTTTTGAGTCATTATCCTCTTCTGCTACTTGAAGTAAAGTTTCTCGCAATTCAGGTACTTGAAATCTTATAGCTTTTACGCTATCAACACGACTCTCCCAACGAGTAGATGATAATGATTTCACTGTTAATCCTTTCACATTGTATTTTAAAATCTCCCATCTTTTTTGTTGAATTTGCAAATATTGTATAAATACGTTGTATAATGCCAAAAAAATCTTTTGCTTTACCACAACTATTTGCCATATCACATAGCATTAAGTTAAGACTATGGCAACCACAGGCCGAATAAAATGCTCTAGGATTTATGTCCAAAAGTCTCTTTTGCACTCCCTGATGTTTTTCTTTCATATTGGATCCATTATCATATCCTTGCCCACGCACATTATCTATATCAAGATCTAAAAGGTTTAATTCATTTTGTAAAACATCAAAAAGTCATTGCCTATTGTGTCATTCACATCCAAAAAACCCAAGAAAGATTCTTCAACCGAAAGTGAAGACAAATCTACATATCTTAAAATCAAAAACATTTGCTCTTGGTGACTTGTATCAGGAGTGCAATCAAGAATCACAGAAAAATATTTGGCATCTTTTATTCTTTTAATAATTTCAGATTTAATTTTTGAAGCAATCAAAAGAATTAACTCATTTTGAATGCTATGGCCAAGATAATGAACATGTATTGTATCATTTGTGATACGATTAACATGCTCTTGAATAACAGGATCAAATTCAGCTAGAATTTCAATTAAACCCAAAAAATTTCCATTACTTGTTTGATACAATCGCTCATTGCAACCACGAAAAGCAAGATTATGTTTTGCAAGAAACTTAACCATAGAAACAATTCTTACCGGGACATTCCTCCAATGTTGCTTTTTTTTCTAGTTGTTTATGAGCAACTCTATCAATCGTCTGATTTTTTTTTAAATCTTAAGCGCAAATCATACCATGTGGCTAGATTTCTAAGATGTTCAGCACTTGTTTCATGCTCTTTAAGTCTAATACTCAAATGAATCCAATCTTGAAAACCTTCACTGGATAAATTATTTTTAGCACATACTTTCGAAAATAATTTACAGCAAAAACAAAATACTTTGTCAATCTCTTTTGAATTAACAAGCCAATCTCTATCACATTTTTCTCCATTAGGCAAGGTTCTTGTAAAATAAACAGCATAAAATCTTCTAGAAAAATTATCTCTAGGACCATATTCAAGGGATAAATCTCTTTTAGGACCTTTTTCTATCAAAACATCCCTTGCCTTAGAGTCTAGTGCATCCCAATACCGTGGGTCAAATACATCCCTTGCCTTAGTGTTGGCATCAGGAGAATTATTCTCATTGATAGCATTTCTAGGACTAGAAGTATCAACATCATCTCTAGGACTAGGAATAGAAGTCTCAACAGCAGGCATGGTATTTGCATCACCCAAATTTTCAAGTTTCAACGTTCTCAGTATTTATCTGAATTTCTTTTCTAACAAAACGATCCATGGAACCTCTCTGGGATTCACATAACTCTTCAATTCTTTTTTTCTTTTTACGTTTATCATGTCCAGATTCATATTTTCTAATTCTAGAACTAGAAGACATAGCAAGAAATTGTAAAATATAGAAAAAATGCAAAGAACAAACTCTGAATCAAGTGAAGCGACTGAAGTAAGTTTGAACCCAAATTGAAGAACTTGGTGTTGCAAGTCTACGAAGAATCCAACATCCAAAATCCCAATTCCCAACTAAATGAATCAAAGAACTTGAGCAGGAGCACTGGAGCAGATCTGAAAAAAAAACGGGGGTTTAGAGAGTGGAACCGTAGGAGAATGTGAGAATAGAAGTTAGCCAATACTCATATTTAGCAAATCAATCACTATTTATAGATCGATCTTGCCACGGCGGTCGTCGGCTACGGCGAAACTCGGCGGTCGTCGGCCGTTGGCAAATGGCTGAGAAATAGCCAAATAGAGAGGCATTAAGGCGGGGAATCAGGAAATCGAGAAGACTCGGCGGCAATCCAATGGTTGATTGGCCCGGAACTAGCGCCATGGCGGTGGGGGGGGGGGGAGACGAGGAGATGAGGCGAGGAGATAGAAGACGAGGAAGAGCGCTTGCTGTCTTGGCAAGACTCTTGGGCTACACTGCTATGGTGCTCCAATATACCTACTAGTATTTAAATGGGCCGGGATTGGGGGCCCTCGATTTTTGGGGGGCCTATGCAACGCACTGCATGCACAGGCCTTGGGCCGGCCCTGGTTGTGGCCTCTCCGTTAGCTAGTGTGTCAGGACTGACAGTATTGTTGGTGGTTATGGAGGATTTGTCGAGAGAGGGTGCTCGATATCGACGGTCATTATCGACCCGTCGAGAACCTAGTTTTCATTGATCTGTAAATCGTGGCCATCGAGTAAAAAAAATATCCATCTAAATTTCGATCGTTTTCTATAGCGAAAGAATCTCTAGCTAGGCCGGAGCATAATTAAAGAAGATGTTATGCTCTGTGTCAGGGTTTCTATGATATAAGAATCACCATAAGCGTCATCAATGACTCTTACATCACTTTGATTCAAAAAAAAGAAGGGGCAAGGTTGATCAAGGAGTTCCACCCTATTTCCCTTCTTAATAGCTCTCTCAAACTTCTCACCAAAATTCTAGCAGATCGGCTACAGACAGTTCTACCTTCTCTAGTCCACAATAATCAATATGGCTTTATTAAAGGTCACACTATTCAGAGCTTCTTGGGTTGGATTTTGAATTTATTCATCAATACCACAAATCCAGAAGATAAATAATGATCCTTAAAACTTGATTGTGAGAAAACTTTTGACTCCATCGACCACAACACAATTATGAATATTTTGAAAGCAAGAGGCTTTGGATAGAGGTGGATAAGTTGGATTCTAATCATCCTCTCATTAGCTCAGTCGTTAGTTCTTCTAAATGGGGGTGCCTGGCAACAACTTCATGTGTCACAAAGGGGTAAAACAAGGAGACCATCTCTCTCCCCTTCTGTTGTGTGCCAACCTCTAACAATCAGTCATCAATCAAGCTCTCCCCTTCCTAGTCACTCAAATATTGATTTATCTATCATCCAACATGTTGATGATATTTTGCTTATTGTTCCTACTCGTGCAAAACCACTCTTTTGTGTTAAGGCAATTCTTCAGAGTTTTGAGTCCTCAATTGGCCTTAAGATCAACTTTGAGAAATCCTTTCTTGTTCCAATCAATGTGGCTAAGGAGAAAATAAAAAATCCTAGCTTCAACCTTTGGATGTCTGGTGGCCTCTCTCCCTTTCACTTATCTGGTTCTTCCTCTTGGCACTACTAAGCCCTTGGTCAATGACTTCACCCCTCTTCTCTCAAGAATTGAAAAACGCCTTGCTGGGCACACCTGTTTTCTGAGTTATGGAGGTCGACTGGTACAAGTTAATGATGTCCTCTCTCATTACCAATGTTTTATATGAGAAGCTTGTTGCTTCCTGCGAAGATCTGAAAGGATCTAGTTGGCCTAGAGGGAGGGGTGAATAGACAACTTTTAATACTTTTCTATTAAAGTTCAGGCCTTTAACAATTTGTTACCCAAACTAGCTAACAAGTCCTAAGCTAAGTAGAAAACAATGAACACAGAGGAAGAACAGAAAGGACACAAACTGAGAGTGAAAAACAAAAGTAAATGCAGGAAACAAGAGAGGGGCACGGCGAATTTTTTGACCGAGGTTCAGACTTCTCCTCCTACTCCCCGTTGAGGCAAGCCTTTCACCAAGGACCGGCTCCCTCTCAAGCCCGCAGCCTCATTCCACTCTTGGTTGCCTTTCAACACTCCGGTAGGTAAGCACCTAGCCTTTACAAACCATATTAAAGGCTCCCACAATCACCATTGTCAAGCTCTTCAAGAACACCACCACCAAGCCGTCTAGGAATGATAATCCAAGAGTAATAAGCTTCAAATCACCACTCAACATACTCTCAATCAGATCAGGATACATTTGGAGCAATTGAAATGTTGGGCCTTTTAGAGATAATATGGTGTAGCTGAAGAACTGGGCACAAGAACTGGCTGATAGGTATGAGAATGATATTCTAAAGCCAAAGCTCCATTTGAAATGAAGGTTCTGCAACCTTTTATAGGCTAAGAAGCAGATAATAGCCGTTTGAAAGTAATCCTAGATGTTAATAATATGACACAAATATTTTTGCAAAAGCATTGTCAAAGCCGCTTTAGCAACGGACACTATTCAACGGTAGGAAAATTTGAACAGAGAATCTTTAGTTTGCGGCTGACAGAAATTCAGATTAACTCTTCACATGACGGACTGTATGGCGCAAACGATGTTTTGTATGCGTGCTATACTTCGGAATTTAAGTTCGTGACAGACATGTCCGGCGCATGCATCTAACTTACTAGATGGAACGAAGTAGGATTGATTTGCAACCATGTTCATGTCGGATTGTCCGGCGTGAACGGGAAGATTTCTGGAAACGCTACCGGACTAAGCACAAGGCTAAGGAAGATATTGTCTGACGTTAACTTGTACGTTTCTAGTGGAACACTGGACGAAAAGATATGGGAGGAAGACTTGTCCGGCGTGAACTTGATACTTACTGGAGAAGCACCGGAGAAATAAGCATGGTTGATGTCTTGTCCGGCGTTAACGTGAATCCTTATGGTAAAGAATATAGCTAAGCTATCTAAGATACGGTTGCTCCAAGTTATTTTTATGTGATTGAGAGAACTATTACCCAAATAAGTAATAATGTGAAACCCCCCTAATATTACTGCAAAGGACAAAACCTAGCTACAAGCTTAATACTTCTACCAAGCTTGAACTAGCAAAAAATGTCCTTTATCTCGTCTTTTAGCTTGATGCCACACCAACAAGGAAAACACTCACAAATTTGAGCCTAAAAGCTCTGAAGTGAGTCCAATTAAAAATTTATTGATGTCAACATCACCAAAACCCTTCAATAATTAAACAATTAAAAATTGGGGGACCTAGATGCTACAAGTTCACTAAGCAAATTGACAAATTTAGAGGTAATTGTCTTTGGAGAGGTTCAGCTATGAACAAACAAGGCTCTAATTTGGCAAAATGGGCTTGGATCTGCAAAACCAAAAGAGAATGGTGGACTAGGGGTCATAAATATTCGTAGATAGAATGAAGCATTACTCCTGGAAAACCTTCATAAGTTTTTTAACAAGGGAAAAACATCCCTTGGGTTCAATTATTATGTGATACTTACTACAATGCTGGATGCCTACCTCTCCAGAGCGAAGCCCATGGGATCTTTCCGGTGGAAAGATATTCTAAAGCTAATCATGCTCTATAACGGAACAACGTCTTGCTTATTAGCTTCTGGCTCTACCGTTCTTTTTTGGTCTAACCTGTGGAATCAACGGGCCAAGAATATTTTGTACCTTCATTCTCTTCACCTTTGCTCGAAATAAAAATTATACAGCTCGCGGTGTCATCCTGACTTCCCAATTTTCAGATCTTTTTCATTTACCCCGGACTGTATGAGCAGGCCTATCTTGAATTTGTTGCCCTTCAAGATGAATTACTTTCACTACAGGTTGAAGAACACATGGATAAATGGATCTATATCTAGGGCTTGGATAATTTCAAAGTCTCTAAAACCTACAAGCAACTCAGTGGTCGGGCTGATTCACCAAGCATGATAAGTGATCGACTTTGGAACAATGGTTGCCGGCTTAAGCAGAAGACCCTGAACACTAGACACTTGCTCCAACGCAAAAAAAAAAAGGACAACAAAGCTATTCTTGTATACTATGCAATGAGGATACTTCAAAAACAGATATTGATATTTTTTTCAGTGTGAGTTTGTTAGAAACTGTTGGTTCACTCTAACTGGATGGGCTCAGCATCAAGGTAATCGGGCTGATTCAACCCAGCATTATTTGAATATATTCAAATCAATTCAACCAACCTTTCTTCATGGAGATCTTCACGAAGGTCTTGTTGCTGCTCAGAACTTCGTCCTTGGCTTGGGGCGTTTTAACTTCCCGAAATTTGTACTCCGCCCCAATATATAGGGCGCATAAGTTTTTTGAGTTGCCCTATAATATAAGATGTCTTCCCATTATTTTTTTGGGAAAGACGAGCAATTAACTCATAGTTAAGCTATTCACACTATAAAGTGCATGCTTTTGCTAGTTTTAGCTATTAAAGCTATTAATTAAGTGCATGGGAAGGAGATGCATGCTTCGAGTAACGAGATAATTAAAGATGATTTACTCTCTTAAACACCATTTCTTGGTTTTGATGAAAATTTTTATACGTCCTATATTTTGGGACTGAGAGAGTAATTATTATTGTACAGTTGTTTCTCTTGTAATTTAGTTTTCCAAAGGTCGCCTTGCCCTCTGCTCCCTTCGAAAAAAAAAGAAAGAAGGCCATGCCATTAAGGCGTTTCCCAAACCCTTGTCGTTTTACGATGGTGCAACATTCCCCACGTAACGTAGAATTTTGCATAGATTCTGTCGAGCAAGAAAGCTCCAAGGGAGGGGAGGCGATGGCAATATTCCAAAAGAGGTGTATCAGTTTTGGGCGGGAGCGGGGAGGAGCGGCCGAATTAGGGGCGATGACAATATGCATGCATGGCATCCGATAAAGAAGATCGAGCAAGAGGATCAGAGGCAAGGCGCGCGCATGCATAGCCCGGACCATGACGCGCACGTGGGCGGTCGATATAGCTCGCTCGCTCGCACGCACGCACAACGGATAGATCGGAGATGCATTGCATTGCACACTTGGGGTGGGCTCGATTCTGGATGCATGGCCGCGCGCGCGCGCGGCACGCATACGCATGGACGGAACCAGCCGTTTGGTGCGACGTGGAGTGGGAGGCATATGCGCGCGCCGGTGTTTGTTTGTCCATGGGTGCCCGTGCCGCTGCCACGAGCCCAGGCCCCTGCGGGGTGGTGGATCAGCGCCCGCGCGCCGCGCGCCGCGCGCGTGCGCTCGTACGTGGCGGTGGCACGGCGGCACGGGGACACCGCCAGTTCGCCGCGCGGTTGCTCGGTGGTTCTGACTTCCAGCCATGCCCCATGATGCACGCGCCGGCGGGAGGAGCCCAGCCAGGCCACGGACCTCTTTGATTCGCGGTTGCATCACATTCTGTTAGGATGAACCAAATTTTATAATTTTTATATGCTATCCGGGGTAACATTTTGTTATATTTTTAACACAAATATCTAAATAATAATAATAATAATAATAATAATAATAATAATAATAATAATTTTAGCCTTTCCATACCTCTTTTTAAAAGTCTTTAATTTTTTCTCAACTAAACCAAACTCAACCGAACCACGAGCCAGAGAGCACCTACATTGGAATTCTTTCTCAATCTAACCAAGTTGACTCTTTTCAATTGGGCCAGGATGAACTTCACATTTGTCTAATGGACCGGCAACGCAAGTTGGGAATTTGGATTGGGTTCCCTTGCACATGGCTACTTGTCTCAATTAGCGGTTCTTTGATTCACAGTTGTGTTTGGTTTTGGTTGTCATCGTAAAAGTTATGGCACTCTAAAAAGAGATTTAAAAAAAATAAAAATTCATTTTTTAAAATCTTGGAGAAAACCCCGCAAAGCCTTAAAAAAATATTACGAAATGTTACGGCGAATGTTCAATATAAAAATGATACATTTTGCAAACCGAACTAGTACCGTGAACCAAAGAAGACCTATTTTTCCATTTCATTGTGACGATCAATGATCACCTCTACTGTAGGGGGAAACCAGTATCGGAACTTTTGCTCTTGCCTCGCTCGTAACTTCCTCATCATTTAGCTCGGCTTGAACTCATCCCCGTTTTATACTTGTGCATTCTAGCAAGCATGAACCGAGCCGGAATCAGCTTGCTTGTGGTTCATTCGTGGTTTGCTCGTGACGATTTGTGGGCCACAACCACCTACCAAAGTGGCAACCCGTGAAACCTTCCCCCTTCTTCCTGACCAAGACACATTTAGGCCTTGTTCTTCTCAGCGTACCGTTGTCTTAGCGTATTACTGTATCAAATTTGAGAGCTCTCAAAAAGAGGTCTAAAGATTTTTTAAAAAAATTAAAAAAAGTTTTAGGATCTTTGAAAGAACTACTAAAAGTAACGAAAAAATCGTTACAAATTATCATAACATATAAACTATATAAAAATTAAAAAAATTGATGCAGTAGTATGAAAAGATACATAACGCTGAAATTAACAAGGCCTTGAACCCTAGGGACCAACTCTTACCTTAGATCTTTCTCTCTTCTTCCTTCCGATGGAATTACCGAGCCTCACCATTCAACCATAGAAGTCAACAAGTACCTGTTTGGCTCTAGGTCGTGAGGTCAACCATGGAAGAACGCGGACTTCTTTTTTTTAGAAAAAAAAAATAACGTGGGCTAATTCAGTCCCATCAGGCATCAGCATGTAGGTCATCAACGGGTCCGGCACGAAATTGACCACGCCAAAGAAAACAGCGCAACCCACACGAACTTGCTGGGCCTGGGTCTGGGCCTGGGCCTGGGCCTTCAGTTGTTGGGCCCCTTCCGTAGGCCACACGAAACCGTACACGCGCGGCGCACATCGGTGGCACGCGTGACGCCGGTGGCCTTTGCGAATAAACGGACGGCATCTCTCGCGCAGATCCCCTCTCTTTTCTGTGAGGGCTCCGCCTCTTCGCGAACCCCCTCCTCAGACACAGCACCGTCCCGTACAAGAGGAAATCCCTATCCACCCACCGACATGGCCGCCGCCACCGCCGCCGCCGCCGCCGCCGCTCCAGCCTCCTCCTCGTCGTCGTCGTCGTCCTCCGCCGCCGCCTTCGCTACCACCCCCACACCCCTCCCCCTCGACAAGGTTGGGCTACTTTCGTTGCATCTGCGGGGAATCTGCGCCGATCTGCTACTGCGGTGGTTAATCTTGCCTGCCTTCTTCTTCTTCTTCTTCTCAGGCGGCGGCTGCAGGCGGCGGCGACCGGGCGGCGGATTGCGGGGTGTGCGCGATTTGCTTGGACAAGATCGCCCTCCAGGAGACGGCGCTTGTCAAGGGCTGCGACCACGCCTACTGGTTGGTTTTAGCATTTCTCCCCATTCGAAATTACTGCTCCACTTTCGCACTGAGATTTCCGATTCCTTTGGTGGATTCTAGAATCTTGCCTTCTCCTTGAAGGAGATAATATTATTCCTGTAATAATCTAGAAATTGGTAGATGCGGGTATTTTAGATCAAACACTTGTTTTGTCCTTGGGAGGTCCCCATCACCATTAGCATGGGATCACCACTTAACTATATGAACAATTCATCTAGATTTCAAACATCCTAGGACTATGAAATTTATTCACTTAAGCACTGGCACATATATATGTACGCATGTGCTCCTACACTTTCCCCACTAACACAAACATTCCTACATGCTTGAGAGGTCAGGAGTGAGCAAATGCTATGGGAGTACAACATTTTGAAACTTCTGTTAAAAAAAAGACTGTATGTAGTACCCAATTAAACTAGTCTGATTTGTTTTGATGTGTTGATTCTGAATGTAGGCTTTGGTTGCTTGGGATGAAGTTTACCTGCTCTTCTTTATGGTTCCCATGTGCAATTGCTTGTTTGTTGCCCACCAGCCATGTTTCATATTCAACGGTTGTTACATGTCTGTGGGTTTCATGACTTATCTAATATTATATGCTACAACTACGAATGTTTGACTTCATCTGAGGTTGCTTGGTTAGATGTATCATGTTGTAATTGATGCTGAAGGACCTAATTATTTGTCATATACTTACCTTATGTTCTGAATTGTTACCAAATGATCATAGATACATGCCATTTGCTTCATTCCTGATGATTATTAATTTGCTAATGACCCGTTGCTAATCCTGTTTAAAATCCCTTCTGAGCAGTGTAACATGCATTTTGAGGTGGGCTTCCTACAAGGAGACACCTCTATGCCCACAGTGCAAGCATCCATTTGATTTCCTCAGTGTGCACCGCTCTCTTGATGGCTGGTAACCCCTTGTTTCTCCGTTATGTGGGGGCACAGTTGTTTCAGGTAGACTGTAAGCTTGATGCTTGTTTCTTTTCTTCAGTGTTCATGACTACCTGTTCGAAGAGAGCGTTTGTCTTCTCCTGAGGGCCACTTGGTTTGAGCCTCTGGTCGTAGAGGTTCATGAGGAGCCGCTGGACGAAGAAGAATTTTACCACGTTTACCAATATGATGGTGGTGATGAAGATGACCTTGACGAGGAAATTTATTACATGAACAGGTCAGCAAGCATTCGAATTGGTAACAGGAGGTGGGGTGATAATGGGTACATCAGAGGAGGCAGGAGAGAGGCCAGGCCAGTGAGCCGTCAGTCAGTGAATGACTTTGATGCTGGGCCATCCAGGGCTCCCAAGAAGAAAGAGGTGTCGGCATCAGGGTCAGGCTCAGTATCCAAGGATGTTGCAGGTAGGCGGGCAAGAAGGGCTCAGAAGCGAGAAGCTGCTGACAAGGCAGCTGCAGAAAAGCACCTGAAGCACTTGCAGAGGTTGGGCCTCACAAAAGCACCTGAAGCACCACCTGTAGAGGTTGAGCCTCAGGCGAACGAGTGATTCTCCAACGAACTGTATATAATGGTGCTGTGAGCATAGCAGCCCTTGGGCCGCCAAATAATCTTCCATTGTGAAGAAGTGGAAGTTGACCTTGTATCATGGTAACTTTGCCACATTGTACAGTACTTTAGTTTTCGATCTCTCTTTAGATCCAGCATTGAAATGCTCTGCAGCCTGCACCTGATGCAGCAATGTAGTTTATCTCATTCTGATACCTGAATGCAAATTGCTAGCACCGTTGATTTTCTGAGCGGTTTGGCATACGCACTGCATCTGATGACCACCTTAGGTTAAAATGAAATGAGGAACCCAATTTTATTTCATGTCTGTTGTACTTGAAAATGATACATGTTGACATGAGATGATATAGCCAGTGTCTAGACTGGTTAACCTTAATATTTTTTTATGTGCTTTCCATCCTCTGATATTGTTATATAGTTTACCTTGTAAATACACTTAGATATTGTTATTATTTTTTTTTTTTTTTTGTAAATGCTCGAAGTCAAAACGTGTTTTGGTTCCCCACACTGTTGCCTCTGGAGTCTGGCTTCATCTGATGGATTTCACTATGGTGGACCGGTTATGAAATGAATTAACTCTGGGCTCATGTGTCCCTGCCTAGGCTGTCGTTGAATTAACTTGGATATGAAATGAATGGCCATAATGATTTTTGTGAGCTAAAGCGGGAGGTTTTTTTCAGCATATGGCGAAAGAGGGTTTGGTTATGGCTCATACCTGACCCGTTGGTATCGGGTGGATTTATGAAGTGAAGGCGCCTGTTTATCTGTCGTACCTTACCTACAATTAAAATATTAAGTGCAACGGCTGAACTGATCTTTTGAGCTGATCTCAACGGATGAAATGACTAAACTTCGAGAGCTTCTTAATGGTCTCGAGATTCGGATCCATTTCGTTTGACTTAGTTTTTAAAGCGTTAAGACCCACCTTCAAAATAGCGAAAAAACGGACTCTAAAAACTCAGCATATGTCTTTTCAAAACGTAGATAAGTTGTTAAGCTGAAGCCGTTAAGTTGTTAAGCTGAAAAGTACTGGGTCTTAAAACTTTGATGTCGCTCGGACAGTTTCACCAAGAGAATGTGTTGATAGAGAGAAATCTACATTTTTTGGGTATCTTTCATCTGTCCTTCTACTCTCTTTTTTTATATCACTCTTTGATTTATAGTTGGTTTGATTTGGTTGTTGAGGGCCGTTAAAAAGAGATACACAAAGGATAAAAGTTGAGGCGCTGGCCACGAGCAGCGGAAGCGGAGGCGGGGGAAGAGGAGGCGGCGATGCAGAGGAGGGAGAGAAGATGATTTGGGAGACAGGGGAGAGGGAAAGGGAGGAAAAGAGAGGAGGGGAAAGATCTGAGCCGTTGGATTGAGATCCAACGATCCAAAAAACCGACTGAGAATAGACATTTTCATAGTTTTATATATCCAAACTAGATCGGCGGCTGAGAAGGATAGCGATCGTCTCCTACGTCACTCTTGGTTGTGCAACATGTGGTAAATCCTGGTACAAGGGAGATGAGGGACCGTGGTGTTGGAGAGGATCTTTTTCCTACCTTGCTATGGCGCTGAGTCTCCTTCGGTTGTTGATGCTTTACCCACTACCCTTTTCCCATTCGCACAAGTTTTTTGTGCGTCTCTTGTCTGACTCCCCCACATTTTTTGGGTCTTCTTGTCAACTTATCTGATTTATTTGACTTATCTGTCTATTTACTTATCTACGTTTATTTATTTTTTTTTTTAAAAAAATGAATTTGTTTTTTCCTGCCTCAAAGACTTGTCTAAAATCTCTAAAATATTGTTGATCGAAGTGGATCGGATTCTGAAGACTACCTCAAGGAGATAAGGCAAAATAGTAGATGAGTCAAATAAATAGTTAAGTCAAATAAAATAAGCTAAGAAGAAGTGGGCCTTATCCGTTTCATTCTTCCTTTGCCGCCATCTCTCCCAAGTTCTAGAGAGCTTGCTGTTCCAGTGAGATTTGGGAACATGGCGGGCCGTGATGGGAGAGAGGGCTTTCATGGAGTTGAGGAAGGGGACGGGGAGGAGGATGGAGAGGTGGGTATACAAATTAATAAACCTTACCAGTTACCACCTCTGCCCCCTTAATTCCAATTTCGTTGCTTCAATTCCCTACAAAAAACAGTGCGAGGGTAAAAACAAAGGATACGATTCCCATTTGGTGCCCGCAAAGACTTAAAAGCTGGGATACATGCCTACTTGCAGTTCGTGAGTTAGGTGTTTGATTTGCGTCAAGGGAAGGTCAAAGAGGCACTTTTACTCTTCATGCTTGTCTTCCAAGTTCCAACCAACATGCGACAATGTGTAATCCAGCAACCATCCTGAGAAAATCACCCTTCAGTTAGCGACATTTGCAGATATCATGAAAACCCTACATTATTCGTTCTTGACCTTAAAATTGCCATCTAAATTGGGACGAAAAATTTAAAAATTGTTGTGGTGTAGAGTGCTACCTTCCAATGACATTTTAGTTTAAATATCTGCTTCTACATACAAAGAGAGAAAAAAATGTTATAGTTGGTATCAAATATATGTATGAGTAGAGTTACAATTGAACAGATTAGAGTTTGAATTTATATAAAGGGACATCCCTAATATGGGTTAGACAAACATTAGCGGCGTACCCACACAAAGTGTTGTGGTCAGCTCGTGTCCGTGACTCGGGTGGCTTGTGGCTATGACCAAGGTTCCAAAAGTCAACACTAGTTCCCAATGAATCAATGATTAATCCATTGTCGGTGGTGACCGGATGCAATTTCACTCATAGTCGACTATTAATTAGTCAAATCTGATTGATTAATCGCACTTAAACCCAAGTATCCCTAGTCTGATATGCTGAGTAGAGTTAGTACAAACTAAAATGTGTACCTCACATGTGAATAGAGTAACCCTAGGCTTAGTAGAGTTCGTCCGATGTGCGAAGTGAACAAAAGAGGAAAGAGGATGTGAATATAGCATAGGAAAAAATTGATAAATTTCTTGGTGATTAATGTCAATCGATCAATTTTTGACTAATCCCAAGTAATCTGATTAATCTATTATCTCTAGCCCACCGTTCGACTACTGAAGCGATTTATTGAATCTTAGCGATTACATTGGTGGCCGATATGTTGTAGTGTTGGGAAGTTTCATGATGGGCATTGTAGTGTTTGCGTACTCAGTGACATGAACTAGGGATGCAAATGGGTCGGCCCTAGGGCCACCTTTGGCCCTCTCTAATTCATTTTTTTTACTAAATAGATTAGGAATCAAGTTTTTAATACAAACAAATGAACTAGAGATGATCAAAGATGGTCCTAGGGTCGACCCATTTGCATCCCTAGTGACATCTCCAAACCCACACGCGAGAAGCTGCTTGAACCACTTAATACCTCCTATTTAGCTTCCTTTTTCAAAAGCAACACCGCACCAAATCCTGATTCTTCAACTCGGGCCAAAAAGCATGCTTCCATCTCGGATTATTGGACTTTGGTTTCTGATTAGGATCATTCATTGGATCATAGCCCTTGTCCTCTTGGTTCACCATCTTGTCCTACAAAATAAAGAGCATGGCAAAGCTAGTTAATAAGCATGACAATATATTGTTCATTCACAAATCAGCACATCACATTCACACAACAGTACAGGAGCTTACCACAGGGCAACATTTCACACATTCATTCACCAAGCAGCTACTTAGCAGTTAGCAACGTTAACTTGCACTTTGCAACCAGCCAACCATGAGCCAGCCACGCTTCACATTCACAAATCACAAGTAGAAGCCGGGAGCTCAGAGCTATGGCGGAAGCAGATATGGAGAGGTGAAGGCAACAGCCAGGTAAAGATGGAGACGGTGTCGGTGGCTGGAGCATGTCTGCTAGTAGAGGCGACGGACGACAGTGAAGCAGATATGCGGATGTGGAGGAGGTGGTGGCCAGAGGTAGAGAGGAGAGGTGGAGACGACGACTAGGGACGGAAATGGAGGTGGGCAACTAAGCAGTGAGCATACTTGTCGATGAGTGGCAGCGACGTCTTGGGTTACTTGAGTAATGGAGTGGTGGAGTCAGCCCAAGTGTCTCATAGCTTTGTAAGTTTACTGGCCAGCACGAGCCACTCTTATACTTTCCTCTATCTATATGGCGATTGACTTAGAAAATTGCAACGCCACAATGCCACGGCGACACCGTAGCGCCGTCATACAGGGGCCACTACAAGGAATTCAACATATTGCAACGACAATTTTTGTTACACTAAGCCCAAAATTATGGCAATACGTGCATATTGCATCAAAACTAAAATCGTTGCAATAATCTTCGTGGTAATAACAAGTTGCAACGATATCAAAATCATGGCAATAAATTTCTCTATTACAACAATATGGTTGTTGCAATAGCTTATCGTCACGTTTTTAAAATCATCACTATAACTTATTGCAATAGATATTACTTCATAGTAAAATCATAATGCAACAAAATAAAATTTATGGTAAAAACTTATTGCAACGACCAATAAGTCACATGAAAAAAATACGTAGATTCTAGAATTCAAACCCACAACCTCTTGACTTAAAGTAATCTCACCTAACCAGCTCACCTCGCATGACTACTTGTCTAAAATATATCATGTTTTTATTTTGACCTTTTTCAAGAACATATTGCAATAATATTTCGTTGCAATATGTATATATTGCAACGAAATCAAAATCGTTGTTACCCATAGCAATAATCAACCACCTATAATCGTTGCAATAGATGATTTTTTTTCCAACAATATAATTTTCTTGTGATAAAAGTTATTGCAACAGTTTATTTTTTGTTGCAATAGTATCTAGTTAATGCAACGATTTCATTTCCGTTGCAATACATTCAATTTATTGCAACAAAATAATAAATAATGCAACAATTCATGATTGTTGCGATATAAAAAACTTATTACCACAAAAAAATATTATGTGACGATAGCATTGGTTATAACAACAAAATTTATTTTGTTGCAATCACTGTGTGGTAATAGGTAGAATCCCTTGTAGTGGGCGGAGCTAGGTTCAAGTATGGTGGTGCACGGTAACTAGGGTACAAGAAAAGTATTAGTAAAAAATAACTCATATATGTTCTAATATGTGCATCACAAAAGCTTAATAGTTATGCATCCAGTAAGACCATTCAATTAATCAGGGCATTAGAGACCCATAACATGATTGGTCTAGTTACACCCCTGACGCCATAATTTTTTATGGCACCACTATGGTGAGTGGTGCATTGGTGCCGTGATGGTGACACCAAGTCGTTGCCTTAACAACGCCATAGTGACACCTTAACAACCATGGCTCTAATGCTTTTCGGTTTGTAAGCATTATTTAAGGTACAACTTAAAATTTCTTATTGTTACAATCAAACGTTGCAACACCTTGTAGTCATTTCTTCGACGCTTTTGATGCTTTCATAAAAAAAACTCAAAATATTTTTAATATGCTTTTTTGTCTTTCCGAGCCTATTTTCGAGCGTCCTCAACCTTTTCAACTTATAAGGTAATTTAGATTTTTTTTTTAGACCAGTTAAAGAGATAGGTTAATCGGGCTTAATAGAGCTCAAGAGTTTGGTGCGCCTCACGGACTATTTTCTTTGTGGTGGACTAGACCAGAATTAGCCCCCGTGTCCATGCAAGCCATTTATTGTAGGGAAATTTTGTTGTAGGACATTCTAAAATAGTTGAACTTGCTAGATAGTGCTGTTATAAATTTGTCCTTTTGATGTTTACCAAAAGAGACTTTTACCAATAAATACTACAGGAGGTTGTAGATGAGAGATAAACGATAGTAAAAGGTCTATTTTGCCCTTCGTGTTGAGCAAGGCGTCAAGGCGATATGAACTAGAAAAGTAGCTATAGAAAAACAAAAAAAGAATGTTACAGATCAATTAAACTACGAAAACACTTTAGTCCGGCCTTCCGGCGCTTCCGGACGCGCGCGAGGGAAGTGGGCTTTTAACCAGACCGGCCCATGCATGTACGAACACGCAGCGGCGGGGCAAAATCAGAAAAAAAAAATCGATGACGCAAGCTTACGTCAGCAGATTCTGTTTTTTATTCTTCTTTTCGGTGGCTATATTTTTTGACTGGGTGCTCTAATCTACAAACCGTTTGCACCAACGTGTTCCTCGTATTTTTCGAACAAAACAAGATGTATGTTGTCATATAACTCTTAAAACTTATCTGGTGAAACTTGGGTTTCGCCTAGTAAAACTTGGGTTTCATACTCTTAAAACTTTGTCGAACTGTCAAGTTTCATCAGGTTTCATCTAAGTTTTTTCAAGTTTCATCAGATCAATTCAAGTTTCATCAAGTTTCAACAGGTTTCATCCAAGTTTCATCAGGTTACATCGAAGTTTCATCAGCACACAGCCAAGTTTCACTAGTATAGATGTAAGTTTCATAAGTGCGTTCTCCTAGTTTCACAAAAAAATTAAAAAAGTGAAAATTCAAAAAATTTTAAAAGTATTTAAAATGGGTTGCTCTCGATTTTAGAAGAATTATGAAATTTATTTCACGCATTTTGTACACTGTTTGAATTTTGTACAAAAATCAAAAGTTTAATCGGAATTTTAATCAAACGACGACTAACTAGTCGCTGCCTCGCTGGGAAAGCCATGTACGCCGGAGCGCAGGGCGTGCGTTAGATTGGCACTGTAGCCGTCGATCTGACGGGCGCGGTTGGTCCGGCGCGGGGCGTCCGGACGGACGTCCGGACGCTGGCGCTCGCCATTAAACTATTATTTATGTAATATTTTATTGGCAATTTTACCATTTAAGCCTACATACATTTTACTATTATTTATCTTTCATACTCCCTCCGTTTTAAAATATAAGGCGTGCATGTATTTCAAAATGTCAACATTTATAAATTTTGACCAGTAATTAAGCTAAAAGCATATATGTTTAGTCTTATGCATGCGATATAGTTGGATTCGTATTTAAAAATACTTTCATATTATGCTAATTTTGTATTTATTGATGATATCTTGTGAAAAGAAATCAATGGTCAAAGTTCTATATTGAAGACCGTGTCAAAAAATTATATGCCTTATATTTTGAAACGGAGGGAGTATCTCTAGCCGGATATAGTATTTTATTAGAAAAAAAAGTCTTCTAACAAAGATGGAAAAACTTAAAGCACCGTACAACAACAAAAAATGTTACTGGTCATTTACTATATTAAATTTAGCAAATTCAATCATTTTGCATGACCTACGTCAGGTTTCCTTGTATAGTAACTGGTGTATACGAAAGAAGTGTACTCGTAGCAACTGCCCCCCCAAAAAAATGAAGCTAATTTCCTTCGTATAAGTAACTGGTGTATACGAGGTTTCACACAGCATGAGCCAAGGCTAATTTCCCACCAATCTGCAAATTAATTGGACCGGATGACTTTTTTCCCACCTATACGCACTAAACTCAGGGGACTTGGAATTGTCGCGGCTTGGGGGCGAGCCGGGCAATTTCAGAATTGAGGAGCTTAATCAGCTCCTTGCGCCCCCAACTGATGTTCTTGTGCGAGACAAAGATGGGAGAGGAGGAAGTGAAGAGGGTTATGAGGAATATGGGTTTCTTGCAAAGTTTTGCAATGGGAAGTAATGGGAGAAGTGCCGGCCACTACAGGAAAGTTCTTCAATTTAGACAGCTTAAGCCGTCCACACTAGGACCAAAACCGTCTACCATAGTTAGGGTAGACTGCGTCTACCATAGGCTGTCGAGTCTGCGACGTCGACCATAAAGAAGGGGGTCGACGGTTTGCCGTCTACAAAATTAGGGTCGACGGCCAAACAGGTGGCCGTCTACCTTACTTGCCAAAGCCTGTGACTCACATGGTCGATGGCATGCATGCCCGTTGACCATAAGGAATTTTTTTAAAAAAAAATAAAAGCAGATTAATTCGATGCCACTTTTGAGAATTCATTCGATGCCAAATTGACCTAAAAAAAAAAATGGTATCGAGCAAGATTACAGAGCATGGTTTGAGCACAGAAGCATGATTTCCAGTAAACAAGTAGATCTACATTGATTCGATTTCCAGCATGGCAACAAGTAGAACAGAAACATTATCCAATATGATTTCCATAAAACAAATGAACAAATACAAGAACTACTTTGTACAAAACAACCCGGATCCCCAGATCCAAGCACCGCCACCCCTGTCCCCAGATCCATACGCCGCCAACCCTATCCCCAAATCCATGCGCCGCCACCCCTGGCCGCGGATCTGGCCGCCGCCGCTGCGCCTGTCCAGGATCCGGCGAGAGATCAGAGAGAGAGAGAGAGAGAGAGAGAGAGAGAGAGAGAGATGGATAGCGCTTATCTGCAGGTCCGTAGCCCCCGAATCCCGTCACCGCCGTGCGCCATGGAGGAGCTCGCCGCCGCGTCGTGGAGCCCGCCACCGCCCGGCGGTGGAGCCCGCCGCCGCGCGCCGTGGAGGAGCTCGCCGCCGCGACGCCCGCCACCGCCCGGCCGTGGAGCCCACCGCCGCGCGCCGTGGAGGAGCCCGCCGCCGCACGCCGTGGAGGAGCTCGCCGCCGCGTCGTGGAGCCCGCCGCCGCCCGGCCGAGGAGCCCGCCGCCGCGTCGTGGAGCCCGCCACCGCCCGGGCGTGGAGCCCACCGCCGCCCGGCCGAGGAGCCCGTCGCCGCCTGCAGTGGAAGGGCTCCCGGTGGAGAGAGAGAGAGAGAGAGAGAGAGGGAATGCGAGGGGGAGAGAGAGACTCTGTGAGGAGGGGGTGGGTCACGAGAGGAGTAATAAAATAACGTGGAAGGGCTCCCGGTGTGAGAGAGAGAGAGCGGACGACAGCGTAAAATAGTAAAATAATATGATGGTCCATATGGTACACGGCGAATTATAAACCGTCCACCCTAAATAGTCTGAGGCCATCCACCACTTAGGGTGGACGGCAAAGCTGTCGACCATATGAGGTCAACTCTTCATTTTTAGTCAAACATTTTAATTTATTTTCAATTTTTTAAATTTTCAAGGTGATTTGAGATGCACAAGCTAAACCACAATATTATACATCACATATTACAAAATAACATAATTTTATTTGATTATGCAACATATCGTGTGTACAAGCTTAACATTACAAGGCTACCCGTGCACAAATCTAGGGTAAATAGCGAAATATCCAAAAATTATGCTACGAAAGCATTCGATGTGAAAATAAATCCATATTTCACTAGAACTATGCCCACAAATTAATAATATAACATGAAATAATGAAAACCATAAATTATCCCCTAAGTGTGGTAATTTCTAAGCTAAAATACACATGAAATATAGAAAATAATTAATTAAACCACAATATGTTGCAATGCACATTTGAAAAATGTGCAAAAAAATGGTTTTTATGAACTAACACAAAGCTTCAAGTATTATCAAACAGACAAAAGAAAATAACTAACATATACTCTATTAATATTTAAAACTACAATTATTATCAAGCAATAAAATGGCCTTTACTACATGTGGGTCCTACATGGCAGTGGTAGTGGGGCTGTTAACTAGGGTAGACGGGGGTAGTTTTG
Source organism: Raddia guianensis (assembly GCA_036346415.1). Classification (NCBI taxonomy): domain Eukaryota; kingdom Viridiplantae; phylum Streptophyta; class Magnoliopsida; order Poales; family Poaceae; genus Raddia; species Raddia guianensis. The sequence goes on from CM070534.1 coordinate 75,018,312, forward strand.
CCGTCCACCATATTTGCTGCATGGTGTGCATGGTGGGCCTGCTACAACTATGGTGGACGGCCGTGACCAAGGTTGTCTACCATAGTTCGTATGGTGGACGGCCGTGACCAAGGCTGTCTACCATAGTTCGTATGGTGGACAGTCGATGCTTGGCTGTCGTTCTTCTTTCTGGCCGTCGAAAATAATATATTTTCTTGTAGTGGGCTAGTGGTAGCTTGGAACGGGGATCTGGAGTTCAGTTTGGCATCATACTCTTGTTACCACAGAGACGGGAGAGTAGAGATGAAGGGTTCTGGGATTAGGTGGAGGTATACCGGTACGTACGGTGATCCGAATGTAGACTTGAGGCATTTAACCTAGAACTTATTAAGATGTTTGGCAGGAAAGAGTGAGCTACCTTCGCTATGTGCAGGAGATTGGAATGAGGTGGAAAACCAGGAGGACCACCAGAGTGAAAACCCAATACCAGATTGGCAAATCAGAAATTTCAGAGCTTGCTTGGCTGACTGTAATCTTCATGATGTGGGTTTCAAGGGCTATAGGTTTACCTGAAGTAATAGACAACGAGGGAGAGCTAATGTCAAAGCTCGACTAGACAAAGTCTACATTTCGGGTGGATGGGAGAAATGGATGGGGCAAGTCAATGTGGAGAACATCTGGTCAGGGACCTCCGACCACTCGATTTCAAAAATCAATGTCCGTACTACAAAGGAGAGAAGATGGCCAAGGCCAAGGCAATTCAGGTTCGAAGCCATGTGGTTGAGGGATGACAGATTCATGCCTTTTCTAGGGGAGGTGTGGGCGGAGGATCTAGCACAAAGAGAGGATTGGCCACTAGAGAGAAAGCTCAAAGTGCTGACAGGTCGGTTAAAGCAGTGGAACCATGAGATTTTTTGGGGAAATTGGAGGGCGAATTCAGGAGACAAGAAGGAGAATCCAGCAGGCTCTTGTTGAGGGGAAAGAGGAAATGGATGAAGAAATGGTGGTTTTAAAAGGGAAACCGGAGGAATTCATGACCAGGAAGGAGGTAATGTGGAGGCAAAGATCTAAACAGCTGTGGTTGACAGAAGGAGACCGTAACACAAGGTATTTTCATGAAAGGGCCTCGAATAGAAGATGGAAGAACTCCATTGATAGGCTAAAGGATGGGGAGGGGAGATGGGTGGAAAATGGGAAGGAGGTTCAGAGGCTAGCTATGGGTTTCTTCCAAAACTTATTTCAAAGCCAAGGTACAAGTGGCTTGGATACAGTGCTACAGGCGGTGAAGACAAGGGTCTCACAAGAGATGAAAGTGAGACTAGAAGAGGACATATCGGAAGAGGAAGTCAAGGCTGCTCTTTTTGCCATGCACCCTCTCAAAGCGCTGGGTCCGGATGGCCTAAATGCACTGTTTTTTCAGAAATGCTGGGGATTTATGAAAGAGGAGATTGTCAGGACAGTGAGGGATTTTCTGGAGGAAAGTCACAGGGAGCTCAACAAGACAACAATTGTTCTAATCCCAAAGAGGAACAAGCCAGAGGAGATGGGCCAATTCAGACCAATCAGCTTGTGCAACGTAATCTATAGAAATGGATCTAAATTGCTAGCCAATAGGCTGAAAGGTGTATTATCTGAGGTTATATCACCACAACAGAGTGTTTTTGTCTTCGGGAGGCTCATAACCACAATGTTTTGGTGGCGTTCGAGTGTGTTCATTCAATCAAGCTAAAGAGAAATAGGAGGATACCAGAATGTGCAATTAAACTTGATATGATGAAAGCGTATGATCGGGTGGAGTGGAAGTATGTGCAAGGAATGAGGAGGATGGGGAAAAGTGGATTAAGATGGTGATGTGGTGTGTTGAATCGACGGAGTACAAAATAAAAATCAATGACGAGCTAACTGATCCTTTCAAGCCATCAAGAGGGTTACGCCAAGGGGTACCTTTTTGTGCTATGTGCTGAAGGCCTGTTAGCAATGCTTGTAGAAAAAATGGAACAAAGGGCGATTAAAGTGTTAGTTTTGGAGGAGTGGTTGTCAATCACCTTCTGTTCGCTGATGACTCAAAATACTTTTTGTGAATGGTAATAGTGAAAGTATAGATGTTGTGGAAGAGGTACTGCACGTGTATGACTTAGCGTCTGGGCAGCGGGTGAATAGGAGCAAAGCAAGCATATTTTTCAGCCTTTTGATGACATTTCCCTAGCCCAAGCATTCCCTCGAAGGATTCCACCGTAGCGCCATTACATTCGGCTGGCTGAAGCCTCCTCTTGAGCCATGAAGTACTTGGTTGATCTCCATTTCCTACGCCACGCTATGGAATGCCCCAAGGATGGATTTTGCTGTGTAGGTAAATCACCCTTCAAGCGTAGCGTGTCTTCTTTGCTGTACGTAGGATACATTTTGCATGGCAGGAAAGATCGCCCTTCAATCCAAAGTAGAAACGAGGGAAATTCTATTAGCTAGTGGAAGTCTTGCTTTTGCTTCTGCAATTTGTACCGTGCTTCAGAACCGGCCTATTTGTGGCAACTACCAAAGTGACGACAACAACACGGGTGGAAAGAAAAAAGAAGTCACAAGAATAAAGCAAAAATGAAATGCCTGCTGTATCCAACAAGACAAAGCAAGAAAAAACAAGCGATAGTACCACTGTTATTCCTGAGGTTCCATGAAAAAAAATCATGCATCCAAACACAAAACCCAGACGAGCACTCACACAGTCACACTGGCACAGTACCCTGACATGCATGACAATTCAATGGTCTTTTTACCCTTCAGCAGCGGAAAAATGGCGGCTACGCACTGTTCCAGCCACAAGCAAATGGTGAAAATTGGGGAGCCCTCACCGTTTCCAGGATCATCATCGGAGATAACCGATTCACAAAGTATGACCAAACAATAACCAGGGTTCTTTTATTGACCGATTACCAGCAATAATCGATCTTTCCGGTCAACTCCGTCAAATCGTTTTATTTTTCCTCAGGGAAACAGCTGAATTAGGAACAAACAAATAACTCAATCCACTGGCATGCAGCCAAAATGTATACTTATATCGCATTCGGCAAGTTCGGGAGCAATTCAGCACTACAGATGTCAGGGCAACAAAACGAACGTACTTGGTTTTTAAAAAACGAGCATACCGAAGAATACTCGTTACTAGGAAGGAGCAAATTAAGACACTGCAGAGAAAAAAGTCATAAAATGACATGACTAAGGCCTTGTTTGTAACAGCGTTGAGTAAAGTTAAGTTTACTGCAGCAAAAATTAAGAGTTTTAAAAATGGTCTAATAATTTTTAAAAAAATAATAAAAAATAGTTATACAATCTTTAGAGCTAGTAAAATCCACGAAAAAATTATTGCAGCTTACTACAATATGTAGTAGGCTATATAAGAATAACAAAATTTGATACAGTAAAATTCAACTCAACTTTTAAGCTGAAACAAACAATGCTTAATACCTTGGAAAAACCTAGTAAAAAAAATCTGGAGACAACTTGGATAGATTTGGATGTAAACAGATCAAGAAGCAATTAACTAATTCCCAAGACTAGACAAAAAAAAAAAGAAACAACTAATTCCCAAGAATGAAGAGGCGAAATTTAGAGCGATTGTTGAAGATGCTCTAACATAGGTTGTGTTACAAAGCACCACACTGACCGGTCGTATAGAGAAAAACAACACCAACATTTATGTAAAAAAATTAACTAGAGTAATATAATTAGCATTTTTTTTCTAGAAAACATATGTACAAAAGCAACAAAACACATGTTCAGCTTCATGTCTGTTCTACATGACTTACCACACCTATCACAAATGACCTAATGCCATTGCCATCTGATAATTATATAAACTCTAAGAAACTACGATACAGATGCAGGGCAATCAGCCAATCACCAAATAAAATTGCATTTATATGAACTCTATGAATTTTAAAGGTAGAACATGAAACTAACGAAATTACTGAGCATGAGCAAACAGTTAGCACAACCACAAAAAATGTTGCAGTCGAAAAGCTGCTATGCTAGCAGCCTAAAAAGATCTAATCCATCCGTTTGGAGGGAACTGGGAAGCAGTGTGGAAACACTCCAGATCAATAACAAACAAATTAACTCCAGATCAATAACAAACAAATTACCACACCTAATGTAGCATTAAGAACCTCAAACCACAAATAATCAATGATCTTACATGGATAAACAAGGAAGTAGAAAGGCTCCCTGTCAAGTTTTTCGAGCAAGCAACATATCTAATCACCTGGATAGCAACAAGGAGCAAATCAAGTATAACTGAAATGCCACTTTCTGATAAATGGCTTTCGTTTCAGACAATTGAAAAAACATTCCAGCCTCTACGCTGCAAGGACCAAGAATTCCATGTTGATATACAATTGTCATGCCACAAGTGCTACTTGCTATCTCCATGATAAAATAGTATTACACAAGTTTAGTAAAACGAGAGAGCGAAGACATCTTTTAGCAATACATCGAGTACCTTTTTTAGAAAGAAAAGCGCACGAGAGTTATGTATAACAATGCATTCAATCCAAAATTTCCTTTATTATAAGGAAATCTTAATAAACCAAATCTTTTTCCTCAAAAGGAAACAGAAACAGAACAAATGATTATTATACAAAAGACATTAGACAAGCATGATTATGACTAAAGTTTCAGCAGACAAATAAAAATGCAAAATAAAACATCTACTAAAAAAATGAGACTACCCCATTTTCCAATTACTTTATTTCAGGCAAAAAGGAAGGACATCTAAACAGTTTGAAACATTCCCCAGCTTGCAAAGGAAAAGAAATTTGAAGAGCCAAGGGTAAATGCAAAATTATAATCATACAACATTGTGAATTGCATCTAGCTAGGCTTCGCCAAGTGCACAATTTATATTTTCGTTGTGGATATACACAGGTTAGTAATATTAACAATACATCAAACAGTAGCACTTATTAGTTGTGTTGAGAAATTATCTAAGCTATTAACATTGCCGCACAATGTATTAAAACTGGAGCACATCAAATTTACAAAACAACAGAAGACAGATCGATCGATCTTCACAATCAGAAGCCACATAATCACTAAAAGCACTATATATGGCAAAAGAACTGCAATTTTTCTTCGAAGGAGAAATCTGAAATTGAATATTTTTTTGAAAAGTGCCCGAATTTGGGTGGGCCATTCATTTTATTTTGCACAGGACCAGTATATCTGAAACATGTATATTGGCTTGGTCCAACGGTGTACAGAACTATTGCTCTATGGATTGTGGTGTACCATAGGAGGGATCAAACATTAAATATTCTAAAAACAAAATACAAATCCACCACTAGTCAAATCCAATCATTTAATAATTGAATCGATATTGATGTCTCGTGACAGAAGAGTTCCAGAATGCATGCGTAGCAACTGGGGAATAACCAGTACATTGGATCACACCACCACCATCAAAGAAGACAAGCAGATGTCCACATTTCTAGGTACGTCATATTTATTGTCCAAAAGAAAAGGGATGTAACCGACGTCACCTGCAGGCTAAAATAATGCATGTGATGAATGTGCATTTTGCAGTTGCATATCCCCACACCGTAAATAAAACGATTGCCCCAATGATATGCGTCACAACATTCAGTCAGTTGGGCCAGTCTGTCAAGTGGCACAGACCAAAAGAATCACGGCGTGCGATTTAAGAATGCTAAAAACGTCCAACTCTGCAAATTCAAAAGACCGAATCATGTGCTATATATATTATCCTGAACAAGTCCAAAGTCTAGCAGAACAAACAAAACCAGCTGTACCTTATTCTGAATGTATCAATCGTTAAATAGAAATATATATAGCACATCAGAAAGCAAAAGGGATCGAGCAATTCTCAAGTTTCTCAAATGTGCAGTACCACAATTCAAGGAGTCAAGGCCTACGAATACGCCCATCCTACTTTGTGGTTCATCAAATAAAGAAGCAAGCTGAACAGTAACGGTGCTCCCCAAAGGCTAGCAACAGTCGACAAGGCGACATGGACCAATGCTATCATCACACACATGAGATAATAGCAGCTTTGATGATGACAAGATAGCCCAACAACATCAATCCCAATTATAAAAAGTTCTTCACAGCTCATGACTACTGATACGACCCATATGATGCTTACTTGTTACAGCAGCTTAAGCAAGCCGACCAAACTTCACTTATCGGACAAGCAACGGAAAAACGAAACATACACAATGGCAATCAAGGCAACGAACCAAATGAAACACGCCGTAAACCAAAAAGCATGCATCTTTGCGCAAGCGCAACCAGTGCATGGCTATGCTTTTTAACCCCACCTTTCTTTCCTTTCACATCTTGTCATCCTCGATGGGATCCCGCACAAGGAATAAATATGGGGACTTGCACAAAAAATAAGGTGAAGACTCTCAAGTCTCATCATGTCAAAAGGAGAAGAGCAATAAACGATATGGCTAATGTTTACAGTAGTAGAAGAATTCCACCCATGACATGCATTACACATTGACCTCTAGGATGCAAGTTCCAAAGCATGTAGTTTTTTTTTTTTTTGATAAATGGAGTTGATGCTCTACATTAGCAAAGCCAAAAAATGCTTGCCTTGCCTTCACCCAAAGAAAGACGAAACAACGAAAAAAGATTTCAGTACAGCTGAACATATAAGCACGCCAAGAGTACTGCGAAGCGTATTGTTTTAAGTCGAACTTTTCAGCTCAGTGTCTATCACGAGCACGAACAGTGCACGGCTCTAGCTGCTCGAAGTGACCCCCACGGCCTATATACGCCTCGCACTCCTGAACACATCCCCATATATGGAAAGACAAGCATCGGGAACACGAGAGCAAGAACCAACAGGCAATATCTTATGCATAAAGATTTAATCTTGAACTATCTCTTTCGATTGAATTCCTAAACAAATATTATTCCCTACTAGGAAAAAGAACAAGAAATGGACCGGTAGAGTACGAACAAGTAACAATTCTTCGATCAATGGCATACAGCCACGATAACAACACTGAAGCTTGGGATAAATAAGTAGATCAAACACCATGCATCGATGACTTCTAATGGTACGGGCAAGAAAGATTTCAGAATTGTACTAGCAGTGTTGCAGAAAATAAAAAGAATGTAATGTTCGATGTAACCTTACTCTTCTATTTTAGCTCAGTTCATGGTGTTACCATAGCTGGCCCCACCGAGAATGTGTGGGCCGCCGCCGCCGCCGTACAAGTCCGAGGGAGCCATGGAGGAGCCGCCTTCCCTCGCCGCATTGCCACCGGCGCCGGAGACGGACGCCCCGCCGAGGTGGAGCTCGGAGATGTTAGGCACGCCGCCGCCGGCGGAGTCGTCATTGCTTGTCGCCGCGAGGCGGCCGTCGTCGACGCCCTGGTCGTAGAGGAACCCCTTGAAGACATGGCCGTTGATGCTCACCATCGCCTGGTACGCGTACTCGTCCTCGCCGTCGTCGATGGACGTCACGCGCACGCACTTGAACACGGCCGGCGCTCGCACGTGCCTAGGCAGGCTCTCCCTGAACGACGCGTCTGCAAATACACAAAGATCAGATCAGAAATGCCTAGCAATTTAGCATACTGTGTCGAATTACAGATGCGTATATACGCAGTATATCACCTTGGTGGCTGGAAGTGGTGTCGAAGCTGCGGGGGGTGGTGGCGTTGGAGGTGGAGGTGTGGGAGGTGGTGGTTTGGGAGGAGAGAAGGCGAGGCTTCTTGGCGGCGGCGGCGGTGCAGGCGGTTGCCGGGGAGGAGGAGACGGAGCCGGAGATGCCGAGCTGCTGGCGCTCGCGGCGGCGGGCGGCGGGGACCCAGGTGCTCTTGACGTGGGTGGAGCAGTCGAAGCCGCGGCTCTTGCAGCACGTGCGGCACCGGTTGTGGCCGCAGTCTTTCTTCGCTTGGTTGCCGCAGTCCTGGCACGTCGTCGCGCCGGATCCCGACGACCCGCCGCCGGTGTCCAGCATCGAGAGGGGCTTCTTGAGGTAGAAGGCGCTAGGGTTAGGGTTACCGCCGGCCGCCGATGGCGGCGACTGCGGCTGCTGCTGGGGCTGCCAGAATTGGATGCCGCTGCTGCCGGCGGCGGCGGAGGCCGACTTGTCCGGATCGAGCACGCAGGGGCCCGAGGAGAGCAGCGGGAAGATGGAGTCGGAGCTGGCGGGCGCCGCCGCCGCATCGTGGTGGTGGTGGTGGTGGTGCGTGTGGTGGAACGACGCCGCGGGGGCGACGACGACCATGCCGACGTCGGTCATGCCGTAGTTCAGCGCTGCGGCCTGGCGCGACGCTGCGGAGGAGGCCGGGCCCCACAGCCCGGCCCCCAGCGAGGTGCCGGACGCAGCCGCAGCCGCAGCCGCAGCCGCCGCCGCCGCCGCGCTGGCATTGAAGCCGAGCGAGAGGTCGTCCCCGCGGCCGGCGGCGGCTGCGGCGGCGGCGGAGGAAGCGACCCAGTCCGCGAACGCGCCGGTGTCGGATGGGAAGCGCCGTCCGGAAGCCACACTTATAAGCCACGGATTTCGCAGCGGCGGGGATTAAAAATACGGCAAAATTTCCCCCGCAGTAGAGCCTAGATTTCGTTAAAGCCACCACTTCTCCCCAAGCGGAGAAAAAAATCAGAGCGAAAGAGAGAGAAAGAAGAATAAAAATCTGGAGCTCTCTACTGACTCTACCGCCCAGCTTGAGCTGAGCCTGAGCTGAGGTTCGAGGTCGCCTTCTCTCCCTCCCGTAGAGAGTGCACTAGACTGCCCTGTCTCTATCTGCCTCGCTATCTCGAGAGCTCCCAGCACCAAGAGCCAACCTATGTACCTGGCCCTATCAATCTAGCAGCAGGAGAGGAGGTGGGGTGTAGTGTACCGGCGAGCTCAACTGCTAACCCTCCTCCCCCTCTCTCTTTTCCTAACCTTTTTGAACCTATATATTCTGTGATTTATGTCGATGCAGAAGAAGAAGAACGATGATGATGATACGGAAGGCTTCTCCACACACGAGATGAGAGAGAGAGAGAGGCAGCCGCAAGAGGAGGAGGAGGAGGAGGAGGAGAGAGAGAGGGAGAGAGGGGAAAGGGAGGTTGGGGGGTTTTAAGTGGTGGCGTGGGGACTCTGAAATTCCTCCGGGAGATCTTCTCGATCACTCCCTATCTATCTTTGGCGGTGGGAGGGGCTTTTATTGGTTTCCCTTTGTCTTCTTTTTTCCTCTCAAACGCGCGCGCGCACACACCCACACTCTCTAGTCTCTAGTCTCTGCACACTGACGAGCTTCTCCTGCTGTTTCTGCTGCTGCTGCCACGGCCGCTGCTGTTAAAAGCTAAGCGCTGCTGGCTACCAACATCGGTATCGGCATATCGATCCGCAAGCATCCGCGCACAGCCACGCGACAAACCCACTCTATTTCCATTGGCTTCTGCTCCAACAGTTGTCCAGTCGTCCTATAGTTTTCTCCTTGAAAAAACACTCGTAATGGTTAGTTTATTTATTAACTTTGCATTTCCCTCCTTTTCTACGTGAAACTGAGGGCGCATGTATTGGTGACCGTCTACTTCAGACCAAATTTTAGATCGCAAATAGTGGATTTAGGTACGTGGGTTAGGCCAGAATTAGGACAACATTACGAATGGAGCTTCCCTGCCCCGTACTTGCTCCCGTGCGTGCTACCGAGACGTGGCAGCTTCGCATTAGGGGAGCAAGGTAAAAAAGCAAGGGAGTGGGGTCTAGAGAGCAGCACCCCTGTGAGGAGGGAGCACGCACAAGAGCAGGAAAGCCAAATTCCAACATTACATGCCCTAATACTTTTTTTTCTACTTTTCTCAATGAGAGGGATATTTTACGGTACATTAGGCGTAACATGGATCATTCATTTTTATTCATCCAACAATTTAAACTAGTCATAATCATTTTATACTACACCTAGTAATGTTTCTTCTTCCTCTTGGATTTCAATTTCTTTTTCTTGCTGTCTTTTCGAATATATACTTCTAATACAGCATGATCAAGCGCTTTAAATTTGTGAGGCATGGTGCGTCTCGCACGGACAAGCTGCTCGACAACACCCTTGCCTTTCCCATCACCCTTTTCCTTCTCAATTTTATTTGGCACACAGTGATTCTTCCATAGCCCCTTCTTCCCCTTTCCTTCTTTGCGCGTTTACCACTAAAGAAGCTATTATCATTAGCATATGTTTCAGACACACTCTTGGTCCACGGGGCGGACCTCATGATTCTTTATAACGAGCAAGGTGATCCGCGCGTTTGCGTGGCTAGATTTGTGTTAAGATATAGATAATATATAAGATTAGATTTAGAGTTTATCTATAATATATAGATCAGCTTCAGTAGTTTGTTATAGAGGTTAGTATTGACCGCCAGATTTACATAATAATATCTATATTCAACGATGTAGATTTTTTCTTTTTTTCTATAGATGGTAGAAGATAATTTTATTGTGCTTCTCTGCTTCTGGCATAGTTAGGATAAGCTCAAAGTGTCTTGTAAATTTTTGATAACGATACTGCTGCTGGAGCATCATCATCGAGGGGTGAAAGATATCTGGGTCTTATTAATCATCGCTTCCTCCAATATTTCTTAACTTCGAGAGGATCTTGTGGATAGCAAAATTGTATGCGGCCACAAACTTAAAGTCTTGGAAGTGCAGCTTCATCCATCCTCTCCAAGCTTCTGCTAGGAAAATGTTCACATGTTGGCAGTCGTGGACCCAGGATTTTGATAAGACCCGGGCCAATTACCGGCAATTCTATTGATGGGTAGTAAGTAACCAACTGGCCTCCACGACCCCTCGAACGACCCATAGCAGCTGTAATATCCGCCAATCTTTGGCATAACAATATTATATTTGAGACAATACAATTTTGCATCTTCAAATAGCTCTTCCCAACTATGTTGTCTAATGTCATTAACTTTTTACAATGCTGTTCCAATCAATCCTATAGCATAAACAATATTTTGGTCTTTCTTTTGCAAGCATTGTGACAAATCATTAGCTTTACCTAGTAATTTAATCATGAGATGCATTATAAACTCAAAACTCTCCATTTGTTTTAGCAGACCTATTGCAGTTGTTTTCTGTGTTATGGTAGAGCCATCTTCACATATGTTCTCTAATACTACTTTCCATATCAATTGAAGAAGATACAAATTTTTGTGATGTGAACCCCACCGAGTATCTCCAAGTCTTGCAAGATTAGTTGCTTGGTTTTTTCCTCTTTTAGAAAAAAATTGTTTTCAAACTATGCACAAGATTATCATGGTGTTCTTGGACCAATTGGTCGTGTCTCTTACAAGAAACATTAACAGTATTAACAATCAAGGTTGTGTAGTTAAAGAAATTCGTGACAGAAGTACAACATTTAGCTACAGCGACAACCATTAGTTGCTGCTAATGGGCAAAGCAGTGTATGTAAAAGTGTTGACACCCAAATTTGACAGGAAAATCGGATGTAGTGAAATAGCAAAATGTATCGGAATTATTGGGCCAAATCAGAAAATGGACTTTATCGACAAAAGAGAAGATATATTGAAGAATACCGATGGTGACAAAACTTTGGAAGAAATACGATCTGATCAGAAGATATCTTTAGCCACGCGGTAAAATAGGACGAATCGGTATCGACTTTGTAATACTATAAATAGGACTTTAGGTTTCGAGAATAAGGGACATATCATACTCAAAACACAAACTACTTTCTTGAATCCGATCGACCTCGTCGAAAGGCTTCAACTCGCAGGTAGAGCTGTCTCGATGGGATAATCGATTATCTCCTTGTAACCCGTATGCATGGCTGCATCATCCTGATCTCATGTGTACAAAGAATATTAAACTGTCTCGGGATTTACCGATCTTTAATATGTTCTCGCATGTTGCACTGTCTCGATTTAATCGATCTGTAATATGTATTTATCTTGCAATGCCGATTATCAAGTATTTCATATGCCTTTCCTGACTCCGATGTATGCAACTGTCTCGTTCAATCGATCTTGTGTATGCCTTATTTAGGATCTTGCATATGTAAACGTTTGCCGATCAGCGTTCCATCTACCTTTATTAGTTTTAAACCTTTAAATCGGTTTATTGGCTTACATCTAGATTTAGATATGAATACTGTCTTGGCCTGACCAATCTGTTCAATCTATTTCTTGGTTTAATGCTATATATTGATGCAAAAGTTTATTACTAGTATTATATGAAAATACCAAAAAGAAGTATAAGATCAAAGGAATATTTAGATTTAATTGCTCTATCTGGCATTGAGCCAATAGATTCTGATAATCGGATTATCGAAAGCCGATTATATATAACCTGATCTGGCTGTTTTAGAAAGCCGATTAGGGCTAGTCGCTGACGATTTTCTCCTTATCAATTTACAGGTCAAATTGACTGGCACGCTTGGTTTTTGGTTGCGACACAATCACAGAATTGACGCTTCCGCACGTGTGTTCATAGAAATCCACTTTTTTGTGTCAACAAAAAGGCATAGGGATTTTCATCTAGTACCCGTCTTTGCAGACCATGGAATTCATCCCTCATGTTTGATGCCCCCATCATATCCTTGGCCTCGTATTTTATGTATAGATAAACTTGACCAATAATCATCGCATACAAAGCTTCCTTTAGTGTAACTAATGTTGTGTCAGGAACATGTTGAACCCTAAGAAATCTCTCAATCATCTCCTATTTGTTGTTCACATACCTACATGACATAAAACAAAAAAAACTAGTGGTAAATTAGCATGTTCACATAATAATGTCATAAAGCAATAAACACTATTAATAAAAAATAACCTCACAATAACCGCCATTTGCTCTTTAATGGATGCATCCCGATACTCATCAACAAAATAGGATCAACGTTGTGAATGTGTTACGTATGGATTCCATTTTAAACAACACAAAAATATACGTGGCACGTCATACTTATAGCACCAAAACTATGATAAAAGTGTCCTAAGGAATCAAACATGTCTAAATAAATTCTATCTTACAATTCCCTTACAGGTCGGCTGCTGGTTACGCCACGTCGTTGCCTTCCGAAGACTCCACGTTCGTCATGCCCCGCGATGCCACGTCGACGAGATGGCCACGGCCGCTCGATCGCGGCCGATAACTGAATCCCACCGTCCATTTATAATTTACATATAAAACAAAATTTTCCCCCACAAATTCGGCTGCGCGGGACATTTGCTCCGTTGGTTATGCGGCCTGGGTTTCACGTCGCCGGTCGCGGTTCGAATCCCAGCCTCCCCCATTTTTTCGGGTTTTTCCACTTCCTCTTTTATCTTTTTCTTTTAATGTTTTCCCATTGAGAGCACCAACGTGCATTGCTCACCGGTTTCCGCCTTAGCACTTCATAGCCTTTCGAGTTCTTGGGTTCGACTCCCGTTGCCCCTATTGAGTTGGGTCTTTTATATTTTAATTTTTTGCCAGACGCAAAAGGTCTTTTATTTTTTATTTTTTTGCCAGACGCAAGAATATATAGCAAAAGGAACATCTTCTCCATTTTCTCATATGCGAGAGTAAATAAAAAAGAAAATAGCTTCGAATTTAATGGTGAGGGTGCAAGCCCATCGTTTCTTTCGTTTCCAATTTGTTTAGGACAAAAAATGGAAAAAACTAAAAATATGTCATGATATCATGGTGAGGTTCCATAAACGATTTTGCTGTTTTTAGGATAAAAAAGAAAGAAAGAAAGAAAGGGTCATAATATCATACCGAGGGCCTATAAAATAGGTTATCCATTCCTATGAATTCTAGGTTTGCTTCATAATTGAGCTAAGAGATAAGCCATTTCCCCCTTTCGTTCTACTTTTTTATGACCAACTAAAAAAATCCTTTTAAGACCAAGCCTTTGTAGATGAATTAATAAATCCCAAACTGTTTATTTTCGTAAAATAAGCCATTCTTTCCTTTCGATCTTCCTTTTTGTAGGCAATTTAAAAAATGGTTTAGGACCAAACCTTTGCAGATGAATCGAAAAATAAGAAATTATTTTCTTTCGTTCTAACTTACCATAGTTTCATGATAATGGCCAATATAATGATCTAGGTGTTAAAGACAAATAAGCATCAGCAAAAAAATTAAGAATAATGGGAATTAAAGACATTTTGTTGTGAGAGTATAAAAAAATTTAGGCATTTTTAAAAATTTTAAAATTCACGAAAAACAAATTATAAAATGTTTTATTGCATCACTCCATCTATTGGCTTTTTGGTGAACATCAAATTTTGTTTAGGTATTGATGGGGACACGGGGGCGGCTCGATCTTCTGGTGAGACTTGAGGGGATAATTTCGATCTGGTCGGAGAGACGACCTTGACGATCCGGCTACCAATCTCTCAAGGATGACAACCCGGCAATCGCTAAACCACCAAACCTGCTCGTTATCAACCACGCCAAGAACGCAATTGACCTGACCACGAAGATCGTTTCCTGCAAGCGATCGAAGAACAAGCAAGAAACAAGATAAACACAATTTGAAATTGCAAATATGGTTGAAGCACTTGGATAAATTTGAGGTTCGATAACTCGACTCGGGTGGTCTAGTCAACACACGCAAATTTGAGGCGGGACGTACACGGGGTCTACCAACACACAACCAAACCTCAGCGTAAAAGAGAGGCACCGGCCACATATATAGCGGCGGCCAGGGGGAGTGGGGCGGCCAAAACAGGGGCACCCACCAAAACCCTAAGTTACATGGGCCATAGGCCCAAAGATAAGGTGGCGCAGCACCCTGAAATTGTGGCATGTGAACTTCTTCTGTGTTTTTTCGACGCTCCTGGACGAATTTAGATATGGGGCTGGATCCATTGGAAAGCTTGTCTCCTAAGCTTTCCAACGAGTGGTCGCACGCCGAAATCGGAGTTCGGGAGCCCGATTTATGCCCGTTTGAAGTTGGCGGGCTGCTGGATGGCCGAACCGGGCTGTTTGGCATCTTGGGTCTCCATGTGGGCTTTTCTTGGGCCGTCATGGCCTTGCGAGTCTTGGACTTGTTGCGCCGCTTCTTCAGAGAAGGCTTGAAAGGCTGGGCTTCTGAATTAAGGCCTCCCGGCGACGACGATGGAGCGGCCCGGCGGCGACGACGATGGAGCAGCGTCGGTCGTCGTTATAGCTGTCGGAGAGGAAGGAGGGGGAGCCGTCACACTGATCGTATCTATGCAGGTGATCACCTAGGCCCTAAACCATATAATGCTTTTGAATGACGAAGTAAAAAAACCTAGACCCTTCATTCTAGCTTTTGTACTTTCCTAAAGAAATACTAGAAATCCAAACCGTTATCGAATTAAACCGCAATTTCATTCTAAAATTTCATGAAAAGATTTAGATGTTACAGAAAAATAATAAATAATTAATAGATATTGGGGATGCAAGATACCAGAAAGACTTTGAAAAATATGGGAAAGAAAGAGGAAAAACTTACAAAATGGAGCCGTAAATATATTTGCACCGCATGGGTCCAACAAAATTTTTAGGCATTAAAATAGATCGGTTTGACGATATTGATTAAATCATTATGTCCGTTCGTTGAATCTTTTAAAGTTTAGCTTCTGCACTTTAACAGACTGCTGGTTTGAACCTGACCAAAATAAAACGTTAGTTATTTCTTTAGGCTAATTCTTTATCGCTGAGACCAATCGGCCGGCGCGCCACGGGCGCGCTTACATTGCTAGTTATTTTACAAATAGGAGCAACGGGTTCACTGGCTTTTAAAAATGGTCAAACCGTGCCGGTGGAAAGCTGTTTAGATCACGTGCGCTCTGAGGTCAGCCCAGTTCACCGTGAAGCTGGGTGCGGCGCTTGTCCGGCGCGATCACGTGGCGCCGCGGTGAAAAAAACGAGTGGAAACGAAGCGCGGAGAGGAGGCCACGGGCCACGGCTCGTACGACGTCCGGGTCCGGCCGCGCGCTGCACCGCTGCATGTGCCCCGCCGCGACGGTGGGTGGCAGATCGACAAGAGCGCGCGGTAACAGCTGCTTTTAACAGCGCCATGATTCATGGTTGGGAAGGGAAGATTCCTTTCTACCGCCTGCCGGTGGGGTCGCCGCGCCTGCGCCCCTCAGGCTCTGATCGCCATCATTCCCCTCGCAAAATAAACTTACCACTCCCCACGTAGTAGCAGCCAGGCAGCAGATGATAACCACCACTATGATTGCTCCATGTCCATTACGTGGTAGTTTGTGAGTTGTCACGTCTCCTCCTAGCGTTACTCTACATGCACACAAAGCTCATGGCTTTGGTTTTGGGAAAGAAAATACTACTGCTAGGATTTGACGAAAATGCAGTAAATAAATCTATACTCTCATACAAAACGCTAGCATTGTAACCTCTGCGCGACACGTGTCCGCTCTGCACAGTGCCGAGCATGACCACCGTCGGATCGCGCACGATGGCGTCCGCCAGATCCGGCCGTCCATTTAAAGATTATATATAAAAGAATTTTTTCCGTGGGAGTCGCAACAACTTGGGCTGGTTGCCCCGCTGGTTTATAGCGCTATAACTCAAGTGTTGGTCTCAGCGCTAGGATGTGACGAAAATGCAGTAAATAAATCTATATCTATACTCTTATACAAAGCGCTAGCATTGTAACCTCAGCGCGACACGTGTCCGCTCTGCACAGTGCCGAGCGTGACCACCGTCCGATCGCGCACGATGGCGTCTACCGGATCCGGCTATCCATTTAAAGATTATATATAAAAGAATTTTTTCCGTGGGAGCCTCAACAACTTGGGCTGGTTTATAGCGCTATAACTAAGTGTTGGTCTTGGA
Source organism: Raddia guianensis (assembly GCA_036346415.1). Taxonomy (NCBI): domain Eukaryota; kingdom Viridiplantae; phylum Streptophyta; class Magnoliopsida; order Poales; family Poaceae; genus Raddia; species Raddia guianensis. Next base: position 75,035,080 of record CM070534.1, read on the forward strand.
GTTCAAATCCCACCTTCCCCTATTTTTCCAGCCATTTTACATACACACATTCCCACCCTTCTTTTATTTATCAACCTTTTCTACCTCGCACTCAATACAAAGCACGCATAGCTCAGTTGGCCAGTTGCCTGCCCGTGAGGACGGAGGTTGTGGGTTCGATTCCTTGCCTCGTCGCGCCATTACAAATTTTTTCCCGGTTATAGCGACTGCCACATGGCGCTTGCAGGTTGGGCCACGTCATCCTGTACAGGTCCACAAATGAGTTTAAGTGTTACAATTGTTGAATTCAATAAAATAAATAAGAAAATGATATAAAAAAGTTAGAAAAAAAGTAAAAGCAATTTTTTTGCGGAACTTTAAAAACACAAAAAAATAATAAAACCTGCAATTCAGCGTCAACGTAAAAGACCCAATTTATTTGCATGACTTGTGTTTTTGCATGTTTGCACTATTTTTTTGAATAAGACGAATGGTACAGTGAACTACAATTTGGAACGGAGGGAGTAATACTTTTAAATCATTTTTAGGGTTTTAAATAGTTTTTTTAGAGTTTGAAAAATATTTTTTTGAACATTTTGAGACAGCTTTTAAGAGGTTACAACTTTTTTATATTAAAGTTTTCTGCAACATTCAACTCAAACAAACTAGGCAACTAGTGAGCATCCACACTAACGACTCTATTCTCACCCTCTATTTCACTATTAGCTACTCCCTCTATCCTTCCCTCTAAATTTTCTTCATATTTTACACTGCACTCTAAAAGATTCCTTTCTTACGTCAGACACTCTATCCAAATATACAGTATTTTAAAGTCCCTGCTACGGATGCTTTCCATATGTGTAGGTGAAGTGACTGCCGTGTGACAAAAGAGGCACTACGTGTGTGACAGGCGTCCTTAGAACTTTGGAAAAGACTCCGAATAATCATACCACTAAAAAAATAGTATAGGATTTTGAGGTGACTCGATCAAACCATCCTCGATCAGTAGTGTGCGATTCCCATGCGTTTATAAAGTTGCAATTGCGTAGCAAGACATGGTATAGAAAGTTCCCATGCGTTTAGGCTAGCGTGTTACAACTCTTTCATACAAATTGAGTAAACCATTTGCAACCAACTGCTACATAGCAAACCACATAAACCGTGGTTTATGAGCGGTCGTTTTAAGGCCCTGTTTGTTTGAAATTTCTACCACTTTTAGCGCAAGCCGGAAGCTCAAACAAACAGTACCACTTTTGGAACCCTTCAAAGAAGCCAAAAGCCACCAAAACCCAATTTGTATTGTGATATGAGATTTTTTCGTTTAGTTTTTGTGAACTTTTCTCCCGTAAGCATTTTAGAGAAGCTGCAACTCAAACAAGCTCAAACAAACAGGGCCTAAGGCTCACTGACGGGGCTTGTTTAATTTACTACTCCCTCCGTATCAATATGTTTGTCACTTTTAACTTTTGAACAAACGTTTGACCATTCGTCTTATTCAAAAAATTAGCGCAAATATGTAAAAATGTAAGTCATACTTAAAATATATTTAGTGGTAAAACAAGTCACAATAAAATAAATGACATTTACATATTTTTTTTGAATAAGACGAATAGTCAAACATTTATTTAAAAGTCAAAAGTGATAAACATTTTGATACGGAGGGAATAGTTCAATTGTTGACCGGGAACAAAATATATCTCCTAATTGTCAGTTTTCATATACATATGGAGTGTTTTCTAAAAAAAATTCAAATAGAGAAAATTTACATTAAAATAAACGCTTTTGTCCCTCGGTTCAAAATATGAAGGATTAACTATATCTTGTCTTTAGATGTATTCATTAAAATTAATGGCTTTAGTTGGCTGGGTTTGGGTTAATTTACGTGCGTGTCGTTCAAATCTGTGAAGCCTAACTAATCTTACTTACTTTGGCTTATTCTTCGTATCTCTTTGAGGCAGACATTCTGGCCTATCTAAATTGTTTTGTCGAACATACACACACATATTGAAGGATTAAGTAGCTAGCGGGGGAGGGTTGACGATGAGAAAGTGACAAGGTAATTATCCTCCGTACGTGTATATCTATCTATCCGCAGTTATTTATACGATGAGACACGTCATTGATCAGCGAGCGAGCGGTCCCCTATCGAAATTCAAACCGCAAAAGGAACACGCCGCCCGAATTCTTGAAAGGGGTACGAAGAATGCGATGGCGACCTGACCGGCCGAACAATATTTGGCAGTAGCATGCGGATGCAGGGCACAGGCTCGCCACGTTTTTCTCAACCCTCTAGGCCTTGTACTATTGAGCGTATTCTACCATTATGTATTAGTGTATCAAATTTTGTTATTTTTATAAATGTACTATATATGTTGTGATAAATATATTGTACTATATATGTTGTGATAAATTGTAACGATTTTTTATGACTTATAATAGTTCTTTCAAAGATTATAAAACTGTTTTTTAGTTATTTTTTATAATCACTAGGCCTTATTTTAAGTGTTCTCAAATTCGATACAGTAATACACCAACACAACAATACGCTGAAAAGAATGAGGCCTTAATCAGGGGGCTGGTCGCATGCAGCACAATGCTCGTATCAGAGCGTACGTGTAAAATCGAGCCGCAAAGCGACCCATGGAGCACATGCACGTACCACACGGCGACGACGTACGCACGTACAGGACCATCCGCTGCTCGCATGAACGGCGCCGCTACCTACTTTGCTCACGTACGATTAAAGGCGTCGAGGCTCGAGAGCTTAGCTGGGCAGCAGCACGCGGCGCAATAGAATACTGGCACGTTTAGCATCCGCCCGAAGGGTTGTGCTTGTAGCGGCCGGCTTGTGTCTCGCACGCTACATAAAGACCCCTTCGTTTTGTACGGCCTGTAGCGGCCGGCTTGCATGTATCCCTTATCCATTCTCTACCCTATCTTCTTGCCTCCATTTTGTATCATCTTTCACAACATTTATTTACAAAATGACTAATATAAAACCCCCCAAAAGAATCTCTTTCCAAAGATAGTGAAAGTAGAATATCTTTTGAAAGAGAACAATGAATTTATTAAAACGTGGCTTGCGACGACATTAATTTCTCGTGTGAGGAGGGGAGAAAATGAAAAAGGGAAGTTGTTAATGGTCTAAGGCTAAACTAGCATGCCTGCAGTGCTCCGCATGGCAACATCAAGCTGGCCAGGAAATGTTTGGAACTCGATCGTCTAAGATTTGACCGGTGAACAAAGCTCTAGAAAATAATTATAGTTCAATCACTACAAGAATCAGCATGAATCTCGAGGGCCAAAAGCCCTCGATAAAGGGGGTCAAACCCTCGAGACTAAGGGTTCTCGAGGGCCGGTCCTCGAGAAACAGCACTCAGGACTAGCTACTCGAGAGAAACAGTGTTTCTCGAGGGCTTAGCCCTCGAAAAGTATATTTCTCGGGTGCCCTATTCTAACACTCGAGAAACGTGCCTCCGCTAACGGTAACGGCGCGGGATACTAGTTCTCGAGGGCTAAGCCCCCGAGAAATTTTGTGGGGCCCACCTCACTGACGCGTTAGGAGGGATGTCTTGAGAGCCAACGCGGCAGGAGTTCTCGAGGGCCTGGCCCCTGAGAAATACTGCGCGATAGGAGGTCTCGAGGGCCTGGCCCTCGAGAGCTATTTTGTGGGAAAAAAAAAAAGAAAAATAATTGAAAACCAAAATCCTCAGCTGCTGCACAGGAGCACCAAATATGCAACATATATATACAACCCAATATCCCAAATATGCAACACCAAATCATATATATACCAAACATGCAACACCAAATCAGAGATATATATAGCACTAGCTGCCACCCATGTCCTTCCACATTTCATATACACAACCCAATTTGATACATGGTACATATAGCACAAGTTCATACATCTCGATCATACATCCACATGAAGAAGCAAAAGACCAACCATTTTCACCTTATTGCTGCAGTGGCGGCGGCGGGGGGGGTAGTCGAACAGCGATGCGCCGCCATCCCTCATGAGCTCAACAAACCCTACACCTTTGAGGTTTCCGAACTCGGCGCCGTAACCCTGCTGGGAGCCATCCAACTGCTCATGTCTTCGAGGAGGTGGAAGCAGAAGTGGCGGAACCCTGTAAACCACACATAGATACCACAAAGTCATATATGATCCATACATATAGGAAAGCAAATAAATCATGCAATACACAGTGAATGCTATGTCCACATGACCTATAAGAGCTTCATTAAAAAAAATCGCATGGTAATTGGATTTCATTAAAAATCTAGCAATGAAGTATGAGAATAAATCTATCAAATAATATGATCATCTCTCATCCATAAAATTTCAGATTCAAGTTTGTGGGAAAATAGCATATTGAATGTCTATGAAAATACTTACCATGTCAAGATTGTTGGCCCAAGGTCGCAGCATCCCTCATGCCTGCCCTTGACCAAGATAGGGAGCCTGGATTGCATGTCTGCTTGAGCTCGCCTACACATTTTCAAGAGATAAATAATCTCATGATCAAAAGAGATGAATATACTTTTCGCTTCATACTTACCCCCAGATACCTCTGCCTGGCCTCGATCTCGTCCATCCTCTCCCGGTCTCTTCGACAAGGCTAGAATCATCTGTCAGTCCTGCTCGTGCTTTAGCTCAGCTTCATTGCGGACTCGTGTCTCAAACGCCCTTCGAGTCTCACGGGGTCCGTACCTAGTCCTCTCCTCGGGCATGTAATCCACCGTCCTACACAATAAATTGCAGTGGTTAATCCAAAAAAACAAATGGACTCGCGTGCATGAATCAAAAAGAAGTCTCACCTCATGTTGTCCCCACCGATCGGCAATTTACCGTGCGCCTTCCCGCCCATGTGGTTGTATATCAATTCAGTGTCTAATTCTGGGTCGGCCTCTGGATTGCTATCGGTGCCATGCACTTGACGATATGCATCACAGTATTGATTCTGCGTTCAGTTTAGTACTGGTTAGAAAAACTAAGTTTGTACTAGTAAAAGTTTATGATGTATACTAAGTACTCATAATCTGAAGCTTCGCGAGAGTGTCCAACTCCGGCGGGTTGCCTTGTTGCACCGGCTTTGTCTTAGCCTTCTTGAAGGCCTCCAAGAAACTTAGCGGTCGCCCAATATTCTCTTAAATCTTGGAAATAAATATTATTATTGTCAATTGGAGAGTACAAGGTATTGTGAAAATTAGAAATAACCTCTTTCTTCTTGAATAACGAGAAGGAGTATCTTCCTGTGTACTTCTTGTAGTTCTGCTTAGCCCGGTTTTTCTTCTTTGTTTCTGACACCGCCTTGTACTCCGAGCTACCCTACCATCCACCAAGCGCGTCCCAGGCGTCCTCGCGGTTCTGAGCCCAGTCAGGACGGACGCCCTGGTAAGCGTCGGGATCTGGATACATTGTTGACGCCTGGCCATCGCTGGTAAGCGTCAGGCTGGTGGAGGAGGGAGGTGGCGGCGGCCGCCTTCAGGAGAGGTGGTCGGAGAGGAGCAAGGAGGGAGAGGCGGCGGCGCCTGGAGTGTGGAGAGGTGGCCGAGAGGAGCGAGGAGGGAGAGGTGGGCGTCGGAGAGGACCAAAGAGGGAGCTCGGGCGACCGGCGGCGGTGGCGGTCGGTGGCGGTTATTTTGCGCCGCCTCGAACAGCGGGCGATGGGGTGGGCTACGCTAAGCGGCGGTGATGATGATGCGGCGGCGGGGTGGGCTACCTAAGCGGCGGCGGCGGTGGGCTAGCTACTACCATAGGCGGCGCGGCGATGGGCGGTGACAGTGGGGTGGGCTACCCTAGGCAGCGCGGCGGCGGCGCACAGCGGGGGCGGAGGCGTGGGGTGAGAGGCGGAGCAGCAAGTGACCCGATCTGGATCGGGACGGGGGAGAAAAGGAGATTTAGCTCTCTCGAGGGCCAATTATTAGCCCCCGATAAACCTCTGACCGGATACCTCTCGAGGGCTAGGCCCCCGAGAAAATTATGTGGCGGTCTAATATCGAGGGTCGGGCCCCTGAGAAACACCGAGGCCCAAACGGACGTTCGACGGCGCCGGCGTGGTGCGGCTTCTCTCGAGTGCCTTCTGTTAGCCCTCGAGAGTTTTTTTATCGGGGGTTTTTATTTGGCCCTCGATAATAATTTCTAGTTACTCGAGGGCTTAATTTTGGCCCTCGTGATTCAGGACAGTTCTTGTAGTGAATGATCGGGGAGGACCAACACTATCCCATCACCAATACATATATATTGAGTGATTTGACTAAGGCCTTGTACAGTTGAGCTTAGCGTAGCGTTTCAATAAAATTTGAGAGTCTTTAAAAAGAGGTTTAAATGTTATAAAAAAATAATTTAAAAATATTTTTAGAATCTTTAAGATGACTACTAAAAACATGAGAAAAATCATTACAAATTATTACATCAAATAGGCTATATAAAAAAGATAGATTATACTGAAACGCTACGCTACGCTACGGTAAGCTGGAATGTACAAGGCCTAAACCTATCTCCACAAGCTTCTCCCCAGTCCCCAAAGCCTCTACTTATCTCTGAGATCATGACACCGTTATTTGGTGGGAGCATAACAAGTTAGAACACTCATGGTTTCATCTCATTGCAATTTAGGCTCGCTTAAAACCTGTCCAGACGCCAATATTTCTCTCTCAAATAGTTTTCAGGGTGGATCAAACATGGCACCAGGTAACCCATTTTAATCCATCTTGCTCTCCAAGGTAATTAATGACCTAAACCACTTACACCTGTGCAACAGTTTCTAAAAAATTGTTGTTCTCCGTTTCCCCGACCACCAAGTCCGCCATGCATCCAATTCCTCTTAGATTGCCACAGCTTTTCTACCCCTAAGAGCATGGCTAGCATGGACTCTAAACGATTCCCTAAAACACTATTGCGGACAACTCCAGTCTCTATAACGTTCCAGCAGGATCTCTATCTCAGCCTCTAAATTTAGAGACTCTCCTCAGAGTCTATATATTTAGAGATTCTCTATAGAATCTCTATATCTTTTTAAGGATAGAGACTCTGCTGGAGATGATGAAAATATAGGGAACAAATAGTGATTTAGAGAAGGGATATATAGAACGAAATATAGAGAACCTGCTATCGATGCTCTAAGCCTTTATCGTCAATCGTATTAACTCATGCGAAACCTTGACCACCTAAACTGTGGATCACCAATTCTCGTCTTCGATCCTTTTCGTCGACGTCGATGCCCTCCAATCACTTTGTGCACTGTAATCGAGCAAGCCGAAACAAGTATCCCTCAACTTAATCGATATAATTAGTCTAAAAACACGTACACTATACAAAACAATCAATACCATGCCAAAAGCACAGTCAATCCAAATCAGTTAGGAAAACCACACAAAAGACTATAAACATATGTCCCTGCACAACACTACACTTAAACATTATATGAATTTTTGTGTTGTTTAAATGAAAAAATTTTCAACATAAAAAAATGTGTCACAAAATTTTATGTAACGTTTATATATAACGTGTAGTTTTCGAGTATAGAAAGATCAAAAAAAAAAAAGTGAAGTACTGTGAGCTACGTCTGCTTGTGCACGATTAATCAATGAAAACCAGTGTATGCCCGCCAACAACAAGACCATGCCAGATGAGTATCTAGAAAGCTTCTCATATTCAACTTCTTTGTGCCAGACAACTGCTTATGGCTGTGTTTCTTTCGGCGGAATGATTATAATCTGAAAAGGTTAGAATACTTGATAGAAAATTTGAAAGGCCAAAAAAATATGGAAAAAATATTTTTTGAGATCTTTGAGACAAATTGTACAAAGTTTTGAAAAAATAACTACAAAACATTTCAAAATATAGCTGGTACAAAAAAGACAAATTTAAGCTGCAGCTTATAATCTGATTATAAGCTGAAAGAAACAGAGCCTTTCTATAAACACCTTGTGTATCTAATTTCTTTCTAGTATCCTCCACTTTAGAAAAGTGCAAATATGGGACAAACATAGAGAACCAAACATAAGATATTATCAAAAAAAAAATAATGTGTTACCTTCATCGTTCTCTTTGGAAAAAGGGTTTTTTTTCCTTGCTTCCTTTTACAAAGGGATTCTCTTCTTTTTCTACGTCAATCTCTTTTAATTCGAAAAAATGTTTTCGAAGATGATAAAAAACAAAAGAATAAACTAGTACAGACAATAGAAAAGAAAATAAAACCGAATATCCCTAAAGAGACTCGGATTGACGTATGGTATTGGAAATAGTGGGTGTCGTATCATACGTACATGCATACTCCCTCCAGTTTGATAATTCCTGTCGTTTTAGACATGATCTCACATACCAAGGAAGTATTAAATATCTCGTAGTACTTCATATGGTTAAATAAATGCTTGTAACTTAGTGGTTGCTCCCACTTTTCCATGAGTTGCATGTCTAGGTTTGAATTTTGATGCTACACTTTATTTACATGCACACTCAACAAATGGTTCTAGGGCCACGTAAAGTTTTGCTTGCAATCAATGCATCCTAGAACGATAGGAATTTTCTAACTAAACACAAAACGCTCCAGCGACAGAAATTATCAAACTGGAGGGAGTAATAAACAGATAAATGTACTGAGGCTTGCAGCCGCGATCGACCCTCAAAAACCGCGTCCGTGTACGATGTGGAGGAGGCATCCCGGTGCCGGCGCCGCAGCCGCAGCCGCAGCCGATGCGCGGAAAAGCCAACTCTGATTCTCTCCCGGCACTCGCCAAGTTGCCATAAACTAGACCAGCTATCCATGCATGGCCATGGCCCTGATTAAACAAATTAAGCATTTGACCCCAGAATGGCATATGGCTAAGGAATGATCAGCTAGCGGTGGTGCGTCCACGTTAGCATCCAGTACTGCACCTGCAAGCTTTGGCAGCAGGTCGTCTTCGTCGTCGTGGTAAAATTGGGAGACGTGTAAACTGAAATGAAAGGGGGCGTCTATGTGGTGTGGTACTACGTACACTAGTACTCCCTAGTGATCCCTAGTAGTAGTACCATACGGAGTCAGGGAAAACAATTGGGATCCAGCAGTAGGCAGGGGGGAATTTTTCTTATATGACACCCAATTCATACCCTAGTTTTCAAAAGACACTAAGGCTCTGTTTGGAAGTGGAGTTATTTTGTAGTTTCTATGCAAAACCATGGTTTTCTCAAAAACCATGGTTTCTGAGACCATGAGGTGTTTGGAAGCAACTCCAAAAACTCTGTTTTGAAAATCATGGTTTTGACAAAACCATGGTTTTTTTAGAGTTTTGTAGACTCCACTCCACACCAAAGTTTTCTAACTTGTGCTAGCAAACAATGGTTTACAAAACCATGGTTTTTCATGATCGTAGCAAAACACAAACCATGGTTTTACAAAACCATGGTTTTGAAAAACTCCACTCCCAAACAGGGCCTAAACTGGCATCTAATTCCTCCCAAACATCCAATTCGTGATTTCTTCACTTTAGTGACATTTTGGTGATTTTTCAGCCTTTTCGAGCCAAATACGCAGCAAATCTGAAAAAATACGTGTCGACATGTGGGACCCACTTGTCGACCTCTCACCCTTTCTTCTTCCTCCTCTTCCTCTTCCTCCACTCGTCGCCTCCGCCCCCGCCTGTGGAGCCGCCGGCCGTCTGTTGCCGACCACGCCCTAGCGCTGTCGCGTCCTGCCAGATCGAGCAGTGCCGCCTTCTGACCTCATGGGAGGCCGCCACAGCCGCCATGCATGCGCCATCGCCTTCGCCTTCCGCCAGTGCTCCCCAGTGAGCCGCCGCCGCCCCCCATCCTGAGGCCTGGAGCCGAGCCCACATGTGTATTTGTGAGCCGCCACCAGTGCTCCCTGAGGTGCCACCATCTCGCCACTGATGGAGCCGCCCCAAAGCCCCAAGCAAGCAGCAGCCTGTCTCCCCACTTGAGCGCCCCATGCCGCCGCCATCCTCGGCCACGGGAACCTCACGAGTTCGCCTCTTCCCTAACCTGTGGCTCCTCTCCTCACCAGTCTCCTTCCTCCATTACTCTATCTCTCTCATCTCTCTCCTGTGTATGGATGTGTGAAGAGGAAAGAGGAGGAAGAAGAAAGGTGAGAGGTCGACAAGTGGGTCCCACATGTCGAATCGTGTTTCTTCGTATTTACTGCGTATTTGACTTGAAAAGGCTGAGAAATCACCAAAATGTCACTAAAGTGAAGAAATCACGAATTGGATGTTTGGGAGGAATTAAATGCCAATTTAGTGTCTTTTGGAAACTAGAGTATGAATTGGGTGTCATATAAGAAAATTTCCCTTAGGCAGGGGCCTGCATTGGAAAGCAACACACAATCGCGGCGAAACGACGATGTCCAGTCCAGCAGCGACAAGCCGCCGCGGCGGGTGTGAACTCAAAACTGTGGAGGCCAACGCTTGCCGTCCGGCGACGAGCCGCAGCCTCCGTCAATGTCGCGCGGAGGCGGAGGGCAGCCATCCATCCAAAAAATTTCACGGTCGCCATGGTAAAAGACGTGAAAGGTGGCGTGTACGTGGTGTTGATACGCGCGGGGTAGGCAGGCTTTAGGAAGGCAAGATAGCAAGGCCGGGACCGTTGGATCGTTGGATTCTAGCGGCGTGTAATAACTGCCTCTGCCTACCTCATGTGTGTTACTCGCTAGTCACTAGTATCTCTCCTCCCGCCCGGATCAGCACCGGCATGCATCATGCATGCTTGGAGACTGGTTTCACACCGAGACACCGAGTGCCGCTGCCGCGTACGTTGTAGGGCCAGACACACCAACACGCACCACTACAATGTGCCATTTATGTGGGCTAGCTCTCGTACAACATCGATCATGAAGTACTTGCATGCATGCTGGGCCGCTTGACAGTGGTACAGTCTACAGACGTGGATCGACAACAAACGGGATCGATCTATATATGTGGCACAATGGAGGAAGCCGGCAGGAGATATATAACTGCTGCCATATATGCCCTCCGACTCCGAGGACAGTCGGTACGTGGCGTAGGCACGTAGTAGACGGACGGAAGATTGGTGCATGGTACAGGAGCATAAGATCAGTGGCGGAGGATCGCTCGATGGCCAATTAATTGAGTTGCTAGACATTGCGAGGTCCCGGCTCCCTCCCTCCCAGTACTTGACATTGCGAGGTCCCGGCTCCCGACCCAAGCTAGCTAGCTAGCTGTTCCGATTAATTGAGTCATCATTGATCATCGAGCGTGTGCCCGGTGGTTGCGCTCAAACCTGCTTCGATCGCTACCTACGTGCTCTAGATCAGCTGTACTACTCCACAAGCCGATCGGCTCGGGATTGCAGTGAACATTAACCGGGAGCACGCAGGTTCACGCGCTGCTGGCCTCGTTTGCTGGATCGGTGGCCGCTGGTTGCGTTGGGAGGGATCGGCCGGAATGGGTGGCAATGGCAATTATTGCCTTATTGGTGGTGGGGCAGCGCCGTCCGTACGCACCAGTGCACCACCAACCCTCCGTGAATTTAGCTCGCCTTGTCGCCCCCAGCTCCATGCCCGTGAGGCCGTCTGCATTCTTCACGCTCGATCACTGCATGCACCATGCGATGCATCTGCGCTCGCGAATTGCGATGCATCCACCTTGATGGTTGCCATCGGGTCGGGTGCCACTAGCTACACCTGATCAAACCCCGGGATAGATCGGGTTTGGACCAGGTTTCGAAATACCCGGTTCTAGGGGACCAAGCTCGAGCCCGATCCGACCAGACCCGACCCGACCCGTTGCACTGGGGCTCGAAATCAGGCCCGAATCTGTCCCGAAGTCTAAAAACCAGACCCAACAATAGCTAATTCAATTTTTTTAAACTCGACCCGACAGTCGGGCTTCAAATCAAGGCCCAAACCCGGACCGGTGCACTGGTCGAGCCAGGTTTTTTGGCTCGGGTCGGGCAGCCCATGAGCAGGTCTACCACTAACTTACCGGTTGACATCAAGTTTCACTAATATATAACATACGACAATATAAAATCAACTATCATGATTAACCCTTGCTACAAATAAGAGTTTTAGTCCCGGTTCCCAAATCGGAACAGCTATATCGGAACTAAAGGCTTATGGACTTTGTAACCCCCACGTAGTATGTAAAAATTATCCAAAAAAAATATGAGAGCACCTGATATTCGAACCTAGGACCTCCCCACGTACTCACCATTCTAATCAATCAACCCACCCAACGCGTCATGATTAGACTATGATATGCATTCCTTTTTAACTATGTTGGAACGAGGCTTTAGTCCTGATTCACAACACGTTTAGTCCGGATTCGTAACACAAACTGTGACTGATGTGAGTGATTATAATTCTAATAGGCCGGTACGAAAGGCTGGTTCTCCATTAGTGAATTGGACGAGTGAGTCTAAAGGCGGTTGAGCAAGATAATATATATATGTCGACAACTTCTAAGGCTGAGTGACACTGTAATTGAATTTCAAGCCAGGGTATATATTACAGAAAAGTTGAAATTATTTTACTTAGTTGTACTCAGTTCTATCTATTAAAAAGTACTTCAAGAAATTAGGACCAGTATACTTAATTGTGGGTAGAAAAAAAAAAGAAGTTCATGGGAGACATGACAGGTAATAAATTTTCGCCTTTCTAACACAATTTACTAGCTTCCCTCTATGTGCGATGTTTCACAAATTCTCTCTTCATTTGATTAGGGATTTGTGACACCACCTCCACTTTCTCAAGGTGGGTCTGGAGGCAACAATGGCACTTCTTTTTCGGGTACTCATTCGGTCAATCGAATCGTCAACTTGGGAGGCGGCGATGCGGCAGGTAGCGGTTATGGCTCCAACTCACCTGGGAGTTAGAAGTTTCCTTGTGTAACTTGTTGTATGGCTTAATGATGAACTATATGACGTTTATGTAAAACTTGTGCTGCATGACTTGATGTCGAACTAGTGTGTTGCGGATATTTTATGTTGGATGGACACTTAATTATGTATTAGTTCTATCTATTTGCTCTTATGCATCTTGTGTTGGATGGTAATGTGATTTTCGATATAAGGTTATGATGATATGAAAATCTACGAATTGTCTATGAATTACTGAAATTTTCTTTGAATTTCTGTGAATTTTCAATGAATAATACAGCACCCTGTTTTTTCTAAAAAAACATAATTTTACATGTCTTGTCATCCACGTCACGACCTCCACCTCTTCCGATTAGGCTGACGTGGCAACTATTATCGTCGGTACTAGCCAACGAAATTACATGCCATGTCATCCCAAAGCGTCACATCCCCGCCTCTATTTAGGCTAACGTATGTGGCATACATCAGCCCTCAGACGTGGTTACAAACCATTGGGATAACCATTTCGTCGGCCTACAAAACCGGCAAAACTAATGTAATTTCATCGGCAACCAACGAAATGGTGGTTATTTCCGTTTAGCACAATTCATCGGCAAATTTTCGTCGGATTTAGGCCGGCAAAATTTAGACAGTTTCTTGGAGTGAATGGTCAGACCATAGATACTAATTCATGTGCTTTGGGAAAAGAATAGAAGCTTTCGCTTTCTCCTTTGCAGAGCTCTGTTTTGCTACTACCCTGACCATGAGTACCGTCCAGAAACACGCAACAGACTTTCACCTCGATTTGCAGCGATTGCATTCTTGATGGCTGGATGCATGTGATATGACAGCGCTGTGATCGTCCCCTCGACACTTGTACGTACGTACACGAGACCGATCGAGGATAAAACGAAAAAAATGTACATAAAGCCCCTTGAGGTGGATTTGTTTGCATGCATGAAGATAGACGTAGGAGTACTGCAGAGCGTTGACACTTTTAAACTGGAAAATGGAATGGGCCGGAAATAGATTTCGACATAGGTACGTACTTTAATTAAAAAACCAGCCATAGTGTAACTGCATGGACACTGATCGTCGTGATCGATGCTATGGAAACAACGGCACACCGTACAAAGGCCACGTTCCAGAACCCCGGTGATACATGGGCGCCCTGTGGGATTGTGGATCGGCGCGCGGCCACGTTCGTACGTACGCTCACGGGCACGCCAAGATCTCCCATCCATGCACGGGATCACCGTGCGCTGCGCGAGACGCTACCAAACGGCCACGGAATCCAGCCGAAATCTTCTTCTCCCACGGCATTCAAATAAGAAACGGCAGCGGCAACGACAATTTGGAGCTGCACGCACTGGTGCAGTGGCCGGTGGTGCTGCTCGAAATTCATTGCCGTCGCTGTCCGCCCACCAGTTCGTCGCGGCCGGCGACGCAGACTCCGCGCCTTCCTCCTGTACTTATGCTAGCTGCCGCCGATGCGACGCATGCGACGTGCGTGCGCGTGCCTTGATCTGCCAAAGCCAAATGTCGAACTCAGTACTTATTTGCCACTAAACTACTTTCGTTCAATACACCCCATGCATCTTTCTGTTAGGAATAAGAGCACTCTTTAATTTAACTTAGGTTCTCTCAAACGTTATGTTTATGAGTATGTGAGGGGATTTAACATCTCATCCTGGCCAATTAGATCTTTCATGTCATTTTGTAAAAAGGCCTCCATTCCATTGAATTTATGCACGAGGTCCATTCGTCCTATCCATCCTCTCTCCGACGTTTGAGGTAGTGGATGAGACCACCCTCTCATGAGTTGATCAAAACTCTACTATCATAAATCGTCGTTGCCACCCAACAAGCTCAAGCCTACGATGTTTTGTTTGTGGATGGTGACAGGGTGGTGCACCATGGCAAGACAGGGTCTGTGCATTTCATGCTGATAACACTGTGGTTGGTGTCTTAGGAGGGCACAATGGCTAGTGGTTTGGCCATCGAATGGGAGGAAAGAGAGGGAAAAGGAGGAAGAGGAGGGGAAGGATCTGATGTGAAAAATGGATTGAAAGAAAGCTCATTCATAAATTTATGTGAGATGGGTAGGCGGCGCATGGACCATCATGCGAGGAATCCTTTTGGCATTCTTGGAGCTGCATGGCTTGGGGTTCTTCTCATGTTGAAACACAAGTTGCTTCGAGAATGTTTATAGATGGGTATTGAGTTCAACCTTTAATTTGCTTTTTTGTTAGACTCTTATCCTTCGTACAAAAAATGTATGAAAATAAATTAAAATTTGGTGTTAAAAAAAAGATGGCACTCCAAGTTGTGGTGAAGTGCGGAGTATCTTTAGTAAGATTTGGAGCCCACCAGCTGCCTGCGACGCAGATCACGAGCCTTTCTGCCCGTTTAATCCCATCATTCCGCTGCTCATTGGTCCCTAACAGTCTGACTGGGAAAAAACAGGGGCGATCGATCAGCGTCGGCCTGGAGGCAGGCCCATCGCAATTAACTCATCACGTCGCAGAGGCTCATGAGAGCCCCGCTCAGTGTGGTAAAAGAAAAGTGATTGAATAGCTGTGCTCTCTGGTCGCATCTTTCGGGCCAGAACAGCGTACAGTATAAATCTTAATTAATCGGCTACTTTTATTGCGCCTTCTCCGGTGTCAATGCATTGTTGCCCATGAATCGCATCCGTTCTTTCCGGGCTGTGCAGCACCCAATCGATCGGCAGTCGGCCAAGCATGGGGATTTGGGAGCCGCGCGCGCGCGCACACACACCCCTGAATCGATGCAGAGAATTGGCAGGAAAAAGATGGGGTACAAGTGTCGCCCATCAGCGCAACGGTTGCGTAAAGCTGTTCGAGATGGCTGCAAGCCTGCAAAGCTCTTGTTCTGTGCGTCTCAAGATCATCGCTTTCAAGCCTGACTGCCACCCAGCCGCAGCCAGCAGGTCACCTTTTACTCCGCCCGTTTCAACAACCGAGGGCATCGATCGCGCGAGAGGCCATCGTTTAGTCGTTTAGATACTCCGTATGCTATAGCTAGCGCCTGTGTTGGCTGTCACTGTGTGGAGTGTGGACGCATCCGGCATGTCCTAGACGACAATGCTCAATGCTGTCTGCATTACTTCCACGACCATGTGATCGGGAAACACGAAAGTCAATCCCTTTCGCATTGCAGCCGCATCGTACGGAGGAGTAGATGGGCATCAAGATTTTCCATGCCAAGCGTATACTCCATACAACACATGGTATTTAATTACAAATCGTAGCAGCTGGTGGTACCAAAGTTCACATGAAACAACCATTTTGATGAGTATTCTTCATCATTGCCTTGCAACGCTTTTTAGTCACATGGAACATGCAATAATATACAGAGAAGACAGAGCAGTTGTAGAACTTTTGACTGTTGCATACTTGCATGTTTATTACGAACCACTATGACGCGGCCTAAAAAAAATAAACATATAATCTATCTATCATACTATTATATTATTAAAGTAGAGGAAAACGGAGACACCACGTTAGTCCACATCACCCAGATTATTTTAGCCATTCGATCGACTGTGGAACCAAATTATGACGGCTTAGATCAATCAAAGAAAATCTCACATAAATCAAGAAAAAATAAAAGATCTATGCCGCTGATTTTTGTGGGGCCTGATTATAACGGCTTAGATTAAAAGAAAATATTAGAAATTCGGATTAAATACTAAAGATGATATAATATGATTATTTTAGCCGTTCGATCAATGGTGGGACCAAATTATAGCGGCCTAGATTAATCAAAGAAATTCTCACATAAATCAATAAAAAAATCTATGCAGTTTAGATTAAAAGAAAATATTAGAAATTTAGATTAAATACTAAAACTGATATAATAGATAAACTCTAAATCCGATATGATATATTAGAGATAGATTATAAGTTAGAGATAAACTCTACATGATGAAACAAATCTAGCCGCGCAAACACGCTGGCCACCTCGCTAGTTAATATTTATTTATAGTGGTGACATGTGTAAAAAGTATATTATGCTATTTGCATTTTTAAAAATAATTAACTTCGGACATCAGCATCATGCTAGGTCTTTAGATAGCATAAAATATATTGTAGATAAAACATGTTTATACCATTCTACATGACCTCGTTGAGTTTTCGTTGACGAACACGGTAGAATCAAGATGTCCATCTATAGATTATCGAGTCCAAGTTAGCAGGTCTAAACTGACAACAAATTTATAACCTCTCAATAAGCTTTAAATTAGTTGTCTAAAAATATTATCGTAGGTTCCGTTTTTTTAGCTTAACAGCTTAGCAACATAACGACTTATCTGTTTTGAGAATACATATGTATTGAGTTTTTTTCGTCCTTTTTCGCTGTTTCGAAGATGGGTTCTAACGATTTTAAAACAAAAGTAAAACAAAATGGATCAAAATCTCGATACCAGCTCCAAAAAAATCTCAAAATTTAGTCATTTCAGCTGTTCAGCCATTTAGCCGTTCATATCAGCTTAAAATAATAGAGGCGGTAGTATATCGTTTAAAAATAAAGAACATGGTTAAAGCATTTTCCCATGTGGAGTGATGAACTGATGATAAGACAAAAGGCACTCCGTGAAAGAAAAAGAGACGAGTACAAAAGGGCGAGTCAAATGGAGTGCTTGTTCCAAATCTCTCGCAGGGCTTTCACCCGGAGCCGGGGGGCAGTGGAGCCCTGTGCAGGAAGGAGAGAAGAAGGACAATTATTGGGCGCATCATCGTCACCATCTATCTCTTCCTTCTCCTCCTCCACTGAAGCTTCCATGGATGGCATCGGATCCCTTTGCTTCGCCTGCACTGGAAGGATGTAGCAGCACGCAGCAGTACTAGCTAGTGCCGGCTGTTGCGCCATGGACGATGCACATGGAGAGCCCCAGGTCCTTCAGTCCTTGCCGCTAGCTGCAGCAACTATGCCCTGTTTACGAGCGCATTCATGGGGATATATACATGCATGGATCGATCGGCGCAGAGGGAAAGATCCTTTCCCGTATCATGTCACGCGGGGCCCAGGCCCCACCAGCAGCTGCCATTTCCCCTGTCATGGAATGCACCATTTCGATCATCGCATGCAACAGTATCATGTCGTAGGCACTATATGCTCCGGTCGCATGACAGAGCATGTACAAGCTAGTATATATGTAAGCAAGTACGTACTCATCATCTGTACATTGTATACGATCAGATGCAGCAATGTGCCTGCCTGATATAGTGGCATGTACTATTAGGAAGGGGATGGAAATGGAATGTGCCACTGTGTGCGAGAGAGCGAAACCCTAGTGGAACATGGATGTGCATGTTCTATAGCTGGTAAAGCCGACCAGCAACCTCTGTACAATTGTTGGGGAATCAGACGCGCTGTTCTCTTTTTTTTTTTCCTTGCATAAAATAACAACTAGTATGAGCTACTAGCTAGTATATACACCGTACAAATGCTGTTGCTGCTTCGTACGCTACGGTTGCGTGCATCATGATGCACGATGCAGCACTGTATTGCCCCGTACGTAGTGTATTATCTTCAACGCTACGAGATCAAGCAACCAGCAACCAAGTTGATCAACACATTTCAATCACTGATCGATCGTGTGTGGGTAGCTAGTCAACGGCGTTGATGGTGAGCGCAGATGAGCATGTGGCATTTTTGGAGAGCAATTTGGGCGAGCGAGCACAGCATGTCCGTGCAAGGGCAACACGACGCAGCGAGGGTTGGGGGTGGGGCCGTGGGGGCGGCAGCGCAGCGCAGGACAGAGCACAACGCGCGCGGGGAAAGAAACTTTCGACGCAGAGACGCTACTGCTTCTGCTTGCGATGCGAGTCGCGAGTAGCGAGTAGGAGGAGGGCGCGGTTTCTGAGGAGGGCGTGGCGCGCGGCGGAAGGCGGCCTCGAGCCCCGCGCGGGCAGGCGAAAGAGGGGACCGGACGCATCCATCCTCAGCACCAGCTGCAGCCTGCCACCCTCACCCTCCTCCTCCTCCGCCCTTTCTTTTGTTTTGTTTTATGTGCGGCCGCGTCCTGACAACGACCACAATAACTAAACCCTGCCACTGCGATCCATGCCAGTCGACTGCACACTGCCCAGACCCAGGCCCCAGCCACGGCCGTCATAAAAATTTTTACTCCTCCTCCACCCATCACAGTTCGCACTACTGAGAGATGATGATGATGATGGAGTATTGTACTCGTATTAGTTAAAAGCCTGCGCTGCGGCCATGGGCCATGGCAGCGAGCTCCGGTCCAGCTTCCCTCCTTTATCCGTCGCCTCCCTCAACGCCGACACGTCCGTCCCGTCACCCACTCCAACTTGCCCTCACGTGACCCCAAATCAACGCACCCAAGCAGCCTGCCACCCACGTTTACTTGCATAATTTGCGACTAATTAAACACCCGCAAAGTAAAAATAGGCTCCAACGCCGCCCTTATCGTAAGCACCAACCATTGTTTGTGCCCACCTCAATTGAGTAGAGTAATTGAGTGCATATCACTAGTTACGCTTTAACTCTACTCCGCTGAGTTTTGCGTCAAATGATCGCAGCTTGGATAGCTGGGATGGGCTCTTCGTGATCGTCACGGAGCACAACTCGCTGGTGCTCATTACTTCCCCTGAGCTGGCAATGTTGCCCAACAAATTAATTGGGAAACCTTACAAGTCAAAACCACTCTACAACACTACTATTTGATTTAATAGTGCTTCCATCAGAATCTTAAAATACGTACTCTATAACACTATCCCATATACACATATTATCCACAACTCTAAAATTTCTTTACACTTACAATGCAGTCCAATGCCCTCGCAAATGTGCATGTGTATTTGGAGAGTGTGCAGTTCATATACTCCATCCGTTTCTAAAATAATTGCATTTCCAGCATTTAAATTTTGCCCCCCCCCCCACCCCCAACACAAAGAATGCATTTGTACCTTCCATACCATTTAGAGCATATATAACGATCCACCTCAGCGGTCTCTATATATGCCATCTCCAAGAAGTGTCATGTCAGCTAATTGATAATGCGGAGGAGAGAGAGTATGCATAGAAATTTGGGTCGTCTCTTAATCAAGAGTCGACTCTACACAAAAATTAAGAAAACTTTGTGTGTGAACAAATTATTTAGAAAAATGTGCAACCATCTGTACCATTGCATATATTATCTATACTGTTATCTCTAGGTAACATGGAAATGATTATAGATAGCTGTCGTCTCAACCATTGTACATGCTTTATATCAGTCCATTTGGTTGAATGATTTCTTGTTTTTAAAATTTTTAAGGTGCATGTGGATTTAACCGCTTGTTTTTTCTTTCTATGGTGCATGCACATTTAATTGTTTGTTTTTTCTTTTTAAAAGTTTGGTTCATTAGTTGTTAACAACTTTAATTAGAGGCAGGTAGGTCATTTCTCATGACAACCAATCTGTCTAAAAAAATCCTAAAAATATACTTATTTTGGGACAGAGGGAGTATATATTAAAGCTGTGTTCTTTTGAGCTTAAAAACTTAACGGCTTAACGGTTTATCTACGTTTTGAAAAAAATTATGACTTGGATTTTTTAGTCCGTTTATTCTCTACCTCGAGAAGATCTCAAAATGATGTCATGTTCTTTTGATATGATCTAAACGGTTGAACAGCTGAACTACTCAAAATAACTAAATGTCGAGAGCTTCTCGATGTAGTTTCTAGATTCGGATCCATTTCGTTTGACTTGCTTCTTAAAGCGTTAGGACCCACCTTCAAAACATCGAAAAAACGGACTTAACAACTCAAAACATTTGTTTTTTTTTTAAACGTACATAGGTCGTTAATATGAAAAAAACAGGGCCTTAAGAGCATCCCCAGTGAGCCCGATTTTCTTCAGAAGCGAGAGCTAGCGGTGAAATTCAAGCAATGAACGAGTAGTGCGTGTAGGAAATTCAAATTCGCGATTACTGTAGCGACGCAGGGAGCTGATGCAGGAGCTGCTGTGGATGCTCTTATCAATTAGATTGTTCAGCTGTTCGGCTATTTAGATCGGCACAAAGAAAACATAACCGAATTCATTTGAACGGCAGGTGTTGAACCGTTGGATGTTATTTCATACTAATATATTGTTCGGTTCTCCCTTGCAACTTGGCAGCAACTTAGTTTGTGCCGTAGTAACTTCTTTTTATTTCTCGCACACAAGCTCACAATCACAGGGGTATCTGGCTTTGGATGAATTAACATAGCGTTAAAAGGGACGAAAGAAAACCGTGAGGGGGCGGTGCCGTGGTGGTGGTGGGAAGGGAAGCGTCCAGTCCAGGTGAAGCGCACCCGATCCGAGTTTGGCCCAGTGCAGTGCGGGTGCGGGTGTGGTGCGTCTCGGCACGCGCGCGTGGGGCGCCGGCCGTATTAAAAGAGCAGGTGCACGGGACGGCTCGGGACAGCAGGGGTGTCAGCCGGCCTGGTTGACAGCTTGACACCTGACGTGGTAATGGGCCAGGCCCTGCGTGGTACGTCCCGCGGCGGCACAGGAGCTTAGGCCACGCCGGGTGATACACTGGGCTGCCTCCTGCGCGCTGGTGGGTCTCCTTTTCGCGGCCTGCTAGCTTAGCCCATTGGCCTCACCATCATAGCCCTGCCGCAGTGCCTGTCCCCCCTGTCACGTGCCAATGGTGCGCCCACCCCCCAACAGACCAACCCTCCCTTGTATAATGCCGCCTTTCCACGGTCTCCCTTGCAGCCAGGGATGAGAACGAGCCGAATTTGAGCGAGCCGAATTTGAGCGAGCCGAACCTGTGCTGGCTCAGTTAGCTCGTCACCGTAAAGACTCGAGCCTAAAGGAAAGCTCATGGGAATATAAAAACTAGGATCAATTTGGCTCATGGAAAGCTCACGAGTGCTCAAGAGGCTAAGAAGAGGCCATCCTTATTGTTGTGAAGGAAAAAAGGGCCAGCTCATGAGCGTTTGTGAGCCCGAGTGTTGCACCTTCGCTTGATGTCGTAAGGAAGGGAGGCTAGAGGTGTATAGCAAGCGAGGGCTGATGGTGATGCGAGACGCGTCAACAGTGATGGAGCAAAAGATGCAATTTGTGGCTGGTGGAGGTGGGAGATGCGGTGGTGCCCATCGAAAGAGGGGGAGTGCAGGGGGAGACGCGTGTCATAGGAAGAGAGGGAGACTCGGTTCTCCTTTTGATGTTAACCCAATCCATCCTTTTGTTTTGGTGGATTATACAAAATCCATCGGTTGAACGAGCACATCTAATGGGCTGGCGGGAGGTATCTATTTATTTAAGTTTATTAAATTAAATACAATTTATTTATATTAATAAAAAAAATCCACCCAACTTAAGACCTTGAGTAGTTAAAGAGCTGGCCTTGTAGTCAAAAGGGGTCGAGAACAGGGATTTAGTCGTAGAGTTAGAGATGGGAGGCGCAGGAGTAAGGCAAAGCAACCCAAGCACAGACCAACATCATTGGGTGTATAAATTGGCTAGTTCGGCTATTCGGTTTTCGGGCTAAAAAATTCAGCGGAGTCCCAGAAACTAAGGCTCTGTTCTTTTGAACTGATGTGAACAGCTTAACAGATAAACGGTTGAAAATGACTGAATTTCGAGAGTTTCTCGAGATAGTCTCAAAATTTGGATCCATTTCGTTTGACTTGCCATTTAAAGCATTATAACCCACATCAAAAGAAGACGCCGGAATGGTGCTTTCTGCGATCAAGAGGAGACATTCGCTTTGGTTGCAAATAGCTCCTATTATTAATGGGCCTACATTTTTTATTTGGAGGCTTGGGAGATCCGACGCACACCCTGTGGGCTGTGCCCATTGTCCATGTTATTGGACCGTCAGTCCAGCCTTCTTCGTCAGGTTGGGCCGATGTTATTTATTGTATGACAAAGCTTGATTTGTTTACTGGTCCTATTCGGCCTTTGAGGCTGTATGTTCACATGATGCTTGCCTTTAGTGTGCTGTATATTCTTTACCTCTTTTAGGTTTGGTATGCTCGTTTTAGTTGGTTTTCTTTGCAGTTCATCAACATTTCAGTATTTTTCCAAGGTAGAAAAAAGGATCAATAGATATTACATTTTCGGAGATGTTCTCGTTTCTAGGGAGTGACTAGCGTAGCCGCTCAGGAAACAAATGACAATGAGGGAAAAGCAAAAAAACTTTAAAAAGCAATAGACGCCCACCGTGGGGCTCGAACCCACGACCACAAGGTTAAGAGCCTTGCGCTCTACCGACTGAGCTAGACGGGCTTCTTGTCCATGTTGCACTGCCTGATATTTATTATAGTACTAATAAACATGAGCAGGAAAATCGGAACGACTTTGCTCCTTACCACGAGAAGTGAAGAACATAGGTGGTACGAAGGTCCCACGAACAATTCATAAGCTCATAAGAAGCAACATCAAAACTCTTGAAATTACTGGACAAGAACAAAGCATACATCTAATCACGAAATCTCGTGCCTTTAGTCAACTCTACGCAGCGCGCATAACGAACAAACTTTCAGTAGAGGCATTAACGCATGAATGTAAAATTGCAAGGACAAATTTTCCGAACCCGCCACGAACATGGGTAGTAGTAAGTAGTAACCCCGTTGATCAGGCCGTGCAAAATTCGCGGGAGAACCCGACGCGGGCATTGGCGACGTCGAACAGCACGCGGTGGTTCTGCTGCTGCATGCTGGCCAACACGTTGAGCGCTGCGTTCACGCCGTCCGAGGGCCCCGCCGCCATCGCCAGGCACGCGACGCCGCCCGACGAGCTGTGGATCATCACGTTCTCCTCCGGCAGCGTCATGGCGGCCGCTCCGGCGAACACGAACGTGATCGTCGGCACCGGCACGGCGGCGGAGGCGCTCACGTTGAAGCACGTGTCGAACCCGCCGAGCGGCGCCGCCACCGGCGCGTGCACCTTGCCGCGGAATGCGTCGCGCACGGCGGCGTACACCGGAGCGGCGAGACGCGTGAATATTGTCCCGGCGTCGATGATCGTGCCGCCGCCGGTGACCGGGTCGAACGCAAGCGCCGAAGCCGGCACCGGCACCGCCTTGCCGCCTACGCGGATTCCGACCATGTTGACGTAGTAGAGGGATGGCCGGCGAGGGTTGGAGAGCAACGGCGTCGTCTTGATCTTCTTGGGTTGCCCCATGGGGCCGAGCTTCAGCGTGCCCGAGAAGTTGGACGACTTGTAGCTCGGGAGGCAGTAGGAGAAGACGGAGCTGTACATGTCTTTGGTCTGCGACAAGAAGGACAGAGGCCCGCGCCCGAAGCCGACGAGCCCCTGCGGCGGCACGGAGCTCCCGGTGACGACGCGGAGGCAGCCGAACGTGTACGACGCGACGGCGGCGTTCTCGAGGGCGAGCGAGTCCTGCCCCAGCAAGGCCTGGATCGCGGACGCCGCGTACGTGAGGTTGAACGCGCACGGCGAGCCCGCGCCGCCGGGGCACGACGGTGCGGGCACCTGCGCGCACTGCGGCTCGCCGCAGCGCAGCGGGCGGTACGTGGACGACTGCGCCGGGGAGAAGGACGGCGCGGTGGCGCAGCCCGCGCAGGCGCTGCACGGCACCCACGCGGCGTCGTTGCTTGGGTCGACGGCGACGAGGAGCGCCTGCGGCGGCGTGCCGAGGTGCGCGCGGGCGACGTAGTTCGGGGCGCCGATCATCTGCCGGCCCGGCGCGATCGGCACGACGGGGCGGCCTTTGCTCTTGGGTTTGGGGGGCCCCGCCGTCGCCGCGAGCATGGCGGCGCGCGCCTCGTCGGCCGCCGACTGGGCGGCGAGCGAGGCGGCCCATGCGGCGAGCGGCGCGCCGGCGCTGGGTGACACCGTGTGAGAACGTGCCAGGAGGAGCGTTGTGCTGCGCAGGGCAGTTGCGGCCGTCATGTACGTGAACAATAGGACGAGCAGTGCAGCTAATCTGAAGAGTGACATGGTCGCTCTCTTTAGCGGCAATGCAACAAGCCAACAAATCAAATGAAATGGAATGGAAGGCCCTGGCCTCTGGGTGTTATATGGTGGTGTATATATAGGAGCTAGTGCCCGCGCAGAAAGTGCGCTTGTCATGAAGTTGCCAGCTTCTCCACTCTGGGTGTCATATGGTGTTGATGATCCGTCGGATGAATAGCATGTGGCCAAGATTGACGCTGGCCATCAGGGCTGTGGATGGTCTAATGGGATTCGGACCTTATAGTTTGTTCAGAGCGATTGGGATGAATAAATAAGTTAGCTGAGCTAAAAAGTATGATTTCAAGTTATTTTTAAATCTATTTCTTGATTAAGCATGTTCACTTCATTTACGTTATTTTAAGAGTTCTTAACGACGGGTTGGTAAATATTTTAGTCACAAAAGATGATATAGACAGAGCGACCAATTGTCCCGTTGCTCTTTGTCATAGCTCTTGAACCTTTAACCTATTTATGCAAATCCACACGAGAAAATGGGTGGGTCCCGGCCTACATGGTCCGAGGTAAACCACAAGCCTCAGCTCTATGCAAATGATGTGGTCTTATTTCTGCATCCTTTGAAAGACATGATCGCCTTAAAGCACATTCTCCTCTGCTTGGGCAACTGCACCAGCCTCACTGTCAACCTCAACAAGTGTAAATTTAAATTTACCCTATGAGTTGTCAAAATGTAGACATGGTGAGCACTAAATGACTTGCAACCTCTCGTAGTCACAGATAGCAATGGCAAGAGGTAGGCCGCGGGAAAGGGGTGTTGCTTTCAAAGGCGAGATATCTTATCCTCATAAACTCGGTGCTAACTTCTTTAGCTGTCTACTATATGTCGATTTTCTGACTAAGCCCGTGGGAATATTAAAAATTCAAACATTTGAAAGGTTTGGGGATTTAAAATTTAGATTTTTTAAAATTATGAAAAAAAATTCTAGAATGCAAACAAATATAAAAAAACTAGACATTTGAACATTCAAAATTTGAATACAGGGAATCCCAAAATGCAAAAAATTTATTAAAAAATTACAGTTTTAGAAATCATGCTTTTAAATTTTAAAATTATGAATTCCTTTGAATTTAATAATCCTTGAAAAAAAAATTTAGTTTTAAAGACTTGAAATCCTTTTTTAAATTTAAATCGTCAAAGTTCAGTTTTTTTAAAATTTTGGAGAGAATGGGACAGAGATAGGATGACGTGGGAGGAGAACCACATAGGTATTTTGCGGTTATATGGGTGTCACCTCAGCGCTAAATTGTTGGCATAACGGTTTTGAACCTCTTGTGCAAACGGTGATAGGTTTAGGAGACCATAGAAATAAAACAAAGCGCAACATCAAACCATATATATAAATTAAGTTATTTATTAGTATAATTCATCTATTTTTAGACGACTGACATGGAGCAATTCTGAATAAATAAAGTCGATGAAATCGTTTAGAGGAGAGCATGAGTAAAACCATATAATAAAGAAAGTTGCTCCCATGGCGCGTGGGTGCTAGCCTTGCGCATGCATAACTCATATACGTGTGATGACGACCGATAAACAGCAAGCAGATTTGGAGGCATCCGTGTGTACCAGCTGCATGCCAGGGGAGCTTTTCAGCATTGATCGATCAGGTTGTAGATGTTGTTGCCGCTGCATGCACACTCCACTTTGGGTAACCAGTGGCCGCGATGATGATCGGAGGAACGATGCGGATCAGCACAGGCTGCACTCCATAGAGTGTGTTGGTGGTTGGGATGGAGCGCTATGATGATATTGATGCGCATCGATCGCAAGTGTTGGAACTGTGAGCCGAGAGAGTCTAGTTGATGGTTTGGGTTTTGCGGGAGGCAGGGACTAGTGCTAGTCCGACTTGGATGGGAAGGAGTTGAAAGGTAGGAGATGGAATCTGCATGGCCCGCCGATTTGTGCTTGGTAGCCATGGCTGCCGCGTCCGGCTCCGGCAGAGCACAAGAGGAGCACATGCATGAGATTGCCGGTCCAACTGTCCTGGCAATACATCAGGTATACTCTTCACCGTTTGTTTCAAAAGATTTGAGTTGTCGATCTCTGAACCATTGAATCAGAGGGTAGAGGGTAAAGGACAACGCGTTGTGGAGCTAACAGTTGGGTCGGCGGGCTCTGCCTCAAGCAATATGAGGGCGTAACTGTCGTCGACGTGTCTTAGACAGTACTTAGAGTATCTCTCTAAAAGAAAAGATCACTAGGAATAATAGGGCTTTGGAACTGAAGACGCAATGATGTGTTAGGAATAAATGCTCTGCCCCAAATGTATGGGGTGCTCTTGTATTTATAGGGGGGGTCGATGATTAGGGTTTACATTCTGAAAACGAGAAGACATTTCTGCCCTTGCATCGGGATCGTTGATATAAAAAAAACAGACCCTCACAACAACTGATCCCATTTCGGGTATGCGAAAGACCCTAATTACCCCTAATATATCAGAGCCCTTATTGAAATATTGGGCTAATCTATTGTAGGCCCAACCTCTAGTAGCCATGTTCAGGGCCCATATTACACGCTTGGCCTAATAACCACTGGGCCTTTACACATCCACCAGGGTCAATCTCTTCCCCAGGTATCTTCGGGTAATCCTGCCTTCACCCTGGTTGAAGCACCTTCGGGAAATTTCTCTTCAATCCTCCTCCTCGCGTGTTCATCCCGAAGATACCCCGGGGATCTTCGGGATCCTCGAGCTCTTCAGGCCTGGTGATTATATCTTCGGGATTTTCGTCTTGGTTTTCGGAGGAAAAAAGAGGGAAGCCTTCCTACAACGGTAACATCTAGTCGACGTGAGAAACCTTTAAACACACGAATCAGAGGCTATAACATGGCCTCCCTGCCTCAGCGTTCGACTAACCATATTTTTTTGCCTAGTATATTCGAAGTTGTAGATTGTGTGAGGGTAAAACAAAAGGTCCGACATGTAGCAGTCCCGCCTGGTGGGACGAGAGATCAATCTCTTGCTCAAGGCTGCAGGCAAAATAGGCTCCGCCTGAAGCTCTGCCTAGCGTAGGCAAGTAGCGAGGGGCAATACATTCCGATGTTGTGAGCATCGTTGAGCCCTAATTTTTATTAGTGGCATTGATGATAAAATTAATCAATATAAAGGGCTAGGGGGTTTTTGGACTTCTCGGAACCCTAGCGAAGACTCGGCGTTTTTTATAAACCCTAATTTGAAGCGTCGACAATTTTCTGAGCTGCTCCAAGATTTCAAATGCGTGACCGGGCGAGAGAAGAGGTCACGTATAAATTAGGAGTAGTTAGGTTTATTTCTTGTTTTCGTCGGTTTCAAAGGGTTCGAATATCTCGGACTATGCGGATCTTTGCGAATTCTCGAAAACTTCGGTTTCCGTAGTCCACCACTTCTAAAATACCCATATATATCCTTGTGAGATTTCTAGAGAGAGAAACCCACCTAAATTCCCCACAAATTTTAGCTCGAAAATTCTTCTCTGTCGGACGGCGTCCGTGGTATCGGACGGCGTCCGTAAGGTTTTAATCCGAGAACTTTCTGCCGGACGGCGTCTGGGTGGCCGTCCGGTCCTTAGATACTCACTGTCGGACGGCGTCCGTAGTTACCGGACGGCGTCCGATAAGGTTCAATTCGGGCTTTCGCGCCGGACGGCGTCTGGGGCGTCCGGTGGTTTCGGCGCTGCTGCGATCCTTCTTGTCGGACGGCGTCCGTGGGACGGACGGCGTCCGTAAATCTATTTTGCTGAGCGATGCGCTCTGTCGGACGGCGTCCGGAGCCCGTCGGACGGCGTCCGGTAGAGTGTAACGGCTAGTCTTTTTGTCCTCTTCCGAGGGGCAACGGTTAGTTTTGCTCTAGGGGCTATAAATACCTACCTAGTGGCTGGCTACTTTGAGGTTTGCTGCTCCACTTCACCTACCACATTCATAGCTCATCAATTAGGTGTTCTAGAGCCATTCCTCCACACACAAGATCATCCAAAGCCACAATCCATCAAACCCCAATACCGAGCTTCATGGAAGCCCTTCGATCCGGCATGATCGGGCGTTTGAACTTGTTACTTTTGAAGACATCCTTCGTGGAGGCGTGGGCTTGAGAGTAGGTCTTGGCGTGTGGCTACTCTTGAGTCGGTGTACGGGTGACGGAGTCCACCTCGCCGGAGTGGCGGAACGACTACCGGGAGTAAGTGAGGCGTGAGGCTCGAGAGCGAGCCGGTCCTTGTGCGCAAGGGGTAGCCTCAACGGAGAGTAGGAGTTGCGGCTCCGAACTTCGGTCAAACAAACACCGTGTCTCCCTCTTATTTACTTTCCGCACTTACTACCGTTGCATTGAATGTGTTGATTGTGATGCCATGTCTTAATTGCTTGTTGACTTGTTTATCGCTTCTACTTGCGTATCAATTGACACTAGGATTGGGTCACTATTAATTTGATGCTTAATCAACAATTAATCAAAGAAAAATTAAAATTGCCTATTCACCCCCCCTCTAGGCCTTAGGATCCTCTTTCAAGTGGTATCAGAGCATCTAGGTTCTCCGGTATTAGCTTAACCGCTAGGAGATGGCTCAAGAGGGGCCTAGGATAGAAATTGGAAAAGCTCCTATTTTCGATGGAACAAATTACAACTATTGGAGAATTAGGATGCAATGTTACTTAGAGGCACTTAGTTATGATGTGTGGGTTGCTTGTGAGACCGGCTATCCGGACCCTCGGTAGGAACAATTGCTCTTGATGAAGTTCATGCTAAGTACAAACGCTTTAATGCCATTGCTAGAAATACTTTACTCTCTAGTGTATCCTCCGAAGTTTTTGATAGCATTGGTAATCTTACTAAAGCTTATGATATTTGAAAGCATCTTAGGGAAATTCATGTTGGTAGTGCCGAGATGCTTGAGGAGAAGCTATCTCGAGCTAGAAAAGATTTGATCAATTCAAGATGCTCCCTAATGAAAGTGTTAATGAAATGTTTCTTAGGTTGAACCCCATCGTCAATGAAATTGCGGATGTTCGGAGAAGAAGGTCTTGGAAGACATTGACATTTGTCGGAAGATGCTTAATGTTGTGCCATTTAGCTTTAATCCACTTGTGACCTGATTCGAGCATCCAAATCAAAGCTCAAGAAAATGACACCGACAAAGCTTCTCAGCAACTCAACTCATATGAGATCGACTTCTTGAAAGTGAAGAGTCCCCGCTCAATAAGAAGTCCATTGCTCTTCCCGCCAAAGCCAAAAGTGGGAAGAAGAAGATTGAAATTGAAGAAGAAGATGATGACTCGATGATGCAATTCCGGAGATTGAAGAATTGTCCTCCTTGTCAAGCGGTCAAGAAAGTTGATCAAGAAGATGAGCTTCATGGCGGATCATCCTCTTCAAGGCGAAGACCTATCTCGAGATGCGTTGCTATGAATGTGGAGAGAAGGGTCACTTGGCGGATTGCCCAAGAAGTAAAAAGAACAAGCACAAGGCAAGGAATCAAGAGGAAAATGAGGAAGATGACAAGAAGAAATATCGTCACTACCGCAAGAGTGATCACAAATCAAAGGATAAGAAGAAAGCTCTTGCGGTCAAAAGACTAAGAAGGAAGATAGCTCAAGCTCATCGTCCTCTCAATCCTCCTCCGAAGAAGAAGATACTAGAGCTCATGGGCTAGCCGGACTTGCGATCAAGGAAAACGCTCCTCGGCTCTATCCAAGCAAAAGCTTTGCCTCACCGCAAATATACAAGAAGAGGTGATTGGGGAATGGATCACCGATGATGAAGGTTCTTAGGCGGACTCCTCCGATAATGAAAACACGAAGATATCCGAGTCGCCATCGACAACCCTCACCTCCCATGTGTCTTATGGCACTAGAGGAGAAGGTAACACATGAGCACCTCTCTAAAAGTGAGCTTAAGCTTTTGATTGATGATTTGAATAATGCTCTAGAGAAGGAAAAGTCTAAGAGAAAGAAGCTAGTAAAGGTGCATAAAGAGCTAGCAAATGAATTTGAGAACTTGTTAGAAAAGCATGAAACTCTAGAAGATGATTATGAAGCTCTAAATTTGCAAGTTGAAATTCTAGAAAATAAACTTGCTAGTTCTAATGTTGATGTTGAAACTCCGATTGATTGCTCAATTGAAAAATGCAATGTTGGTGTGACTTGTGATTTGATTGACACTATAGACGGTTCACTTAGCTTATCTCATGACACATCCTTTACCTTGTCACCCACGATCACACCCAATGCTAGCTCATCTTCACCCACTAGTGCTACTTCTCCAAATGAAAATGCTTGTTCAATTGGCACTTGTGGTGTTGCTAAATATGCTAATGAGCTAGTTAAGGAAAGTTTGCTTCTTAAGGATAGAATTGAGCAACTAGACTCTAGCTTGGCTAAATTGCTTGTGGGGAACAACTCTCTTGACAAGGTGCTTGAGAGCAAAGGTATACCTTGGGTAAGCATGGTTTGGGATTTCATCCCGGATTTGCCAAGGGTGGTGGGTAAGCCAAGCTAACTTTCGTTAAGGGAGGATCCGTTGCCACATTTGTAAAATGAAAAACATAAAGCCATTGCTTGTCCTCTTTCTAAAACATCTCAATTTATGTCTAAAACTCAAGTGCTTAATGCTAGTTACATGCTTATGAGGAAGAATGGCTCTACCTATGCTAAATATGTTGGTGCACCAAATGAAAAGAAAGATGTGAAGGCTATTTGGGTGCCCAAATGCTTGATAACTAACTCAAAAGGACCCAAGAAGAAGTCTTGGGTACCTAAAACAAAGCTTGATTGTGTGTGTAGGTGAACTACAAGAGCGGTGGCCGGCATTGGATATTCGATAGCGGTTGCACCCAACACATGACCGGTAGCTCAAGTATGTTCACCTCACTAGAGGAGGAGAAGGACCCCGAACACAAGATCACATTTGGGGATAACTCCAAGCGAAAGGTAAAGGGCATAGGTAAAATTGCAATATCCAATGACCTATCCATCTCTAATGTGCTCTTGGTGGAAGCTTGCAACTTTAATCTCCTCTCCGTTGCTCAAGTGTGCGATTTGGGTTTTGATTGCTTCTTTTCGATCAACGGAGTTCGTGTTGTTTCCACTAAGGATCAAAGTGTTACATTTGAAGGCACCCGGTTTCAAAACTTATATTTGGTTGATTTTTCAAACCATGAAACTTCTCAAATCAAGACTTGTCTTATCGCTCAAACCACTCTTGGTTGGTTGTGGCATAGACGTCTTGGACATGTTGGAATGGGCACTTTGAAAAAGGTTTTTAAAGACAACTTGGTTGTTGGAGTGAAGGATGTCAAATTCGAGAAAAATCGTTTATGTAGCTCATGCCAAGCCAGCAAGCAAGTGGCTAATTCTCATCCGACTAAGACTTTTATGTCTACATCCCGACCACTTGAACTTTTGCATATGGATTTATTTGGCCCAACCACCTATGCGAGCATAGGCGGTAATTCTTATTGTCATGTGATTGTCGATGATTTCTCTCGCTTCACTTGGGTGTTTTTCTTTGCAAATAAATCCCTTGCCGGTGACGTGTTTAAAAGATTTGTTTTGAAAGCTCAAAAGGAATTTGACTCTTTTATTAAAAAGGTGAGGAGTGACAATGGCACCGAGTTTGCTAATACAAATGTTGAAGAATTTTGTGATGAGTTAGGTGTGAAGCACGAATTCTCGGCGGCATACACTCCCCAACAAAATGGAGTGGTGGAGAGGAAGAACCGTACTTTGATAGAGATGGCAAGATCAATGCTTGACGAGTACAACACGCCGCATGCTTTTTGGGCGGAAGCCATCAACACGGTGTGCCATGCCATCAACCGCCTCTACCTCCACCGACTCCTTCACAAGACCTCATATGAATTACTAGTGGGACGAAGGCCCAACATTTCGTATTTTCAGTCTTGGTTGCAAGGTATACATCTATAAGAAAAGGACTCATTTGGGTAAGTTCCAAAAGAGGTGTGGCGTTGGTATTATGTTAGGGTACTCCTCTCGGTCAAAAGCTTTTGAGTTTTTAACAATTCTACCGGGCTAGTTGAGGAAGCCTATGATGTCAAGTTTGATGAAACTAATGGCTGCAAAATGAGCAAGATTTGATAAGAAATGTAGGTGATGAGCCACCGCATGATGCTATGGAGTTGGGGAAATTCGACCCTCACCGAGGCACCAAAAGATGAAGTAATCACCCCACCACCTCCATCGATGATCAAGTTCAAGACACCTCTCCAACAACTCAAGATCAAGCGGTGGGCGGAGATGCGAACTTTGAAGTTGATCAAGCACAAGGGGAGACGTTGATCTACAAGTACCGTCCAACAACACCGCACTCTCTCCAAGGATCATCCCCTAGATCAAGTCATTGGCAATCTCAATCAAGGCGTAAGAACCCGTTCTCATACTACTAATTATTGTGAGCATCACGCCTTTATGTCTATTGTTGAGCCTAGGACCATTGATGAGGCATTGGCGGATGCGGATTGGGTGAACGCCATGCATGAAGAATTGAACAACTTCACCCGCAATAAAGTTTGGGAGCTTGTGGAAAGACCGAAGGATCACAATGTCATTGGAACCAAATGGGTCTTCGCAACAAACAAGATGAGAACGGTGAAGTGGTGCGAAACAAAGCAAGATTAGTGGCGCAAGGTTTCACACAAATTGAAGGACTTGACTATGGAGAAACCTCGCCCCGTTGCTCGACTTGAAGCTATTCGGTTACTCTTGGCTTTCGCTTCTCTCTATAACATAACTCTCTTTCAAATGGATGTTAAGAGTGCTTTTCTAAATGGTTTTATTGATGAACTTGTCTATGTCGAGCAACCGCCCGGTTTTGAAAACCTCAAACACCCAAACCATGTCTATAAGCTCACTAAGGCGCTATACGGTCTCAAGCAAGCTCCTAGAGCATGGTATGAGCGTCTTAGGGACTTCCTCTTAGAAAAGGGATTTAAAACCGGTGCGATTGATTCCACATGTTTCTAAAGCCTATTGAAAATGACTTATTTATTTGTCAAATATATGTGGATGATATTATATTTGGATGCACTAACAAATCTAAATGTAAGGACTTTGGTGAGATGATGTCCAAGGAATTCGAAATGTCTATGATTGGAGAGCTCACTTTCTTCCTTGGATTTCAAATCAAGCAACTTCGGGTAGGGACTTTCATTTGTCAAGAAAAATACACAAAGGACCTTCTCAAGCGGTTTTCAATGGGCGATTACCGTCGATCAAAACACCAATGGCCACTAATGGGCATCTTGACTTGAATGAAGATGGAAAGCCCGTGGACCAAAAGCTTTATCGCTCCATGATCGGTTCGCTTCTCTATCTTACCGCTTCTCGACCGATATTATGTTTAGTGTGTGCATGTGTGCTCGCTTTCAAGCATCCCTAAAAAGTGCATCTTATTGCCGTAAAAGCATTTTGAGATATCTAAAATCACTACTAGTCTAGGTCTTTGGTACCCCAAGGAGCGCGTGTTGAGCTTCTTGGCTATTCCGACTCGGATTCGCGGTTGCAAAATTGATCGCAAAAGCACCTCCGGGGTTGTCACTTGCTAGGACACTCACTCGTGTCATGGACTTGAGGAAGCAAAACTCCGTGGCGCTATCTACATGAAGCGAATATGTAGCGGGGGAGTTGTTGTGCTCAACTCTTGTACATGACTCGGATGCTTAGTGACTTTGGGCTAAAATTTGAAAAAGTGCCACTTCTATGCGATAATGAAAGTGCGGTGAAAATAGCCAACAATCCGGTCCAACATTCCGTACAAAGCACATCGACATCCAACATCACTTCATTCGTGACCACGTTGCAAAAGGTGACGTTGTGCTTGCCCACGTCTTGAACGGAAGACCAATTGGCGGATATTTTCACCAAACCCTTAGATGAGGCACGGTTTTGCAAATTAAGGAATGAACTCAACATACTAGATAGATCAAATGCGTGTTGATTGGTTTTCGTGATTTTTGGGTCTTATTTGATTTTTCATTTGCTTATGACCCTTGTCACATTTAGGGGAGTTTAGTTTCAACTCATGATCTCAAAACTCCTCTAGTGGTGAAAAGATAAATTTGATTTTGGGTGAGCACATTCTTGTCCTATATTTCAAGCCAACACAAATTTGAGCTTAATAGACTATCCTTATCTTCTTACCATTTCAAACTTCTAGTTTTGAAAATCTTACCCTTTGAAAAAATTTGCTCCATATGCATATTTGTTCTCTTGAAAATCATATGGCATCAAAATTGTTGAAAATATTTGAAAAGAAACTAAAATTCAAAAACATGTGCTTAAACTCTAAAGTGAACCCCTATGCTCGATTTTCATGCCTATATGAGAAATCAAGGCAAAATTTGGGTTCGCACATTTTGTTGATCTCTAAGATCAAAATTTG
This sequence comes from Raddia guianensis, assembly GCA_036346415.1. NCBI lineage: Eukaryota > Viridiplantae > Streptophyta > Magnoliopsida > Poales > Poaceae > Raddia > Raddia guianensis. The sequence continues at coordinate 75,070,211 of CM070534.1, forward strand.
GGTTTTTGAATTTGACTTGATTTCATTTGTCATATTATAATCTTATCCCTTCAAAATTAAATTTTAGAAAATCACTTCAAATTGCTCACATTTGAATCTTCGTTTAAATTTTGAGCAAAAATGGAGATCATCACATCAAAATATTATTTTTATAATATTTCTCGCATTGGTGGGGCCCACTGGTCAGAAGTGCAAGCAGCTGCGTTTTCAGCCTTCTTCGGACGCCGTCCGGCCACTCTCAGACGCCGTCCGATCGCCATCGGACGCCGTCCGACAGAGCGTTATCCGCGCTGCAACTCACCTGTCGGACGCCGTCTGGCCTTTCCGCGACCCGTCAAGCGAGGTTCCTGTCTGCACACTTTTTTGTCGGACGCCGTCCGTAACCGTCGGACGCCGTCCGACAGGACCTAATCGCTGAAGGCGCTTATAACTTACCTCTCCGCCTCCCTCTTTCCCATTTGATCTCTCTCTCCTCCCAAACCGGCGCCGCCCTGCTGCTTCTCCTCACCGGGAAGACCCTCCGCGACTTCGGCGACCTCCACCACCACCGGCGGCCTCCTCGTCATCCTCTTCAATCCCTCCGCGTGGATTGGCCCGGACTGCCCGTTCGTGCGCCTCTTCTCCGTCGCGTTCTCCTCCTTTCCCTACCGGAAGGGCCTTGGGGCGATCTCCTCGCGCCGGCGTCTTCCTTCTTCGCTTCTAGGACTCGTAACGGCTTTCGCCTTTCTTCCCGCCAAATTTTGTTGTTTACGAGTTCTAGGTTTTGAATAGGTTTTTCCGCGTTAGTGTTCGTGGTTGGACCGTGGTGGGTTGGCACCGTGTTAGTGGATCGTTGGTCGATGGCGGTTAGCGGCGAGGTTGTTCGGTCGATGGTTTCATTGTCGAGGAAGTGATTCAACATGTCGAAATCATTGAAGAAATTCGGAAAGCTCGGGCGGGACCCTCGATGGTCGGCGCGACAATGCGATAAAGCGATCCGGATTATGTCGATGAGGCGGCTAGCGATGCCGCTCCTCCCGCCCAAGCAAAGTGACTAGAGCAGATTTTCAGCAAGGCGTGATCGGAAATTCATTGGTCTCGGATGGCGGGTTCTTCTTCGCCACCGCAGAGGATCTTGACGAGGCATATCTTTGAGGACCCGATTGATGAGGATGTCATCGAGGCGGTGGTCGCGAGGGCGACCCGTGGATGATCGAGTTCAAACTATCTATGGAGACTCCGAGAAAGAGAAGGTCCGTCTCTTATCTGAAGTGGTTCCCTCGAGGCGAGAGGATACCAGGGACTTGGGTTCTACACCAAGTTTGAAACAATTGTACATGTGCTTCTCTGCTCCCTCGACCGGGTCCTAGGGACCCTCACCTGTAGACTGGTGAGATCACAGCAGAAGGCGTGGCTGAGGTTCACACCATATTTAGCACCACACCGGCCTAGCGAATTAATCTCCAACAAGAAATTGACACAGAGTCAAGAAAGGAACCGTGAGTTCTTTGCTACTTTCTTGATTGCGAAGACGAGACAGAGTCAAACTATTATCATTCAGTTGATGGACGGTTCAAAGGATCACGATGGCGAGATGAATCACGCCTTGGGTACTCCAGTTACGCATCGATTTGAATGAGGTGTGCTATGAAGATGGTTTACGGAAGGGCAAATATCCTCCTTTGGTGAAGTCGGTTTATGTACCGGATCTTGATGATGAAGAAATTAGTATTGATAAGGCAAATCGATTCATGACGAGTCGCCCTTATTAATCTTATACTCGAAGCACATTGTTTGTTCGAGGTGGCAATCGCGATGAATTCTTCCCATTTGCAAATGGTTCATGTTATTTCTTCCGACGGCAAGACCATCAATGTTGGAGCTACCTCTTGGAAGAATTTGATGACGCCATCTTGAGAGAAGTTAATAGGGCACTATCTCTAGCTCCCTATATTGGTCTATTGCTCTCGAGGACAGAGCGTGTAACAAATGATGAAGTAAGGAGTTGGAACAACAGAATAAAAAAGCATCAGATGAAGAACTTCTTGAATTCTCTTGGGAGCAAACCCAAGTTAGCTAGACCTGGTGATGATGCTCCTCCACCACTCTGTCTTTGCTCTGTTGCCCCAATGCGACCATTTGTACCAAAGACTGTGCGAGCTCCTCTTCAGATCCCTCCTCCGTGGTATGATGCTTTGATAGGTGAGATGAGGGGGCTGCGCACAGATATGAGAAATTTTCACACTGAGGTGAAAGAAGAGCTGGCAGCCACCCGCAGAGAGATGACAGACTTGGCAGGACAGCAGACGTACTTGGCAGATGAGTTCGCAGAATTTAAGTCAGCTGTGCAGTACATGGGGGCGATGTTTATGCCAGTGCCAGAAGGGGCAAATCCATATGGTTGGTATTCACATGCCCACAACAGTTATCAGGATTACCAGCAGACTCAGAGTTTTCCTCGCCCACCTGCCTACCCACCACCAGTTCATCCTTGGGTGTACCCTCCTTCTGGGCCTGCTCCTTCTTTTGTGCCTCCACCATAGTCATATCCTTCTCCGGGTAAGATTCATTTCACGGGTGGAGAAGTCGCTCGTCATCTCAACTTTTCTTTGCCAAACCCTCAACCGACCCAGCTTTATGATGATCCATCCTCACCTCGGTCGGTACCCTCTGCAGCTCATATGCCCTTGTTCAAGCGTCCCAGAGGTCAGGGCTCCTCTACCGGCGGCCAGGGAGATGACGGAGGCGACGACATGGATCAAGATCAGCAAGATTAGGACCTTTTCCCGTTTGTGTCACTTGGTGACAAAGGGGGAGAAGTTAGAGAGTAGTAGAGGGGAGGGGGTAGTGAGATCGAAGTTGTGTTTACCTTGTGTTTACCTGTAATATTATTTGATGCCTCGATACTCGTTGAAATTTGTGGTTGATACCTTGGTTGGTTTTATGACATTTGAACCTTGTTGGCTTCTGAATTTAATTTATGCATGAATTTAGGGGGAGTTTTCTTTATTTGCACACCTTTATGGTCGAGTTGTGGTTTCTTAATTATTAAAATTACTCGCATATTTGTATTGCACTAACCCTTTTTGCAGCTCAAAAATTTTATTCTCTTTTGGGTTGTCATCAAGTGCCACAAAGGGGGAGATTGTGAGCATCGTTGAGCCCTAATTTTTATTAGTGGCATTGATGATAAAATTAATCAATATAAAGGGCTAGGGGGTTTTTGGACTTCTCGGAACCCTAGCGAAGACTCGGCGTTTTTTATAAACCCTAATTTGAAGCGTCGACAATTTTCTGAGCTGCTCCAAGATTTCAAATGCGTGACCGGGCGAGAGAAGAGGTCACGTATAAATTAGGAGTAGTTAGGTTTATTTCTTGTTTTTCGTCGGTTTCAAAGGGGTTCGAATATCTCGGACTATGCTGGATCTTTGCGAATTCTCGAAAACTTCGGTTTCCGTAGTCCACCACTTCTAAAAATACCCATATATATCCTTGTGAGATTTCTAGAGAGAAACCCACCTAAATTCCCCACAAATTTTAGCTCGAAAATTCTTCTCTGTCGACGGCGTCCGTGGTAATCGGACGGCGTCCGTGAGGTTTTAATCCGAGAACTTTACAGCCGGACGGCGTCTGGGTGGCCGTCCGGTCCCTTACATACTCCTTTGTCGGACGGCGTCCGTAGTTACGGACGGCGTCCGATAAGGTTCAATTCGAGGCTTTCGCGCTGCGGACGGCGTCTGGGGCGCGTCCGGTGGTTTCGGCGCTGCGCGATCCTTCTTGTCGGACGGCGTCCGTGGGGACGGACGGCGTCCGTAAACCTATTTTTGCTGAGCGATGCGCTCTGTCCGGACGGCGTCCGGAGCCCGTCGAGCGGCGTCCGTAGAGTGTAACGGCTAGTCTTTTGTCCTCTTCCGAGGGCAGCGGTTAGTTTTGCTCTAGGGGCTATAAATACCTACCTAGTGGCTGTCTACTTTGAGGTTTGCTGCTCCACTTCACCTACCACATTCATAGCTCATCAATTAGGTGTTCTAGAGCCATTCCTCCACACACAAGATCATCCAAAGCCACAATCCATCAAACCCCAATACCGAGCTTCATGAAAGTCCTTCGATCCGGCATGATCGGGCGTTTGAACTTGTTACTTTTGAAGACATCCTTCGTGGGCGTGGGCTTGAGAGTAGGCCTTGGCGTGTGGCTACTCTTGAGTCGGTGTCTGGTGTGAGTCCACCTCGCGGAGTGGCGGAACGACTACCGGGAGTAAGTGAGGCGTGAGGCTCGAGAGCGAGCCGGTCCTTGTGCGCAAGGGGTAGCCTCAACGGAGAGTAGGAGTTGCGGATCCGAACTTCGGTCAAACAAACACCGTGTCTCCCTCTTATTTACTTTCCGCACTTACTACCGTTGCATTGAATGTGTTGATTGTGATGCCATGTCTTAATTGCTTGTTGACTTGTTTATCGCTTCCACTTGCGTATCAATTGACACTAGGATTGGGTCACTATTAATTTGATGCTTAATCAACAATTAATCAAAGAAAAATTAAAATTGCCTATTCACCCCCCCTCTAGGCCTTAGGATCCTCTTTCAGATGTAATACCTGTCCCCACTGCTATGGTAGGGGCATCTTTGTAATCACTCGTATAAATTTGTTCGGTGGTGTGTCCAAACCCTATAAATATAGGGCTGCCCCTCCACATTTGAGGGTGGTGGCATTATCGCTCGAAGTGTTGTCCTTATTTCACTAAAAATATATTGTCTGATTCTACTAATGACAGTTGGCACCGAATGTAGGGGACGGAGTTAGTTGTGATGCCACCCAAAAAGAAGTAAGGAGAAAAAAAAAATAGAGAGCAAGGGCCAAACCTTGACAAGTTGACAAGAGCAAAGAAGAAGGCGAGAGAATCGAAGGGAGGTGTGTCGGGAGGGACCTCGCTCAAATCCGACATGCAAGCGGCGGGAGGAACGAAGAACCTACCCATCCCAAATCCATATGAGGGTCATCATGTAGCCCTCGGGGATAACCAAGCGGGAGGTAGCACTCCCTTACTCTTGCCCAACAAGGGTAGTGTTTCTCTCCTCCTGTCCATAGCCCAATTGAAAAACAAGGTGTGTTTTAAAATCAATAAGAAAAATACATGGGCTCCAAAGTATGAGTCCAATTATAAGGTAACAAAAAAATAATACGTCTATTTTTAAAATTTTTCCATTACTAAAGTGTGGGATGGTGACCACACTATAGAAATCTAAAAGCTCCCACGTTCATTTAAAAAAAGAATAAAAAACATTGATTACAGGAGTGGTGGATCCAGGACAAAAATCATGCTTGCGCAATGCTAAATTGTCTTTCATTTTCTATAGAGTAACAATACTATAATTAAGATAAAACATTTTAACACCAGGCTAATAATTAACTGGTTTTACTGGTTACTAACATTACCGCAAATTGAAAGTTAAATCTAAAAAATATTGCACCATAAAAATAGAAAAAAACATAATTATGAGAGAATTCAAATTGTTAATGTGCATAGTTATATCAATTAAATTGTTAAAAATTCAATATGCAAAAGAGAATGAAAGATTAAGAGAGGTATAAGTGGGCTTGGACCCTATACCCCCAAGGGAGATATAAGCGGGGGTTCAAATCCAAGCTTAGGTTGCCGCCTTGGTAGCCCAGGTGGAGGATCCGCCTCTATATTATAGTTTATCTGGATCAACAATATAAAATTTTTTAAATATATTTTAAGTCAACTCCAATAAATTGTCAAATCTAACTAACAAAATGCGCAAGTGTGCGGTACCGTAACTATGTTAATGTTGAATGCGTTTAATTTGAATCTTCTATCAATTACATTGGGTCTATATTATGACGATCATAAAATATATCAACGTTGAATCTAATAGATCGTACTAGATACATATATAATGATCAATCTAGCCGCGCAATTGCGCTGGTAACCATGCTAGTTGTATACCAAACCAATGTTTCCTTTGTACAGCCCATGCATGTATCTCATCGATTCATCCTAATGCACTTAATTCCACTCAATCTAGCACAAGCACATCATATACTGCACTGGTTAGCTAAGCAGGTTCTTCTGTAAGTGATTTTATATGTGCTTCCTGTTGCTCTTCCTGTAATTCTATGGAGTTGCAGAGGCCCTGGTGGTGAGGGAGGGCCTCATCTTGACGATCTGCTCGTCGTCGACGCCCATCCTCTTAGCGAACATGCCCGCCTCGAAGAAGCGCTTCACGGCGCTCCTCATGTACGCGATGCCTTCCCTGACGTTCATCCGCTCCCTGATCCTCTCCTGCAGGCTGCTCAGCTGGTGGTCGCCGTTCAGCACCGACGCGAGCTGAATGATCTCCTGCTGGAACTCACTCAGCTTCGCCTCCTCGTTCGCCTCCGTCTGCCGTATCCGCGTCGGCGTTGGGAGATGCTCTGCAAGTGCGCATCAGCACATGGACACGCACTCAGTCTGCCATGCACGCATGATCACTCTGCTCTAGCTTGGCTGGTGAGTGAAAAGAGATGCATTTGTAGTTGCAGGTAGCAATGCCATGCTGCATTGTGGCTACCCTGTAGCAGAAGTGGAGTCCGAGTCCTACCTGGGCAATCTGTTCTTGGTTCAGTCCTCGTTTGCACAATGCGCTCGAAGGTGCCGGCCCATGCGTCTCTTTTCGTCAAAAAATCCTGTGGCAGATCGAGCAGCTTCTTCACGGTCGCGGGGATCGACGAGTGCTCGTACTGTGACGTTGGGGTCGGGTTTCCATTTGGCCCATGGACGACTGAAACAACACTTGAAACGATCATCAGTAAGATAGAGCAGAGTGATCGAAGCACTGATGTTAGGGAAACTTTACATGTTTCCGTGAAACACCGAACCATTCTTCTCCGATAAAAATGGCCCATGCAAAAAGGATTGGAATTCGTTGATCTCCCGTACCGGAGATTGGGATTCCATGTCAAATTGTGGAAATTAAATTAGAAATTCAAAATTTCCAAATTCAAATTTTAAATGCTTCAGTCAAAAGCTCCGGGACGAGAGATTGACGAATAAAATTTTTGAATGGTTTGGTCTAAAATTCAAATTCAAAGTTTAAAGAATCATGATCTCTGATATGAGAGATCGATGAATTCTCGATCATTTTTATGTGGGTCACCATTTATGAAGATCAACGATTTAGATTGACCAAACAGTCTAGCCCCCTCAGGGGTTCACTAGTGCATTGTAATGTTTCTGCAAACATTAATCATGGTTAGTAATTATCAGAGTGTTGGATCCTGACCTGTGCCCTTATCGATCCAGGGGGAGACCATGATGGTGGGGACGCGGACACCGAGGCGGTTGAAGGTGAAGTTGTAGGGTGGCGGGCCGACGATGCCGTCGGGGGAGGGGACGCCGGTGACGGGGGTGGGAACATGGTCGAAGAAGCCACCGTGTTCGTCATAGGTGATGAGTAGGAGTGTCTGGTTCCATTGGGGGCTAGCACGCAGGGTCTCGTAGATCTCCTTGACGAACATTTGGCCTTGGTATACGTCGTGGGAGGGGTGGTCGTCGTTTGCTGGGTCTAGCACTGAGTCTAGGTAGTGTTGCTCCACCACCGCGTAGTTGGGGAGGGAACCTCGTCGGGCGTGCTCCTTGAAGGTGTTGTGGAAGGGGTGGAACTTGGTGATGTATTTGAGCTTCCGTAGGTTGCGGTAGAAGAGCACCGCCGGCACATCCTGGAAGTAGACGCCGAATGACAGCCTGGCGTCGTACACGTTGTCGAAGATCGTCCTCTGTGGGTACCCTTTCGCAAGCAACCTGCATCCATGTGGACCAAAGCAGCTTTCATGGTCAAGAACCAATCATCGTTTATTTAGCTGAAATGGAGAGAGAGAGAGCTCTTAGTTGATATTTATAGACTATCCCATTTGATCCAACGGCTAAGATTCATTTTCTCCCACATAGGAGTAAATAAACTCCCTTGGCCCTAACCCTCACCTCTCACTCCTCTAACTCTAAACAAGCTATCATGGCCATGGCCATGGCCCACTCTTCTCTAAGAGCCTAGCCCAAATTCGCTTACAGACAGCCCAACTATTGGGCTGGCCCATGTATGCACAACACCCTACTCTTGAGTTTTCATCCTCGCTTTGCCAGAAAAGGATGATATGTGGTGCTATGTTTGGATCCATTAGGCATTATATACTACTATACTCTTTGTCTAGGGCTCTAGGCTAGTAAGGTGGTCTAGCATAACCAATCATATGTGTCACATAGACTTGATATCTCAACGAGTCAGCGTATTACATCTTCTCTCACCACAGCGCTGTTAGTGGGGCTGACACACCCTTCTTTCTCATCTTAAACGTCACCCTTTCTTCATCTTTATTGCCTTCTAGTAGGCCTTTCATCTTTGTCTGTGCAATGGGTGTCGCTAGATCTATATACACCCCTCATCATTTCCTAGTAACCTACTTCACTCATTGATCCACTAGCTAACTCTCGTTAGTTGACCCCCACCCTCTATTGATATTGCGATTGAGGGAGTGAAATCGTTACCTCGGCCACCGCTACGCCTTTGTTGCGCTGGCCTCCCTCTAAACTAAAGGGCGTGCTGAACCCAAAACCCTAATCTAGTAGTAGAACTCTAGCTACAACAAAGTAACCAACTTTGGTTTGACGGGTGGAGTCAAACAAAAACTTGGATATTTTTATGGCTAGCAAATCCTTCGAAGTAATTTTATTTTTTACATATTTATTTTAATTCGCTATTGCAAAATTAGGTTCCTTTCTATGTTTTGTAAAAAAAATATGTGTCATCGCCTAAGGCAATCGCCCGATCATTAGGTAGAGATGACTATACTAACAGTCGGTGGTAATGACGGCTACCCTAATGGAGTTGAGGTGGTGCTGGCACCTATGGCCAAACTGACATTTAGGCCTTGTTTGTTTCAGATTAATGTAAAGTTGCGTTTGCAAATTTGTGACCACCTCAAAATACGTTTTAACGAGTTCAAAAAATGATGAAAAATATTTTACAAACTTTAAGAAGTACTATTTAAAACCCCACAAAAATGAATACAAAATGTTACATCATTTGGCTTATACAAAAATAACAAATTTTTATTTAATTTAATTTAATTTAATTTAATCTGAAACAAACAAGACCTTAGACCCATATTGACACTTATTGCTCAAGAATTGGGTGATGGATCTAACATATGGGCACAACTTCCTCTCCACTCGTACAACCCCATCACACATTGTCAGACTAGGATCCTACCACCCTACTATTGGGTGATCGTTTTGCGCCTTGTAGTTGAGCTTTTCTTTCTAATAAAAAAAGTGAGCAGACACACACACACACACACACACACACACACACACACACACACACACACACACACACACATATATATATATATAGAGTTGAAATTTGGGGTCGATCATGGTATGGATCCTCCGTCAGTATATACTGCTTTTTGAAAAACCGTGATCAAAATTTTCGATCCGAACCGTTCATATTCTTCATCTTATTGAATTCTCACCCATGCAAAATTTTACATTTTTTAGAATTTTTTTACTATTTATTTCCTATTTTCCAAAATCAGCTTTTTTGGACGCACCACAACTAATTGGAAGGCTGATTTTTGAAAATAGGAAATAAATAGTAAAAAATTCTAAAAATGTAAAATTTTGTATGGGGTGAGAATTCAATAAGATGAAGAATATGAACGGTTCGGATCGAAAATTTTGGTCATGATTTTCAAAAATCTATATATATATATATAGGGGTATATATATATCTATATATATATATATATATATATATATATATATATATATATATATATCATATATAGCAAGCGTTTTGAAATCAGATGTCTAACAATGATCGAATCAGATTGATCTTGTTAGTCTCATCAAATGTAACCGATGACCAAGTTTAGTATTTTTTTGAATTTATTTACTATTTGTTTCCTATTTTTAAAATCAGCTTTTTGGACGCACTGTGACTAATTGGAAGGCTGATTTTTGAAAATAGGAAACAAATAGTAAATAAATTCAAAAATACGAAACTTGGTCACCGGCTTACATTTCAAATGAGACTAACAAAATCAATCTGCCGATCATTGTTAGGCATCTCGGATTTCAAAACGAGTTGAGCATTTGATCTCTCCGCGTCCTGGTGCACGCTAGATTCCTATATATATATATATATATATATATATATATATATATATATATATATATATATATATATATAACGAATTCAAAAATATAGAAAAAAGAAAAATTCCTCAATCGAGCTCGCTGGACTGGGCTACACTCGACAAAGGCTGTGCTGAGGCCCAGGCTGTTATTGGGCCCTTGAGCCATGCACGCACCATATGATTCATGGCCTTAAAACTCCGACACATCCTACTGCATTTTACTTGTCACAGCAGTCGTGGAACAGCACGCATGCTCCGCTCCCTCCACCGCATGCCATGACGACGACACCGCCAACATGTGACTCTGCATTCTGCAGACGCGTAGGAATCTTCTCACACGTCGCACACTTGAACCCGTGCACCGACACAAGCCTGCCATGGTCTCGTGCCCAGAATTGATGTCCTCCCAATCCTCAACAACACTACCCAAGACTCCAAGAGAGATGTCTACACATTCACTGACTAGTGAGGTCAGCTGATATGTGCCCTCACACTTCAGCTGCTGTGAGTGTGAGGTGAGCTGTTGGTGTTCAGACCTGAGACTCCATTCGTCAGGGGGACCACCCTCTCGAGGTTGCACATGGACGACGGATCGAGTCAAGTAATCTTGGTGGTTAAAAATTCGATTAATCTGCGCACTAATCTGATCACTGCGGCCCGGCTGCAGAGCAAAAAAAGCCAAAGGCAAAAGCAACGCATGGTCCAAAAACAAAGGAAAAGAAAACGAAAGGCTGTGTGCGACCTATCTATCTCCATTTGCAATAACAAAAGCCACCGATGATATTTGTTATAACTGTTAATCACAACCGGACACTTGTCTCCTCTACTTTATTTCAATCTGTAGCATCTTTTCCTATCATAATTGATGTTTCCACATTAGACACTAGAAAAGAGGTTGCGACATGCGAGGTTAAAGATCTTTTGGAAAAAAGAATAACACTGAGCAAGTCTTTTACTTCCAAAACCAAAGGGAAAAAAAACAAAGGAAACAAAATGGGTAGCTTCTCCAGGCATGCACGGCGTACGCCACGAACCAGGATGGCTTAATTTTATTTTTTTGTCAAGTAAGACAACTCGAGTCGATTAGGTACAAAAACGAGAAGAAAAACTCGGCAGCTGTTGGGTGGCGGTCAGCTAGGTGTAGCTCGTAGTTGGCAGTTGGGAGGCAAATCCTCCCACATACATGTCAGTGACACATGAATTTCACATCGCTATAATGTAACTGCGACGTAGTCAGAGGATGCACCATCGACACATGGGGGTAACGTTACCGGTGCATAGTTTCAAACAACAAGTGTTTTGAGTTTCATCGTTAGAGGCTACTAGCGTATCTTTCGACTTATTAATCCATATTTTAAAGAATCTCAAAGAAATTAATTAAATATTTGAAAAAATAGAACAATTTCTCAGATTCACCTTTTACAAACTCAAAATTTACCCATTCAGACATTTTAGCAGATAATCATCAGAGAAATTGTTCGGGTAGCTTCTCCGCAACAACGACGGCCATCATCTTCGATTAGACTGTTCAAACCCGTAGGCTTCCGGTCGGTTCGAAAAGCTTGGTCCCAAAAACCAGTTCGAGTCTGCCGGCCGCCGGCTCAAACGGACCGAGCCCACCGAAGCCGAAGCCGTGACGGCCGGCCCGCCACGGCTAAAATCGGCGGAATCCGGGCGGTTCGCCCGACCGACGGGCTTGAATCGAGGCCGAGCCCGGCCGATGCACGGCCGGGCGGGCCAGCCGGCTTTTTTTCGGCGGGTTCGGGCCGGACTACCGGGCCGGGTTTCCCGTGAGCAGGTCTAATACTGATTACATGCTTGTTCTGGTACCATGCAGAACTGGTACCAAGAAAGTGTTGTACTTGTGAAGGAAAAAAATTGGTGTCGCTGCTGTGCGCTATACGTCAGCTAGCAGAAGCTAGCTTCTGCACGCAGCAGAGGATCATTCTCTCCTCCGTGTGACCGTGTCAATGTTAAAGTTGCCATGTGATTTTGACAATAACGGTACGCAATTAGACAGAAACCTGACAACTCGATCTAGTATTCTAGTACATACAGCGTCAGGACTCAGGAAGTCAGGATACATATAGGCATATAGTTATTAGCATACTCCTATATGTCTACAAGCAAAATCTAGCATGTATTTATTAACCAATCACAAAGTTGACTATGCACTTTGCTGAGAAATATGTAAATTTGTAATTTTTCAGAAAGTTAACATTTTGGTCAACCTTAACCCCAAACCAAATACTGTAGAGTCTTAATTTTAATAACGCCTTCCATAACTAGGATGATGACGACATTCAGCTCTAGCCACGCCAGATCAATGGTCTCGCCATCTTGGCAACCCAACCGCCGCATCAGGTATTCAGGCAATCAGGCCACGAAAACACGCAACGAATGAAAGCGCATTGTCGCAGCCAGCTCAGGGCATTATCGATCGAGATTAATTAAAAGCGAGGAGGAAATATTTAGTAAGAGCAGGGAGCGAGGTGCGTACTCCGGGTTGTTGCTGGTGGCGCCGCCGGAGGTGGCGGAGTGGACGAAGAGGCGGTTGGGCTGCGTGGACGACGGCACCGACGCGAACCAGCGGTCGAAGACGGCGAACTCCCTGACGAGCTCGCGGTAGACGGCGACGCTGCCGGGCGCGAAGCCGTTCATGACGGCGGCGGTCATGTTGCCGGAGAGCGACTGCGCCTGCTGCACGAAGCCGTCCATCCTCGCCGGCCCCGACGAGTCGTCGGAGCCGAATATCTGCTGCCGGATCTCCTGGAACGAGTGGCCCGGGTCCGGGTCGACGTACTGCGCTCCGTCGCCGAAGTAGACGCGGCCGGCGGAGGGGTCCGTCGTGTTGGCCGGGTTCCACTCGCCGCCGGTCACGCCGTCGATCTCCGGATTCAGCCGCTTCATCCACCCCAGCATGTGGTCGAACGACCTGTTCTCCATCACCACCACCACCACCGTCTTGATCGGGCTCGAGCCCCCCGCCACGCCGGCGGACACCACCAGGAGCAGCGCCGCCGCCAGGAGGCCGTGCCGCCGGCCGCACGCCGGAGCCGCCATTCCTCGCGAGCTGGCCGCCTAGTGTGAAGTGGCGGCGGGGAGGATTGGGGAGGGAGTGTGGGTGGGGGCGGCTGCTGCTGCTGCTCGTGGTGTGGTGATGGACCCCGGTCGTGGCGTGGCGTGGCGTTTTATTGGGTGCGGCGTGGGGCGGCTCTTGTCTTGTGGTGGACCGGCGTAGACAGGGTCCATGGGGTCGGGCACCAAGCGGCACAATGCCATGCACGGTGGAATCCATATCTCGCATATCTGTCGCCATTTATTCCTTGTCAACTCCTCCTTATTCCTTTCTCAAAAAAAAAAAAAACCTCCTTATCCAACTAGCCAATCATGACCATTTTATAGATAGTTTACTTTTTTTATTACTCCCTCCGTTATAAAATAAGCAAACGTTTTGAACATTGACATGGTCTCTGAAATAAAACTTTGACCATATAAAACTATTGAAAATTTATTTATAATGCATTGGAAAATACAATATTATGAAAGTTCTTTTAAAGACAAATCTATCTATGTGATTTTTATGTTCTCAATCTAAATAGTTTAAAAGTTCTCTATAAATAAAGTCTTAAAACATTAACTTACGACAAGTCTAAAACGACTACTATTTCATAACGGAGGGAGTAGTAAACTTTAAATACTCTTAGAAATTTATCCTTAGAAATTTATCTAATAAATTATAAAAAATGGCATGTATATTACTACCTCCGTTTTTTTGTTTAATGCCTTTAACTTTTCGACACGTGTTTGATCATTTGTCTTATTCAAATTATTTTTGTAAATATCATTTATTTTGTTGTGATTTGTTTTATCGATAGATGTACTTTAAATATGCCTTATTTTTGACATCTTTACACTAAATTTTGGAATAAGACGAATGGTTAAAGATGTGCTAAAAAATCAAAGACGTCAAACAAGAAAAAACGGAGGGAGTATTATACTTCTGTAATTAATCAGTAACGCTTTCCAAAGACAAAGATTGTCCGTCCTGCTTCACCATATATATAGTCCTTTATATATGGCTGGATCTAAAGTTCGAACTCAGTTAAGTCATCATGAAGCACATATACATACCGATTGATGTTACAAATGAGCCGATCTTAATCCCGATCTGAACTATCATGGTTTCTGATAATACCAATACCGTGGTATTTTATACTATGAGGTGTTTGTTAGCTATGCTAAAAACTTTGTTTTGAAAACCATGGTTGGAGCTAAACCATGGTATTTTTGGAGTATTGAAAACTTCAATTCAAACTAAAGTTTTCACTTCTCTTCCTTACTTATGGTTAATACTTTGGTAAATACGTTACAACCAAACAGTTAGTAGTTCCAAGTAATTCCATAGTTTTATTGAGATTTAGTACAACAATTAGCAAACCATATTAATGTGAAACTATGGTTTTATAAAACTTTGCTTTCAAGCAGGGCCTACGGTAGATTTTTTACTGTAGATAATAACCAAACAAAACAGTGAACTTTTATAGGCTGTTTGGCTGGCTGCATTTACAGAGATTTGCATCTACAGATGCAGAATCTTACTTTTTTCTTGTGTTTGGTTGCTTGCATCTGATTTTGAGCCTGGCTCTGTGGATGCAAGATTCTCCATGCAGCCTGGCTCTGGAGAAACACAGAAAATGAGTGTTTCTCTGGATGCAATGCATGGCTGCCTCGTGTTCTGTGTATGGGTCACAGTCAGTCACCATATCAAGCCATGCATGGACTGCGAACGTGGCAGGTAAGTTTTTTTTCCCTTTTTTGTTTGTATCTTTTTATTAGCATATCCGATTACTGAACCGATTCCAAAAATGGATTTCTAATATTTTTTCGAACAAAACTAGACCACACTCGCTATGTAAATTTTAAAATAATTAAATTTCAAAATATTCGCCTACTAAACACTCAACCAAACACTGTCTCTGCATCTGCACATCCCGTATCTCACCGGGCCCTACTGAAATGGACGAATGCGCCGTGAGAGAAGACAACCAAACAGCCTATTAAAGACCAGACTCTAAGCTGAGTGCGGTGGGAAGAGATGCTGATCCGGTCCATGGACCATGTTTAGTACGGCGTGATCATGTTTGTAGGTGGTCTGTTTTTTGGGACTAGTGGGAACATGCCTGCCGCTTCAGGTTTCTCGGCGGAGAGAAAGAGACAGAGAGCCATGCAGCCGTGCGCTCTGGCCTGCACATGCTCTTTGGTTTTCGTTGGGATAGACACAAGCAGAAACATGCGTTACTACGATTTTACGACGAGCAGGTACATACATTGGTACACGACAAGGTGATACGGAGTATTAGGTGTCGCCGTTAATTCTCAGTTTCAAATAGAGTACTCCTTCCGGTATAAAAAAAAACTAGTCGTTTTAGAGACAATTTAGAATATCAAATCCCCTATAAAAGGTTAGTTGATTCATTAATTGGTAGCAATGAATTTATAGAAACTTTCCCATGTACCAATAGATGCACCTGCATGCCTCTCTTTTTTACTTTCTAAAGGTCTTATCTAATTACTCCCTCCAGTTTGATAATTCCTGTCGTTTTAGACATGATCTCATATACCAAAGAAGTATTAAATATCTAATATGGTCAAATAAATGCTTGTAGCTTAGTGGTTGCTCCCACTTTCCCATGAGTTGCATGTCTAGATTCGAATTTTGATGCTACACTTTATTTACATGCACACCCAACAAATGGTTCTAGGGCCACGTAAAGTTCTGCTTGCAATCAATGCATCCTAAAACGACAGGAATTTTTCAACTAAACACAAAATGCTCCAGCGACAGGAATTATCAAACTGGAGGGAGTACTACTCTAGATGAAAGGTTAAAACGAAAGTTTTTTGGCACTTTGGATAAAAGGTAAAAACGACTAGTTTTTTGACACCGGAGGGAGTAAAATACACAGATGGTTCTTAAACTATTAGTCGATTCTCATTCATGCCCTTATTCTTTTAAATTGCAGTTTTGAGTTCTAATCTTTTAAGTTGGTTCGTCCTAGTCCAAACCTACTACGTGACAACCTTATAGCTAACGTGGCGCTAACATGGTTGTCCATGTCACTAAATTACTTAAAAAATAGAAAAAATCCTAAAAATTTCATAAATCATAAAAAAGGAAATGATAAAAAAATTCATAAAAATACGGGAAATAATTAAAATAATCATAAAATGTGGAAACTATTTTTTAAAAATAGGAAAATCATCAAAAACATAAAAATATGAAAATCATAAAATTATGAAAAGAAACATAAAGACAGTGTGGTCGCATTTAATGCCTCTATAGTTGTAAGCGTAAGACCTCTAGCATCGTGGCGTATGGAAGCCCTCAAGTGCTACTTTTCAATTTTAATGATTTTTATGATATTCCCTTATTTTTATGGTTTTCTGGTTTTCTGCCAATTTTCCAATTTTTTATGATTTTTCTTGAATTTATTTGTTTTTCCTTCATTTTATGACATTCTTTTTTATAATATTGCCTTTTAATGTTTTTATGTTTTTATGTTTTTTTATTTTTATGAATTTTCCTGAATTGTTTTATGAATTTTCTATTTTTTATGATTTATGGAATTTTTCAGGATTTTTTCTAAATTTTTTAAGTAATTTATGTGACATGGACGACCATTTCAGCGCCACGTCAGCTCCAGGGCTATCATATGTTAGGTTTGAACCGAGACGAACCTACTTAAAAAGATTAGGGACCCAAAACTATGATTTCGAAAAACAGAGATCTGGATGAGAATCGACTAATAGTTTAATGACCGCCAGTGTATTTTACTCTTTCAAATACTACCGTATCAGCGGTGAAATCAATTTTTAAAGATCCAACGGTAGCTGCTCTTATGTATTTGGAATGCACTAAACAAATTGAAAAACAATTTAATTTTATAGTTTTACAATCATGTGGCCACCTTACAATGGTGAGGGGAATATATTAAAAAGGGAGCTACTAGGGGACGGGATCCCGTCCCGCCCCCGCCCCGACGGGATCGCCTCCCCATCCGCCACATGTCCCCCGTGCCTCCCCCCTCATCCGCTCCGCATCGGCCTCCCTCGCGCCTCCCCCACTCCCCAACCCACTCGCTCTCCCTCACTTCACTTCGCAAGCCTCCACCACCTCCCCGCCGCCTCCACCACCACCCAGTAAGCGGCGCGCCCTGCCACCGCCTCTCCGCCCTCCCTTTCCACCACCGTGCCACCCGCCCACCCTAACGGACGGGATGGCGTGGTCCCCGCCGACGACGGCCCAGCCCGCCCCTTCCTCGGCTCCAGCTGGGCGCCACCGCCACCTCCACCGCTGCCCCCGACGAGCCCCACCGACCGTCGGTCCGCCGCCTCCCCGACCTCCCTCTAAACCCCGAGGAACCGAAATTTTCCCTAACCCTAACCCGACGGCGGCGATGGCGAGGTCGACGGCGTCGAGGTAGGCCTCCTCCTTCCTCCTCCTTCCTCTGCACAGCGTGCGAGGGGGCTATCCCGTTCGGATCCCGCCCGGACGGGATCCCGTCCCCAGAAAATTTCCCATTAAAAATAGCAAAAATAAAAAGGGCCAGTTTCATGATACAAATTGAAAAATTCCTCGAAGTACAATTTAACAGTTATCTCAGTTTAGCTCAACCGCTTCAAACATACTGTAAGTAGAAGAAAAATACTAGTTATATAGGGAACAATGTCCCATAAGACAACATGTGACACATTTCCTATCAAGGAACAGTGCACCCATCATATCTTTCTATCTGCCTCCAAATCCATTCGCCTTCTAATGACATCGTATTGGTATGCCTCGTTGATCCACCAACAAACTCCACCCATAGCCCCTCTCCCCATAAAAAACATGCAGTTGAGTTCCCCACCTCCACCACAACCTTTGTGTGCCTCTAGCAGCCCGACCTCCCTCTAAATATGGAAAGACGAGGGAACCCAATTACTAATAGGCAAAACCCAAACTACAACGTAGGTGATGTTAGGCTATTCCCAATGGGTAGTATCATACTCATTAATGAGATGCCACATAGGAATTTTTGCTGATGTGGCACAACATTTAATAGGAGGGAGAAGAAAGCTGTATCTTGAGCAAGATACTGCTTTGGCACGATATCTTAGGCCATATCACAAAATCCAATGCCATGGGTCCACTCTCATAGACACAACATCACACAAATTAATTGTTTTAAAAATATGAGTATGGTATCATGCATTGTAGAGAGTGTTTCTTTCTAGCAGTATCGTACTTTTCATCCTATGTGACATTTTTGGATATTGAAATATGATACTTTGCACTGGGAACAGCCTTAGCAACAAAGAAGACGTTTGTGAGATATGCAAACGCTAAAGAAGATGACACATGATAGGTTGCACTAGAGCACAGATCACGAACCAAAATCCAAATCTGAGTGCAAATGACAAATCCATTTGGAATATATGCGCAGTTCATGATTTACATTAACCATAACAGCTATACAATACATACTATGGATTCCATTTTTAGTGAGCAATAATATGCTCCCAATAATTTAATGTCTCTCCTCTTTCTTAGCAGTAATATGCTCCCACTATCCCTTCAGAAATACTAGGGGACGGTATCTCATTAGAATGGAATACCTCCCCTAGCTCGTGCTCCCTCCTTGCTCCACCTCCTCACTCCGTGCCGCTGCCGACCTCGTCGACGCCACTGCCACCTCCATATTCGGATTTGGGTTAGGGTGATTGGTGTCCAACGAGTTTAGAGGTAGACCAGAGCGGCGGTGGACTGACGACAGGGTGGGGATCGGCGGAGGGGAGATAGGTGTTGGCCACGACGGTGGCGGCGCCGTGGGCTCAGTCGAAGGCGGTCGGACGGTGGCGGCAACAGAAGAGGCGCACAAAACAGGAGGCAGAGGAAGGAAGAAGAAGGGAAGATGATCGCCAATGTGTTGAAAGAAAGGGGGCGGGATAGCCTTCTCACAATATTAACCCGTCGCAATGAGATTTCGTCCGCTAGTCCGACTTTTATCCTTTTTTTGGTCGTTATCAGTTGCTGACTGAACGGTGGGCCCCATTGTCATGTTCCTTTCTCCTTTTCGTGTATGTCCAAGCACCCACGACCCATCCCCTGTTGCCGTGCACGACTGCTGCCCATAGGGATGGCAATGGGTACTCGAAACCCGATACCCGACGGGTATTTACTCTATTAGGGTACGGGTTTGGTACAACAGTCGTACCCGTGGGTACGTTAATGGGGATTAACCTTCACCCGTCGGGTATGACGGGTACAGGTACGTTCGGGTGCTCCCCGTACCCATTTACTCATGTCGTAAAGTGTGATGCCTAATGACAAAAGTTGTATCAGTAATTCAGTATTAGTCTATTGCATTATTGTCCCCAGTTGTCTGTTCCTTGACTTCTTTCCTGGCCGAAGCCCATCACTCACATGAGTATCACTGGCCACTGCAGCTAGTAATTAGTCTATTGCATTATTGTCCCCAGTTGTCGGTAGACAATAGTTGTACCCTGTCAGACGAGGTATCCTACCGGGTATATATGGGTAAATTATACCCATCAGGCGAGGTATCCTACCCGGTATGGGTAACCCGACGGGTGAAAAAAACCCAACGGTATGGAGTGCGGGGAGAAGTTGTACCCGTGCATGGAAATGGGTAACCCGACGGGGAGATTTTTATTTGATGGGTATGGGTATGGGAGAGCAATACCCGACGGGTATTTACCCGTTGCCATCCCTAGCTGCCCATTTAGGGTATTGCCTCACTCATGTTGGAAGTGTGAAAAATAACCAAGCAAACAGAGTAATTGCTCTATTTGGTAGAGAAGACCCAGGGAAGCTAGTGTTTTTCCTTGACGCGGCGATACTCACGTATGAATGCGGCGGGCGCGCACACACATACCACTAGGATTAGATTTTGGTTGGGGCCATGGTAATTTTTTAAAACAAATATCTTTTTTGTTTAACGTGTTTGACTTTGACACGTATTTGGCCATTCGTTTTATTCAAAAATTTAGTGTAAACATGAAAAAATAAAAATCATACTTAAAATATCTTTAATAATAAAATAAATCATAACAAAATAAAGAACATTTGTATTTTTTTAATAAAAAATGAAGGTTAAACGTGTAAAAAAACAAAATCGTTAAAAAACCGGAGGGAGAGCAAAGAGCAGGAGCAGCACGGGATGGCCGAACTGACATTAACGCGGATAGCGTTTTAAAAAGCTGTAGCTTTCTCGCTGCCCACTTGTTTGATGCCATCTCGAAAGTGAATTAAAAGTTCCATTCCCACGTAACTTATCAGAGAATAACGGAGAATAATGTGACCATTGGTGTCCCTCGCAATACCATTACAGTACTCCGCAGGGGCGGACGCATCAAAAAATAATAGAAGGTGCTAAAATTTAGCTCAAGGTCTAAATATGAAGGTTAGCCCCTTCTTTATTTCTATTTTATACTAAAAATTATAAATGGAGTCTACAGGTGCGGCCATCATTATAGACAACAGAGTGGGGGACTGGAGCCCCACCTGACCCACCATTGTGTCCGCTCCTGGTACTCCGTCGATACTTTGAATCCAGCTGTTTTACATTTAGAATTTCTAAGTTAAAATTGTAAAACTTTATTAATATTTTTTTTTATCTATTTGAACTGGACACATTCACTACAAAAAATCGAATGTTTTGACGATCAGATTCATGCTCGGCAGTCTAAAACAAGCTGTCCACCATTTGATCAACAGCTATAGATGAGGTTGTCTACCATCAGCTTATAGCTGCATGACCATAGTACATGGGCTTTCTTGGTCAACGATTATAAGAAAGGTCATCAACCCTGTAGACGATGAGACTAACACCATTGTCCAGATTCGTCCGATCGGGTAACACTTAATTTTGTAGTTGTTGACGATATCTCAGCAAAAATACTTCCTTCGTTTCACTATATTTGTTCATAACCTCGAAAATATAGTTTACGTTTCATAATGTTTATCTATTGAGAATACCAAGAGTGTAGTTATTGTGATGTCTCCACTCTTTTCCTCTTGATTAAATGCTTAGAAAGAAGAAAAGTAGTTGAAACATGCTATTAAATAGAGGTATGATGTCTTTGCACATATAGTTTTTCCTTAAAACTACTACTTTTATCGGTTCACATGTGTGCTATGTACAAAAATAATGAAACGGAGGGAGTAATGGTTAAACTTCTATGTTGAAAACTGTGTCGAAAATTATATGTTTTATATTTTGAAACGGAGTACGTGGACATTCTACTGCTAAAGTCCTACTATAAAACGGAGGGAGCGGTAGTTAATTATTAATTCTCTGATGCATCGATTGCTCTCACCGTCGCACTCTCACATTCCCAGCAGCACACTCCCGAGGTACCCTACTACCCTGCAGTGTGCCGTCCGCTGTTAATATCTTTGCATAAAGTAAAGTAGGGAGTATATATCGTGTGGGGCACGATGTTGGTGGTACGTCGACCTCTTCACAGGAAGGGACACTTGTTTTCGAGAGCGTGGCTCATCTGCAACGACGATGTTACATGCTGAAGGCAAGGTTTTCACTGGGTTTAATTTGATTGGTTGATTTATCTCTCATTTAAGGACAACTTGAGCTATCACAACTTTTTAGAGTGGATTGAAGAGCACGGTCGGCTTTGCTCGTTTTTAAACTTTAAAAAGACATGCTGGAAATGAAAAACTTTACCGAGCATCAACAAACCCCCTTAGAGTATCAGATCATTTGGCCAATCCGAATCGTTGATCTCCTAAAAGCCGGTCCACACAAAATAAATCAGAAATTCGTCGATCTCCCATACCAGATATTGAAATTCTTTAAATTTTAAATTTGAAGTTTTTAAATTTGATTTTTAGCTGTGAATTTGCATTATGGATCCAACCGTTTATTTTTTGAATTCATTAATCTCCCTTATCCATAATTTGAAATAACTAGAATCCCAATATCATGTACAGATTATTGATGAATTCCAAATTCTTTTTGCGTGAGCCATCTTTTATGGTATAAAAATTCAGATTAGCCAAATTTTCTAACCCGCTCAAAGGATTTACACGTGCGTGGTATAGTTTCTTGCTAAAATTATCTTTGACTTATCGACTTAAATGAGGCTAGGAGAATACATTTATTGTCATATAGTATCTCTAATGATTCTTAGTCAGCTGGTTATAACGATGCCAACTCAACATTTTCCTTATGTGAAGGAGAGACAATGAGGAAAGAAATATAGACTAACTATTAATTTATAGTTAGCTTATAACTAATTCTAAGGTGCATGTACAAACTTTAACATGTGGTTTTATATTAATTTTGTAGACTATGCTATAGTTAACACAAAGATATTGGTCTTGTTTGTTTGAGCTGAAAGTTGTTCAAAACTTTAATCTGAAAAAGTTGTGACTCCTCGAAAGAGATCTTAAAGAGTTCAAAAAATTATGAAAAAATTATTTTATAAACTCTAATAAAAACTATTTAAAATTTCACAAAATGATTACTAAGTATTACATTATCTGTCTTATAAAAATAACAAATTTTATTTAATTTAATGTATTTTAATTTAAGCTAAAACAAACAAAGCCATTGTCTGTATGCTATTTATCTGTGGCATGTTTATTTTTTATATATAATGATTGATCACCTCAGAGATTTGGAGATGGTATTGACAGTGGGTTGAATAGATTGCTTTTGACTTCGACATAAGCGGTTGACAGATTGGGTGGTAAAAATAGTCGTGAGTGGGTGCACGACTGCACGTGGCGCGTGGCACGGCATGAAAGTTGAGTTGGTGCAGCAACAGATAAAGAGAAAAGGTTGGCGCGCCATCTATCTCCGATTCTCGGATTTTTAAAATATTTTATTTTTTGTTTTTAAAAATTAAATAAATATTGTTTTTGTTTATTGAAATTAAATAAATAGTCTCCCCCATCGATCAAACGGATGGAAAATATAACTCATCCTTTGATCGGGCGGGAAATTTAAACGACTAAGGGCGTGTGACAGCCATAAGTTGCCAATTCGATCTGACGGGTCGTCTCCATCCACCACATGGCGAGGCCAGATTCTTACCGTTCCAACTAAGGAAGAGAGATAGGGAGAGAGGAGAGAAAGGAAGAGAGAAGGATAGGAGAGGAAGGAAGGAGAGGAGAAAGGAAGAGAGAGGGAGGAAGATGAAGGAAGAGAAAGGACCAGCGGGAGGAGGCCATTTATTTAATTGTAATAAAAAAAAGCTGTTTATTTAATTAAAAAGTTTTCTAAAAATAAAATATTTGAAAATGGAAAACACTTGTACCCAGATGGTCCGTGGCACGACTCGCCACAAGATGTAGCGATCTTGGCGCCTCAAGATGCACAACAAGGCACCGTGCTGCATGCAGGTGGGTCCCACGGCCTTTTTTTCTTTCTTTCGGAAACCATAATTTTTAATTGGATGCTCTAATTCACAAACCGTTTGCATCAACGTGTTCCTCGCATTTTTACGAACAAAACAAGATATATGTTGCCATATAACTCTTCAAACTTATCTGGTAAAACTTGAGGTTCACCTACTGAAACTTGGGTTTCGCCTCGTAAAACTTGGGTTTCATACTCGTAAAACTCTGTCGAACTGTCAAGTTTCATCAGGTTTCATCCAAGTTTTTCCAAGTTTCTTCAAGTTTCATCAGGTCAATTCAAGTTTCATAAAGTTTCAACAGGTTTCATCCAAGTTTTTTTAGGTTACATCGAAATTTCATCAGGTTTCATCAGAACACAGCCAAGTTTCATCAGAACATGACCAAGTTTCGCTAGTATAGATGTAAGTTTCATAAGTGCCTTCTCCTAGTTCACATCAAAAAAATTGAAAAAGTGAAAAAATCAAAAAATTCAAAAAGTATTTAAAATGGGTGAATTATAAAATTTATTCCACGCATTTTGAATACTGTTTTGAAATTTATACAAAAATCAGAAATTTATTCCACGTATTTTGAACATTGTTTGAATTTTATACAAAAATTAGAAATTTAATTGGGAAATTGATCAAACTCTGGCTTTGCTAGTCGCTGGCACACGCGCTTGCTAGTCGCTGCGGGAATCGTCGGATTGGCGCGGTGTCCATCGATCCTACGGCCGGGGCTGGTTCGAACGTCGCGCCAGGCGTCCGACGCCCTGCGCTCGCCTTTGAAAATTCTTCAATTCTCCTCGCTTGCTCAGTGTAGGCCCAGGTACCTACGCTAATATGGAGGCAGCCGGAGCCGAGCGCCCGAGCCCTATGCGAGCGTGTGCACGGTACTAGTACTTGGCGTCGTCGTTTCTGTCTTGCTATGTGGGGGCAGATGTTTTCTTTGGCCTCAATGACATGTGTCAAGGGCCAGGTTCAGGCCCAAATAAGGGCCTGCTTTAAAACTAACAACACCAGTACTTAGACGCAGTCAAGCCCACGCCAATCCAGGTACAGTATTCTTTTTTTTTTTTTCATCTTCCGATGCTACACTCCAGGTTTTGCAGAGCATCCCCAGCAGGAGCTGCATCCCGCTCTGCATCAACAGCGAGGTACTGTAGCTACGAGCGGGAAATTCAAACGCAAGACACAGCAGAAGCTCCTCCGCGCTGCAAAAATCGCTAGGATGTAGCGTTAACTACACACATCAGTACACGTGATTAATACAATGAAACATGTGTTAGCGGCAAGACCTCCAGCACGTAGTCCAGTACTGAAATGCCATTTTTATTGAGAAATCTATACATCACACTATCACAGGCGACATGACGAACCTATATACAATCGAAATTCACTATGGAACTAACGGAGCGCATCAGCACAAGACTACAAGCAGTAATATGTGCATTCACAGCTGCCAAGTTAACAAATGAATGGATAGATCACTATTCACTACGTATGATCGAGTATGAACACCCTAGACACCAACCAACCCAAGCGATGGAACTGATCAACACACAGCGGTAACAGGTGCACCCCGGGGTCCTTTTGACGGAGGCCTCAGGGTTCAGGAGGCGCTCATCATGATCTTGAACTCGTCGAAGCTGAGCACCCCGTCGCCGTTGAGGTCGAACCTGCAGATCATGGCGCGGCAGTCGTCGATGCCCTGGTCGGAGCCCAGCCTGCCCAGCATCCGCTTGAGGCTCGTCGGCGTGATGCAGCCTTCCCCCTCCATCTCGTACATCCCGAACGCCTCCCTGAGCCCCCGGTGCCTCTCCCCCTCCTCCGGCGCCGGCGGCGGCGGCGGCAGCAGCCTCGCGAACTCCGCCTCGCACAGCAGCCCGTCGCCGTCGTCGTCCACCGACGCCACCAGCGCCTCCGCCTCCTCCGGCGCCACCTCCTCCCCCAGCGCCGCCCGCATGCACACCCGAAGCTCCGCCGCCGAGATCCTCCCGTCCGAGTCTTTGTCGAAGGCGGCAAAGAGCGTGCTGGACTCGCCCCAGGGCGCAACCATCCTTGCTTTGGCTCTTGATGAACTGTGTGTGTCTTCTACTCTTCTTCGCTTGCCAAATGCCAATGCTATGCTCTGTCGTAACTTGCAAATGTCTCTCTCTCTATATATACGGCTCTGTACGCGGGAAAGGCGAGTTTTTGGAAGCTTCACGGCAGGTAGCTAGTGCTGCATGGTCGTGTTGTGCCGTGTTGTAGGTCGACGAAGCAAAGATGCGATTTTTATATAGTCCACCACGGTGCGAACAAGGAAGTCGCGAGGGATTTGAATGCGGGGTTGGAAATTCCGTGGCGTGCGAGGGTACGTGTTGCGTGACGGCGGGCGCGGGGTCAGGGCCTCAGGGGTGGGCTCCGCTTCTGGTAAGAAGAAGCGGGCGGGGGAATGGAATCAGCTTGTGCTGGTGATGGTGGGAAGAGGAAAAATCCGACGTGTATGAAGTCGTTCGCGTGTGTTGGTCCAGCATGGACGGAAGAGGGCTTCGCGCGCAGCTGCTTGTCCGATTGGCTCCGAACCTTCTGCTGCTCCGCGCGCGTGCTCCAAAAAATTTTATATTTTAAACCTTTTTAAAAAATAATTTTAATTTTAACCCCTCGAAAAAAGTATTTTCAAATCTAACCCTTTTGGACGCTTACATATGAATCCATGGCACAGATCCATATCCGACCAAGCGTGGGTCCCACCTTGACGCCACCCTCCCTGCGTCAATGCCTTATATGAGAGAAACGCTGGCTCCTCTTCTTTCCTTCCCTCTCCCTTCCCTCCTCATTTTCCCTTCTCTCCTCCTCTTCCCTAACCAATCACCTAGTCCATTGTAAGAACTTGATCTCCATCCGGCGGGATTTGTTGTGGGGAAAAGCTTTCCTCCACCATGGCAGGTGATCTCCTCTCGATTAATGTTTTATTGATCCATGTTTGACACATTTTTTATTGCTTTAGGGTTAGGGTTAGGGTTAGATTGTGTTTTGTGGTTATTATTGTAGTATTGATTCTTGTAATATGAATCCGTAGTACGTATGTGTAATTTAATGGTGGTAGAAAGTATGTTGAATTATATGGAGACTTTACATTTTTAATTTAATATAGAAAATAATGCCAATAAAGGGAAGGTAAGACTCAAATATGCGGATTACCCCAGAAGTAAGGATGCTCCAGTTCATTCCTCCCTGTTTTCGGTTCTAGTTTATGAGCACGGCCTTCCTGCGGAGGTTCAACAGTCTAGGGACCCTGATACTGCCGGTAGAGCCTTCTACACTTATGGTCTGAAGCACAGTAACAATATGCAGTGTTCTATTCGGTCGTGTTGTTTTTTCGAGTGGATTGATGGCCCAGAAATGTACGATCCAAGGATCCGGCTCTTTCTCTGGCGCTCCATGGACACTAAATCAATAAAGGATTTGAGGTGTTGGATTCCACCTTGTGCAAACCCACCGAAAATGACAGATGAGGAGAAGACGGTCGCAAGTGCGGGGAGAGCAGTACACCCTCCTTTATGTCATTGCATTGAACGGTCAATCTTAGTAAGGCCTAACCCAGGGGTGGACTTTACCCCATTCTTCCGTTGCCCGTACAATGATTCAGTAAGTGTACGCATGCCATTTCCTATTTAAATTAGTTTCATTTTGTACTAAATTCGATAACAAAGTGATTTTTCCATAGGATGGATGGCCTTTGTGTGATTTTCAGGAGTACATTTATGGTCTCAAGTCCTGTTGGCCTTCTAGTGCGGAAGTGGAGGCCTTCCACTCCGGGGATAAGAAATGGCCATGTGAGAAATATCCACCCAGTACTTGTAAGTGCGGGATACTGGCCCGTACAGGTGTTGTCCCATTGGAGCTCGGGTATGGATATTATTGTGGCAACTCTTATGATGATTTTTGGGTACGTAATACTTGCACAGCTCTTTTTTATTTGTTCCTATATTTCATTGCATGTTTCTTTTGATAACTCTTACGATAAATCTTGTAGGAGGGAAGGACGTGTGATTGGGAGAAATATCAGAGACAACAAGTTTTCGAAGCCGAGATTCTTAATTTGTGCGAACCTGAACGAGAGAATAAAGTAGAGAAGAGGAAGGAGAAGATATGGCATGAGCATGGTGTGCTCATGCCGTCCACCAAGGACAAAAAGAAGGTCTTGGATGACATGAGGAGGGAGTGTGGCGTGCCGCTACGTTCACCGCTTCAGAAACAATGGAATATTGGAGGAGGCGTAGGGGAGGTACCCACTTGGAGTTGATCCAAAAGAGATGAAATACCAAAGAGAGGTGGCGAGGCACCAGAGGGAGATGGAGAAGGAGCGCGAGCTTGAGCAGTACAGGAAGAAGTTGGCTGAGGGTTCACTCATTGACCTTAATGCCAATTACCAGCCTAATTTATGGGAGGCTCATTTGCAAACGTTGAAGCGCAAGAAGGCGAGGAGGACGGTGGAGATGGATACCATGAGGGCTCTTGTTGGTAACCTGCCTCATGTCGTGCCGGATGATGATGACGAGGACCGAGAGGAGTGAGATCGACTTGATTTGATGTCGGTATGTAATACGATAATGTATCGACTTTGAAAACCTCCGTACCTTATTTGAACAATTAAACATATGATTATGTTTGTGAACACTTTAGTGTGACACCATTGTACTAGATGTGTCACGGTCGCTATTTATTTAACTTCGACACGTCTTCATTCGCGTTCGCCTAAGTAGCATATTGATATTTTCATTCATAGCCAAACCAACTCCGATTTACCATACGTCTTTCCTCTACGTCTTTCCTCTGTCATCTAATTCGGAGCGGTAGTGAATTTAGAAATAAGAAAATCATTATAGGAATGTTTGTAACAGAAATGTTTTTGGCTCTGGATTTTCACTCTAGTTTGGCGGGAGCTCAGGCTGCCGCACCACTAGAGACGGCGCGTCAGGGCTGTGCTCCCGCACAGACTACACCCCAAAACCAGAAGGATAGGATACGCACTGGATTGGAGTATCAGTGTGACGCGTCAGAGCTGTGCTCCCGCACAAGCTAAAGCCCAAAACTAGAGGGATAGGAGCAGCACTGGATTGGAGTAATGGTTGGTGCGGGATCACAGGATTGCCGCGCCACTAAGGCTGGCGTGTCAGAGCTGGAGTGCAGCACCAACTGTTTCTCAAATCCAGAGCGTACCCTATCTCTCTGTTTTGCAGCCAACGGAAGTGCGGCGGCAAAGCCTTGACGCGCCATGAGGGGCGGCGCGTCAGGGCTGAGCTACCGCACACACTGAAACTCCAATCCAGTGCGTAGCCTATCCTCCAATCCAGTGGCCTTGCCGCGCCAAGTGGGCCGGCGCGTCAGTCTGTGGCGCCGGTGTCGGTGGTGCCGCAGTTTAGTTCTGACGCGCCATCTCTACTGGCGCGACAGTGGCGTCTAGAATAGACAGCCAACACTTCGTCCAGAATAGGCAGTGGCTCTAGGTTTAATACTCCAGCTCTTCACAGATGGCTATCATCATGCTTGGGGTTTCAGAGGCTTTTGCTCTTGGTCAGAGTCGGCGAAACAAAGCAAACATTCTTACAAACATATTCTTTTCAGCTATCCTTTTGTGGATAATTACGAGCTTTACTAGTTCAAGCATTGGTAGCATGAAGGGATGCTATGATTAAGGGGTTAATGTGACGTGTGGAGAATGGCAAAATATCAGAGTTTGAGAAGATAACTGGGTACCATAGTAAGGCATGTCTGAGTTGCACGATTGTTACCATGGTAAGGCTCCATATCATCGAGCATAGTGTTATACATGCATGCATACAAGTCACAAGCTAGTACATCCATACATGCATACAAGTCAAAAGGCTAGTACATGCATAAGTGGTCACACTCGGGGTCTAATACATGCATACACCTCGAGCTCAAGGCCCCGGCATATAAGGACCCCTTGGACGGCGGATCCTTCTGGGATTTGTCTGCAGCACGTTGTGGCTACCGACGTCGGCGGCGTCACGGTGTTGACACGAAAAGTTAGCTTCTCGCGAACACACGTGCCGAAGCGTCAACTCTGGGGTTGTGTCGCAACAAGGAAAACCAAGCGTGCCAATTGATTTGACCTGTAAATCAATAAGGTGAAAATTGTCAGTAATATAGGCCTAATCGGCTTTTTAATATAGCCAGATCAGGTTTATTGTAATCGGCTTATACAATAGCTCGATTACAAAATCTATCGGTTATAAATCCGATAAGGCAAATAGATTCAAATAAGCATTTAAACATAAGTCCTATTTCTTTTTGGTATTTTTATTAATATCAGTATTGAACCTTTAAATCGAAATATTAGATCAAATCAGAGAAATAGATCGAATAGATTGGTCAGGCCAAGACAGTATTCAAATCCAAGACTAGACATAAACTAATAAATTGGTTTATCAGTTTAAGACTGATTGATAACACAATACTAATCTGCAAACATCCGACATACGGACCCTAAACAAAGTGCATAAGATCGATTTAACGAGACAGTCGCATACATCAGATTCAGGGAAAAACATGCAAGACGTTTGATGATCGACATTGCAAGGTAAGCACATATTACAGATCGATTAAACCGAGACAGTGCAATATGCGAGAACATGTTAAAGATCGGTAAATCTCGAGACAGTCTAACATGGTTTGCATACATGAGATCAAATTGATACAGCCATGCATACGGGTTACAAGGAGGGAATCGATTATCCCATCGAGATAGCTCTACCTGCGAGTTGAAGCCTCTCGACGGCGTCGATCGGGTTCGAGAGAGTTTTTGGTGTATTGAGTCGTAGATCCTTTTTCTATGAGACTTAAAGTCCTATTTATACTATTACAATACCGATACCGTCGACCTATTTTTCCGGTCGCTTACGATCGGGTTGTATCTCTTCCGAATCCTTCCGTCCATCGGTATTTTCAATCGTCTTCCTTCTTTGCCGATTAGATCCAATTCGGATTCAACCTGAAATTCGATTTTACCCTTCGTTATCACATCCGATTTTCACCGCCAAATTTGGGTGTCAACATATGCCCCTAAGTTTGGTAATGGGTTATCTCATTAGCCGAACTTTCAACTAAAAATCGGATTTATCATATCGGACCATTTCACATTTCTGCCCTTGTAGCTCTCACTTCCGGCCCACTTCGAGAACACGTGTCACCAAAGAGATAACATGGGCGGCGCGCACGCCAAAAAGCGCGGTAAAACCCTAGTTTTCACCACAGCTATAAATAGCGCACCATTCGCCGTCATTTTCACAGTCTTCTCCTCTTTCACGTCTCTCGCATCGGAATTTCAGAGCCCCAAATGATCAATGACGACCATCACCCAATCGGCATCATGTCTCAGGTACTCTTCAAATGCTCAAATACCGAAGCTCTGTATTCCTTGGGACCGATAGGGGAAAGAGATCCATCGGACTTCATATACCATTCCGTAGGGAGACTTCCATTATTTGCCGATAATCTTAGTGCCAATAGTTGGAAATCGGCTTTTAGAGCCTGGCCTAGCCCGATCAAGGGATACAAAGATTGGCTTATTCGGGTTCACAACCAAAAGCAAGAGCAATGGGATGAACTAGGAATAACCGATGCCATTCTGCTTTCCCTATTCCCACCACCAGCAGACGAGCCGTTCATGGCCGCATCGGCTTACTTCTGGTGCGATACCGCAAATGCTTTCCTTTTCCCGACTGGGCCGATCACTCCTACACTTCTGGACCTAGCCATGTTGACCGGTCTTAACTCCGTTGGCAAAATGCTATCGGCGTTTGACCTAACTGCCACCTTAAAGTTGATACCAGAGAAGAATTTCGGCTGGCAACGCTATATCAGCACTCACCAGAAAACCGATGAAGTGGATGACGAAGAGCACGTTGCTTTCTTAAACATGTGGCTCGATCGGTTTTTCTTCTGCGGTCAATCACTCAAATTTCAAGTAAGGTATACCAGGGGTAGCGAAGCATTGGCATCACCCAAAACTAGCAATCGGAAATATCGCTAGGAGCTACTTACGAGGATGATGCATGAGATCAGGGAAGGTCTCTGCTCACCAAAAGCTAAACACTCAGTTGGCAATCTCGGCGGACCATTCTGGTTTATCGGGTTATTTTTGAAGCTCCACATATACAATTCCCTAGGTGAACTAGACTTCGATCTGCAATTTCCAAGCGAGAACAAATCGAGATAAGACGAATCGCCATGCAGATCCTATGGAGAAATGATATCGATCCAAGCGCAACGGCGGACGCCTCAATCAAGACGATCTTGCTAATTCTTTAGTCGCCTCTTCATAATGTCGAAATCGAATACGGATTACAACAGTTCAATCCCTATCTGATCTTGATAGATATCCGATTCGCCGTTTTCCGATTGAAAACACTTTGAAAGGGTAGCTTTAATAGCATACAAGGACTTCATTTCTCGAGGATTTTCTTTGCTTTCCGAGCACAAGGACCCATATCGAAAAACCATCTTATGAGTTCTATCATCCGCCGTGGTTGCTCGGCAATTCAACCTTGGACAAGATATTCGATCTCTTCATCTACCGCCAACCGAATGCTAGGGAGGATCTAAACCCTCAATCGGCTTATGGGATTCTTTCACCGCCCACATCGATTTCGATATGCCATCGAATTTAGAATGTGGTGACACTTCACCAAAGTTCGATGATCGTGGAAGCTATCGCAAAAAATATTTATGCTCTGATGAGCCTCAACCTTAATCGAGCGAGTCAGCGCGTAAAGAAAACACGCAAGCCCAACTGGCCTAAGATCGCTGGTATGGTCGAACCTTCATCAGCATCGGAAATAAGTGACAGTGATGATTCCAGTTCTTCCGATCCTGATGATGGAAAAGAAGAAAATTCTTTCGAATCTGGACCTTCATCCTCGGATTCAGATAGCGGAAGAACAGAATCCCAAAACCATGCGTCTTCGTCTAACCGCGAGGTCATTAATCTGCATGCGTTTACCTACTTATACCAAATTTTCCGATTACTAACTTTGTCACTATTTCTCTTCGAGTGGAGATAAACGCCGAGGGCCAAGGTTATTGGAGAGGCGGTGGTCAACTCCACTTGACGACCAAGTCCGCGCCGGATTTCGACAAGGGCCCGCCCTCCAAATTTCAAGAAAAGAGGTAAGATCGGCTCATCCTTTATAATTCTTGCAGATATCCGATTCTGAATTCTTCAATTAACAGGAAGATCCGAGGCGAGGTGGTCAAGAAGAAACCGCGACAAGAAACCAAGGTCCCAAAAGGTGCATAGTCCCGATAGCACCGAAGTCGGTCTGTGATCTGATAAGCACTTGATTCCTCAAATTTTCGCATCTTTTAAATGGCTTCTCTTATCAAAATCTGATTTCCAGACACTTCTCCCATCTCCAAAAGAAAGATGGAACTCGACTCCGCCGCTTGACATCACAGACACCACCGCCTTGACCCCAAAGATGTAATCGGTTTCTTCTCACATCTCTTGGCAATACTCATTTTAAAATACCGATTTTTATAACATCGATTTCTTTTCTTGAAGATATGTTCCAACCTCGGGAACTGTTTCAGCGACAGTGGTGTCCACGCAGTCATCACATACGACGGCAAGAAAGACGACGAGCTCAACTTCACCCGTCCGGCATGGATCGCTCGATGATGAGTTGATTTCCTCGCTCCGATTAGGTCTTCGCCACCACCAGCCGTTATCATCGACTCGCCAGCTCCAGAAACCTCCAAGCAAAATCGGTTTACTCCAAAGACCATCGCCAAGCTCAAGAAAATGTGGGAACTGTTTGGTGACGAATCACCTTCTTAGCTAACCCTTCCGCTATAAGGAAATAGCCGATTCCATCACACGTGTCCTCCCCGAGCAAGTGGTTTGACCATCAAAAAGTCTTGCCCTCGCCAAGGAGAAAGCCGATTCGATCTTTGCATTGGATCGGCTCCATTAAAGGGAAGCGCCAAGGATCACGAAGCCGAGTTAAAGGGTTGATTCAAGACGCAAATGCTCGAATGACACCTCCTCCAAGCAAGCGTATATGAATCGCAAACCGTCGCCTCCAAAGCGCTTCAAGGGTTAAAATCCTCGGCTGGAACCGGAGAAGGCGAGAAAACCAAGAAGCCGCTTCGCTCAATTTCGAGGAAAGTAAATCAGCGCCAAGGAGCAATATGGTGTCGTAAAAGCTTGCGGTCTAGCGATCTGGACGCCAAGAAGAAAATGCCGACTATTCCCGGATCAGTCGAAGAAGATACTGCAACTATCAATCGGATCCGGGACACAATGTCCAGCGCTGCCGCCGCTATTTATGAATTGTGTGAATGATTGGTCTGCGAGCCAAATTTCAAAACTTTTGTGATGTACGAATCGGTTTGTGCCGATAAGAAAACATGGCTTCACTCTGCCCTTCGGGCCAAAACGATTAAGGCTTTCGCGCCTTTGTAATAACGCTTTTATTCAATCGTCTAAGTATGTATGTTCATCTATAGGCGATTCATAGAATCGGCTTTTGCTCAACAGCAACGTCTCGAGTCAAATTCTTTAATAAGTCGAATACACTATAGGCGATTCTCCTAGAATCGGCTTTCACCCAACAGCAACGCGTTGGTTAAAATTGACCTATAGGCGATTCATGTGGAATCGGCTTTTAGCAAACATCTACTCAAGCTCCAACCCAAACACTAGGATAATACTTCTTTAGATATTTGGCATTAAGGGCTTTACCGAAAACTTCCCCTTCAAGCGTTTCCAAAATATAAGCGTTTCCAGGAATAACCCGATTGACTCTTAACGGTCCTTCCCAATTTGGCGACCACTTTCCGTACTTAGGATCCCTCGAACCAATCGGTAAAAACATCTTCCATACCAATTCTCCCACTTCAAAAGCTTTCGGTACAACCTTCTTATTATAATGTCGAGCCACTCTTTGCTTATCCCGTTCAATATGCTCCAAAGCTCTTAACCGAACTGCCACCATATCATCCAGCTTATCCACCATCAGATTGTTATAATCATCGGCTTTCACGTTATTCTGTTCTTCAACCCTTGTAGATCCGATGATGGCTTCAACAGTAGAAACGATCTCACGCCCATACACCAGTTCAAACGGTGACACCTTTGTGGCTCCATGTTTAGCAATCCGATATGCCCATAGCGCATCTGCCAGAGTATTATGCCAACCACGAGGTCTTTCATCAATTTTTCGTTTGATCGCCTTTATAGCGCTTTTATTTGAAGACTCGGCTTGGCGTTAGCTTGAGCATAATATGGCGAAGAGTTGATCGTCGTGATCCCTGTGTTTGGCGTAATCTCGGAATGCCTCGACATAAATACCGATCCACGATGCATTTGTGATAGTCGAGGAATCCCAAATCGATAAATTATATGTTCTCGACAAACTCGATTGCTTGATGGCGCCACTTTCCTCAACAGTGCAGCTTCAACCCATTTAGTGAAATAATCATTGCTACTAAAATATACCGATGCCCCTTGGATGAAGAAGGAAATATCTCTCGATCATATCAATTCCCCATCCTCCGAAAGGCCACGGTTTCACGATCGGGTGTAATATCGATCTTGGCGCATGCTGAATATTTCAATTCGACAATCTTTGCAACCCTTGTAATATTTGAAACAATCTTCCACCATGGTTGGCCAAAAATATCCCAGCGCTTTAGCATCCATCTCATCTTATAAGTCGATTGATGTGTCCCGCATAATCCTTCATGAACTTCTCCAATTGCCATCTTGGCGTCCTCTTCATTCAAGCACTTAAGCAATAAACCATCAAAACTCCGATAATATAGTCTGTCACTTATTAAAACATACCTTTGAGCTCTCCTCTTAAGCTTCCTATCGGCTTTTCCCTGGGGATCTTTCAAATAACCGATAATTTCTACCTGCCATCCTATCGGAACTGGATTTTCAATCGGAACAATCTCCAACTCCATGATCGGTAATTTGTAACCTGATGCTTCTTGAGCTAAATCATTGGCTTCACAATTTTGTTCTCTCGGAACATGATGAATTGTAAATACAGCGAAATACTTAGCAAAATTAGAAGCTCTTTCCAGATATTCCCAAAGCAGGTCACTATGACACTCATATTTACCGATCATTTGAAAAACCACCAACTATGAATCCCCAAACACTTCTACAGCTATAGCGCCAGCCTGAATTAACCACTCCAATCCTTGGATCAATGCCTCGTATTCTACCTGATTGTTGGTCAATCCAAAATCCACTGTGATACCGAACCGGTAAGGTACACCTCCAGGGGACACTATGAAAATACCGATGCCGCATCCTCTTTCACAGACCGATCCATCAAAGAACATTACCCAAGGCAAAAGTACGGATAGATTAACATCTTGATGGTGCGCAATAAAATCGGCTAATACCGCCTTTGACGGCTTTAGGAGATTCGTAGGTCAAGTTCAAACTCGATGAGAGTGTATGCCCATTTACCGAGTCTCCTTTGATGATTGGGGCATTGAGCATGTACTTAACCACATCGGTTTGGCATACAACTTTGCACTCAAACAGATAATGTCTCAATTTGGTGCAAGCAAAGTATAAGCAAAGGCAATACTTTTCCACAACTGTGTATCGGGTTTCGGATCCAAGATTTTACGCTTAAGTAAAAGATTGCACTCTCTTTTCCATCTACCTCCTAGATCAGCACTGCCCCTAATGTATTTTCCGA
This sequence comes from Raddia guianensis, assembly GCA_036346415.1. NCBI lineage: Eukaryota > Viridiplantae > Streptophyta > Magnoliopsida > Poales > Poaceae > Raddia > Raddia guianensis. Next base: position 75,106,553 of record CM070534.1, read on the forward strand.
TACCGATAAATACAGTTTAAACGGCAAGCCGTCCTTTGGAGCCACCAGAACTAGCGGATTTGTCAAATATTCTTTGACATCATCGAATGCTTTCTGTTGTTCTGGTCCCCAAACAAACTTATCGGAATTCTTTAGCTTGAGCAACGGTGAAAACGGAATAATCCTTTCCGATAAATTTGAAATAAACCTCCTCAAATAATTAATTTTACCGATCAGCTCTTGTAAACGAACCTTCGAATCCGGAGGCTTGGTATTCGTGGATTGCCTTTACTCGATCGGGGTGAACCTCAATTCCTCTTTGATGCACCATAAATCCCAGGAACTTGCCGGCCGATACCCCAAAAGCACACTTCTTTGGATTCATCTTCATGCCATACTTCCAAAACCGATCCAAAACGGTTATAATATCAGCCAAGTGTCGTTCCTCCTCCTGGGATTTAATCACTACGTCATCGATATAAATTTCAACAAGTTTGCCAATTAAATCGTGGCAAATCAGGTTCATCCCTCTTTGATATGTAGCCCCAGCACTGATCAGCCCAAAAGTCATCACTACCCACTCAAACAAGCCGATAGAACCAGGACATCTAAACGCGGTTTTGCTCACATCTTCTTCGGCCATAAAAATCTGATTGTAACCAGCATTGCGATCTAGGAAACTAATAATCCGATTGCCAGAGGCAGCATCAATCAAACGATCGGCAATCGGCATTGGGTATTCATCCTTATACGTTGCTTTATTCAGGTCCCGGAAATCGATGCACACCCGAATTTTATCAGAATCCTTTTTACCCACTGGCACGATGTTAGAAATCCAATCGGCATATTTGCATGGCTGAATAAATTTTGCTTCCAACAATCTCTGAATTTCGGCCTTTACTTGATCATAAATCTTCCAACTAATCTTCCTTGGTGATTGCTTTACTGGCCGAAACCCAGGTTTCATCTTGATCCTATGCTCAGCTATGGATCGGTCTAAACCGGGCATCTCGTGATATTCCCAGGCGAAGCAATCAACCCGATCCTTGAGTATTTGAATAAGCCGATCTTTGTATTCCCGCGGCAACTGTTTACTGACGAAAGTGGGCCGCTCTTTACCATCAGATCCAATATCGACTTTTTCAAGCTCATCAGCCGATATAAATCCCTGGCCCATCTTATGCTCTACTTCCTCTAGTGCCGCGGTTCCCATAAAAAACCCTCATGTCCTTGAGTCACTGACTGCGCTTCCAATGTCGTTGGCTTGAAGCCGGCTTTGCTAAAACTGAGAAAATCGCAATCGTCTAGAGGTTTGCCCGATAACGCCTCCAAGTTATCATGTATTTCGGCGCAATCGGCTTCCGCTGTCAGGGACTCTCCTTTGACCACTTCTATTTGCTCACCAATCCACTGGATCAAAAGCTGATGCAACGTTGACGGTATGCAGCAGTTGGCGTGTATCCAGTCTCTTCCCAGTAGCACATTGTAATTTCCCTTTCCTTCGATTACAAAAAAGGCCGTCGGGATTGTCTTACTTCCAACAATAATTCCACCACGAAACCCTTTGGCCTCGGTCGGGTTTCCGTTGAAGTCACTCAACACCATATTTGTTTTGATCAAATCTTCCGTTGATTTACCGATTTTGCGGCACACAGAATATGGCATCAAATTAACTGTTGCACCACTGTCAACCATCATCCTTGAAATCGGTTTTCCATTCATGTATCCCATAATAAAGAATGGCTTGAGATGTAATCGGGAATTCTCTGGTTTCTTAAAAATAGCATCTTCTGCGCCCACCACCAGTTCTGCAGCTGCCTCCTCGTAATCACACATGAATTCCCGAGGCAGTATACAAACCATATTGGTGGCCACTGATACTTCATCAGAATCCTTTTCAATAATAACAGCTGATCTCAATTTGGGCCTCCATTCCCGCTTGCCCCTAGCCTGTTTCATCGGCTTTACTTGCTCCAAAAGAGCATCTCTAAACTTCTCAGCCTCTGCCTCTTTGATTTCAGCGTGCCTCATCCGCTGCAACCGTCGCTTTTGAGACTTAGTGATCCCACTCGGGCACCATCGCGGCAGCGGCATCTTGGGAGGCCGATGCACATTAGTATTTGCGTCTATCGGCTTTTCCTCGGCCTCTTTGCTCGGAAACACAAGCCGATCTTTTACCGATAGTCGCTTGGGTGGAACGAAGGCGTGATTCATCGGGCAGTTCACCAAAGTAGGTAGTGACATCCTCTCCTCCCAGCAATATCGAAAAAAAGGGCACTCCCAGTGCTCCATCTCCCATCCTTGGTCTTCTGAGTACCCATGGACCGATTCAGGAATATCTGCTTTGTCGTCCCTGTGAAAGGTCTGTTTAGCCATCCGATCAAATTTTTTTAGTAGCTGATCGAAGGTCGGCTTTGGCTTAATGATCGGATTATGAACCTGACCGCGCTTCACTTCGCGCCATTCTCCAGTTTTCACGGCGCCACGCCGGTTTGATGACCGGAATTATAACTCAGGTTTCTCTTGCACCAAAATCCTCTTGGACCCAACGAGTACCTTAAACCGATTTGAGCTCTCGGGTTCATCGGCTTTCCTCTTAGCATCCACCATTCCAAAAACCGATCGGAGCAGTTACGTCTCGATATGCGGATTTTTACCCTGGTATTGCAATTGCCCGCTTTCGACTGTTTTTTGTACTACTTGCTTAAACACGTTGCACTCGTTGGTAGCGTGTGAGTAGGAATTGTGCCACTTGCAGTACTTGCGCTTCTTTAGCTCCTCGAGCGGTGGAATAACGTGCCCCTGCTTGAGCCGAATCTGTTTTTCTTGTAACAAGTGATCGAAAATCCGATCACATTTGGAGGTATCAAAAGAATACTTGCCCTTTTCGGGACCCTTCGGCTTAATCCATCCTAACTCGAATTCCTTCTTGTTAGTTACCCACTCGGCAACATAAGCACTGACCTCATCGGTGTCAGAATCATCGGAAGTTTCTATATCTTCAGTTTCGACAATATTGACAGCTTTATCTTTGTTCCGGTTGTTATTGTTGTTGTTCCGATAATCCTTCTGACCAGGGTAGGAGTTATCTAAAAATCGGCTTTCATAAAGCGCGATCTTATGGGCCAAATGGGATATGTCCGCAAACTCTTGATTGCCCACCTTTTTCTGATTAACAGGTAGTAAGCCCTTCAAAGCCAATTCCGCCAACTCATTATCGGGCAGTGAAAGGCTATAGCACCGATTCCTCACTTCTCTGAACCAGCGTAAGTAATCATTTACCGATTCACCAAATTTCTGCTTGATCATCATGATATCGGTAATTCTCGCCTCATTTTCTCCTAATAAAAGTATTCATGGAATTTCTTCTCGATCCGCCATGAGGTGACACTGTTAGAGGGAAGCGATGTAAACCAGTTGAAAGCCGATCCCGATAGCGACAACGGGAACAATCGGCATTTGAGAGTATCCTTAGATGCCGCCTCGCCGCATAGTGCAAGAAACCTGGCGATATGCTCGCGCGTTGAGGTGTGATCGCTCCCACTAAACTTGGCATTTGCAAAATCAGGAACGCGATATTTATGCGGATACTCCGTTTCGTTAAAAGCCGATGGATACGGCATAGTGTAATGCGGGGCAATCTTAGGCGTGTTGAACCCGCATTGCTTCATCATGCTGTAGACTAAATTCCTAGTCATATCTTCCAGATTTTCATTGAACCCAGAGTTAATCGGCTGATATACGGTTCCGGGACCGGACTATAGCTTTGATTACCGATAGCATTTGAATCGGAGTTGGATTGATAGCCACCGAGGATTTGATCGAGAAGCTCCGCATGTGATGCCCCTTGCCGAGTGTATGCAGGATACTTGATTTCAAATTCACCCCGGTGAAAATTCCGATTCACTTGAGGGGTTTGTCCAGTCATAATGTTGTGTAACGCGACACTGGTGCTCTCTTGGACAATGCGCCCAAGGACCGATGACTGATCCAGATCGATCGATAGACCGAATTGTTAATTTGATCTCTTATTATCTCAGAATAATCTCCGGTCAACAGTGGATCTCCAATCGAGGTTTTGGTAACCTGGCCGCTACGGGTTTTCCGATAGCCAGTCAACATCCTCTTCTTGTTCTCCTCGTGGATTTCCGCGAGCCTATCTTCGATTTCTTTTTTCTGATCTGGGCTCAATTCATCAAACGCCACCGGTTCAGCGGCGCTTGAGCGCCTCCATCGCCTTTGCCGGCATCATGCGCGTCATCTCGTCGGATTCGATTGTCGTGGTCCCACCGGGCGTGCCAAAAAGTGTGTTGACACGAAAACACACGTGCCGAAGCGTCAACTCTGGGGTTGTGTCGCAACAAGGAAAACCAAGCGTGCCAATTGATTTGACCTGCAAATCAATAAGGTGAAAATTATCAGTAATATAGGCCTAATCGGCTTTTTAATATAGCCAGATCAGGTTTATTGTAATCGGCTTATACAATAGCTCGATTACAAAATCTATCGGTTATAAATCCGATAAGGCGAATAGATTCAAATAAGCATTTAAACATAAGTCCTATTTCTTTTTGGTATTTTTATTAATATTAGTATTGAACCTTTAAATCGAAATATTAGATCAAATCAGAGAAATAGATCGAATAGATTGGTCAGGCCAAAACAGTATTCAAATCCAAGACTAGACATAAACTAATAAATCGGTTTATCAGTTTAAGACTGATTGATAACACAATACTAATCTGCAAACATCTGGACATACCAGACCCTAAACAAGGGGTACGCAAGATCGATTTAACGAGACAGTCGCATACATCAGATTCAGGGAAAAACATGCAAGACGTTTGATGATCGGCATTGCAAGGTAAGCACATATTACAGATCGATTAAACCGAGACAGTGCAATATGCGAGAACATGTTAAAGATCGGTAAATCCCGAGACAGTCTAACATGGTTTGCATACATGAGATCAAATTGATACAGCCATGCATACGGGTTACAAGGAGGGAATCGATTATCCCATCGAGATAGCTCTACCTGCGAGTTGAAGCCTCTCGACGGCGTCGATCGGGTTCGAGAGAGTTTTTGGTGTATTGAGTCGTAGATCCTTTTTCTATGAGACTTAAAGTCCTATTTATACTATTACAATACCGATACCGATACGACCTATTTTTTCGGGCTGCGCTTCTGATCAGGTTGTATCTCTTCCGAATCCTTCCGTCCATCAGTATTTTCAATACGTCTTCCCTTCTTTGCCGATTAGATCCAATTCCGGATTCAACCTGAAATTCCGATTTTACCCTTCGTTATCACATCCGATTTTCCTGCCAAATTTGGGTGTCAACACACGGTCACGCCTGCGCCTCGCGTAAGATATGGTTTGTGGCGGGGGGTGGATCCGCTGTGGTCCTGTATTGTATAGCAGAAATGTTAGATATGACAGGAAACAACAAAGAATTCACGAGATCACTTCAAATGTCTTACCGCTCCTAGGGTGGGTCAGGTTCGACTCAAGGGGAGCATCGAGCATCCGCTCATCCCGATTGTCTTTGTGAAAGTCGACGTCGGCGGAGGAGTCGGAGTCGTAGTGCTGGCCAGCATCTTCGTCATCAGCCACGGGCGGCACGGTGCGCTTGCCACGCGCCCTCCTCGTAGGAGTCTCCGTAGTGGCTGCGGAGGACTTGCCCGACCGTGTCGGTGTGCGTGCACCCGTGCCCCCTTGATAGACGGGGGTCCGGTGGCTTGACAACTGAGGCACTGCGACTGGCTGTTGACCCATATCCTGCTGGCTCATGCAGCTCAATTTCTAGGCCATACGGCGGCATGTCCTCGTCATTCTCTGTAAATGGCCAATACAGAAACTAGGGTATTAGTATGAAAATAAATTAGACTGTATAACATGCACACAGTCGTACCTCCGTAAACGCCCGCAAGGCACCGCTTTCATGTGCACCCGCATTGCCAAGAGCAACCCCTGCCTCATTGGAGAGGCATGCAAGCTGCGTAGCCTGTGAATAGCAACAACAGGTTAATTTAGTCCATAGAAGAAGGCGGGATAAAATTCGTATCCGCATGGTTTGTAGATACACGTACCATGTAACGCTGTAGTGGGGTCCTCTCGGGCTGCACACCCTCCCGTGTCAGACGATGTTCTCCCACTGCTGCCTTAGGACGTTAGGACACTCCAGCTGACGGTGTTGCCGGACGCATCTGGTAAGAGAAAGTTTGCGACCAAGTGCCACAGCCAGACTCGTGCGTGCGTCTCTACCACTTTGGGGGAGCCTCAGCTGGGTAAAAGGGGAAGCGCTTGCGCAGCCAGGCGGAGCTCACCCCGGACGTCCTCCTACAAACATACAATTGTTTGAACCGTACATTAGTCACCACAACCAAGGAATTCAGAAAAAACGAAACCAACTTGACGATGTTCTTACTTGCTCCGGTCGTTCTCGTTCTCCGGGGGCCGCACACTAATGGCGCTCTCCACCAAGTCGCACCAGGTGCCGGGATTTAAGATCCCGCACACTGCAGAGCCCTCCAACGGTAACCCAAGGTCCATCCCCGTGTCCTGTCATCTCCCCACATGGGAGGCGAACGGTCGACGAGAGCTGTAAGTAGTGGCCCGTCAAGGTTCGGCAGCCCCTGCGTGACGGTGAGGGCTATGTCCAGGAAGCCGGCTCGCTGCAAGTAAGGGGTGAACCTATCGTCCCACGTGAGGAAGATCGCGTGGGTACGGGGATGGAGCGAGGGCAGAGTCTGCAAAAAGAACAAACCCTACATAATCAGTACGATGTATAAAACAATTGTATTCCGAAGAGATTAGTGGATGGCTAAACCTGTTGCTCATCGCAGATGAGCCGCGCACGATGGTCCTTATCATACTCTGTCTCAAGGAGCGGGTACTGAGGGTGCGCCATCCTGCAAAATTTTAAAAATAGAGTTAAATTCCAGCATTAATATAAGTTAGTTTTATGCAAAATTTAAAGCGTAATAGAAATCGCCCCTAGTACCTTTCCACGTTTTCTACCGGTAGTAGAACCCTTATGCTTTTTATTATGCGTGCTCGCATTGTGTCCAATCCGGTGGCATTTAGAGCATCGAACCACCCCTGGTACCTCGTCGAAATCTCCAGTACCATATGTATCATCCCCGTTACCATTTGCACGGTCCATCTTACCTCTAAGCCTCTTTTTTTTCCGCCAGCCTTTCTTATTCTTTAGTAAGGCAGGATCGGGCCAATAGTCCAATCCACTAAACTCGGGCCACTGTGTGGGATCAAGGAAAGGCTCAAAGGTTGGTTCCCATATCTTTAACATATGTGTCTTAAGGTACAACGGAGACATGTATGTCGGAGATTTGTGTTCTACTCCTCTTGCGGAGCAAGCGGTGATCATGTGTGAACAAGGCGCATGAAGTAGCTGCGGAACCTTGCACGTGCACTCGGTTTTGCCAATGTCCACCTTGTAGTTCCTGCCGCCAAAACACTCACCCCCGGATTAGTTCCCCCGGCGGACTTTACATTGTAAACAACTCTATTCGGGCCATGAGCTTCTGCCATGTGGTTTAGAGCGAGCTTCTCCTCCTCCTCCAAATGCGCCACACCGGCCCATCCCCACACCGCCCCAGCATTAATAGCATTCTTCGCCAAACCCCAACGATCAACGAAGTACTTGTTGCACTTTTGAAAAGAGTACTGTACAATTCCAGATACCGGCAGGGCACGGATGCCTTTGAACACATTGTTCAACGACTCGGCGCCGTTTGTCGTCATTATCCCATAACGACGGCCACCCTCGTCATAAGTAAGAGCCCACTTGTCCTTGTTCTCCATCTGCTCCTTAATCCAATCCCTCGCCCAATTGTTTAGCATCTTATCTGGCTCTTCTAACTTCTTCTAGAAATCTCTCTCTTCTCTAGCGCAGCAAACGCCCTTTAGTTTCGACACCACTTCCTTCTTCTTTAGTCGACCCTATATATTGGCCGCGAAGTGCCTCATGCACCACCGGTGCTCAATCGGAGGGCAACCTTCCATTTGTTCCTTAGTCGCATTTAGAAGGCCATGGTGACGGTCGGAGATCATGCAAACCGTCCAGCTAGTACCGAGAACCTCCCGCCTTAGATGCGCCATGAACCATGCCCAGCTCGTGTTGTTCTCGCCTTCGGCCAACGCAAATGATAAAGGCATCAATTGATCGAGAAATTTGACTTTTTGCCCCAAAGTTGAGCTGCCTTCGTTTTTTTGCCCTAAGTTAAGCTGCCTTCGTTTTTTTGCCCCAAATGGATCAACCCATTACTCTTTTCATTCTGGGGGGTTATTTGCAAAGTATCCTTTTCGTTTCCCTCCTCTCCCTGGAACGAGCCTCTCCAGGAGGGCACAGCCGGTGCCGCCGGCGCCATGGCGTCCCTCCCGCCGTCCCCCACCGGGCGCCTCCTCGGCTCAGCCTCCTCCGCGCCCGCCCCCGTCCTCCCGGGCTCGCCTCCTCCCGCGCCACCACCGCCTCCCGGGCGCTGCCTCCTCCACGACGGCGCTGCTGCCCTCCAGTGGCTCGGCCTCCTTCCGTGTCGATGTCGCCGTCGTCCTCCCCCGTTCCGCCGCCTCCCGCACCGACGACCTCCCCGGCTCTGCTTTCTCCCATCGGAGCCACCGAATCTTCCTCCCCCACCGTGGGCTGCTGCTTAACTGCCTCCTCCCAGAATTGCTGTTTTGCTAAATTGTGGTGTAATTGCTATGTACTCATGTAATTTTCAGTGTAGTTGTTTTGTAATTGCTGTGCTTACATCTAAACAGCAGCTCTGTAATTGCCATGCATTTTCAGTGTAATTTTCAGAATGTTTAGCGCTTCCATTGTCCACAAATGTTCATCTGAAATAAGGATAGCTAATTTTCAGAAATGTTCATCACTTGATCACTTCATTGTACAGGCTTCTCATTTCAGATTAGTGGCACACATTTAGTTAAGTGCCCATTGTACAGGCTTCTCATTGAGATCAGTGGCAAACAGGATCCCAATTTTCAGAAACATTCACTTCATTGTACAGGCTTCTCATTTCAGGACGTAATATCAATCATCAAGTGTGCTCAAGATAAGAGAATGAATTTGAATGCTTGAGACATGTTTTGAGCCTGAACACATCTAAACAGAAGTGGAAAAGCTGAAACTACTTGCTTAGCTAATTCAGATTGCTTAAGCACAAGTAATTTAGCTAATTGAATTGAATTCATTGCATTCCCCTACATGTATAATGGCAGACCTGTACTTGTATAATCCCAAATGTATATTTGGGACTTCATATATAATCCCAAATATACAGTATTCTAGATATACATTTGGGACTTGTATAATCCCACATATACACGTGGGAATCTGCTGCTGCTTTTCAAGCACTTTCAACACAAAGATTAAATTGAAATGATGTAGGCTTCAGAATCTGCTGCTGCTTTGCATGCTGAATTAGAACTTAGAAAGCTTTGGCCTGCTAGGTACAAAATGATTTTTGTTCAAAATGTTGTAGGACATGCGCGGGAGGAGGCTGAGCCAGGAAGGGCGCTGGCTGGGGGGACGGCGGCGGGAGGGGCCCGCCATGGCACCGGCGCCGGCGGCTGGGGGGACGGCGGCGGCTGTGCTCTCCTTGAGAGGCTCGTTCCAGGAAGAGGAGAGAAACGAAAAGGAAACTTTGCAAATAACCCCCCAGAATGAAAAGAGTAATGGGTTGATCCATTTGGGGCAAAAAAAAAGGCGAATTTCAACTTAGGGCAAAAAACGGCGCAATTCAACTTTGGGGCAAAAAGTCAAATTTCTCTGATCGATCCTCTGTATCGACCACAACGGCCATCATCAAAACACCCTTATATTTACCGGTTAGAAAGGTTGCGTCGACGAGTACGACCAGACGACAGTGCTCGAACGACTCCGCGCATTGCTTGAAGCACCAAAACACACGCTCAAGAACATACCGCGTTTTGCAATTTCATCAATCAATCCACTATAACCCGTGTAGGTGAAATACTTTATACCGGGGTTGAAATGTTTAATTACATTCAACATTCTTGGCACCATGTTGTATGCCTCCTTCCAATCCCCATATAGCAACTCCATGGCGTGTTGCTTTGCCCGCCAAGCCTTTGAGTATTTCACACGGTACCCAGTGAATCCAAATACAGATTTGATAAAAAAAGGCAACTGACACGTCGCTATTCGCTGCGACAATGCCAGCGATACCGTGCCCCAAGTACTTGGCTGTGTTTTGAGCATGCATCTTCTTTGTCTTCGACGGGCCACACGTGTGAGGTTGCTTCACACGAGTAATCTTCCATCTTCCAGTATATTTGTCCAACCGAGCCCACACACCCCACAGGCATTCTTGTTTGCAGTTCACCGTGTACCTGACTTTAACGTCCGAATAAGTAACATTGAATGGCCTATGGTGCCTCACCGCATAGTCCATCAAGAAGTACTGCAATTGCTGCAAAGACTCGAATGACATGCCCTTTCGAATCTCTATATATATTCTCAGAATCCGGCAGAACATCGGTTAACAACAAGCCGCTCTCACATATTGCCATGTGAGTTCGGCTTAGATCCTCAAAGGTGGTCACCGTGGGCACATCAACATGAACTGCCCAAAGCTGCCGCCTCTCCTCAACCGACAATGTGTACGTTGCTTATTCTCTATCTCCCACGCCTAAACAAAGAACCTCGTCATCTTCTTCGTCAGCATCTTCTTCCTCCACCTCATCTCCTTCCCCACCTATTCTTGTTCACCTTGCACCCCTCTTCTTCTGCCCTCTCCTCATCATAGGATTCCTCCTCGGATCCTAGAGAAATTTGGTCATCTTCCACATCACGTTCTTCCTCCTCAAAAACTCCATCATCAAAGTCATTCATGAAAAGACCGCTATCAAAGTTATCAAACGGATCTCCCACCGCTTCCGTAACACGTGCTTCATATCTGACCTGCCTTCCTCCAACTGTGCCCAACTCCTGAGTCAAGTGCTCAACAGACTCATCTTCGTTATCAACACTTTGCACAGCTTGTACGAGTCTCGCTAATGAGCCACTCGCACGAGTAATCTCAACCACCACCTCTCAACAACTGACGTTCGAATTTTTCACAACCTCCTTGTAACAATTCCAATCCGACTCCGATGAAATCTTCAGCATCACATAGTGAGTCCTAGCCTTCCCAAAATCAATTCTTCCTTGCAAGAACAGTTCACTCTCACCAACCCTACAGCTAATGAAAGACCGGCAGCGGGAAACTAAATCATCAAAGCTTGGGCTCCTATCAAACAAGACCACATCTTACTTCATATTCTCAAACTCCCCGTTTTCTCTGACGGTTCCGCCATGAAAAAAGGACTAAACGATCCATCTACAACATTAAACATAGCAAATACAAGTCGTTTAGACCTAATATACAAAATCATCTACACCAAAATAAAATGTCGCACACGTACATGCAATGGATTCTACACGTTAATACCACGGCCAGTATGTGCAACACGTATGCCACAGTGCTTGGATTGAACTAAACACATCAATATGCAACATAAATCAAATTTTTCCCTAAAACCCTAACTATCCAAATCCTACGAAATGCGGTTAATCGAGGGACAAATCGGAGAAAAATATTGGACCATCACCTTCACAAGAGGACGGGGAACGATTTTCCCACCCCGGAATGGCCGGAGACGGGCGGGCGGCGGCGGGGCGGGGCGGGGCGGTGAGGCTATCTGGGGAAGAAGAATGGCGAGGGCATCTCAGCGGCGCTCAGATGAGTCCTTGATGGGCCAAAGGGGTGGCGCAAAGATGGGACCCACGCCATCCATGTCAAGCGCCATTGACCGGGCCGCCAACAGAGACTTTTGCCGCGCCACATGCATCGGCGCGTCAGAGTGGGGATGACGCGCCAGGTGCCGTGGCGCGGTCAAAAGGTTTAGATTTGAAAAAAAAAATTCCGAGGGGTTAAAATTAAAATAAATTTTTGAAAAAAAATTAAATAATAAATTTTTTTTTTTGCGCGTGCTCTTGGCTAGCTAGGCCTTTTTCAAGCGTATTATTGCGTTGGCGTATTATTGTAGCAAGATTGAGAACCCTCGAAAAAAGTCTAAAGATTATAAAAAAATAAAAAATAGGTTTAGGATTTTGAAAGGACTACTAAAGGTCATAAAAAATCGTTAAAAATTATCACAACATATAGGATATATAATACAATAATACGCAAGGATACGTGACACTAAAAAGAACGATGCCTTAAGTATTGTAACCCCCCACCAGAAGGCAAGGCGGCGGTGCCCGTGCAGGAAGTCAAAGCGGCGTACGGCCCTTGCAGGAGTGGAGCGGCGGCATCTGCCCCTAGCAGCGGCGATGTGGCGCGCCCGGCTCGGCGGCATCCACACGTCCAGCGCAGCAGCAGCAGCAACGGGGCGCGTCCAGCTCATCTTCTACGGCGTCCGCGCATCCGACGTGGTTGCGGCGACGCCCACGCATGCCTGCATAGTAGCGCCGGCGGCGACAGCAGCCAGCCAGCCGGTCCTCGTATATTTTTCGTTTTCATATAATTGTCATATTCTTAAGTCAATGCTAATACTAAAATTGTTTTAATAGCATTATTTTATTCGCATGCTTGTTTATATTTTCTTAAGGTCTGTATAACTTGTTTAATATAATTGCAATCGGTGAACTATCTCTTTTGACATCTCCCATTAAGCGATTGAGTCATCTTCTTCTCGTCATCTCGTGGTTGTTGTTGATCATGGATGGTGTTTGAATTAATTTGCCGACCACATAATGCATGAGGTAGCAAGCCCATATAATGCCTAACGTAGACGTTGACAATTTGGTTGTGACTGGCCGTGTTGCTTGATCCTGTGTCATCGAGCGCCACGTTGATGTAGTCAAGCAGGGTACACAATTAGCACATGTCTTGTAATTGAAGTTAATGGCTCATGCGTAGTCAAGGGCGTCTTCACACGTCCATGGTTGGACATGGACATTGGCGGGTCTTGATCCTTAATGTGATGCTCGTCGTCAAAGAAGTTGCTCGGCACCATAGAATTAGGATGATCACAATACCATAAGTCTTTGGGGACTTGGTTCACCTAAGCGGAAAGGTGAGACTTCACAGACAGCGACTCGTGGAACCATCAGTGGGTCATCAACTCATATGTGATGTCGTTTTTGACTTTTTGTTTTTATCCCCCGAACGGTTTCCCGAACGAACCAAAGATCCCTCCGAGACGTATCATCATCTTATGTGACATCGTTCGACCTCAAGCTTGTTGAGTATGACAGTGCACAGCATAAGGCAGGGTTGACGCGGCGGGCGTGAGGATGGGATTGATGACGATGATGAGGTAGGACCGGCGTGGCGTGGACGGCAGGATTGCGGGATCGGTGCAGCAGGGGCAGCGGGCGATGGTGCAGCGACCGGCGTGCATTTCTGGACCGGCGTACGTGGCGTGAGGACGAGGCGGTGGTCGGCATTTGCGAAAGGCAACTGTGGTCAGCGGCCCCGTGCTCGACGACATGGCGGCAGGCGTCCGACGACATGCCGACAATGTAGAGGCAAGTGGCCGATGACGCGTTAACGGTGTGGAGGCGGCTGGAGGGTGGCGGCATGGAGGAGGATGGTGGCCGGTGGAGGCAATGTGCACCGCAACAGATGGAGAAAAAGAGAAAGGGTAGGGAAAGAGGAGAGTGAAGCGGAAGAGGGGGGATACGCAGCTACCTTTTCTCTTCCTGTTGATCCTACCAATATCCATATGTGCACCGGTGAACAATGGTCGATCCCTTTGGAGTTTCTCTAGGGTTGTATATATATGTGAAGAGCTGAGAGAAATATGGCAGAATAAGAAAAGAAAAACTCCCGATTGGCAGGGTATCCGACCTTTCTAAAGAAGGGATGGAGAAGTTTTCTGGCAACTTTCAAGCTTTCTGAGGAGGAAAGATAGACGGGGAAGCTTCTCAGAAATTTCCAAGGCGCTTCTAATGGGTTCCGAAAATTTCCAGAGAATTCCAGATGTCTTCAAAGAATTCTAGGGCTATTTAAAATCAAGATAATATGCATAATATATATTGTTTTTTATTTCAAAAAATTATTATTCAACAAAATCAAATTTACAACTGACCAGAAAAGCACACAAATAAGTTATAGTACTTTGTGAACGAATGATTCGATCACGGAACATCTGCCGGCCAGCATCTTCATTCTCAAGCTCAACCCATCATCATAGTCTTGAACTCGTCGAAGGTGAGCACCCCGTCCCCATTTAGATCGAACCTGCAAATCATGGCCTGACAGTCGTCGACGTCGAGGTGCAGGCCCAGCTTGCTCAGCATCAGCTTCAAGCTCAGCGGGGTGATGCACCCTCTCCCTTCCATCTCGTACATCCCGAACGCCTCCCGAAGCCGCTTGCACTTGTCTTCCTCCTCCTGGCCCGCCTCCATTTCCTGCACCAGCCTCACGAACTCCCCCTCGTCCAGCAGCCCGTCGCCGTCCGTGTCCGCCGCCGTCATCAGCGCCTGAAGTTCCTCGGCCGGCATGTCGTCGCCGACCGCCGCCTTCATGCAGTGCCGCAGCTCGGCAGCCGAGATCTTGCCGTCGCCGTCCTGGTCGAACGAGGCGAAGACTCGCCGGAAATCGACTGAGGCAACCATAGTGATGATGGTTCGTGAATCCGTGGATCGCTGGATTGAGAAGTAGTTGTAGTGTGTAGTTAGCTCGAGGATTTCTGCAGCTGAGATGTAGGATGGAAAGTTTGTGTTCACGCATGGTGTATATATACGCAAGCACTGAACTTGCTCTCAGGTATCAGTGAACTGTGAAGTAGATGCTGACATAGGCATGTAATAGGCACACACTTTTTACTATTTTTGGCAGCGTTATACAGTCAAAAGAAACCAACTGGACAACAAGTGGGTTCGATTTTAAATGGCGCGGCACTTCTGAACAATCACCATCGTTGGTTCTTTTCACCTCCTTTGATTTGATTTTTTTTTTCTCTCAGCCAAGGGATTCTTGTCTTTTTCTTGAAACGATTTTAATGGATTCTTTTTTGTTCTCTCGGTTGGGCAAATTGGATGCTGCGCTTATTTAAATATACAATCATTTATTTTTAAGTTCACTGCGATAATTTAAAGTTTTTAAATGTAGATTAATACTAATAATTAAGGCGACCATCTATTCAAAAAGTAATATTTTTAACTTCTACCCATAACATGAGCCGGATTTGGCCACCACATCGCTACCCGGAGCTCGATGCCACCGAATCCGGCCACCACAAGCACGAGTGCGGTCTCTGATAGCCTCTAACGTCGGCCTCCATCGGCTGAGGCGAAACAGCCGCCGTGCCACTAGGTTGGGAGTCCTCCAGATCCACGTCGCGCTGCCAGAACGACCAACTCGCCACCGGAGGACTCCACAAAGCAACACCACAGCACCACGAGGGAGGAAGGGGGAGGGGGTTAGGCAAATATAGCACTCCCCGTGCCAAAAGAAGGCATGACCACGGCCGCCTCCACACAAAATGGGACACCCTCAGTGGCAGATCGAGGATCACATCAAGTTCCGGGCTAAAACGCTAATGCACTATATCTTCTCAAAAAAAAAAAACAAAACAGTGGTAAATTAAAAATAGCGAAAAATGTAAAATTCTTGTATAAATTAGTAGCTAACTATAAATTTACAAATGACAATAAAAAATAGAAGCTAGGAACTAACATAGTAGTTATGACCTTATTCTTTTTCACATGCTCGCGGCACTCGCCGATTAGGTCTCACAATTTGGCTGTCTTCGCGTGTAGCCACCGCTCATCTGCGGCGTAGCGATGAGGTGATCTATTTTGGGTGGCCAGAGGGTAGGCACTTTGTCATTCGTCTAGATTGTTATTTCGTTCCAAAAGCCGATGCCCGATGCAATCTAAGTGATTCACAGTGCTACAGGCTTCATACTGGGCAATTACGTGATCCACAACAACAAATGTAGCAGGTGGCAAACTGAGGAAGTCATAATTTTTTTATATTTATTTTTATTCGTTTATGCAAAATTATATGTCGGATTGAAATTTAGACACAAATAGGCGCCGGTCGCACTTTGAATTAACGACAGGGTACCTGTCACACTTTGGACGCATGATAGCTTGGTGAGAACACGGTCGCAGGAGAGACGCGCAGCGATCGTGCATTAACGACGTATACAGTAACGTGCACTGTACATTGAACTTCTTATATCTATTAACATTTCATACCATATCCAACTTACACGAAACAAATTTTAAAATTCATGTAAAATCCTAAAGAACCCATTTTTGAAACTTTTAATTTTTAAAAATTTTTTAATTTTGAATTTCGAATTTACACGAAAATTTGTATTTTAAATTTTGAATTTCAAAAATTCAAAGTTTGAAAATAGGTTCTTTACCATATCCAATTTACACGAAATAAATTTTAAAATTCATGTAAAATCCTGAAGAACCCATTTTTCAAACTTTGAATTTTAGGAATTCAAAATTCAAAAATTCAAAATTTAAAATACAAATTTTCGTGTAAATTCGAAATTCAAAATACAAAAAAATAAAAAATTGAAAGTTTCGAAAATGGGTTCTTTAGGATTTTACATGAATTTTAAAATTTGTTTCATGTAAATTGGACATGGTATGAAATGTTAATAGATATAAGAAGTTCAATGTACAGTGCACGTTACTATACGAGAGCCTGTCGTTAATTCAATGCACCATCGCTGCGCGCCTGTCTCTGCTGCGTGTCTGTCTCTCCTGCGACCGTGTTCTTATCAAGCTATCGTGCGCCCAAAGTGCGACAGGTACCCTGTCGTTAATTCAAAGTGTGACCGACACCTATTTGTGTCTAAATTTCAATCCGACATATATTTTTGCGTAAACGAATAAAAATAAATATAAAAAATTATGACTTCACAAACTGAGCATCGTAGCCCAATCCTATGGTCATGGCCCCACGGCCTTGTTGCACCCACCGCGTTGGGCCTTGCGGGTTGCAGCCTTGGGCCCTTGACAAGTTGGCCGAGTAACTGTCCATGGACTGTAGGCTCCACTCCCTGAGGGCTTTCATCTGCGTAGCAAACTGAACAGGTCCATGGATAGGGGTAGTATTGCTCGTAGACCCACGCCCCGGGCTTACGCTCCCTTTGCCATGAACCTGAATCCGGCTCTGGACACCCTCGCCTTTGCCAACACCGAAACACGATTAGGGCAAGCCGTCGCACCACCAGCATGGCAGCCGTGCCCCTAGAGCCTCCTCGATTTGATTGCTACGCCAGCGAATCTAGGCAAAGTGCCACCTAGATCCAGCCACCGTGCTACCAATGCAACCCCTAGTGGCATGACCACATCGTCGGCGACGACAGCGAACAAACATCGCTGCCGACTCCAGGCCTCGTCACTGGCCAACTGCACTATATATGGCGCGCTTCGGGGGAGGCCGGAACTAGGCAAGCTCCAAGATTTGACCTTGGAGGAGTCGGATTCGGTGATGCTTCACCGTAAGGTTTGGTAGACGTTGCCTCAGGGGAGACGATATGTGGTGAAGGACTCTAGAAAAGGAAGAAACATATAAAAGAGGAGGTAGGGAAAAGAGGTAAGACCCGCCGCCGGTGGGGAAGGGCGAGTGAAGCTCTCTAAGTTGGTGGTCCATGGTCGCCCATGAGTTGCCCTCTCCGAGAGCGCTCAGTGCCTCAGTGGACATGAAAGTCCTTCACTACTTTTTCGCTGTTTCATATCAAACATGCATTTCGTTATATGGCTGTGTTTATGTTTTAGTTTGTTACACTAACAGTAGTCTTGCAAGTATACAATTAACTGCTCGTATCAGTAGCTCCTGTGCCGTCACCACCGAAGACTAACAATAGTAAGCGGTGCAGAGCGAATGGTATGAGCCAAAAGTACTAATTAATCCATTAACAAATTAATACAGGACGAATGCGAAAATCTCCGCAAACATTACAAGCAAAACAAATCCACCGTGCATGCACTTGAGTACACAAGCAGACGATCAATCATGTAAGACACACCGGACTAATTATAGTCTGCACATCAGATGATCAACTTCATCATAATCAACCAGCTTCTATGCGTCCATCATGATCTTGAACTCATCGAAGCTGATCAACCCGTCTCCGTTCAGATCGAACCTGCAGATCGTGGCCTGGCACTCTTCGATGCCCTGATGCGAGCCCAGCTTGCTGAGCATCCGTTTCAGGCTCCACGGAGTGATGAAGCCTTCCCCCTTCATCTCGTACAGCCCGAACGCCTCCTTCAGCCCCCTGCACCTGTCCTCCTCCTGCTCCAGCTCTCGCTGAACCAGCTTCAGGAACTCCTCTTCGTCCAGCAGCTCGTCGCCGTCGCCGTCCGCCGACGCCACGAGAGCCTCAGCGTCCTCGGCCGAGATGTCCTCTCCAAGCGCCGCCTTCATGCACAGCCTCAGCTCGGCCGCCGAGATCTTGCCGTCGTCGTCGCGGTCGAACGCCGAGAACACGCGGCTGAACTCGCCTTTCTTCGACATCATCATCACACAGCTAGGTCTGTGCACGTTTTGCCTTGGGATACTGCAATCGCAGTGCTTCTGGTGCTTGGTTAGCTAGGCGTGTCACTGCGTGCGTATATATATACAGGGCACAGGGTGCGTACAAGCCAAGCGTACACAGAAATCAGAAATGTTTTGATGTATTCAAGGCAAATTCAATGAGTGGAGCAGGCCTGAGGAAGGAGGAATGAGTCTGTCGATTTTGAACGACCACGTCCTAGTAGTATTATCATAGAAGGGTCTTTCTTTGCGACGGTGCATGATATTGCAACCCTTGCTGTTCCTGGCCGGTTCCAGCTGCTGATAAAATATTTGTCATATATCCCAAGAGCTTGACGCCTCTACTGTGGCTAGCGCATACAATAACTATACTAAAACTTGTTGCGCAGCCAGCAATGACAGAGTCGTGTTTTGGCTGCTCCAATATTATGCTTTGGTCTTTTCTCTTCAGCAAATAAATTATGATCTAATTAACTTAATGGAGGTAGGTAGAGAATTCTCGGATTGGTATGCTATTGCAGTCTACTATCATATAGCACCGGAGCGCTGAACTACTGCATATGACTGCACTATACACTGTCAGAGAGAAGCAGCCAGAAAGTTGGGAGTCTGTTCAACACTCCCGTTCATTCTTTTTTTTCCCGGGTAAACTCGTTACAATTTAAAACCGCCTGCCGTCCTCTTTTCTAGTAAGAAATTACTGGTTCTTGTTACTCCCTTCGAAAGGTATGTGCTCACTCATGAACATCATCCAATATTATGCCCAGCTAGCACAACTATATATACCTGCCAATTCAATCTCCAAGGTACCTACCAACTGATCGGATTTCCTCAAAGAGCTTGTAGTTGAAGGTCCCTACACACCTGCGCCCACCCCTCTATCTGTGTGCCTGTGTAAAGGCGAACATGGTGGCCTCAGTCGATTTCCGGCGCATCTTCGCCTCGTTCGACAAGGACGGCGACGGCAAGATCTCGGCCGCCGAGCTGCGGTACTGCATGAAGGCGGCGGTCGGCGACGACATGCCAGCCGAGGAACTGCAGGCGCTGGTGGCGTCGGCGGACACGGACGGCGATGGGCTGCTGGACGAGGGGGGGTCACTACAGGAATCAGGATCAGTGTGGTCGGCTTTTGCCGACCACATAGCCCAAAATGCCGCCCACATAGATATATGTCGGCGGTCGGCCGCCGACACTGCGCCGACGAGACACCGTGGTCGACATAGCTGATTTTTGTCGTCGGGTCAGCCGACAAAGCCGCACCTAGGGCAACCTGCCCCCGCGGCCACCTATGTGGGCGGCATCATCCAGCCGTCGACATAGGATATCCATGACGGCCCGCGCCGTTCGCCGGCATCCTGACAGGTGGGGTCCACAACAGCGATCAACAAGTGACCCGTGTCATCACCTATGTGGGCGGTATAGAGGATACCGCCGACATAGCTTCTTACAGGGAGGGCCAGGGGTAGCAAGACCTATGTGGGCGGCATAGTGGATACCGCCGACATAGCTCTGACAACCTATGTCGGCGGCATCCCCATGCCGCTGACATAGCTTCCTACAGGGAGGGCCAGGGGTAGCATGACCTATGTGGGCGGCATCCTATATGCCGCCCACATAGCCCATTATAGCAACAATTAAAATTGCTGCTATATTTTATTAAAAATCTCAATTTTAACCTGCAAAAATACACAATTCCCAGCAGAATTCCATTATCAAATTTTGCACACATGAACCACACATATTTACGTGCTCGAATCCACATCTTTTCGAGCACAACTCAATCACATCGAAACAAAACCCAAATTCACGACAAATTTCAACCAAATGACACATTGCCTCCACATACATAACCAAATGGCACATTGTCTCCACATACATGAGCACATAGCACATAGCATCCACATATATATAGTTCGCAAATGACACATATGACACATATTTCATATAGATATAATATTAGCAAGTTTTATAT
Organism: Raddia guianensis; assembly: GCA_036346415.1. Classification (NCBI taxonomy): domain Eukaryota; kingdom Viridiplantae; phylum Streptophyta; class Magnoliopsida; order Poales; family Poaceae; genus Raddia; species Raddia guianensis. Next base: position 75,127,060 of record CM070534.1, read on the forward strand.
CCAACACATCGACAAATGCATATAAACTAAACCTAAGGGTTCTGCGAACCGTCGTAGAGGCTTGCATCATGCGAAAAGAAGCCGCCCACGAACGCATGCCCGCAGAGCTCAGGCACTCGCTGTCGTCACCTCCTCGCTGCTCATTCTGCATGAGCGACGTAGCTAAGCTTTGACACCGTGATAGCGGAGGAAACCACGATTCGAGAAACTTTATGCATTTGTGTACTTTTATAAAATGTTATGGCGTAAATACATACTCCTCGGAGAAGGCATTGTCGCTGGGGAATCTGGAGCATCCAGTGGCGGCGGCTAACGCTGGAAAGTGCCGGGCTGCGCTCGGTGGTCCCCCGCGACGGAGTGTAGGCGTCTCAGATGTAGAGGCGCCTGGGCTTGGCTAGAGGACCCCGCCTCAGGGAATGCCTGCGAATATATACTTATATGATATGTTAGAGTCTAAACAATGAAACGACAACAAGAGATATAACTACGGATAGGACATGATTTTTTAATTACCTTTTGCAAAAACTGCATCAGGTAGAGGTTCTGATTCTGGAGCATATCCATCCTCCTCTCGCTCACGCATCCTTTTCCGCTTGTGCTTGCGCTTCTTCGCTGCCGCCATCGTCATTCCGCCGCCTCTTTTGTAGCAACTCCTCGATATGCTTGGCTGGGCTTCTAGTCAAGGCGGAGGTGGCACCGAGGCTCATTGTCGACGTGCCCTGACCTCAGGTCGATATGCGGTGGGATCGACGACGGAGTCCATCATGCCATACTTGCCGTGAGCCCTCCCACCAAACTCGTCATAGAGAACCACAGGGTCGGCTGGCATATTGGCGGGATCACAGTCCTCACCGTGCTTCGCCCGCATGGCCGCAGTATAAGCATCCTACGAACAAATGAGATGATCCAGAATAGTTAGAAACTGTCGAGTAGGAGTAAATAAGCGAAAAGAGCTGGTTACTTACATCCTTCTCCTGGGCAGCTGACGGCATCGGTGGTTGTCTCCCGTCTGGGAGCACACGAGGCGTGTGTGCAGCCCTCCACACGGCGAATCCTGAGGGCTCAACCCCGGATGCAGCCTCCTGTGTGAAATCAAATAGTGACATATTAAACTTTGTCAAATCTAGTAAATTATAGGTATAAAAGATGAATTTGCTCACCAAGTCTCGTGCCACGTGACCCATGCCGAGGCCACCCATGTAGGTGGTGCACATTTCAGCCCCGACTTCCCTATTTTCTCTGTTTCTCTTGGACATGGCGATCCACTCAGACGTCTCCCAAGTGAGGCAAAGATACCTCCAACCCCTTGGCTCCATGTCCAACCAGTCTGGACGCCAGGGAAGATATTGATCCGAGTCCAGGTACTCCTGACCAGCCTGGTCTCTCGTGATCCTCGTGCCCTCCGATCGGTAGTGCTTGATCACCGCATCCAAACGAGCAAGCCTGAGGGAGTCTCTAACCTTTTTGGATGCCATCTTATCGATCACACGCGGAAGCAAATTTCGTAGTGCTTTCGCGGAGTCGTCGGGAGGGTTCAACCGTGGCGTGCTCGCATGAAGAAAGAAACAAATCGTTAAAATAATAACTTCGTCAATTGTATAAAAAGACACAAATGGTTAAAGTAGTGAACATGTTACCTAGAACTCGTCGACGACGGCATCGGCGACTGTTCCTCCCTCCTCGTACCCCACGAGGTCGTAATCGCTCCAAGTCATCGTCGGGCGCCTATCTCTGCCAGTGCCTACTACCCCGGGGTAGTAGTGTCTGCAGAGCACCCCTATCTGCTTTCCCGGCTCCGTCCCCGCCCCCTTGTTGACGCAAACCAACGTACTACGTGTACAATTCAGAACAATTGTTTAATTAGCTATATTGTGTTGATGAATAAAAGACATCGAAAATGAGCTGTTGAAGTGATCAGTACACATACCTCTTCCCAGCGGAAACACGTACCCGTATCCGGTTATTTAGATTTTCGGCTGTTTTTATCAGTTTGTTCCGCCCCCGGTGTCTCTTGGAGCTCGAACCCTCGCCAGCCTCGAAGGGCACGTAGTCCTCGTCCTCGTCTTCTTCGTCCTCGTCTTCTTCATCCTCATCCTTCATCTCCCCCAACCAAGCCTGAGCGTCTGCTTCATCCTCCACCTCATCCTCAACCTCATCCTCATCCTCACTCTCATCATCATCCTCCCCTGTACTTTCCTCGCCACTCCCATCTAGCACCCACTTCTCCTTATAACCTTGTTGCACACCCCCTGTCGGGTCCGCCGCCTCCCAATCCCTCTCATCTCGGTTGTGGCACATGTACCTTGTTCCTTGTCGTAAAGTATTTGTCCGTGAAATGGGCAATCTCCTGAGTGAGCCAAGCTTCGGCAATACTACCTTCGACTCGTGCTTTGTTCTTCACCTTCAATCTAAGGTTTTTCATCATCCGTTCAACAGGATACATCCACCTAAACTGTGCCGGACCGCCAACTTTTGCTTCGTATGGCAAGTGTACCAATAGATGTTGCATGCAATTGAAAAATCCAGGGACATACATCTTCTCGAGCTTTGTGACGACCACAACAATCTCTTTCTCCAATTCGTCCATCCTCGACGCAGATATCTCTTTTGCGCACAACTCTCGATAGAAGAAGCTCAGCTCTGATAATGTTCTCCAAATAGCGTCGTCGACATATCCACGCCATACGGCAGGAAACAGGCGCTCTATGAATACTTTGTAGTCGTGAGCTTTCATTCCATTTAACTTGCATTGCTCTGTACTAACGGCATGACGAAGGCTCGTCGCATAACCATCAGGGAATTTCACCTTTTCTTTAATCCAGACTAGGATATGTCTTATTTGTGCACGTGTGAGGCAATACTTTGCCCTAGGTTTCATCCCGTTTTCATCAAGATTCAACTCCGGACGATCACATATTATAGCACAGTCCAACCGAGCTTTTGTGTTATCTCTAGTCTTATATTGGATGTCCCAGTTTGTGTTGACGATTGCCTCACACATATTCTTCTCCTGGTGCATCAGGTCGAGGTTGTGAGGCTGCTTCAGGTCCGTAGCGTAAGAAAGATTATAGACGCTGCATTTATGAGTCCAATGGTGGTCTTTCCCATATACGTCTTTGTTTCCCTTCTTTGCCAAATGTTTATGCCATTTGATGATATCATCCACTTCAAACCGTTCTGGCGGCTGTTCCTTCCTCACTGTTTTACCTTTACGAAACGTATTCTTTTCCTTCCTAAATGGGTGATTTGGCAGTAGGAAACGACGGTGACAGTCGAACCAACAGGCCTTACCCCCTTTCTTTAGTTTGAACGCATCTGTGTCTCTCAAGCATTTAGGACACGACAACATTCCATGGGTGCTCCACCCCGAAAACATGCCATACGCTGAAAAATCGTGTATGGACCATAGATAGGCGGCCCTCAACTTGAAATTCTGGCCCTTATAACTATCATGTGTCAAAACCCCGTTGGTCCATAGGTCGCTTAGCTCTTCTACAAGTGGTTGCATAAATAGGTCCAAATTTTTTCCTGGAGACTTAGGCCCGGGTATGATAACAGAAAGAAACATGTACTCTTCCTTCAGGCAAAGTTGAGGAGGCAGGTTGTATGGGATGGCAAATACAGGCCAGCACGAGTACGGGTGCGAGGTCATATTGAATGGAGTGAACCCGTCGGTGGACAGCCCAATACGGACATTCGTAGGCTCAGCCGCAAATTCAGGGTGTTGCTGGTCAAAATGCCTCCAGGCTTCTGCATCTGATGAATGAGTCATCACGCCCTCCTTCTTACGTACGCCCTCTTTTTGCCACCTCATATGTCTAGCCGTGGTTTTAGACATGTACAGACGTTGCAACCGTTGAGAGATCGGAAAGAAACGGAAGGTTTTCTGAGCAACCGTCGTCTGTCTCGCTACGCCATCTCGTCCTTTAACTAGCATGTACCGACTCTCACCGCAATGCTTGCAATGAGTCAGCTCAGAATCGGTCTTCCGGTAAAGCATGCATAACTTTGGGCAGTAGTCTATCCTCTCGCACGGCATGCCTAACACGCTCAAAAACTTCTTCGACTCATACAGATTTCGAGGCATCTTGTGCCCAGCAGAAAGTAGGCTATCCAGAATCTTGCACACATCATTGAAACAATTGGCAGACAGGTTGTACTTGGTCTTCACCGCCACCAGACGCGAAACCGCCGAGAGTACGGTCACATCGGTATGCCCATGAAGTGGTTCCTTGGCAGAATCAAGGAGCTTCTCGAATTTCTGGGCAAGTGGCTCTGCCTCTTCCTCAGGAGATAGATTAAAAGCCCTACCCACCTCATCCGTTAGCTCGTCTAATCTGTCGGGCTCGACTTCGTCGTAGCCCTCTCCAAAATCCACAGTGCTAGACACGGGCGCCGGACGCTTCCTCTCGCCATGAAAGACCCATACAAAGTAGTTTGGTTTGAAACCATGCCTACAGAGATACTCGGTCATATCCCTCTTCGACCTCTTCTCTGTATTCGAGCAATTAGCGCAGGGACAAGTCACTTTTGCTACGGTAGGGTTGCGGAATCCTCGAAAAGAATCTTCGACGAACTTTTCAGCTTTTTCGAACCACTCGTTTGTGTGGTGCCCAGACTTCTTCCAACCATCATACATCCACCGTCGATCTTCCATCGCTTAACTACTACATGTACATTAAATAATGGATTTACATTTTAGGACTAGACATTCTACAATTATACATCAGTTCTACAGGTAAATAATCTATTGCACAACATATACGGTCTATGTCTAGCTAAATAGGAGGGCTAACCCACCCACGGATGTTGGTTTGAGTACGGTAGTCGTCACCACGAGAGGTGCGGTCGAACTCCGCAAGATAACCCGCAGCCCCCGAAGGCATCGACGGCACGCAGCATCGCTTATGTTATGCACAAGGAGAACGACAGGGTTTATGCTACCGGAGTTCCGACCCGTACACCTCCCGTGGCCACGACCACCGTACGCAAACCAACATCCGTGGGCTGTCCGAAACGTGGACAGCTAGAGAGCACGACACCTCTCGTAACGGAACACACCGAATCACCGTCCGTGTTCCTTACGAAAATGTGCCGCGCTCCCGAACGGGTTTGACTCGGGCTTCGTTCACGTATTTGCAACACACTAGTTAAACAGAAGTTAACTAAACATGCACATCTAACTAATATTATGTAACATCCCAAATTTTCAAAACCAAATTTGGCACGTTAATAATTTCATTAAAATGCATAATTAAAATATTAAACTATTTAAGTGTTGAAAAACATCATGGCATCATCATTGCATGTAACCGTTTTGAAAATGGGTTGGATCATTAATTTTTAAAGGTATAAATATTTTCATGGGTGCATTTAGAAGCTTTCAAACCCATGTGAATTTGTCAAAACCTATTTAATATTTGACCTTTGAATAATTATTTAGAAAGAAGAAAAGAGAAAACAAAACTAGAAAAATAGAAAACGCTCCTCTTTCTCACCTTTTCTCTCTGTTGGGTCCAAGTCCTCTCGTCCTCTCCGTGCTTTTCTCGTGCTTTGAGCTTATCTCTACCTGACTCAAATTGCCGCCAGAGTTACTCCATCCAACGCCGTCATGCTGCACACGCTTCTCTGCACCCGCACCTCTTCCTTTATTATTTTCCTCTGTGCCTGCCGCTATGAAGTTAATCCTCGCAGCCCAGCGTCGTCGTTTGTGCACCAGAGGCCACGCCACGCCAAGCGCTCGACCTCGCCGTCGTGTTGTTGCAGCAATTGTTGTAATAGCACTGCTCTTCGCCGCTGCCTCATGTACTGTGCCACCCGTCGGAGTAAAGTCCGACGCCGGCCGTGTTCTTCTCACTATAAAGCTCGTGTTCTGCTTCTCCTTATCCAAAGGCTGCCGTGTTTCTCCTCGTAAGCTCGCTTATTCCCTCGCCTTCGCCATTTCTTCGTCGCTTCTCACTTGTTTCCTCTCATCTTCCCTTCCGCAGCGTCAAGTAGCCTCGGAGCAACACCAAGTCAAGAAGGAAGTTGTCGCCAGTAGCACTCGGTTCGCCGTCGCTTGGTAAGCTTCGCTCATCTCTAGGTGCATATGAGCTTGGGAAGATGATCCCGGTGGTCGTAGTCTCCCTGCGTGTGCTATGTTGAGCTAGAGCTTCCATGGAAGCCATGCGAGCTAGTTAGAACGTGTATTGTAGCTATGTATAAAAATACGTACGTCAGGCGCGGACGGCGGATCAGCGCTATAGGGTCCTTTGGAGGCGCTGAGTCGAGAGGAATCCATTTTTGCAATCGGTTTGGCGAACGGAGGTCGCCACACACGGCCAGCCGAGCTCCATTAGCTCCAATGGAGTTGTCTGTAAAGCGCGTGCTGTGTGCATGCATATGGCTAGCTAGAGGTAGAAGAAGAAGTGCTTTGAGATTAGTGCTTTTGTGTGTGGCTCGATGAGTGGAAACGATTCGAGCGAATCGCTTTCCGAGTTCAAAGCGCACACATAAATATAATCCAAAATTTAATAACTCTCTATTAATATTAATACCTATAAAAATAAAAATTAAGCTAATCATTTTTCATTAACTAGCAAATAATGAATGATTTTCAAAAACCTTAGAAAATAACAAATATATTATTTGGATGCATACACTTGATTTAATAAAATATAAAATATAAAATAGTTGTGCATGCATCACATTTCCATACATATTTATTTCGTGCATGATTTTTAAAACAAAAATCATATATAAATGTTTCCTGTTTGATGGATGTTTATATTATGTTGTATGTGTTGTCCGCGTGGTTAGACCCGGCCCATCGTCAGCCGGTTGCTCCTACCCGCATCCGACCAAGGCAAGTCCCCTTTGATCATATTGTGAAGCCATTTTCGGTTATTTAGAAAATGTTTATTAGACTTGAAAATATGCATGCTAGTTTAAAAGATAAATGCCGATTTGCTAGAATTAGTTATTATGCCAATTAGAAAGGTAAGAGATATGTTAGGATCAAACCTAAGGCTAAAATATGAATTGCTCTTATTTAAATACCTTGTTGAGGTAGGATAAAGGCTTAAAACTATTTATGCGAATGATTCAATCATTTGTGTGAACTGAGAATATTGTTGAGAAATGTTTGGGAAAGGATGATTTAAAGATAGCGCATCAAGGGTGATGCTTAATAGGAAATGATTTTCCTCTTATCCCAAAATCTTTCCGACTAGGGAGATATTTTGTCGATTAGTGCAAGATGGCACCGGTTTGAAAATTGGGCTAAAATATAAACTCTCCTAGTCTAAGGACCGCTCATCCTATAATCCTATGAATCGAGCCATTACAAGACGACCTCGAGCCCGGTATGGGACGGGCCCGATCGTCGGTCCTCGTGGTTGATGGTCTTGTGGCGAAACATCGTCTGGTGCGTAGCCTCTCGAGGGTAAAGCGCACCCACTCGCAGAGTTAAAACTGTCATGATAGCCGTGCTTTCATGATTATGAGCGCGCCAAGGACCGATTATATGGTAGCTCCTTCATTTTAAAACCAATTTAGAAAAAGGGTTTTGAACAAATGATTTGAGATGAGTAAGGTTTGAGAAGGATTTCGCTTTGAGCTAGGGGCCACCGGTGATATTCGAAATGGGTAACGGCCTATCGGAAAGTGTCGCATGGAATGGACCTAGCCGGTTTTGAGAAAAGAAAAGAAGAAAGGATTTTGTTCTTGCTATGGCACCGAGGCCAAGTGGCGAGAACCGCTTTGAGAAAAGCCCAAAGAAAATATGGAGATTCAATGTTTTTAAATCGCTTTGTCAAAACTAGGCTAATAACCGCAATTTCATAAAACGCCCAAGCCATCCATTTGTACTAAACCCCATCAAGATATATCCTCGACTTGTCGAGTACCTTTGTACTCACCCCTATTTCTCCTTCCCTCTTCCAAAATTTTCAACAATGAGGAAGCGCCTCACGACTCGCCATCCGAGGAGGACCCGGACTTCGAGGAGGAGGAGGACTTCGAGGACGAAGAGTAGGGTTGTGTCTCGCCTGCCGCCGCCTCACTGTGGAATAGTCTAGTCGCTAGAATAAATCGTGCCATGTTAGGCTCCTCGTTACCGTGTGTGTAACGCAGTATCTTGGCCCGCGTGCCGTGCTTGATGTATTAAACTGTGACTTCCTGTGGGACGCTTAGTCCCCTATGTTGTAATAATGTAACTCGAAGGCAATGTACCATTATTGTTGTTAAATTGTGTGTGCTAGCCATGATCTTCTGGGACTAGTACTGTATGCACAATTAGGATTCGGTCAATTAGACCGGGTTCTGACATATTATGAAGTACCTAGAAGAGGGGCTCGGCTTGGGCGTGAGGAGGGGGCACGGGCAGTGTAGACGGGCTCTTATGGCGTGCGGAGACGGCGGCGCCGAGGCAGCGGAGAGGGACGGCGCGAGGCAGCAGCAGGAGGCGGCGCTTGGCGGCGACGCGTCAATGGGGAGGTTGCAAGCGGCGACGGCGAGCCAGACAGGAGGTTGCGCGACAATGGCGGCGACGCGGGGGAGGCCGAGGTGGAGACGGCGAGCCGCAGCAGGAGGCGGCGCGACGGCAGGGCGGCGGCGACGCCGACGGGCGAAGCCAGCAGGAGGCCGCGAGGCCGAGGCGCAGGAGGCCGAGCCGCCAGGAGCCGCGAGGTAGGCGTGCCAAGGCCGAGGCGCAGTGAGGCGGCTAGGCCGAGGCGCAGGAGGCGGCGGATACATGCGGCGGCGGCGAGCGCGTGGAAATAACGGAGACAGCGCACGGGCGAAAAACTAAGCCGCCGCGGCCAATTTTTGTAACGTAAGTATACCTATGTCGGCGGCCTAATGCCGCCGACATAGACCAAAAAGCCGCCGACATAGGAAAAAAGGCCGCCGACAGAGCCCTTCCAAAGGCCGGCATTGACCACGAGGCCCACATGCAGTGACCAACATCTATGTGGGCGGCATTATGGCAGCCGCTGACATAGATACCAACCTCACGCCCAACACTTAGCGCCGCGATTATTTGTCAACGCACCTATTTCGGCGGCCTAAAACTGCCGACACAGTGCAAAAGGCCGCCCACATAGCCCTTCCAACGGCAGTCTTGGACGTGCAGGCCCACATGCAGCGACCCGCATCAATGTCGGCGGCTCTCCTACCTGGCCGCCGACATTCATCCTATCTCGGCGGCTCTTCTACGTGGCCGCCAACATAGAGACGCTAGTTCCCACCATTTTAGGCAGAAAACCGGCTCTCCCGAGAGGTTCAATGTGGCAAACCAATGTAGTACAGTTTACACTACACCTACTAACACATCCTACATGGTCATATCAGCATAGTGTCAAATTCGTGCCATGTTGCTTCATAGATCCACTACTAGTTTATTTGTATCGATTACATTTGCCACTACGACGGGGTATTTAATCCAGAAAACGTTTAGACGGTACATCTTGTTCAATGGCGACTAATATCAATATTCAACCACTACTCCTAAACACTAAATGCCCTAAATACCATCAAATTTTTAACAACCACTGGCGTACGAGAAGGCCGGTATGAAATCATAACAATATATTAATTAATTCAAACGTATGTGATTTTCAAAACAATGTGCCAACAAAAAATGCAAATTATATCAAAATACCTATGTGGGAAGTGATATTAGGTATAGTTCATGCCCTAAAACCTTGGTTGGGCCAATCGACCCTACAGGCGGAGGCGAGGAAGGTCTCCAGGAGGGTGAAAGGGTCTATGTCGGCGGCCTCTGTAATGCCGCCGACATAGAGGGAGTAATATCGACGGCATAAATTGACCGCCGACATAGGTTTTAGTTAAGGAATAAAAACATTCAATCCCCAACGGTGGCGAATAAATCTATCCTCTCACTTGGTTAACAGCGCGCGGCGAGGCGCGGGCTCCCCGCGGCGCGGGTTCGAGCCCCATCTCGCCCCCTGTTTTATTTTATTTCTCTATCTAGGCGGCATACAGAGGGCTGCCGACATAGCTTACCTTTCCAGCCCCTTCCCATGGACTATGGGCCCACATGGCATAGACGAGCCTCCTCTGCCATGTGGGACCACCTAGGGATGTCGCCGTTAAGGCCGTCAAGCTGGCGTTACCAGGGAGGGGTTATGTCGACTGTATCCGTTTTGCCGCCGACATAGATGAAGTGGCGGGAGTGGAAATTTCAAATTTGACTGGCAATGTGGGCGGCCGTGGAGATGCCGCCGAGATAGACCAGGGGGAACCTCGCGTGCCGGCCCTCGCGGGCGGGCTTATAATATCTATGTCGGCGGCATATTTAGACCGCCGAGATAGATGGTAGATTTGTCGGCAGCAATTTGGGCCACCGACATTAAGAAATTGGCCGTCCACAAAAACTGCGATTCCTGTAGTGGGTTCGTGAGGCTGGTGCAGGAAATGGAGGCGGGCCAGGAGGAGGAAGACAAGTGCAAGCGGCTGCGGGAGGCGTTCGGGATGTACGAGATGGAAGGGAGAGGGTGCATCACCCCGCTGAGCCTGAAGCTGATGCTCAGCAAGCTGGGCCTGCACCTCGACGTCGACGACTGTCAGGCCATGATCTGCAGGTTCGATCTGAATGGGGACGGGGTGCTCACCTTCGACGAGTTCAGGACAATGATGGATTTGTAGAGGAATGTATGGCTCCACATTTCATTGCGCTGCAGATACTACATACTCTCACTCATTTGATCGTCTTTGATGTTATGTACTACTACTACTTGTTTGATTTCTGCATGTGCAGTTACTTTGCATTGGGGGATGGGACTATGCAACAATTCTGGTTCCTGCTTTTGCTCGCATGTATTATGTTATTCTTGTGAACCATGAAAACCCTGCAAAACTCAACACCGTTGTATGGAGCACTCAATTTTTTCTAATTTTGCAGCCATCATAAATATTAGGAAAACCTAAAAAAATTCTAATCCCAAGACCCCTCGGGTATATATATTACGAAGTTTGCTTTTTAGATATGCCATCACAAAGTTGATATTATTATAGATGCCACTAGATTTGCAATAATATATCACAGATGCCATTCTTGGGAATTTATGAGGTTTTTTGTGTTTTACGCGAGCCGAATACACCAAATACGATCAAAATACGGACAAAAATACACCCTGACATGTGGAACCCGCACGTCATACACTCTTCAGTTCTCTCGCCGGAGCTCGCCGCCGCCAGCCGTCGCTAGTCGCACTGCAGCTGGAGTTGGAGATGGGAGGTGGGAGGAAGGAGGAAGGAGGAGGAAAAAGGAGGGGAGAGGGTGACAAGTAGGGCCCAAGTGTCAGAGGTCGTATTTTGATCGTATTTAATGTATTCCGCTCACGTAAAACACAAAAAAACCTTAGAAAATCCTAAGAATGGCATCTGTGATAGATTGAATTAAATAAATTTTTAGCTTTATTTTAATTCAAAATTAAATAAATAAATACCTGTTTTAATAAATTTAAAAAATAGACTTCTATCGCCGCACCATCGGGCGGGATATAAATCCTGCCCAACCAACATGCGTTTTTTATAATTCCCGTGAAATGATGCCCATCGGTTGGGCGGATTTAAATCTCGCCTAATCAGCCGATGTAATTTCCTTGTTCACCTAATCAAGCGCGCGAGATTCACGAAATAGAGAAATTTCTAGAGTGATTAGTATCCTTTGCCATCGGGATAATTTATGGAGACCCTTGATTTGCGCTAGTGGTTGATATTTAGAGAGCACAATTAGCGTGGCCTTAATCCAATTGACCCGTAAAAATCAGTTAACAAAGAACGTGATTAACGGAGAACGTGGTTTGACTAACCAAGAGGAAGCGTGCGAACGTGTTAGCGGTCACATACGTATTGCACGCAATTAGCGAGGCACTTAGCCGTTCTATAAATCAGTTAATACATGCAATCAACGGTGTATGGAACTATGAACGCATTAATCGCGTGCATAACAAATCTCGCCCGACCAACGGGCCCTCGGGTGTTTTTGAATAAATTGCCCGGCCAATGGGCGTTTTTTATAAATCGCCTGTTGGTCCGACGCCGGAAGGTTATTTTTTTAATTTATTAAAACGGGTATTCATTTATTTAATTTTGAATTAAAATGAAGCTAAAAAATTATTTAATTCGTGATAAATTATTACAAATCTAGTTGACATCTATAATAATATTGACTTTGCGATGACATATCTAAAATAAGCAAACTTCGTAATGACTTTGCGCCAGCACACCGGCTTGCTCGCGCCACTCCCTCTGCGCTGCTAGCCCGCTGCCGGCCTGCTTGCGCACACCACTTGCACCTCACGGCCCACGCACTGCTGCTCGCTGCAGTCTGCACGGACACACGCAGCCATGCCCTGATGCACATGCACACACGCAGCCACCCCGCCACAACCACAATGCGCACACGCACCGACGCACGTATTTTTTTCCTTTTTTCTTCTCCTCTCCCTTTTCCTTTCTTTTTAACTGCAAAAATATATTCAAATAATCCCTAAAAAACTTATAAAATCATTTTTCCAATAAATCATAAATATTTCAGATATTAATCCAAAAATCACCATTTCACTTTTCAAAATCTCCAAAATTCCAAAAAAAACATATAAAAAATGTTCTCATCAATTGAAAAATCAATTCATCACAAAATCTTCACTCGACAGTGGTCATCAGGTAGGCTCTGTTGATATCGCATCAAAAGGAGGGTGCATGCTCTCTAGGTGATGGAGTTGATCGTCATGATTTTCTTCGCTAACCTTGGATGGAGATAGTAATAGCCTTTGCGTCATTTCAATTTTATCTCTAAATTCATGTGCCTCTTTTATTTCTTTTTTAGTCAGTTTTAATGTATGACGATGCACCTTTTTTACGTTGTCGAGTGCATCTAAATCATGTGGACACCGTAATTTTCTTTCATTATCATATGAAAAAAAATTATATGCCCAAATGCTTGCAAATTGCAATACAGCTAGAGTATCGTGTAGACTAAAACAACGGTTACCAGATACCTGTCCTTGGGCTCCTTTTTGCTGCCTTATGGTCTTGCTTGATGTAGAGGCAATGCCATTGTCACTATTCTACACAAGGAACATATCTAGTACTCTGACATATATATGTTCTACCAGTCTTAACAGTCACAAGGAAACCAATCAGCTTCCCGCATTTCATCAAAAAGGATGGATCATGATAATCCTGAGGTGAAGCAAGGTATGCTAGATTGGAACAGCTGATATATATGTGCACTTCTTTTTTCAACTATCAACCTGTTATCATGTTTAATCGCTCGATAGTCTTTTGTTGGAATGTTTATGCTCTTTTGAACTGATGACAATAGATTTAGGCTCGAGCGATAGATCTTATGACTTATGAGTGAAAGTAATGATGTTTTGATTTAATAGTTGGAGATCAGAGCCAGACCATCCAGAAGAGCACGAAGGCTGAGCCAGAACCTAGTGATGGGCAGACCGACCAGAAGGATGAGAAGGCTGAGCCAAAGCCAAAAGATGAGAAAAAGCTTATGCAGTTCATGGAGGAAAACTATGAGCAGTATGTTTCCAATGTGCAATCCTTCGACGAGTTCTACCACGCCATCTACGAACTCATCGAGTAAGTTTGGTAACCTACAGTCTCAACTGCATTCGTTATTCCTTAATATATATTGAACTGTACGTTCGATTCATTTAAAGAAGATGAACCTATCCATCTTTCTTAGTTGGGCTTAATGTTTATTTTTCTCCAGGATGTTTTGCGAGGAACGCGGGCAGTTACAGTACAGGATACCGGAGAAAGAAAAGCTTCGGGAAGTATACGAAGTGAGTTAACATTGTTGAAACCGAAGGTTCTCCTTAAACTAGAGTAACAGCAGGCTAAGAACGTACTAGCTAGTAATTAATATGCTGGGCTCTGAAGAAGAGATGGTTGTTGTCCGGCGCAGAAGCACCACACGGCGGAGGGCGAGCTGAGGAGGGAGGAGTTCATCAAGATCAGCAAGGAGGTGATCCGGCCGGGCAGCTTCACCATCGGCAAGGCCACCAAGGAGCTCCTCCTCTGCCACTTCGGCATCCCGATGTGCGCGCTCGTGGCCAAGAGGTTCTTGCCCGGCCTGGGCTGGCTGTCGGACGACGTCGTCGTCCCTCTCGCTACCTCCGGCTCCGTCGCCTACCTCATCAAAACCAAGCAGCTCTGAGCCACCCCAGCCGCGGAACAACACTTGCTTGCACCACGACGAAGGGTATATCATCATGGCTTGGAGATCTATGCCGTTGTGAATATAACTGCATAGAGCCGTTGAGTTCATCCACGTGGGTCCAGAGGGTGGTGGGGCCCACATGTCAATGAAAAACGGCCCTCCGTAGTTACTGCAGTTACAGCAGAGGATACGCTCTCTATCATCATATATTCATGTGATGTGCTTGCTGTAAATTGTTCTGGCTAGGCTCCGTTCCACCCGGCCCATAGGCTAAATGGCCCAAAACAATGCCGCGTCGTCCTAAGTTTAATTTTTCGCTATATTTAACTTTTTTCTTTGCAAAAAGTTGGCGTTGCCTTTTGTTTTATGCAGGGTCATCACCTACAAGAATGCGACAGTATCCTACCCATCCGATGTTGTGCCTATATATATATGTCACACACTCACACCTACCATCCGATGGTTTTGTGAAAGGTACTGACCTGAGCCCACGTATCAGCCCTATTACCTAACTATTGGCCGATAGATATTTACATGAAATCAGGTGCCGTGAGAGCCCAACAGTCAGGCAATAGGTGCCCACAGGCCCGCCCATCGCCCCTTTAGCAGGCGACAAACACCTTTTTTTGCCAAAAATAAAAGTTCACACCTATTTTTGCAAAAACAAATAAATATAAATAAAAAAAATAAAATCCATGTTTTCAAAGATATTCTAAGCAATTGGATGTACGATGGATCGGACATGCTGACATCATGCTGACATCAATTCGGAAACTTGAAGAATTGCATGTAGAAATCTGAAAACCCTACTGTTGAAACTTGACGTGAAACGGGTGAAACTTCAATAATTTATTTTGAAACTTACGGAAAGTAATGAATAAGGGAACTTGAAAAATACCTGTTGAAACAAGGGAACCTACATATAAAAATTGAAAAATATACTGATGAAACATGGCAATACCAACATTTTTTAGGACAAAATCTAAATTTTAGTAGGCAAGAATTCAAATTTTAGAAGGTAAAAGACCAAGTTTTAGCATCAAAAACTAGATTTCAGCGGATAAAAATTCAAGTTTCAACGGACAGAAACTTTAAATTTCACACATATGTTAATCAGGCTCCATGTGAAAAAATAAATAGACCTTCTAATGTAAATAAGAAAGTTGCACAAAAACAAATGCAAAAATTCATTGAAAGAAAAGCAAAATCCACACGTAATTTTCGGATGCACCATAAATAAGCAAGATCAATGACAATAGGGGCATTTCAATGCTACAGACCAATGTAGTGCATCAATAGAGTCTCTGTATTTAGGGACTCTCTCTCAAATGTCTATATCTTTTTAAGAATAGAGACTTTACTAGAAAAAATGAAAGTATAAAGAACGAATGGTTGTTCGGTGACAAAGATGCATAGATCAAAATTCAAAGATGTTGCTCGTGATATTCTACATAACCCAACAATAACTCACGGGAGTTAGGAACTTAGGACATGTTCAATAGGGGCCTAACTTAGAATTGACGATCTAAACACTATTTATTTACTATTCACACTCTTTTCTATTTATTTATATTTTATCTCTTATATTTTTCCTTGTCGTGCCGTCTGGCTCGGACGGCCTGATCCAAACTCACAGCGCTAATAACGACAAAAAGGGGGCACGCCTCCCAACACGTGATGATGACAAAAGGGAGGAGGCGGGCTGCCTCGTCCCTCAAATTTGGCTTTTCTCTGCCTCGACGTCGTCAGGGATGACCTCTCAATCTCCAGGACAGAATCGTAGCAATTAACACGACGAACAGCCCGGCCCAGCCCAGCCCAGGTCAACACCACCACCGTTTCTTTCTTGGCGGCGCCCGCGCACATCAGCACGTTGTGGATTGGAATGACGCATGGGGTGACTGCGTTGCGCGATCCTTTCGGATGCTATACTACTACTACTGTCGAGGGAGGGGCCCCACAAAACAGGGACACGCTGCTGTGGTGCGTGTGGTGGGCGGTGGCTCGTCTCTCTCGCTGTCAATCAAAAGATGCGTGGGCCGGGCTCGGGATCTTCTATCGCGGCCGTGTCTATGGTCCAAATGTTCTACAGCCTACGTACACCTGGCCCATCTCGTCTTCGTCTAATGGACCATCCTTGCTCTCTACGTTTCTTCTTCTCGAGAATGATCAGGGCATTGCCCACTCGGCATTCCCAACAACCTCCGAAAAAGTAGGCCGGTAGATTAAGGCTCTATTCTATTTGAACTTAATCTATTAACGGTTTATTTATGTTTTTAAAAGATATTTTTCACTGTTTCGAAGGTGAGTGCTAACACTTCAAAAAGCGAGTTAAACAAAATGGATACACATCTCGAGACTAACTCAAAAAGCTTTTAAATAAAATTCAATCATTTTACCTTTTCAGTTGTTCAGTCGTACATATCAACCTAAAAGATAGAACAAAAAAAAGATCTTTATGTTCATTCGAGGTGGTAAGGTGTTTTGTAACATCCCAAATTTTTAAAACCAATTTGGCACGTTAATTAATTTCTTAAAATGCATAATTTAAAAATGTTAATCATTTATTTATATTTCATCATGACATCATCATTTCATGCATCATCCTGGAAATAACTGGTGCATTTAAAATCTCCAAAGTAAAAATATTTTGGAAGTTTATAGTAAACGGTTAACTTATAAGGTTTTCTTTAAAGCAAATCCCATGTGGAATTTTGGAAAGGTGTTATTAAATTTTTGGGAATTAAAGTATAATTCCCTAAGTATTGTTGTATTCAAAAAGAGTATTTGAATTTGACAGCTTTTTGGAAATCAGAAAAAAATTCAAAAGGCCTTAACCCTGCTCGGCCAGTGCCTACCCATCTCTCTCTCCCTTTCCTTCTTTCCCTTCCTCCTCTTTCCTCTCGATGGGTCGACGCGATTCTTGCCCAATTGCTCCAATACGCCCCAATTTCAATTTCACCAGCAACACTATGCCCATGAGGCGCTGGTACCAATCGACATGCGGGCCCCGCCTTGTCATCCCCTTCCTCCTCTCTTCTCCCCTGCTCCTCCTCTGTTTTCCATTGCCATTGACTCTCTCTCCTCCTTCCCGGCCGCCATGGCTCTTTTTCCCACGCATTGCCGCCTTTACACTCCTCCACGGACCCTCTCCGTCCCCTACCCTTTCTTGTCTTGTCGCGGCCAACCACCTTTGCGGTGCTGCTGGTCCGAAAGATTCACTTCACTAAGACCGGCCGGAATCGGAGCCGACGAGTGCCAAACCGCGCGTGGCATTGAATGTGTCCCGAGCGGAGCTCGCCTATAAGTGGGGAACTGCTCCCTTTTGCTCTCGCCTTTCGCGCCACAACTCGTTGAACTCCCGAGCGGTCGCTGCCTCCGCCGCGCTTTCTATTCTCCTTCCTACCTCGCTCGTCCCCGCTCGGTTTAACATCACCCCGGATTGACTCGCAGGTCGCCCAGCGAAGCTCTCGCCAAGCGAACCGACGCCGTGTGATCCGCTCGCGTGTCCCGGAGCTCGCACCGTCGTCGCCGTCGCGGTCTCATCGCCTTGCCATCTCCTCGACCCGGCGAGCTCAAAGGTAGCCCCTTGTTCCTCCTCATTGTCATCCCCGAGTAATTGTGACCCGCCGTGTGGATTCATCGCCGCCGCAATGACCGCCGCTGCCGCCCACATAATGTCGCGTTGCTCACCCCGTCCTCCCGCGGATGGTTAGACCTCATTTGCTTCGCCTCCGCTCTCGCCAAGGCTACGCCTAATCGCCTCTCGGTGGCGGAACCGTCGCCGCCGTTGGCGCGTCGCCGCCACGGCCGCCTCCCGCTTTTCTTCCCTTTTACCTCTGCGGTGCCACCGACAAAGGGACCTGCTTGATACGCCCTCGCCTCGCCTCGCTCTCGCAGGTGCCGAAGGCTGTCGTCATTGGGCCGTCTCACGAGCCGCCCAAGATCGAGCCCCCTTTTTTCTTTTAATTCTTTTCTAATTTCTGTTAAACCATTGTGTAGTATCTTAAAACCTTTAGTTAAAATTTATGCTTTTGTGCTGTGAAAATTCTATAAAATTCAGACAAATGCTTTAACCACTCCTGGACCCTAGAAAATATGCATTTACATGTCTTGCATGTGGAATCCATTTTAGCTAAATAGATAAGTTCTAGGTGCATCATTTCATGTGCATGTGAGAAATGGTCATATTATCCCTTTTAAATGAAAATAAAATACTTTACAAGTCCCTCGGACCTCAAGAAATAATTGTTGTCATGCCATTCATGCAGCATGCATTTGTTAGAAGTATTCTTGGATTAATAATGGCATCATTGCATTCACAAGATAAGTCATTTGGCATGATCTCTTTTAACAAAATGCATTAAAAGTTGTTGCATGTCCCATTACCTAAAAACAGCATGGCATAAAATATTTTACTTATATGTGTTGTATTGCTTTGCATGCGGGTGCGCGTTTAGGAGGTCAAGCTCTCGAAGACCCGATCGACGCCGTCCCCTTCGCTTTCCCCGGAACCGATCAAGGCAAGTCCCCCCCTTTGATCATATTGAGAAGCCATTTTCGGTTATTTAGAAAATATTTATTAGATTTGAAAATATGCATGCTAGTTTAAAGGATAAACGCCGTATTTGCTAGAATTAGTTATTATGCCAAATAGAAAAGGTAAGAAATATGGTAGGATAAACCTAAGGTTAAAAATATGAATTGCTCATATTTAAACGCTTTGTTGAGGTAGGATAACCGCTAAAAATCATTTATGCGAATGATGCAATCATTTGTGTGAAATGAGATATTGTTGAGAAATGTTTGGGAAGGATGATTTAAAGGATAGCGATCAAGGGTGATGCTTGATAGGAAAAGATTTTCCTCTTACCCCAAAATCTTTCCGACTAGGGAGATATTTTGTCGGTTGGTGCAAGATGGCACCGGTTTTACTGGCTAAAATATAAACTCTCCCTAGTCTAAGGACCGCCATCCTATAATCCTATGAACGGAGCCATTACAAGATCGACCTCGAGCTCCGGTATGGGACGGACCGATCGTTGGCCCTCGTGGTTGATGGTCTTGTGGGAAACATCGCCTGCAGGTGCGTAGCCTCTCGAGGGTAAAGCGCACCCACTCTGCAGAGTTAAACTGTCATGATAGCCGTGCTCGCTGTTATGAGCGCCAAGGGACCGATTATATGGTAGTTGCTTCATTTTAAAACAAATTTAGAAAAGGGATTTTAAAGAAAGGATTTGAGATGAGTAAGGATTTGAGAAGGATTTCGTTTGAGCTAGGTGCCACCGCGATATTCCGGATTGGGTGACGGCTCACCGGAAAGTGTCGCAGGGATGGACCTAGCCGCTTTGAGAAAAGAAAAGAAGAAGGATTTTGTTCTCGCTATGGCACTGAGGCCAAGTGGCGAGAACCGCTTGAGAAGAGCCCAAAGAAAATGATTAAGATTTATCGCTTATAAATTGCTTTGTCAAAACTAGGCTAATAAATGCATTTCCGCAAAATAACCTAAGCCTTCCTTGTACGGAACCGCATTTGCATAATTCCGCACTTGCGAGTACAATTTGTACTCACCATCCTTTTCTCCTCTCTTTCAAAATTTCAACAGTTGGTCCATCCGAGTATGGCCCGCCGTCCAAGAGGAGGACCGGATTACGCCGAGGAGGCGCCCGACGAAGAGTATGAAGATTAGGTTACGAGTTCCTCAGACCTCCGTGCTCGTGGAATGAATAAGATTCTAGATGTTGTATTAGGCTTGTATCATTGTACTACTCGATTTGCGACTGCGAGCCGTTGTATATGTTGTTTGTACCGGACTATGTTCCCTCTTGTAATAATATCGTTGGCACTGTTCCGTTTCTGTATATCTGTGTGTACTAGCCATGATCCTTGGGACTAGTACGGGTTTACGCAGGTGGAATCCGATCTTGCAAATCGGGTGCCGACATGTTTAATTGTAAAATTCACCATTTGGGTTTAAATCCCTACGAGATAATTAAAACACGGGTCTCACTCTCGAGAACGTAATACTTCTCAAACCGTCTAATGTCCACAGTACTTCTTAAAAACAATTTAGTATTGTAATAAGTTATTTTCGAGATTACAAGGAGATGACAACTCAAAAAACAATTTACCATTGTAATAAGTTACTTTCGAGATTACATAGAGATCGCAAGGCATGATGTTTGTTTTTGGTAGCATCTTCGATGGTGTCTTCAATGGAATTGTTACTCGTGGTTCTCGATTTGTTCGTGGGCTATTGGAATCTGTGTCATCATGTGGTGGGAATCTTGTGTTCGGTTGACATGTAGGGTTTCTTTCCGTAACAACGTCTAGTGCTTTTATCCATCGTCAGATGAGATCAATGGAGGTAAATTAGAGAAGAATGGTGGAAAAGTTGAATTAGTAATTTCGTACATCATTTATGGCAAGGAAAAAACAATGTCTTTGAGAACGCACAAAAAATTCCTAATATGATACTAGAGCACACACTCTACCACACATGCTATAGATGCTTGATTAGAATAAGAAGAGTGTAAATTAATCTTTTTCTACTTTGATGTTGGTTTAATAGTTTTTATTTTAGTTGTATGATGTAATGCTCTAACCGGGAAAAGAAGGCTTTTAAAAACTCTAGCAGTGAACTATAAGTTCATGCACCGAGTCTACTCAAGTCCTTTAATTTGGTGAAAAAAGAGTTTTGGCACCTACCCTTCGCCGAATTAGAGCTGCTGGTTCTTTTCGCCGGTGAAATGTTAAATGCTGGTTATATAAAGGAGTTCAGTGTTGTACACAAATACCAGAAGGGCCAAAATGCGAATAGAACAAATTTTTGCCCCCTTGGTTTTCAATTCTAATTCCACCATTTCCCCCCGTCGTCGTCGTGTCCGGGCGTCTGGCCCCGCGCCGCGCACAAAAAGAAGCGGAACGCGAGAGCAAGCGGAGGCGCAGGCGATAGCAAAACAAAGCAGCGAATCTTCCTCTCTCCATCGCCCCCACCAACACATATAAAGCAGCAGCAGAAGCAATTCGATCGCCCAACTCCGACGGAGCGAGCGGCGGCTATTCGGAGATTGCTCGGCCATGGAGTCGTCGGCGCCGCCCATGTCGTGCCGCCCCTCCACGGCGCGGCCGCCCCCGCAGCTCCGCCTCCCCGCGGCGCGCGCCAATGGAGCGGCGACGCTGGGGCTTGGCCTGGGGCAGGGGCTGCTGAGGAGGGGCGCGCGCGTGGCGCTGCGGATCGAGGTGGCGGCGTGGGCGAGGAGGAGTAGCAGGAGGGAGGAGGCGGCGAGGTGCGCGGCCGCCGGGGAGGTGGCGGGGAGCGCCCCGATGGGGCGCAGCGCTGGGACGGATGTGGCCTTGGCCGCCGCGGTGGTCGTCGCGATGGGCACGGGGAACCGCGTCCTCTACAAGCTCGCCCTTGTGCCGCTCCGCGAGTACCCCTTCTTCCTCGCGCAGTTCGCCACGTTCGGGTGCGTATGCTTCTCCTCCTCTCCTCCCCCCCTCTCTGCTCCAGCCATTGATTGATTCGATCAAGGATGCTTCGCGTTGCGCTGCTTGTGATCGATTCGACAGGCACGCCGGTTCGACTTCCAAAAGCGGAGATTCCCTGATGAGAGGTGTCATGAGTCATTTCCCCCCATGGCCTTTGCGATGCGTGCCTCGCGGTTGGGCCCACTTGTCCGAGGGAACAACTGGACCAGATTTTTTGGTTGTTATCTGCATGCTGTACGGTTGTGCGCTTTTTTTTCTGGTGCCTGATTGCGCTCATGACCTGGCCTCCCAATCATTTAAATGATCAAATCCACTGGAATTTAGATTCCGCAATGCAAGCTCGGCACCTACCTTCGGTTCAAAAAAAAAAAACAATGCAAGCTCGCTAATCGCTGCTATGTTGTAAGCATATACAAGTTGCAGTAAGTGAATTACAGGAAAATTCATCACGTCTATTGTTGTGGTACTCCGAAAATTGTAATGCAATGGTTGTAATGCAATGGTACTCCGAAAATGCATCGGCCAGATGTACTGTCATGCTTTATAAAATATCTTCAATCATAGGAAAATCGATTATATGTATGCTTTTTAATTTGATTAATGACATTTGTCATATTATTGCTTCTGTTGTAACTGATGGTGGCTATACACTCCGCAAGTGTAACATCTACTCGCGTGATTAGTTGTCAGTTGTCACCGGTTGTTGTAGGCCTGTAGCAACTACGCACAATGAAATTTGGTATGTGGAGCAGTTATCTGATAGTAATGTTATGATAAGTTTAAAGACAAGCAAGGAGATATTTGGTTCTAGGATTGGATTTTTTTCGAGCAAAATATATTTTGACATAGATTTTTCTAAGGCAAAAGTTACTCATGCACTCGATGATATTTTTCTTAATTTCATTAAATAAGGGAGCAAAGTTGGAGTCCATAATAAATTTAGCTAGTTTAATCTCTGTAATTGTTTTGTTGTCTCACTTTATGCCTGATTGAGTCTATGCGTTCCCTAACATTTGAGGTGTTGCCCACCATGTTGTTGATGAATTTCCACGACAAGACCCCATTGACATTGAGATAAAACAGAGCATATTCTTAATCAGGCAAAGAGACTGTGTGCATGTAGTCTTTCCTCTACCGCATGTTTGCTATCGATATTTGTTTTTAGGAATACCAGTATTGATTTAAACTATATCTAAGCTCCCACATATTATTGGTAGCATGTGTTTCCTTCGAAAAATTTACTAATGCATGGTTCTGCGGCCTTCGAATTGACACCTCCATTTGTGGCAATGGACAATGCTCAAGTCAATTTTGATGTTCTATAAACATGGGCTGTTATGTTTTGCATACAGCCATAATCTTATTTCATGCCTAACCCCTTCCTAGCAATGCACGACTGTGTTTGTGTTTATACCCTTGATAAAAACATGGGCTGCTATGTTCTGCATGCAGCCATAATCCTATTTCATGTCTAATTCCTTCCTATATGTAATCTGTTCGACCTTGTCAATACCAATGCAACTGTCTTTACACCCCCAACCACTATAGAGTAATGCTAGTTTTTATGTTTCTTTAACTGAACACACTTGAGGGTTCTAGTATGTTATCTTTTCTTATTAGTTCCTATTAGAACAAAGTAATTATTGCAATGCCAAATGAGTAAATTTGGATTTTTATGGCATTATGTTTTTTTAAAAAAGTGATATTGAAATTCCGTCATGTTTTTTTTTTGCAAAAATAATTTTCTGAATCATTTTGCTCTGTATTATTGTATACTCCACAAATATGCTTGTATGATCCTCTTATTTCCAAAATGAAATATTTGAAAAGTATGATAGTTCTTCCCCGTTTCATTGAACATTTATTGGACGCTAAAATGCTGTGAACCATCTAATTTTGGCAGCTATGTGGTTGTCTATTTCTCGATCCTATTTCTTCGTTACCGAGCTGGCATTGTCACCGATGAGATGCTGTCTCTACCACAGAAACCTTTTCTAGCTGTTGGTCTTTTGGAGGCTTTAGCAGCAGCATCTGGGATGGCTGCTGGAGGTAATTTTTTTACAACCAAATACAGCATCTTCCTCCACTAGGCAAAGATTAAAGCAAGCATAGTTACCAATGAAGATCATCGCATTGTTGTTATAGATTTTTTATTCAAGCCATGTGCATAACATGTGCTACTTATGTACATTCAAAAACTGGGATTCTTGTTTTTCTGTTCTTAGGTCCATACCTTTACAATTTAATTTTTATTTAATAATGAGATTTGAGTCGATGGTTGTTTTCAAAGTAAATATAGATCTGATAGACGAAGCTTTTGCTCACAGTGTTATTTGTTTTCTTTTTGTTGGAGTAGCTGTTCTTTCTGGAGCTTCAATACCAATATTGTCACAGGTTAGAGAAATATCAGTGTTATATGAAAATTTTACTTTTATCACATTAAAGCACATTTATACAGTTATGTTACTACTTTCCTGCAGACCTATCTTGTATGGCAGCTTCTTTTGTCTGCTATTTTTTTGAAGAGGCGCTATAAAGTTAATGAGATAACCGGATGCTTTCTAGTGACAGTTGGTGTGATTATAACTGTAGCAAGGTAAGTTCTTTTTTATGAGCTCACTTTAGGTTGCCATGCACTTAATAGGCCATTTACTGTATTTTTAAGAAGACAAGAACTTGGGGGCTGGCAGATAGACATGTAAAAATAAGGAAACATTAATGGAAACTATGTTAGAACATGGGAGTTGGGATGTGTGCAATATGATTTGTACGAAAATGGACTATGCACCATATTTGTATTTTACCCAAAATGCCCAGTTCACAGTGACGTCTTTGCAACCTGTGCATTGCTGCACTCATGTGTAGAAAATTGCAATACGTCTGAATTATATTTGTAGTTTGCAGAAGGATCGATGGGGTGGTTCCCAGTCATAGATTTTTTTGGGGCATGAGTACGAGATTTTGTTAGGACATGGAATGTTAGGCAAAAAAGGCCTAATGTTTTAGCATGGTACTGTTTTGACATCTTCAACATTATCTTGTTTATCATAAGTCATTGCAATGAATGGAGAGGAGATTTTTCTGTTGGAGATTAATCAACTCTTTTACAATTACTGAGCTACATTCGCTAACTGTGTTAAAGTTAAATTGTCCTACCGTACGACTTTGGTTTGATTGTGATATTTGGTTTGATTGTTATATTTATTACCTGGATGTGATTATGTGAATAAGAATTGACATGAACCTTTCTTTGGCTTGTATAGTGGATCTGGTGCTGGTGCTTCATTGAAAAGTACTGGAATATTGTGGCCGCTACTAATGATACTATCATTCTTTCTCCAAGCGGCTGACACAATACTGAAGGTAGCAAGTCCATTTTAATCAATCAATGAACCAGTTGATGTGTTTGGGCAATCAAATTTACCTGACATAATTAAAGTCTTAATTGTTGCAGGAGATAATATTTCTAAATGCTGCCAAGAAATTGGAGGTACACTTTCGTCCCATGGCTGTCATTTTGCACCATATTGTTTTTAATATTACGAGCTATTATTGATTAAAGTGTGGTACCTGATAATCATTTTCTGTTAATTTGTTTTTGCTTGATATTTTTTTTCTTATTTCAGTGTTCTTTTGCTTTCTAGGGTGGATCAGTTGATCTTTTCGTCGTCAACTCATATGGCTCTGCTTATCAAGTATGGTCCTTTTGCCTGCTATTTTGCAAGAATTGTACAGCCACCACACATCATAATTAATAAAATTATCATTGCAGGCTCTTTTTATGTGTCTCTTATTGCCATTCTTGTCAAAATTATGGGGGGTTCCATTCCATCTACTACCAACATACATCAGAGATGGTACAGCCTGCTTTCTTAATATGGGATCACTATCATCTGGTAATTTTCCCACTTTCTTTGACAAGTTTTCTCCCTCCTCTCATTAGCTGATTTGATCTTTGTGGTACATGCAACAGTTTTCTGATTTAATTTCTTTGTCACCTGACTTGTTGTGTGATGTTACTAGGAGGTTATCTTAAGCAATCACTGATATCACTTTAAAAAGAAATAAATAACTGATGATTAACTACCTCATACATTTAATTTCTGAAGTTCTACTCATTATGTTAGTACTTAACTAGACTCGTACTCTTGTTTGTTTCTTTCTTTCAATTGAGCTTTGAAGCATTGCAAGAATTATTTGTCACTTCGTGGTTGCAGTTATACAACATAAAACCATGGATCTTCAATGGCATTAAGTTTATTTTTCCTGATACGTTTTGGATTTACCTTTTCTTAGTGATAACAATCATGTTACAACATGATGCCATGCTGCATAAACATCTTATGCTTATTAAACCTGAGTTGCACAGGCTGTGAAGGGGCACCACTGCTACCGCTACTATTTGTGTTGGTTAATATGGGATTCAATATATCGTTGCTACACCTACTAAAGATCTCATCTGCTGTTGTGTCTTCTTTAGCCTCTACATTCTCAGGTTTGCAATTTTTTTCCTGAATACCATGTTATTAAACTAATAAATAGCATAAACAGGCTTTATTTGGAGAAGTGTTACATCATAATTACTTTTTTAAAAAAAAAAGTGATTCAGTTCAGCACTAGACTGGTTTAAAACTTCACTAAACTCTTACATTGCATGTCATCCAATCTTCAGATTTCAAAGCCTTATTATGACCATACACATAAGCTGGGATATTGCATTTACGTCCTACTTCCCAAGTCTCAGCATACAAACAACCGTTTTAGTAAAACAATTCTTACTAAGTTGGAAACCTCAGTATTTTCGATTAAAAAATGAGCAGCAATTCAGTTTTACACTGGGTATGAATAATGCAGAGTTATGATGACTTATTTCACAAAAGAAAGAGGTCATGCTCACTTGCTCAGTGACTTCAATCTGATGAAAGAGATGCTGCGGCCCAGTCTAACAACTAAAACCAGAAAAAACAAACGATGTTAAAGCTTCATATCCCACTTGCTTTTAACTTCAATGTTTTGGTTTTTGACCTTTGTGATGATGCAGACCCTTTATTAAAAAGAATAAAATGAAGAGCCATGGAGAAAGTAGTATTCCCTCCATTGGTATTTTGAGATTCAAACTTCGTAAATTTTTTACTAACAGTTAATCAAACTATATATGTTGTGTGATAGAAAAATGGTACTGTTAAATTTGTATTTGGGAATGCTTTCTTGTGATCATGATTTCATAGTTATGCACAATATATTGTGAAAGAATTTCATGACCAAAGCTCAATTGGGAGACCATACCAAGTCAATTGTGCCTTGTAAAAATCAATGGAGGGAGAAATATTTAGCAAGGATGCTAAGCCTGTTGTTTTGTAACGAACATTTCCTACTGTATCAAATGTACAACCATCATAGCCTTCTAGATGGTAAGCCTAGGAAAGGGGAAAAGAAACGCACGCTTGGAAGTGAATGAAGTAAAGGAGGTCGCCTTTAATCCTGAATGTGGACGGATAGTGATGCCTATGTTGGGTGACCATGATCCCACATGACTGAGTTGCACCATGTCAATTCAAAACTATGTTAATAATATTATTGAGTCGTGGAAACAGGGTTAAACAAACACAAAGTTTCTGCTAACTTTCCTCCAATCCTCCATCACCACTGTTTGCATGGTTTTTATTTTCATAACAACTGCACAAGCTTTATCCATTGTCATTTTCCAATAGCTATTCTGCTTGATGGCAGCCTCCTGTTGTATGTTAAGGGCATCTCCAATGGTATAGCCAACTACTTTCTATAAGAAAGCTCCATGTCATCTATAGATAACTTGTAGACAACATTTTCAATAGATTAGCTATAGCATTGGCTATTAAATTTAATATGGGCTCATATGTAATAAATGCAATGCACCTAGTAATCCGCTATATACTACCTATTATAGTTAACAGCTGGTCTTTATATATCTCCTCTTTTTCTCTCCTCCACATAGGTAAAAAAGATTAGGTGAACTCCTTATACCTAGCTGAAATGGCTTCATTGGAGATGCCCTGAGGTGTTAAACCCTAGTCATTACTAAAGTGGTTTTGGAATCTCTGTGTGCTCCTTTAGTAAAGGGCTACTCGCTCCCCTAGTGATCAGATACTTCAGCGTGCCCGTCATTTGTGGGCATGTCGCCAGCAGTCACAGCTGAATCATTAAGTTTATTTAGGACAGTTTTTTTTTTTTTGACAAGTCAGAGAATGAGGAAGACCACGATTTAGGATTCCTTTTCTCATTGTTTGTCGCCGCCATGTATACAAGAAGTTGCAAACCAATTATGCAGATTGAACTAATGATGGTTTTCTTGATGCAGTTCCTTTGTCCATCTACGCTTTCACCCTACCGCTGCCGTACATCGGCGTGGCATCGTCCCTCCCTCCTGGCTTTGTTGCAGGCGCAGCGGTACTCACCGCTGGCTTACTACTCTACAGCCTTCCACAGGCACAGAACTATAGAAGTTCCTTCAAAAGCAGGAATGCCTAGCTCTAGCATTCATTCCTTCAATTTTCCTCCCCATCCTACACAAACCGCTGTTCTTTTTAAGTCTGGGCTTGAAAGGTAGAGCACAAGTTCTCCTGAGGGCCTCCTGACTGTTGTATGTTGTATGATATATCACACACATATATCCAATAAAAGCGCGAGGAAATGCCGCATGGATAGGAATAGAACTGAGGAAGAAAAGTACCTGACCATCAGACTCTCTTGTTACTGAGGGAAGGTCGATGGGTATCCACAGTTACTAGACGGGACGAGGGCCAGGGAGAAAAGCAGGATCATCATGACCACAGGGACGAAGAGCAAGAAGGGCGGCGGCGGTGGCAATGGCGGCAGCACCAACGGGAGCCACAGGAGGATCGCCGCCGCCGCCAGCAGCATCATCAGGATGCCCTTGTCCATCTTGGCCGCCCAGCCCAGCAGTGTAAATGAACCTCTCTCTTCCTGCTCCGGTGGCTCGCCGGCTCCGGCCAGTCGGAGACGTTAATGGTAATCTGTGTATGAGCAAGTGTTGTATGATCGCATCCAGTGGAACTGAGATGTTGGCAGTTGGCAAGCTCTATATGTGTGGCCACGCGGCTGCTAGCCTGCTACACTTGCGATGGAGGAGTATTTGTTGATTCTTTAGTTGCTTTGCAGTGGAGTTATACTGCCGTAACTGCCCTCGCTGTGGCCGCGGGGCCCTCTGTCTGGGAGGTCGAGGATGTGGTGGGCCCCCTCGGCTGCGCCGGGGAGGTCCCCGACAGCCGACATGCATCGCGCGCTCGGAGGTCAAGAGAAGACATGGGGCGCTACCTGTTGGCACTTTTGCGAAACCAGCGACGAGTAAGTAATACGACTTTCTCAGGTTCAGATTAGTCCAGTTATCTTTTGAGACCGATTTGAATCAGACGACCGACCGATACTTAAACAATCGATTTTCTAGACCGTCAATCAAACACTTTCATAGATCATATATAAGACTAGCGGTACTCACGCGCTTTGCTACATCGGGGCGACGGGAGGCGACCGCAGGGCTTTGGGTGGCGGCAGGCACGGGAGGCTACATCGGGAGGAGGGGCGGCGATCCGACACAGAGAGGGGAATGGGAGACCAGGCGACGGATCCGGTCCGCCCGAGGCCGCCTCCGCCAGATCTGGCGGCTCTGAGCCCGTCGTGACCGGATCCGATGGCCACACAGCAGGGACGATCGGCATACCGGCGGGTGGAGGACGTCAGGGGCGGACGCAGACTAAACTAATAGGGGGGGCTGACAATAAAGGAAGATTTTTTCCATACCGAAGCAATGTGTAGCGCGTGACACCGTGAGGTCCAACTGGTCCGTGACATCCATTATTCTTCATGTGGAGTAATCTACACACAAAATATATGAAATTACTGACAGAGGGCAGATATTAATTAAAAAAGTTATAAATATTACAAGAAAATGTTGCATACCACTAGGTTTCTTTGAGGCAGTAACATACGACGTTCTTTCATCTGTTTGAAATGATCTCCATTGACCACTTTGCCATTTACGGGGAAATGCATGATTAACAGGTTGAGTTGGACCGTTCAAAGCATATGCCCTCTTTACTTGATCTCTAATTTCAAATGGATGCTCTTCAATTGGTTTACGACTACCTGGGTCACCAATTAAATCCGCTTGACTAAACTCCACTCTAGGCCTCTTCGATTGACTTATGCCCTCATTAGTTTGAGGAGTACCGGCTGCGGCTGGGGTTGGGGTTGGCATGCTAGTAGTGTTATCATTGCTTGAGTTTGAAAAATATGTGAATAATGTTCTTTTCGACATGTTATCTGTTCAAATATGATTGTACAAATCATAATATTAATTTAGGCATCACTGCATCAAATATCAATCTATTGTCTAGCGTCTACACAGTACAAGAGAACAATCAAGTATCAAACAATAAAATTATAAAACATTAAACATCAGCATCCAATTCCGACAACAAATCTACAATCCTAATGAATCTGACAATCTGTGACCAATTGACCATTGCCCATTGGGGATTTGAGGGTGAGGCAGTGACCATTACCCTACGCGTCTGCCGCCTGCCAGCAGCGACGCCGCCTCGTCCTCGGCCCTCCTAGGCTCCTAGCTCTGCCGCCGCCGCCCGCCTCCCCCGCCTCCCCCAGCACCACCTGCTTCTGGCCACCACCTCGCCCACCGGTGGCATGCCCACCTCGCTTAGCCGCTGATGCCAGCCGCCACACCACCCGCCCCACGCCACGCCCGGCCCGCTTGGGAGTTGGGAGGGAGGAACTAGGGTTTAGGGAGGGGAGGCCAGGAAGGTGGCTCAGGATTTTGGGGGATTGAGGGCACAGTGCAGGCCGGCAGGAGAGGGATTGAGTGATTGGGGGAGGGGACTTGGGCCGTTGGGTGGGCGTGGGCCGGTGGGGCTGTGGGTGCTGGTCGGCTGGGCGCCTGGGCCAAAGTGGCCCAAGTGACAAATCTGAGCAGTGAGCCCCTCCTTCCTTCCTATTTTCCACTAAAAATTGTAGCTAGGTCTAAGGGGGGGCTCCACTGTCATTGACGGTGTAGGTGGGGCTAGAGCCCCCCCTGACCCATTGGTGGGTCCGCCCCTGGAGGACGTGGAGCGGTGCCGAGCGGGCGGAGATAAGGGGTAGCGCCGGGAGAAAGGGGTGGCGGCGATGGGAGGAAGGGCATTGACGTAGGGAGGCGGCGGTGCCGTGAGCAGGCGCTCTGGAGGCAGCGAGGGGAGTAGGAGGTGCGGGTAGCCGCCTGCGTTGAAGGAGACAGGGTGGGAGGAATAGAGGCGGGGGGAGGTTCCCTGCGTGAAAGGAGACGGCAACGGCGTAGAATGGTGGCCGTGGAAGAGGAGATGGCGGCGGCGAAGAGAAAGGAAGAGAGGAGGCGGCGTGAGCGGAGGAGGCGGAGAGGACACGGAGGAAAGGGAGGCCGGAGGGAGAGGAGGCACGGTCAAAGATGGGGGGCAGCGAGGCTAGGGCTCGATCCGAGCCATACCGAGTGGCAAAGGTGGGTAGCTAGCAACTCCAGACCTATCTACGAAGGCAAAAAGGGCAGCGCTGCGAGGGTAGAAAAAACCTGAGGGGGCGAATGGAAAACGACATAGGATACAAAGGACCCTGGTGCGAGTCTACGGGGACGTGGGTAGAAAATCACAAAGCATAGGTTTTTTTTTTTGAAAACCTACCCCCTCTCGGAGGGTCACAATCAAACGAGCTGTACGGGGGCTAAGGGGCATGCGGTGCGATCGGACGGCGGAAATTTTGCGGGTGGCGTGGCCACCGCGGGGAGCCAGGAGCGCTACGCGCTATATAGTAGCGTAGCGAATTCAACGAAAGCAAAAGTATATGAGAAAATTAACCGGAAGTTAAATAAGTCTTAGTCCTCCGATGATTAGTCAATGTGCTTTTTTTAAACTAGGTTTCAAAGTATCGCGTCTGTATTTTTTTTCTCTCTAAATTAAGGTCGCACAAAAGATTTATGAACATGCTCGTACCCAGGACGCCCGCCTAGGTCTTCCCATCGTGTCTCCTCCATTTGAGGAATGAAGGCCCACGCCCAACCCTTGGTGACACAGCGAAGGGGACAGAGGTCAGAGGGAGTAGATCGCCCCCAGCCGTCCAGCGCATTGCATCCGATCCAACTCGCCCCGCATCATACATCACACATGGGTTGCAGCCAGGCACCACCCATGGCGCACGACCCGTGCCCCCTCCCTTCAACCGGACTGCTCATCCCATCATCTCCCTCCGATCCAAAACTAATATCATCTTATCAGCATATTTTGGTCACAGGTTTATGTCACCATTTCCTCGTTCTAAAATTAGATAGACTCCTACGTGCCATGTTAAAATCATCTGTATCTTATATGCCATTACAATCACATTTTATTGACCCTTATGCCATTGTTAACTAAATTCTCTCGATCAGTTCGTTTGTGGTCTACAAAATGACCCATTTGCTCTAGTTTTCTAATCCCGTAAAATTGAAATTCAGGCCAAATTTTTAAGTTTAAAATCTTATTAAATTTTAAATTTAAAATACAAAAAAATTCCAAAATTTTGAAATATACCAAATTGAAATTTTTCTAGCCTAATCCAAAAAATGAAATCTATAAAAATAAAAAATCGTAAAAATAAAAAATCTAAAAAAATGGAAATTTTGAGACGAGACCAAATCTAAAAATTTTAAAAGAAACCAAGCTTGAAAATTTTGAAACCAGTCCGGATTTGAAAAAATCAAACCAAATCTAATTCAAAAATTGAAATCTAGAAAAATTAAAAATCATGACAATTAAAAAAATAAATCTACAAAAATTGAAAATTTGAGACGACGAGACCGAATCTAAAAATTTTAAATGCAACCAAGTTTGAAAATTTTGAAATCAGACCAAATTTGAAAAAAATAAACCTAGCAAAAACGAAATCTGATCAAATTTTTTAACATTTAAAACAAAGATAAATTTTAAATTTTAAAGTAACCAAACTTCAAAATTTTATAAAATTGGTCGAATTTGAAAACATAAATTTTTGTACATTTTGAAATCTGACCAACTTTTGAATTGTAACCAATTTTCAAATCTTTGATATTTGTCCAAACTTATAAATTTTAAATCTTCAATTTTTAACCAAATTTTTGTCAACTCTTGTGGAAAAGAAAATTAATGGAAGTGAAGAGGCTGCCAAGTGGAGAGGTTGTCAAGTGAAGCCTGATTGTCTTGTACACATTCAACGGAGATAATATGGGCATTGTGGTATCTTTTAACGGTGTTAATTGATGGAATGACATACAAGACGGTAAAAAACAAACTGCAATGCTATACAATGTAACGTCGATTTTGCGAGAATATAAATAACATTATAATTGAAACCAATAGCATGTGAAGTATCTCTTGCTGATACAAATCGACCTGGTTGTACTCTTAGTAGTGGCAGCGACGTGGGCAAGTGCTCTTTTGACTGCTGTCTCGATCTCCAAAAGGCATTGGCGCATTGCCCGCTCGAATCCCTAGCTTTGTGGGTGTGTGTGGGAGAGACACTCGGATGGGTTCGGATTTTGATCGATCAGATTTACCGCAGTGCAGGGCAGTGCGGCGCACAGAGACCGCGCAGCATCGAATCTGGCTGGCAGCCATGTTCGCTTCACCTCGTACAAGCTGACCTCGCCCAGGCTCGGACACGGAGTACACCACAGCCAAGGACTACAACAACTCACCACACACTACCATAGCTAGCCACTAGCCAAGCAGCCAGATCAAGAGCTGTTGTTGGATAGAAGAAATCTTTAAAATGTAGTGTAAATTATGAAAGAATTTTAGAGGAATTAAAAGACGCTAATAGTGATTTAGAGTGGAGATATAGAGGTGTTGTTGGAGATGCTCTTAGAATGTTTTTGTGACCTTACCAAATTTGATGCGAGCATGCCCAACTGTGAGTATTTTAAGTAGTGTAGTCAACCGCTAGTTAAAATAAATTGATATGTTATATATAGATAGAAAACAGGCAACCTCCTCAACGCATTAACTATAGCATTATCTCATATGTAACCGCGTTCATACACCAACTTCTGTAACTCGCCATAGTACCAAGGGACACCTCAAAAGCATCTGGTCCCCATTGTTTTCGTTTGGTCAAGGACATGGGTCCTTCAGTTCATAGCGCCATTATAATGGGTTCTTGGATGAGCATAGCGCCATTATAATGGGTTCTTGGAAGAAAGCTCTGCGAGGTCTCTTTGTTGTAGCAACTTCAAGAATTCCAGGTGTGGACCATTATTTAGGACACTACCCTCAGTGAGGACGCACAAGACTCCATATCCTGGAAGCTTTCCTCAAATGGGTGCTACCCGGCGAAATCGGCTTACATGTGGCAGTTTTTTGGTTCCTCTTTGGATCACTGCGATAGTCAGATTTGGTGGGCAAACACGGATCATCGTTGCCAATTCTTCTTCTGGGTGACCATTCAAAATAGGTTGTTAACGACTGATGGACTCATCGCCATGTGATGTCTTCATGAACTGATTTGTGTGCTTTGTGGTTTAGATGTTGAAAAAACACTGCACCTGCTTTGGTATTGCCTGTTTACCATGATCATTTGGATGTCTGCGCAGCGGTATTTTCAGTCTACCCCCCTTCCCTTGCATCCGGTGACATCTCCTCGATTGGCTATTGGTGGGATGGCCTTCAAGGCACGCGCATGCAATAAAAAATGATGACGGGATCATAATCTACACGCTTCAAAATATTTAAAAAGAGCGCAACAATCGCATCTTCAGTCATGCCTTTAGGGCGTGCCAAACCGTCGCAGGTGTGACCCTTGATGGTCACCGCTGTAGAGTTTTTGCCATCGCTGATGCTTAGGGCTTAATGTTAGCGTTTTTTTTTTGTGTTCTCCGGCGTACTGCGCCGTTGGCTGTACTTTTTTATTGTCTAATTGTTAAAGCAAAATTATAAATTTGGTCAACATTGTGGGTGGTCATAGTTGTTTTGGCTTATTAACATATACATTTGGTTCTATACAAGAGCCTTGTTACGTTCTTCACATTCATGCATATTTTATCTGCGGTAATGTTCCTACTTCCTTTGAATTTGATTAGTGGCGCTGCGCACAACACAAAGCAGCAATAGTGTAATAAGGTTGGGGTGAGTTGTGATGAGATTGGCACTGTTGGAGATGGACCAGGCAAGTGGTCGTCCAAACACTGGCGCCGGCAGTACGTGTCACGGGGGGGTTCCATGCACCTGGGCGAAAAGCCTCGCGACACGTTTCAGAGAGCAGAAACTGCCACCTGGGCTCGGAAGCCGGAACTGCCACCGCTGCGAGGTCGCAGTGTCCCCGACGACGCGGCCGGCCGCGTGCAGTGCCTCTGCGCACGCGACGAACCCGACACGGCGACACGCGTGCCTAGGGCTGCAAATGAGCCGGGCTCCAACGGGCGAGCATCGATTGACTATGGAGCTTTTTGATAGGCTCGATTCGAACTCGATGGAGACTCAAATAAGTTTGTGCTCGACTCGAATAGGCTCGTTCCCCATTAATTTATAATTAAAAGAAAAAAAATCAAAAAATCATTTATGCCTTTCTCGACAAAAAAAAAATCACGAATACCAACTCGGAGGCTAGGGAGTTGTAGATGACGAGGTGATTTCACAGCACTTGCGGTCCTGCCGTCAAGCATTTCGCGCACAGCAGCGGCGGGTCATCCGGACAACGATAGCTATTGGGCTCGTGGCGACAAAATACCGACGCCGTCAGCGACATTCCTCGGCGTTGCAGGCTTGTGGCTACGCAAGCGACGCGAGAGTTATGCTGTAAACTGCCGCTAGGAATTGGGGACGGACGGCTAGGGAAAAAAGACTAGGGTTTGATTTAGCTACCTGGTATATGGCCTAATTGGGCCATCGAGGTTGAGACCCACTTGAATATGACAGCAGGGCTAAAGAGAACTCAAGCTTACATGAGCTATTGGAGCTCGGCTCGACCAGACTCACGAGTTTTAGGCTAGGCTCGGCTCAAACTTGTTTGAAGCTCAAGACGAGCTCGAATAACCTTCAACAAACCAAGCAGCCCTTGTTGTCATCATGAGTTAAACTGAAGGACTGATTCCCTCTCCAGCAAAGTGCAAATCCAAGCCAGCTCGAGCCGAGCTCGAATAGCCTTCAACGAACCAAGCAGCTCTTGTTGTCAGCACGAGTTAAACTGAAGGACTGATTCCCTCCCCGGCAAAGTGCAAATCCAAGCCAGCTCGAGCCGAGCTCAAATAGCCTTCAACGAACCAAGCAGTTTGCAAGCCTCAAACTTTCCTCGTAGCCCTAGTGCCTGTTGCTACCGCCAACGAGCAGGATGCATGCCGTCTGGCCCATGGCCCACCAACCAGTAATAAACTCCCTCGTGTAGGGGTGGCAATAGGGACATTGCTCGTTGGGAGGTGTTTCTCTTATCCCCGTCCCATGACCCAAATTTTTCCCCGTCCCCGTCATAGTTCCCCGTCTCCATCCCCGTTCAGGTGGCAGGCCCCGTCGAGGACCCATCCCTGCGAAAATTACACACAAGAGAAAAAACATTAATCACCATATTTACCATAAAATCATGTCAAGAGAGATAAAAAATAGAATGAGCATGCTTTGGAGATTTGATTGATGCATATAACAAAACATAGATATAATGGGATAGATGATATGTTTGCGGCCTAACAATTCAAATGAACTAATTTCGAGTCCCCAACCGTGATCGCCGTAGGGAAATTTTTCCCGTCCCCACTATCCCCCAACGGAGAATGTTTTTTCCATTTATATCCTCATGGGGAATATTAACTTCTCACCGTACCTGTCTTTTAATGAAGGAATTCTCCATTGAAGATCAGGGAATGGATCTCGTCGCGCGGCTAGAGTGTTGAGATTGGATAAGGATAAACAGCCCAAAAATTAAAACTAGTGAGTTGGGTCGGCTCCCAGGCCGAAGTGAGACGCTTGTGAAATACTTGTAGCTGTACTACTAGGCAACACTATTTTTTTTTTTGAGCTAACGGGCAGGAGCTCTGCCATTTCATTAAATAGGAGAGAAAAACAATTTACAAGAGAGAAAGGGGGAGGGAAGAAAGCCCAGCCAAGGCTAAGGCCAGGCAACCACCACGCCGGAGGGCGTCGACTACAACGACAAGGTCTGAGGCCGCCGGAGACACAACACGGCGGAGAAAACACTAGCAGCCAACCACCAAGACCAGAGGCGAAGCCTTCAACAAGGGAGCGACGCAAACACCACTAGTAGAGAAATGATTTTCAGTGACACTATTAATTCGTCATCATAAGTCGACAAAACGTCATCACATATCTTTTGTGACGATCTTATGACGAAATCAGACTCATCATCGAAAGTGCGCCACGTAAAACTTCTCTCGACGAATTGCTTTCTTTCGTCATAGAAAATGCTATTTTCTATGACGCCTTACCTCTTCGTCATCGAAAAGTTATTTTTTATGACGATAACAATTGTCATAAAAAGTACGTAAAGCGTCACGCAAAAATCACCAATTCATCATAAAAACGGTGTCGGTGAGTTGCGGCGTTGACCCAATCTTTTAGATTTAAAATGTCATCATAATATGATGACACGTAGATAGATTATTTCGTCACTAAATATTCGACGTGGATGGTGACGAGTCATATCTGCCACATCATTTTTATTTTTTTATTTTTTTTAGCTATTAATGCAGACCCAACATTGGCCCAATATTTATATATATTTTCCATCGAAAAATCAATAATAAATATCAATAAGTACCATGTTACAAACATTTATAGACATGAATTAAAAGATATGATAACTCTTGCTTTGTACAAGTCTAAATTTTTCATCTAGCAAAGACAATTTTAGCATCCTTTCCTTTTCCGTCGAACGTCAGATCCTTTCAATCATTTTTCCTCGCTAGTATTCACTGGACCAAAATAACACACAAGAAAATAAGAATAAGTAACACGCAGATTGATTTGACTAGACATGTATACACTAAGACAACAATATATTTATAAGAATTTTGTAGTCTCTTCAATGAATTTATCAAAGAAGAATGAATTAATCAAAGAATCATTTCAAGATACCGCTGAATTTTAGATAGGTTCCAAAAAGAAATTCACCATCGCTACTAATGTGTTGCATAAATAAGGTGGTCACTAATGATAGCACTCATCAAACAACAATGAATTGGCGAAGAAACCAACAAATAAGAAAAGAACACACGAACCCTCCTTTTAGTTTTGCCTCAAATCCAAGTCCTTATGTGCGATCCATTTGCTTCCTCAAAAGAAGAAACAATCGGAAGAGGAAACCCAATCGAATAACAAACAAGATAGGCTCATATCGAATCACGCTTAGCTAGCCATGTACTTGATGTGCTTCTTGATGTTAGGTTGATGAGCTTGTGCACCTTTGCCCCCATTACTCAAAGATAACCAGCTCCTATATGCAAGACAGATAAGATCATACAAGAATCACCAATTAGCGCTGAGTTTGAAGGTCTAGCAATTGAAAAGCTCATACATAATCACACATATATGCCAATTAAGGTAATATTAGATGAAAACTTTCACAGATCACGGAAGCCGCCGCTCCTTGATCAAGTCGCCACGGCGCCAGATCTGAAACCACCCACGGCTGCGCCGCGCGCCTAGCCACTGTGCCCGCCGCCGTCGTGCCCTAGGTCACACCACCGAACCGCCAGCGCCTCCGCCTCTGCTGCCGCCACAGCCGCACCGCCACACACGCCGCGTGCCCTAGGCCACGCGCACCAGCCCGCCGCCCCGCCGCCGCCTGCCTCCACCCATGCTGTCGCTGGATGCACACCGGCCAAGCGGCCAAGGCCCGCCGCCAGCCGTGCCCTAGACAGCAGCCACCAGTTGCCAGCGCCGCCGCCTGCCTCCTGCCGCCCGCCACCGCCGCCACCTCCACAGAACCACCGCCGGCCGGCCCGATCTCGCCGCCCTCTCTCACCATCTCTCTCTCTCTCCTCTCTATCAATCTCCCCAATCTCAATCTCCCCGATCTGCTCTCTTTCCTCCAAGTCTCTCTCCCTATTTACATACCACCCATTCCCTTATCTCACCGTCCAAAGGGACCATGTGCTACAGTATATTTTCCAATTTCCTGAATTTTATTGAACGGTAATCCTTCATCTTTTCCCCACGGGTCGGAATCCGGTGATTCCTGTTTCTAAAAGTCCACAAAATTCACCACTGCTACTGTATTTTTTGTATAATTTTGAATTTATTTTCTTTTGTTGTACTTATTTATTATTGTTTTTTCTTGTTTTGCGTGAGCTAGATCGCATGGGCGACGAAGGAGGCATTGGTGTGGTGGTAAGGCCGTCGACTTGACATGTAGAGGTCGATGTTCGAGGCCTAACTTCGTCGCATATTTTACTTTTTAGGTTTTTGCCCTCGCTTAGTCTTAACTTTTTAGGTTTTTGCCCTCGCTCAGTCTTAACACGCATAATACTCCTGTCTACTTCTTCTCGGTGACACGTAGCACTTTTTTCTTACCAATGGCATTGAACGAACAGAGTCAAGGCACCGTATTTTTCTAATGGTCTCATTGACTAAGGAGATAAACTTGCAACAAAGGAAACATGCCAATTGCCAGAAAGAAGGTCAATAAAAAGTTTTAGTTTGTAAAAAATCGAAATTCAAAGAATTTTTTGAGTACTCATTCACTCCCTTTACTCCTCTGATGCATTATATAGACTTGAAAGAAAGGATAAAACATTCATCGTGACAAAAATAGATTGTCACAATAATCATATGCATATGACTTTAACCCAAGATTATCAGGCCAACCTGATGTCCGGTTTTCTATGACGATGCTTATAATTTTTTGGTGACGAAATTTCAACTTTTGTCACTAAAAAATAGGGCTACCTGACGCTTGGTGCGTGTTCTGACGATTGAAATAAAATCGTCACAAAAAAGTGATTTTTTGTGACGCCAGTTGACATCGTCAAGGAGTTTTCGTCATAAATAATCATTTTTCTAGTAGTGCACGTCGCCGTCGCAGGGGAGCTTTCGCTCGGGTAACTTCAGGGGCAGAACGACCACCACGACGATGCCTTCAAGAAGAGAAACAGCGCCGAGGCGTCGCCATCGCCGGCCCAAGCGGAAACCTAGGCAGGGTTTTCACCCGTCGCAACTTCCCTGAAGCCATGGTGGAGGACGAAGTTAGAACCGACGGGTGCAGCCACCGCGCCACTCCACCACAGCCACGCGAGGGGGCCTGGCAGTGCGGGACGCCGACAAAGCGGACCTCAGGGCGGAGCTGG
This sequence comes from Raddia guianensis, assembly GCA_036346415.1. Classification (NCBI taxonomy): domain Eukaryota; kingdom Viridiplantae; phylum Streptophyta; class Magnoliopsida; order Poales; family Poaceae; genus Raddia; species Raddia guianensis. The sequence goes on from CM070534.1 coordinate 75,167,058, forward strand.
AGAGAGACCACAGAAGCCACCCCCCTCCACGAACGCTCGACCTAGGGAGCCGACCGCCGAGATCCTGCGACAACACCATCACCGCCGAAGGATCCACGCCCCTGGCCCGCAAACCGGCTGAGCCACCAATGCTAGGGACCTGCCTCCCCCACGCAAGCTAGACACCCATCAGCTGTCGCGAGGAGACCGATCCCGATCACAACCTCTCCAGCAGAGAGGGGAGAGGCGAGGGGGGGCTCAGTCGGACGCCAACTGCACCGGCAAGGGGAGGGCCGGAAGAGAGCGACGGCGAGGAGAAAGGGGCGCCCCCAACCGGACCGCCTCACCTCAGAGGGAGAGGAGAGGGAGCACACGGCCTGAGCTGCAACTCGCCAGGAGAAGGGTGCAGCAGGGGCAGCAGAAGGCTGCCGCCGAGGAGAACCAGGCAGGAGGATGGGAGAGGACGGAGACCTGGAGGAAGACCGGCAGACGGCGGCGCAGCGACCCATCGCCGACGGAGCGCCGCCGCCCAGTCCCAGCCGCCGCTACAGATCCAGATGGAACACCGCAGATCTGGCGGCAAGCGCACGCCCCGGATCAGCCACTGCACAGAGCCCGCCGCCACCAGAGCAGCGACGGCGGATCCGGCCACGGCCGCCGAGCCAACCATCGCACACAGACACGGCCTGGCTGAAGCCGCACCTCCCGCGAGAACAGAGAGAGGGTGGGGGAAGGAGAAGAAGAGGCAGGGGTGGGGCTGCCGCCATGCCGGCGGGAGCACCGGCGAAGGGGCTAGGCGAGGAGAAACGGGGCGCCGCCCGAGTCGCCCGAGCTGGATGACACGGGGGCCTCAATCACTAGGCAGCACTATGTAAATTACATAGCGAGTACTATGTAAATCCCATACTCATAATTTTTAAGTTGGAGAATTTTCTGTTTAGTAGACTCCTCGACGCCTAAGACAGGAGTTTGAAATACTCTAGAAATACATACATAGTTTTTCGGAAAACGCTTAGAGCCGGGAGTCCGGCGCATCCGGACTCCCGCGCCGCGGCCCGGCCCGCGTTGCGTGAGGGAGAGATGGGAGAGTTGCATGCACATGCAAGTGGTGCCCACGGGTATTTTATTTTTTCGGCGTTCATAATTTTTGACTGGATGCTTCAATCCACAAACCGTTTGCGCCAACGTGTTCCTCGTATTTTTACGAACAAAACAAGATATAAGTTGGCATATAACTCCTCAAACTTATCTAGTGAAACTTGGGTTTCGCCTATTGAAACTTGGGTTTCACCTAGTAAAACTTGGGTTTCATACTCGCAAAACTTTGCCGAACTATCAAGTTTCATCATGTTTCATCCAAGTTTTTTCAAGTTTCTTCAAGTTTCATCGAGTCAATTCAAGTTTCAACATGTTTCATCCAAGTTTCATCAGGTTACATCGAAGTTTCATCAGGTTTCAACAGAACACGGCCAAGTTTCATCAAAACACGGCCAAGTTTCGCTAGTATAGATATAAGTTTCATAAATGCCTTCTTCTGGTTCACATCAAAAGTCAAAAAAGTGAAAAAATTCAAAAATTCAAAAAGTATTTAAAATGGGTTGTTCTCGATTTTAGAAGAATTATAAAATTTATTCCACGAATTTTGAACTCTGTTTGAATTTTGTACAAAAATCAGAAGTTTTAATTGGAAATTTAGTCGCTGCGTTATCTAGTCGCTGGGACGTGGGCGCTCGGCTTCGCGCAGGATTGGCGCGGTGGCGCTCATCTGACGGCGCATGCAGGTCCGGACGAAGCGCCACGTCCGACGCCTGGCGCTCGCCATAGTTTTTATTGAACCATAGTTTTGAAATTAATGGTTTTTTGTCATCCAAACAATCGAACCTTAGTTGCCCAGAGACCCACTTTACATAGTACTCTGGTCTCGCGAATCAACCTTTTGTAATCTGGACGTTGCAATGTTGCGAACACATCATTGTCGTGCTCACCTTTTATTTGGATTGTGCTGAGATTTGATTTAAATTTTCTCTCTTTAATTCATTGAGATCAACTGCCACGATATGATCGTACTCGAGTGGATGATGCGCAAGACTTGCACTGGAGCTTATCTCCTCACGCTAATTTGTTCTTGGAAAAAAAAATACCACCTCATATTGTGTCTCCCCCAAAAGATTTCAAAATCTGCAAGCTAGCTTACTTTTCTATTAGCTATCCCATCCTTCGGTCCTTGACGCTGCAATCTGCTGCGTGACAAAATCTTGATGTAGCATACGTAAGATCATCTTTTGCGGTACAACACGAATAACGATTGATACTCAATTGATGTCGCTAGGTCGATGCACGATTGGCGGTAGTATATTTTAAATATAACCACTCATTAACTAGAGATAAATCTAAATATATAGTTGCAATACAAGTTTGGTCACTACTGTATAATGGTACGTATATCCATGCCGGTTCTAAACCAGTCATTATGGTTGGTTTCTAAATCGGCATAGAACAGAAATTTATGTATGTTACTATCGGTACGTGGCTAAAATTGATATAGATATTTTTTTTAAATATTTTAACAATTTTCTAGCCTAGCACCGAGGCACTAAACAATTAGCTATTGAGATACATCTAGAAGTACTCATCATTGTTGGAGTTAGGTAATAACCAATCACCCTTGTCGGAGGAACGTACTTGAGAAGGTTAAATATCATTGTTATCAGAGTTGTCTGTGAAGCGCATACCTTGTCGGAGTTGAAGTTGGCGGCGGTCTTTTCATCATTGCACTTAGAGATGGCAACGGGGAATTCACCGTCGGGGAATGCGTTGCCATCCCCGTCCCCGCGGGGGAGAAAAATCCCTGTCCCCGTCCCCGCGAAATGCAACGGGGCAATATTTTACCCATCCCGTCCCTCGCGACGGGAATTAATCCAGGGGTCCCGTCGGCGTCGGCATTGGGGCGGGCGGGCGTCGCGCGCCGCTTGGACGACGGGGAACGGGCAGCCGGCAGAGCAGAGGGGAAGCGGCGGCGCCCAGGACGAGAGGGGAGAGCGGCGGCGGCGAGCCGGGCGAGGGCGGTGGCGGCGGCGGCGGGTGGCGGCAAGACCGGTGGCACTCAGACGCCGCGCTCACAAGACGGGTGGCGGCTGCGGCCTGCACGAGCTAGGGTCAGGGACGGTGAGCTGAGAATGTTATATATGTTGGCCATTGGGTTGGGCCTTGTTGTGGGCTGAAACACACATGATTGGGATGGATGCACGGGGGCCCACGGGGAACGGGGACGGGGGACGGTGAACCATCCCCGTCCCCGCCAGACCCGACGGGGACTACTTTTTTACCATTTGATCCCTCATGGGGAGTAAATTCCTACCATCCCCGCCCCCTAATAGGGGAATTCCCCGCGGGGAATCGGGGATCGGGTCCCCATTGCCATCCCTAATTGCACTACAGGAAACGCGCAAAATCTCGACGGTCAACTAACGGCCGTCGACACAGTGAACTTAATATCGACGGCCACAACCATGCCGTCGATACAGTGAACATAATCTCGACGGCCACACTAAAGCCGTCACGATAAGGTCCTTGGCCCCCGCGCGCTCGGTTTTTCTGGTTTTCGAGGAGGCGGGAAGACTCTATCTCGACGGCTAGCACCCAGCCGTCGTGAATAGTTTGTGGGCCGGCCCATAAGAATGAGTCAATCTAGACGGCCAGAGTTTGGCCGTCGAGAATAGATCATGCTCCACTGGTGGGCTGGCCCATTGAATTTTTTCATTTTGTAAATATTTGTCATAATTTGCAATTTAAATAAAAAGAACTTAAATAAAAAATTAATTTGATGCAGTCCCAAATTTTGGGAAAAATATATAATGTTACAAGGTGTTATTTTTTTGCATACTAATTCTTAAAATAATTTTTATTTTTAATTAATGTTAGGTATAATATATGTATATATATTTAAAAGTAAGAAATTGTATTTTAATGTTTTTAAAATGGAATATTTTGTTACATTCCAAATGCAATGATCTATGTACAATGGTTCTTCGACTCAATGGTGTATTATTTGAAAATTTTGAAATACCTATAAGCCATAATTCATAAAACTCTATAGAACGCTCACTGATACTCTGCTCGATATAACCCCTTACATAGGCAACTCCGTTTGTAAATTTAATTTGAGCATACGAATTTTCTTGATAGTACATTATCATGTCGTAAACAATATTAGCCATTAAGAAGCACCAAAGATTTTTTAAATTTTTATAAAAAAATTAACTAAGCTATGTTGACCATCGAAGGGGGGCGCTGCACTGGCCGTCGAGATAGAACCCATTCTCGACGGCACAATAAAACACCGTCGAGACAGAGCATAATTGACGACGGTAGTCAACGGAAGCCGTCGAAATAGACCTGTCTCGACGGCTACACATAACCAGCCATCGATATAGAGCCTAGCATAATTGTCACTGTCGTTGTCTCCAAAATTAGCAAATGTAGAGTTGGTCCCCTCTAATTTTGTCCGCAAGTTTCGCCATGGCCATTTGATGGCGGGATGAAGATGACACGATTTACGGGCGAGGACGACACCACTCTCTTCCTCGTTGTAGTCATTGCCATTGTTCTCCTCACCGGGGTCATCAAAATCAAAGTCTTGGATGGAGACGATAACATCAATAGGTATGAAAAGATGGTGGAGACAGAGAAGGTGACGGGGAAAGCCAAGATAACCATAGACTATGATGAGGACATCACCAGCATGGATGCGATCAGTGTGGTCGCTGCCCCTCCTTCCTCTCCGACCATTCCAACGACTATTGATGCCGCTCCATCTTTGCCGCCTACGATCGATGCAGCAAGATCTTCATCGCCGGGAGGGCTTAATCTTAAAGCCCAGCCTTTCAAGCCTTCTCCGAAGAAGCGGCGCAACAAGTCCAAAACTCACGAGGCCTCGACGAATAAAGGATAGCCCATATGGAAGCCCAAGACGCCAAAAGCTCTGGTTCGGCCATCTAGCAGCACGTCAACTTCAAACGGGCGTAACTTGGGCTCCCGACCTTCGATTTCAGCGTGCGACCACTCGTTGGAAAGCTTAAGAGATATAATTTCCAATGGATCCAGCCCCAAATCTAAATTCGTCCAAAAGCGTCGGAAAAATGCAGAACAATGTTTCGGGCCAGAAACTCAGGGTGCTGCGTCACCGTATTTTTTGGCCTATGGCCCATGTATCACTAGGGTTTGGTGGTGGCTCTCCCCTTGGGCGCCCCACTACCCCTGGCCGCAGCTATATATGTGGCCGTCAGTTATCTTATATCCTTAGGTTTTGTTGTGTTTGCCTGATCCGTGTGTGTCCCTCCTCATGTTCACGCGTGTCGACTAAACCACCCGTGACGAGAAACAGAACCTCACCCATGTTTGAGTTATTGGATTAAAATTGCTATTATCTTGTTCTTACTTGTTCTCGGTTGCAGCAGGTTCAAGGATCGATCGGATTTCAACTTGGTTGATCGGTTCAGCAAGGTGACGTTGCGATTGCTTGGTTGCTGATTTTGTTTTAGTAGCCGATCCGTCTACTTCGTTGTTCATCAAACCGACGTATCGTTCCTCACCAGAAAATCGGGCCGACCTAGTGCACATCAGACCAGAGGATAGAGGGACTATCACAGCGACCAGGGTGAAGGTAGCGAGGGCGGTGAATGGGACAATCAGCGCGGGGACGGGAAATCCTTCTTCTGTATGCTTTCTGCATATGCTGTTATACTTCATATGCATTAATTCATATGGGCGACCAACCTCGCCAGCATGCAGCGAGGGAAGAGTGGAAGACCAATTTACGACAATAGTCAGATATTTAAAACCATTTTTGTATTCTAGCACTTGATTTCATAGGAGAAAAACAGGTACAACGTCCAAATATTAATCATAAAATGTTGACTTAATTAAATTAGGCGATCTATCATCAACATGTGAGAGATATAAAGGTTGGAGGAACAATTTTAGACTTCGTGTTGGCTCAACCTTATTTTAGATAACATGTTTTTAAGACTTTTTTGAACGCTTTATTTGTGTGGGCCATATAGGCATATACATATCTCTGGAGTAGATTCGGGAACTTTCTCATCAACGAAAAAACCATCTACCTGAGAGATATAAGACATAATACACCTTTATTTCGATCGAAGCAGGAGTCACAAAATGTTTGTTTAGATCGACAATAATCAGAGAATTGTTAAGCTAGCTTGACATGCTGGAGATCGATCAGTATATCCTCCCATTGCACCCCACTCGGCCGCTTCATCGATGGTTAGCTTCACCGGCCGCTTGAAATATCAACAGCTACAGCGGAAGAGAGATATATATAATAATTAAGAGCATGCTTATATGATATAATAATTTAAGTCGAAAAGATGGATCGAACCGCGCGACCGGCCGAATGCTTCCATAGTTCCATATGAGGGATGAATTGATCACTCGGATAGAGCAGATCAGAGAACGAGGATCTAGCTTTCTATGTACTCCTATATATTAGTAGCTAGGTTGGTTGCTAGGTTTCAGCTTCGACAAAGAGTCTAGAGAATTAACCTTGTGTGTGTCAGCTGGCTTCTGGAGTTCTGGGTCGTCACTGAGCAGGGAAGAAGGCAAGGGCGAAGAGGAGAAGCAGCATGAGCACCGGGATCCAGACGAAGAGCGCCGGGGGAGACGGCGGCAGCGGCGGCAGGACAAGAGGGTACCAGAGCAGGACGGCGACCAGTGCAAGCATCAGCAGCACCGCCGCACTGTCCATCTCCGCCCCTCACTCTCCGAGCTCTTGCTATGCCAACACTCCCCCCCAACTCTCCCTCCCTCTCCCTCTCTCTGGAAGCAAATGAAGCTATATATATATTTTTCACACGGACGAGGAGCCTGACTACTTGGCTTGCTAGATATATCGGTCTCGATCTAATGCAGAAGCCAAGATTTGCTAACGTCACTGTACACACACTATACATCTAGCTAGATAGCTCGGCCACCATGTCATATATATATATATATTTGGGAGAGAGATCCATATTAATTCCATACTACTACTGACTAGCTAGCTGTAGTTTTGTTTTTAAAAATACTAATGACTAGCTGATTATATAATATGCCGTACAACACAATAGCTTTAGTCTCCGTGATTATATATGGATTTGTCCATCTGTACCTGCATGCTGGCGATCAGAGAGAGCTTTTTAGGCGATATATATATGCATGGTTAGCATCTTTGCAGGAGGTGATCACATACATATAAATAATTAACTGCTGTATATATACTGCTGTAGTGATTTCTCCTCTAAATTTTTCTACAAGCATGTGTAAGGTACTGTATCATGAGTTAGGCTCATATATTGCTCCTTTATTAATTAAGTCCCGGGGGCCATGGGATATATACATGCATGATTGCATGAAGGCTAAATATATATGCATTTATGCAAAGCTCTCAGAAACCATGCATCCAGCAAGCATGCTTACATCATATATGCATGTTACTTATTTATAGATAAGCAATGCCTCATATATGCTAGCTAGCTAGTTGTAACTATATACGGAATATATGTTATAATAAATATATGCCAGCATGCAGATGTAGTAGCGCCTACTTGTTAAAATCGGGTAAAGCGCCTGTGTTGTGGAGCTTAATTTAATTATAGCCTTGCTTGGTCTGGATTTATATCCAGATTCATGTCACCTCAGGTGATAGTCGCTAGTGCCAGCCGAATGCACTAATTAAGTAGGATTAACTAACTGGCCCCAATACGTACGTGCAACTGGGTTGATTTTAAAGGCACCCATGCAGCTCAAAGCAACAGAAATACTGGTAAGCTTGTGCCCTGAGGTGTACGTCGATAAGTATATTTTACCTGGGTGCAATGTACCTAGTTGATGCTTTACTCTAGGGTTAGCCTCTCTGTGTCCCTTGCGTGGCCATTTCTTGTTGTAGCCCTGTTCTCTATAACTTATTTGACTTGTATTTGTTTATCTTTTTAAAAATATAAATAATTTGGTTTTTCAATTCATCTTTTTCTATCTTGAAGATGTGCCTAAAAGTTCTCTAAAACAAGTCAAACAAAGAGAGACCCGATTGATTCTAGAGGCCACCTTGGTAAACTTTTAAAATTAAGAGATAAGTCAAATAAGTAAATAAGTAAAATTAATAAAATAGGTTAAGAATAACAATGCCTAAATTTTGGGTTCTCACTCAGAATAAATGTACACATATTTATGTTGGGTTCTCCTTAATTATCTAGATTGGGGCAAGGCCAAACCCCTCCATGGACCATGTCCCCGACCCGACCTGTGCCACCAGTCAAGTTCTGCCGGCCTGCCTAATGCATGGTGCCTTGCCTGCTCTCCCTTCTTTGCAACCTTGCCAATGCTGAGAGAGAAGAGCCCAAACCTATGAGGAGAGTGGTGTTTTTTTTTGGGGGGAGGAGGGGGGTAATGTGTGAGACTTCTTTTATTATATAAAGAAAGCTATATTGAAAACAAGATAGTTACATCAAGGTGATACAACCATCCTAATATCACTCCCAACCTAGCAAGAGAAAAGGCAGACAACTTAATGACTATCAATCCGAAGATTAGATCGCCACCCATGTGCCTAGGTAAAACACTCCTTGACCACCCGTTCCATATGCAAGCACACCGCCATAATAAAAATCCTCGAAGCCAGCCGTTGAAGAGTAGTCCAAGTATGTAGCCAATGGATAATTGAGATATTTTCTTATTAAAATCATATCGTTCCTGCATAACCAGAGCGACCAACAAGTTGCAGCCGTCCCTAGCAAGGCCAATGATTTCAAATCCTTGTTTATACCCAATTAGCCAAACAACAAACAAATGGGATACACTACAAGGTTGACAGAGTCCTGAAGCTGCGTAAATTATGGACCAAATTCGTCGCGCCAAACTGCATTCAAAGAACAGATACTTAATTGTCTCCTCTTTATAACAAAAGCAAAAGTTCTTGTTAACGTTACAGTTTCGTCTCGCTAGATTGGGCACATGCTTTTTTTTTTTATAAAAACCAACCTTACTAAGTCGACTGGGCACGTGGCTAGGTCCAAATTTTGCTCTTTATAGTTCTCTTTGGAGCTAGCAAGTTAGATTGAATATGTACTAAAATTTTGAAAAATTGTATATAACATGAAAGGTTTCCGAAAATTCTACAAAAAATTATGTATATAAAAAGTTCCAAGATCAGCTTGGGTCAAATTAATTTGCGAGGTAAAAAACTTTTAGTAAATCTTTATAAAAACAGGGCATTTTCACGAATTGTTATCTTAAAACTACAAGTCAAACCGGTGTGCATGCGAGGCATTAAGGAGTTCAATTATTTGGTTAAAACCTTTTTTCAAACAAAACTTTTCATGCTAAAACTTTCAAACATGTTAATACTAATTGAAATAGTCATTTAATTTGTCAATCTTGCACAGATTGCATGGCCGAAAATTCGGTAAAGTCAATCCAAAATAGATCCCTGGTAAAAGGAGAAAGTCTATGACAAAAAAAAAAAAGGCAGCGAGCCAGTGCCCCGAGCCCCGACACATCGCGTAACCGGCTCGATCGGTCTCGCGCAATCACTCGTAGGTGGGCGTCCACGCAGCCCAACTTGACCACTTGCACCGCCTCAACACGTAGATGCAGTTAGATTGCTTGCTATGATCTGGATGAAAACTTATATTGCCTGTTCAATCCATGGTATGGTTTGGACAGAGAGAAATTGCTATGTTTGCCCAACAATGCTTCCGGCCTTCGGTTTTAGAGAACTTGGATATTTAGAGCGGGCTTCAACCTTGGGCGGGCTTCGATCTGCACGGTGTTTTCGGTGTGCCATGTTCATCTTACCTCTTTTTGGAACTCCTGCTCCGCTTCGGCCCTTCTTTCCCCCAATCTCTTCAATCAGGCTAGAAGTCATAGCAGCACCGTGGCCCTGCTCCTCCCTGGTCACCGATGGTTGCAACTCTGTGGCCCCATCTCCTCAAACATCCTCTTTAAATAGTCTGTCCTTCTCTGAAGCAAGGTCTGTCTAGTTGCGCTCTCCGACTCCCCGGACGACATCACCTGGTGCCTTTCCACTTTCGGCCTCTACTCCGCCAAATCAGCGTACTCCCTCCAATTCCGGGGCAGTGCGTCCCACCCTCTCGCCAGCGCCATTTGGTCCGCCCCGATGCCGAACAAATGCAAATTCTTCGCTTGGACCTTGAGCCTTTGTCGCATCAGCACCACCGACCTCCTCGCTAAGAAAGGTTGGCCCCACCAACTAGCCTGCTGCCTCTGCGATGGGCCCCGAAAACGATTGACCACCTATTCGGATCTTACAGTTTCTCCTCTCTCATTTGGCAGGCCCTCTTGCAATTCAGAACTTGCAGTTCCCTAAACGACCTCATCATCCTATCATCTTGGGAGATCTGGAAAGAGCGAAACCGGAGGATTTTCCAGCACCAGTCCCTTCCTGCCACCCAAGTAGTTGGTCGTATTAGAGATGAGATCGCTGCATGGAATGCGGCCTACCCCTCCTGTAATCTCCTCTAGTTGCTTGTTCCCCTCCCCTTCTTGTATCCCCTCCCCTCCTTTTTCTCCTTCCTGTAAGTTGTACAGCTGCTTTTCGTCTTTAATGGAATGACAGATCCCCTGCCCTTTTGCTCAAATTTTTTTGATATTTGCAACTTGTTCTAGGTTAAATTTTAAAACTCTATCTATAAGAATACTGTAAAATGTTTGGATCAGGTATATGAAAATCAAAAATTCATATTATTCTTGAAAAACACTTGCATGGCATGTTTTTTTTATGAATTTTATAAGTATGTTGTAATGGTAAATAAAAGTTAAAGATGCATTTCGAAGACGTCATGTTTTAAAAAACCAAAGGGAGTATCAAAAACAGCACGATGTCGCTAGGTTGATGCATATGGGGCGGGATATCGCCACTGAGAGCGCTAGTCAGGGTTACGATTTCTAAAAGCCGCCAATACGTCACTGCTCCTCCCTCGCTTGCCTCTTGCCTCCTTGTCAACCGACATTAGAAACAACATCTTCATCATCCATTTGCGGTTGCCATCCATATTCACCGTCGTCGTTCTATCATCCCTACCATCGACTCATCACCCCAGGGCATGGCTTGTCATCCTCGCTGCTATTCAGTTATCCCAAGCTCTAGATAGTCGTACCCACTAATCCATAGCTGCCAAATTTGATGGAAAGATCCTCTAGATGAAAAGTGTGCCCTCCTAAAATTTAGACAGTGTCCTTGTGCCCAGTGGCCTAGCAGCACCAGTCTATGCTCCTCTTTGTCTGGAGATCAAGATGCTAAAAGTTTGGAGCCTAGATTTTGATAGAGATCGCTAGCAGTATTGCTTCCTCCCCATTCTTGTCTTCACCAATTTAGGTGCAGCCTCCCCCATAGTCTCCATGACCGCCACTGGTGCCAACAGTTGGGGACTTGACCTAGGGTTTGGAGGGAGCTCGTCGTAGTCGTGTGGCCACCCTCCTCATACTTTATTGATGACATCAATGGTAGGGATGAGTCAGAGGTTGTCGGAGCTCGAGGAGTTGAAGCTTAGGTGAAAGAGTTAAGAGGGGTGGTACGGGACGGTGCCGGCATGCGTTCTAGCTGATGCGCAAGGATAACTTTGTCAATATATACTTGGTTTGAGGAGGCAAATGTGGTGTTGAATTCGGAGGAGGTGGCTACCCAAGGTAGTTGCAATGAGGAGGAGATATGCATTAGTCCTCCACCTGCAGTGTTCTCCTTTGCTCGACAGTCAAACTACCTTCTTCTTTCTAGCTATGCTCACCTCCATTCATGTTGCTTTATCTGCCAACCACAACCCCTCACTTCCTAGCTTTTGATCTCAGTTCTCCTCATCTCGGTCTTCCTATCTTGGAACAGTACTATCCCGTCATATAAGTTGTAGAGCGAAATCAAATTCCTCAATCTTGACATATGTTTCATCACACCCTGAAATATCCGATCAACTTCGCCTTGCATCTTAATCTTTAATGATTTCTACTCTAATGGCACAATATACCATGTCACCGCTCAACTAGACAAACAAAATCTCAGTTACGTATGAAGAGAACCACTTTTTTGTGTAATATGAAAAGACTAATTGAATGAAACATCAACGCTCCAATTAATTGACTATATATTTGATACTTAAGTCATCTTTAGCCATTGTCATATTAGCGCTTTGCAACACACGGTAGAGCTGTATATATATACCCAACTTTGTTGGAATGTAGGCCCACTGCACCAAAGCCACCAAAGCTGCAAATTGCGAGGCATGTTGGTCCTATATTACGGCTTAATTACCATACCTAGCTAAAAATGTCAACGACTCACCAAATTAAGCATAGAACTATCCAGAACAACCGTCCTAATAGACGAAATTTATTATTGCAAGATGCATGGGGGTAACAAAACGCAGCTGCAAATTGATCGAGTGGGCCGGTCGCCATCCATTGGTGATTGGTGAAGGACCAACGGGGGAAGAAAAGTTGGCGCGTATATATATACATATATATAGAAGCTGCTGGTAAGCGCGCTGGTTCGTAATTTTGTCTGATCCTAGCCAGATTCATTGGATGGACACATCTGGATGTGGTACCTGCAGGCCCTGCAGCTGCACCCTACCCTTTAAAGGCACACACTGTGTGTGTGTGTGTGAAATGCACCAGTGGCCGACCTTGGGTTTGGTAAGCTTTTGGACAGTATCCTGTATCCATCACTGATCTATATAGGTCAGAGAGGTGCAGGCAGGCAAGAAACAACGTACGAGCAGAGCGTGAGGTTGGCTAGCTAGCTCCCTGTGACCTGTCGGCTTTGCATCGAGGACTGATCAACTTGCCACGGCAATGGCGTCCTTCTTTCGGGGTTCGTGATCTCATCGGTGTGCACTGAACCGACGATGGCCGATCGATCAGAAACGCCTACTTGCAAACTCATATGCATGTGCATGCACCATTCAGGGACCTGCCTACTGCAGTGTTGGTACCATGCAAGTGGATCGATCGAGTGCTAGTGAGCATGATTCAATATGCATGAGGATGAAACTTTGAGTCCAAAGAATGTAAAACAGGTGAATAAAAAACCTTACAGATGAGGCGGAGTGTAAAGTAAAGGAGCACAAGATTTGGCAACGGAGAAATGGACACTAGCGATTTACAGTTTGTTTGGATCAAAAGGAAAATTTTGATGGAGGATAGATGACGATGTCAAAGGGCTGGAGACGAAAGAGAAAAAAGATGCTTTGCGGTAGATGTTTATTTCCCATTGAAACCAGCTAACAATTTTTGTTTCCTTTAATTATTCTCACACACATTCAAAGGAAAGCCATCTTTAAAACTTTAATTATCCTGAGCACCCTCTTTAAAACTTGTCAAATTCAAACAAGGCTCAATTGATTTATGTTCTCTAGTAGGCATGACGGCATTATGTTGGGTTTATGCACCCCAAAGGCAACCATGGACAACATAGGACACATTTTTTATGGACCATGTGCGATGCGGGCTTTGCAGGTTGTGGGACATCTATATTGAGATCCAACAAGAGACTACGTAATAGATGGAGCCTATAAGGTTGACAAATCAAACTAGCCTCTACCGGCCGAATTACTAATCAATATCTTTCCAAACCATGTGTGGCGGTGTACACTAGCATAAGAGCATCCCCATCACACCTCCTAAAATTGCCTCTATTTCAAAAAATTTCAAATGCAATAGGAGGGAACTTGGTCCATGTGAGGGTGAGTTTGCACTGTAGCGAGCATCGTAGCACCATCGTAGCGATAGAGGAAATTTGAAGGCCTCACGGATGCTCTAAGGATTCCTCTTCTCATCTGTGGATTGTATAGATGCACTGCTACATTGCAGTGCTAATCGTGATGAGCCACGAGGAGAGAACATATATACTATTGGTTGGCGTTGGACGATCAACTCCATAATTCTATACTAGTGTGCACGTGTCGTTAAACTGTCTTCATTGACTCTAGCTTCTTTTGTTGTACGTTATGCTTAGGTTCACTTAGGTTTGGAGAAGGATCAATGAAGGTTAGGCACGAGAGGTGGAACATAGAAAGGTGGGCCTTAATGGACTAATATTTTCCTACCCCTTTACGTTGTACCAAGAGTTAGAAGTAATTCTCTGTGTGATTCGATCGACCAGATATATACGGTTCAAATGTGATCATAATCTTAGCCCCTATATGGTAAGAGTCTCCTGCATTATTGGATCAAACAAAATGAATGCCCCACAATTGTTACCAAAAAAATTAAAGCCCTACAATAGTTTTGGTGTATGTTAAAGAGGATCTTATTTTTTAATAAACACTGGAGTGCACAAATAATCTTCCACTGAAAACGCAATATAGTCAACGTTGGTATTGTCAATACAGTCAATCATGCATGTGGTAGAAATTAATATGCATGAGACACAAAAGATCTAGTAAGTGCATGCATGCACTTGGGTGGAGCATGTAGGATTAAACCTAGACTTTTTGACTTGCTGGAATACGTACTACTATTGTACTAATGAAGGGCAAAACGGGGAAAGAGAATATTCCACGGAAAATTGTATGTGCATGAATATTGATCATCGATAATTCGATATGTACCATCTGATGGTCATGTTATGCAGAGTTCTTCATTAATTGATCATCGATATGTAGCATCTGATGGTCTTGTTGCGCTTGTGTTCTTCCAAGATGCATGCATGCGGTGGTATGTACTCCCTCCGTTTCAAAATATAAGGCGTGCATGTATTTAGAAAAGTCAATGTTTATAACTTTTAACTAAAAATTAAGATAAATATATATATGTTTAGTGTTGCGCATGTCATATAGTTGGATTCATATTTGAAAATACTTTTATATGATGTTAATTTTATAGTTATTGATAATATATTGTGAGAGCAAATAATGGTTAAAGTTCTGCATTAAAGACCGCGTCAAAAAATTATATGCCTTATATTTTGAAACGGAGGGAGTAGTATCGAAGATGGAAGAACATACAATTTGTGCATGTCATCATCTCCGAGCTAGCTAGTTCATCATCCTTTTGCGGAATTAATTGCCGCCTAATTAAGCAGCTAAACTAGTGCCCATCTTATATTAATCCATGGCTCGATCCTTGCATCCATGCATGCATGAACACTGCTATTCTTCTCACACATTTTTGGTGGAATCGATCTATCGGGTTATATGCACAGGCTTAACTAATTAATTTGCGCGAGAGCTAGCTTACATCTCCATGGAACGAGGTAGCTAGATGATCAATCATCACTTCAGCTAGCAGCTCGTCACTGCTTGCCGGCCATGGCCGTAGCCGTAGACGACAGCCGATGGCCGGATGGGTCAGTAGTTCATGATAGAATTAAGCAAGCACGAAAAGATATTACAAAATTGATTCGATGCATGAGTGACTGGATCGACTAAAACGCATGCACATCTAGTACGTACATGCACACAGCTGAGGTAGCTAGCTAACACATGCATCGATCGATGATCACTGCCTGAAGTGATCGGCCGAGCTCTCGTAGCCGTCGTGGTTGGGGAGGAAGGCGAGGGCAAGCAGCGCAAGCAGCAGCACCACGGGGACAAGCAGCAGCAGCGACGGCGGCGGCGGCAGAGGAGGCAGCAGCAGCGGGAGCAGCAGCAGCATCACCGCCGCCGTCGCGAGGAGCAGCATCGCCGTGCCTCTTTCCATTAACCTCTCTTGCTGAAGCTAGCCTTTGTCTATGAGTAGCTAGTGAACCAAGAATCCAAGATTACCAGATCAGTGTGGCTAGCTGATCGATCTCCCTAAGTTTGTGACATGCGTCCGGACAAGATGGAGAGGCTGCCAAGCTTCCTATAAATGGCGGCGTTGGCGGGCGGCGGCGTGACATCCGCGACCCGTTCCGGTGTCTAGCGTAGCGGCCAGCACCGTCTGTGAGCTTGCGATCGACTGGATGAGTGGCTGTGGCTGGAATGCTTGGGCCGATCTTCAAGAAGCGGCTTTCAGAAGCCGAAAACATTTGGTTAATTTGACTAGTTTTTAAGGAATGGTTTCAAAATGTTAGAATGCTTTGATTTGGGAAGGTGTCTTTCTTTTATAACAAGAAATATATATCATTCCATTACATTAAGGACTTCCATTTTAATTATAAAGAAACCCTGAATCAAAAGAAATTGCATCGACATCTATCTATCTATTATATATATAAAGGAGGAGAAAAAGAAGCCACCACGTTCGTCCACATCATCCAAATTATTTCAGCCGTTCGATCAACGGTGGGACCAAATTATAACGGCCAAGATCAATCAAAGAAATTCTCACATAAATCAAGAAAAAAAAAAGATCTATGCCGTTGATTTTGTAGGGCCGGATTATAACGGCTTAGATAAAAAGAAGAACATTAGAAATTTGGATTAAATACTAAAGATGACATAATATGGTTATTTTATCCGTTCAATCAACTGTAGGACCAAATTATAACAGGATAGATTAATCAAAGAAAAAATAAAAGATTTATGTGGCTTAGATTAAAACAAAATATTAGAAATTCATATTAAATACTAAAGTTGATATAATATATTAGAGATAAACTCAAAATCCGATCTGATATATTAATTAGAGATAGATTATGAGTTAAAGATAAACACTATATACCAAAACAAATCTAGCCACGCAAACGCACGGGCCACCTCGCTCGTTCTTAATACTTTATTAGGGCTAGCTAGCATACAATTTCTAGAAATAACTCTTCCTTATTCACAACTCACAAGTTGACACAGATAAGCAAGTCCACAGCAAGAAATGTAAAGCACAAACCTCCTTCCCAACTGGAAAGGAAGAGACGAGATATACAAAGCCTCTGTCTTTGGTACAAAGCTGTTGCAGCCATCATAACAACCGCAGGAGGTCTCACTACATCATCTCAAGATCCTACGTGACTCCTCCCTTCCACCTATGGCCTCGTACATTTCAGCTTAAAGTAGCATCGCGTTTTACCATAGCAAAATTTGATATTCTTTAAAAAAGTTTAAATATTGTAAAAGATTAATTAAAAATAGTTTTAGAATCTTTAAGAGGACTATTAAAAAATATCTAGATCAAGATCCATTGAATATGACATGGTCTAAATCTAAAACCGGATCCGATAGAAAATATCTATTGGGCTAGTAACGAGTGGGCTATTATGGATTGAAAATTATGGTAATTCAAATCTGTATCCATATTCTGATACACAAAATATCTAGATCTAGATCTCCCTTAAATATGATATATGGCCCATATCAGAAACCGAATCCGATAGAAAATATCTAGGTTCATCCCGGGCCTCCCGGCCCGTTGCTTGGCTTTTCTGGTCAGGGTAAATGAACACCTATGTGTAGATCGATGACACGCATGATCCATGGCACGAATCACAGTGCCCAACCGTACACATATTGCCCGCGGAATTATAATTGTCTCATCCGGTCTCACTGCCCTTGCGTATAGATACCGTACAGTGTGCCTGCAGGAATGTTCAGTGCACCTAGCTGATCGAGAAAACTCTCATGCACCTTGGTACAATGTTTCTCCAAAAGTATATTAAAAAAAATGCCAGCACTATGAGGTGGTAGGCAAAGAGAGGAAAGGAATTGAAGATAAGTACATTAAACAAAGTGGTCAAAGAACGCTTATCCAGTTAACTAACGACACATGCAATCGCGAGAGAGGGGATTGAAATTGCATCTCTTGATCGATCTTTGCGTACCAAAAAAATTTCCTTAGTGACGTGCCAAGTATGACGACGCTACCATAGGAATATATGGATGTGGAAGTAAGCTAGCCAGATTCACTTCACCTGATCGACCAGGTGTTCATGACTGGCCATGGAATGACAGGCAAGTGGCTTGGCTTTTGAAAGGACATTAATTCCCGGGAACTTACGCAGCCGCTTGCCCTATTTTATGGAGTGAGCTGCATGCCTGCATCCAGATGTGCTCGCTCACTCTCTAGACTCTGGTTAGCTAGCGCATGCATGCATGAATGCTGTATCATCTTTTGGATCTTGTCATTTCATCAGATGCAATGAACCACCGTATATCAGCTTCGCTACTTATAGCGCTTCGCGCAGCTTTGGCCCTGGGCTCGCCACGTCTGCTTTTCCGGCTCCTCCTCGGGCCACGTTGCCCCTAGACTCAGCGCCGTCGGATTGCGCATAGCTGGCAGCCTCCCAATCGTCCGATCTAGGCCTTCCCGGGCGGGATGAGTTTGCAGAAAAGCCCCCGTGGATCCCGATTTTAGTTTTACGTCCCTATGAATTCGCATAGGGGTCCCTGTCAAGTGCTTCCGCGGCTTGGCAAAATTACGTTAGGCCCCCAGATGTTTTTGGCTTTTCGCAGCGCTGTCCTTTTGGCCTTCGTAAGTGCATCTGTAGTTTGAGGTAAATTACCCGCAACTGCCATCAAATCTAAGCCAGCGCACATTGGCCATTGCCCCCATCCCCATCCCCATCCCCGTGCCCTAGCCCTCCCTCCCAGCGTTGCCTCCCCTAACTCCCAGCGCCGCCCCCTCCTCCAGTTCTTCCCAACCTCACCTCCACAGCGCCGTTGCGACCGCCGTCGCCGGCCGGGACACCGCCGCCGGCAGGGCCGCCGCAGATCCTCCCGCTTCCGGCCGCTGCCGCTCCTCCCGCTTTCGGCCGTTGTCACCCCTCTCTCACCGTCGTCGCCCCACGCCCCTGTCCTCGATCCGCGGCAGGGCGCCGCCGGCGTGCCGCCTCTCTCCTATTCTCCGCCGCGCCGTCGAGCGGGTCGGCCCCAGGCCACGCCGTTGCCTCCGTCCTCTCCGTCGCCCCGGCCGGGTCGTGCTCCAGATCTAGCGCGGCAAACGGCGTCGAACTACCACGGCCACGGCGGCGCTCGCGGCGTCACGACGTCCTCGCCATATTCCCCATCTCCAGGCGGCGGCTCTTCGTCTCCATCGACAACGATGACCCCCTGGTCTACGGCGCATTGGGCTATATCTTATGCTTCTAGCTTAGAATAAGCACCATCGTAATATCATTGGATTAACCCTTGCTTTGACTCTCACATACTTAAGTTCAGAATAGTTCTTGGTATAAATTATATTTGCTTCTGGTTCATTGCAGGGAGAATGGCTTCTGGAGGAAAATGTTATATAGGTTCATTGCAAGGAGAATGGCTTCTGGAGGAAAATGTTATATCAACGCCAATTTGTTGTTCTTGAATGTATCATAGATTTCGCACAAGCTGTAGTTCAAATCTTGAAATCCTTTTGCTTATAGATTTGACATAGTTCACATGTTTGTGTCATCATCAGGACATCAATTCCTAATTTGCATTTTTGTTTGAACTGATCGTAGTACGAGGACCATCTGTTGGATTGAATGTTATCACTGAGTCGGTGCGATTTGTTTCATGTGCATCTTATTCTTGCATCTGGGACATGAAGGCTTGGAATTTTGTCTAATTAGTGTGTAGAAATTGCCTCAGACTTTCTAATTCTTAGTGTTAACTGTCTTTTGAATAATTGTTATAGAAACCAACCAAGTATGATTCAGATGCAATGAACTCTTAGTTTCAATTTACTTCCCTCTATGTGTATTTTATTAAATTGTTTTGTTTGCTTCATTTAACATAATCTAATGTAGTATATGATGATTTTTTAAATTTACACAAAATCCTTTGGTTAGCACCTTTGCCATTGAACAAGACAAATGGTTGGTCAGCACCAGGTATTCTAATTCATGAGTCTGCATGTGCTTGAAATGTGGATGTAGGTAGTTAATCTATTCTGAGTTCTAATTGCTACAGATGAACTAACATTTCATGCTTAAATTGTGCAATAAAACAGGAGTTTTAATTGTCTTGGATGCACACCCTGATGGAATTATCTATCATGGATATCATACGCGATTATAGCCCCATACCGTACAAAGATCACTGCCTATTCACACCAGTCCTTGCTCTTTTTGTTGCACAGTTGCCCACGCTGCCTTCCTTTGTTCTTCCTATTTTCTATATAGCCTTTATCCATAATAATACAGTATTGCTGATTTCATTCTTGCTCTTCAAATCACAGGTTGGTCAGCTAACTGCATACCATTACTACAGAACGGTATGAACATAGCATGCATTTCTTTGTAACTCATTGTATCACCTAATAGAAATGGATGCCGAATCCATGCCTACAAATACAACTACAAAAAGGAGGTTGTTCCAGTCCACCGAGGAAGAGTAGCTATCCAAATTAGTAGCAACTCCAACTACGGAGGTTAAATAATAAGGCCCCTGACTGCTTTAGTTATTTTGCCTCCATCTATCCCTGTATCACCCTAAATAAAATGTAATATTATACCTAATGAGGACAACATACCTACATATGTTAAGCACTATTAAGTTGTATTGTATATTATCCTGTATGCATCATATATATTGCCTAAACTAGCATATGGGCGGGTAAGCTAACACGCGGATGCGCGTTACTACCGCTAGTATATTAGATCCAGCTCCCACAAATTAAACCTCGAGCAAGTGGTGGTCTTAAGTTAATTAGCACTAGCTAGCTAGCTCCATGATTTTACAGCTGGAAGAATCGTGCATCAACATATAGAAACTGATCGATCGAAGACGAAATGCAAGCCTGCAAGTAGCTAGGATGAAGAATCTTAAGGAGCGTCTGCCGACCTGGCTGTTTTTTAAGCATCTCCAATGATAGTGAAGGAGAGAAAGAGGAATGAAAGATCAAGGGATGGAGACTAGTTCTTAACCAATAGACATCCGATAACAGATTACGATAAGGCATATGCATACTACTATATTACATAGGCTCGAATTAATTTTAGAGACAATATTATAGCTAGCACCTTTAGAGAGCTTATCTATTTGCTATATCTAGATGGTATGTCAATTTTTTATAGCTAGCAACATTGAAGATGCTTTTGTCATCATGATACGATGACATTGATGACATCGAAAGACAACGGAGGCGTATACGTAATACTCCGTAATAAGAGTGCAACAAAACTTGCTTAGCATGAGTACGAAAGGTAACTCCATGATCTGATCGTTCTTGAAGGCGTTATCCTCATTTATTTATTGATACATTTGGTTGTGAAAAATTATAAGATCTTTCACTTAAATACTAGTACAATGCCCGTGCTCTGCCATGGACTATAAAGGGATCAAAGGAAAGCATAGTTCGTAGAAAAATATATAAGCATGATGGGTGATTTATAGAAAAGACATTATACATGAACTCATTTTAGATCGAGTACGTGTATGGTACGTGAGGTAATGTAGCTTGGATCGTTTAAATCGGATCAAAAAATCGAGAATACTTTATCCATCAGCCCGTGCTTTGCTACAAACCTTTAAAGAAAAGGAATACATAAATGATAAACAAAACAAAAGGTGCTCACCCAACACACTCCCAACACTACGGTCCATAGCGCCCATCTATCATTTGTTTGTATCTTTCTGGTCTATCCTTCGCACCTTTTTATTTCCCACCTGACTTTTTTCCATCAATGATAAAGCCAAGGCGGGAGAGGGCGAGCGAAGGGGCGAGCCGTTGTAGGAGGTTGAGAGGAGGGGCGCTAGGCGGCGGTGGCGCAAGTGTGAAACAGAACGATCAAATAGAAAATCCGAGACACTAAAGGACAGAGAGGTGATGGGAAAGATTTAAAGGGGTTTTCGAGAACAATTCAACACAAATGGATGGGCCGACTGGCGTGTAAGGGCAAATTTGCATAGATCAGATGCATAGACCGTATGTCCAGCGTACATGGATCACACCGATGCACCTCCCCACGCACCAACGGTCTAGGCCTTGTTTGTTTCAGATTAATGTAGAGTTGAGTTTAACTGTAGCAAATTTTTGACCCCCCCTCAAAATACGTTTTAACGAGTTCAAAAAATTATGAAAGACGGTCATTGAAGATGCTTTTGTCATCATGATACGATGACATTGATGACATCGAAAGACAACGGAGCGCGTATACGTAATACTCCGTAATAAGAGTGCAACAAAGCTTGCTTAGCATGAGTACGAAAGGTAACTCCATGATCCGATCGTTCTTGAAGGCGTTATCCTCATTTATTTATTGATACATTTGGTTGTGAAAAATTATAAGATCTTTCACTTAAATATGCACTACACCATGACACAATATCAACATCTAGCCGTCAGTTGGTAATAACCCCATATATCATCTAACTGTGCGTCGGTAAAGAGTATTGCCGACAGAAGAAGTAAGTCGGCTAAACCCCCATCGGCAAAAGCCTTTACCGACGGATTTTGTTTTACCGACAGACTAATAGACCGCAACTACAGATTTTTGCCGACGAACAAGTTTTGCCGACGGACTTTCCATTGCCGACGGACATGTCTTAGCCGACGGACTGTAAGTTGCTATTATGTTTATTCCCGACAGAAAGTTCGACGGGATAGTCTATCTAGAACTAAAAAAAATAAAATAATCAATTCTGGATCTGGACCATTACAAATGCAATCACAATACATTCAACAATTCGTATTCCATACATTTGGTGCTACAGGGCATACATTCGTAAAATAACCAAGCATACTAAAATCACACACCATTCCATCCGATCATGTAATTTCATTCACAGAGAAACCAAGGGCCTTCTAATTGCTTCCTGTAGCATCACTGAAAGATCATGTTTTAGAATTGATGGATCGAGATGCTGTAAAAGGACCCTACCAAAAGAGAAGATGTGATATCAATCAGTAGATTATGTAAAAGAAATTGCACAGACATTTTGCTAAAATCCAACCAAACATAGAATTCATCACCTTGTGTAAACATAAATAAGAGGACAGACTGGTATTGTGCTAAAAGTGTAAAACCAGTAGAAAAGTTTGAACTTTTAAGGGATAGAGGGAAAAACAATGGAAATTTTAATAGAGTAAAACCAAAAGATTAATGTACAATTCCAGGATTCACATTGCATTTTACCATTATTTCCTCACTCTGCCATCCCTATAACATGTTCACAGCCACGAAACTATGCGTGTTTAAACTTGAAGGCAGCACATTTACTACCAATTGATCATGAATGTTAGGGATCCTATTCGTCCATATATAGTTGTCCCAAGTAGCATTTGTCATTAGACCAAGTGCTGACAATGGTATTTCTTCGGCTCAGCATTATAATTCCTTCATCTCTCCATTGTTCTGCAATTAGAATGTGTAGAGAAGTGAAGCATATGAAAAGAGAAAGTGACAATCTAGAAATCTTTGGGCAAAATCGGTCTATGGCGAAATAAAATACTCGCATATCTTACTAGTTACAACACTATCACAAAATGGCTAAAGTGAAAGGGTGAGCCAAGATGGATTATGGACGGTTGAGTACAACCCACTTATCTGATTGTCCATATCAAGAAGCATGCATATTTCTTATTGCTTAATGAATTTGTTTCATGATTGACCCATGCTAGTGATCATTATAGTGGAACATGGTATGTTATTAGATAACAAAGGTGTGTGGATAAAAAAAATCTGACTTTCAAGAGTCTTAACTGTTCTTCCCTGAAACCATTTACCATTGACATATGCATCATAAATTGATCTAGGAGGAAGAATAACATAAAAATAGAATCAGATCAAAAGGGGATCGGGGCTTCTTCCTCATGACCACACGCGCGTGAGAGAGGATGGGGGCTCGGCCATGGGGAAGGGTGGCCGGGTGTGGCAAGGTTCCGCGAGGTGGGCGGTGCTCGATCTAGGCGGCGCATCTGACTGGTCGGCAAGGGCGGTGGCGGCGGCAGCGTGGCGGCAATGGCGATTCTTGAGAGGACGGCAATGGCGGCGCAAGGGCAGGCGAGGGCAAGGCGGCGGCTGCGCTCCTCCGTCCGTGGGCAGGGCGGCGGCGCTGGTCTCCTTTGGCGGCGGCGTGAAAACCCGCTAGAGGCATCACGGTGGCCACTCTAGTCGCCACATGTTGGATCTGGATCTGAGAAGGAGGAAGGGAAGCGGGAGGAGGAAGGGGAAGGGTAGGGCGAAGAGGAAGACGAAGCGAGTTACCTCCTTAGAGCTCGTGGGAGACCATCGATTGAGGTCGGGAGAACCCAACCCTAGCGCCGAAAAGCCAAGAGGGAAGAGGTGGAGAGGACGTCGATGCTTGGGCAGGAGCAGGTGTCAGGCAAGACCAAGAGGAGCAGCGAGCATGGGTGGACGGGGTGGTGGCGGTAGGGAGGGGCGATTCTGCGGTGGTGAGGCGGTGGCGGCGCAAAAAAGGGCGAGGCGAGGATGATGAGTGGCAGCGTTCGTGGTGAGGGGCTATGGTCTGTGGAGGCACTTTGGAGAGGCGCGGCGACGGCGGTGGTGGGCGGCAAGGCGCAGAGGGCTGCACGACGAGATCGAGCGCACAAGGGAGGACTCGGTCAGGGCGGAGGGTAGCTAGGTTTTACTGTTTTGGATGGGTCATTTTTTTAATCCCATTCCTATCTCTCTTTCAGGCGCGTGGGCCGCTCGGTTAAATTGCCGACTCACCATGCGTTGGCCAAGTAATGCCGACGGACTCCCGGTCGGGATAATTAACTATCATCAACATATTGTGCGTTGCTAAAAACCCTGATTATTACCAACGGACAATCAAACGCAAATAGCGATTTTCCCAACCGATAGTCCGTTGGAAAATTATGCCGATAGTCAGTCAGTCGGGAATTAACTATTATTGCCGTCGCACGTCTGTCGCTAATTATGTGCTGTGGTGTAGTGATGACCTCCATGTTTCTAAAATTTAATCGTATGTTTCGTTGCAACTGTGCAAGGATTGGTGGCACATTTGGGGTTGTCATTACTTGCTGCTGGTTTTCTCTAACCCTGCAGTCTTTTCCTAAGCGAAAACTTGAGTCCGAAACTAATTTGCGTAATCAGCGGTCATACTACGCGGATACGCCATACCACACCGCAGACGGGCGATCTGGCCCAACCACTAGAGGACTGCACACGAAAACAGCCCAATAAAAGTTTCAGCCCACTACAGGATGCTGTTTTCTGGCCCAAGTTCGCAGATATCCTCTTTCATTTTTGCGGACGTTGACCCAACCAGCACACATAAAGCATCCTCTCCTTGCCAGCCGAAATTTAAGATCCCGCTCATTTCGTCCCAAAACTTTTGGTCATACAACCGAGCCAAAACTTGTGTCCACGTCTTACAATGATATACTACCTCCGGTCACAAAAAGAAGTCGCCGTTGACTTTGAACATGCCTTTAATCATTCGTCTTATTCAAAAACTTAGTTCAAATATGTAAATATATAAGTCATACTTAAAATAAATTTAATAATAAACCAAATCATAACAAAAATAAATAATATTTATATAATTTTTTTGAATAAGATGAATGGTCAAAGGCGTGTTCAAAAGTCAACTGCGACTTCTTTTTGTGACCGGATGGAGTATATCTTTTGCACAAGGGATTGTTCGCTCAAAGTTGTACTGACTAAACATACGTGGGCTTAGGGATAGGATCCAGTCAGCATTAGACGAAGGGTTCGGGACGTGCTATCTGGTTTGATCATATAATCGGTAGAAGAAACATAATCAGCTTTAAAATATCTTAAATATACATCAGCTCCCTCTCGGTGCCACGCGTCGTTGCTTTCATCTCGCCAGTGTGCCACTTCGCGCCGTTCGTTCCCGGGCGTCCGATCGCGTGCGTCAGTCAGATCCGGCAGTCCATTAATTCTTTACCTATAAAACGATTTTTTCGTGCAGCTCTAAGCAAGGTAGGCGCCTTGGCTGGCTGGCTAGCTGAGCTAGCGCTCAACCAGCTGCCCAGGGTTCGATTCTTGCGTGCGCCACGTTTTTTCTTTTTCTTTTTTTCCCGGGCCTCGGTGCGCCAAAACCAATAGGTTTGAAAGATAAACAGTCTATTACAAAAGCCAATACAATCAAATAAATAGTAGAAGGAAGATAAACAATTTACTACTGAATAAAATAAACAAAGTAGCAACAAGAGAATAAACATAATGTTGACGAAAGTTGTTAATCTAGCCACTAGGACAAAGGGTAAACAAAATATCGGTTAGTAGCAAGTTACAGGTTAATAAAATAAAGAAAAATAAACTATCACCTAATTTATTAGATTGTTTAGATGACGGAACAAGGAATGACCAGGCTATCGACTATATTATAAAGCCAACTATTCAATACAACAAGGGTGAAGCCTAACTCTTAGTTAGAACAGCGATGAACAACAATATCAACTAAAATAGTACTTCGACCAAAAGTCGATGGAAGCCCATAAATCAAACTAAATCAAGACAATACTTACTTGCAAGCAACTCGTAGGTTGTCCTATCTTAAAACCAATCGAGAAAGCAATACACATTAAGTCGATGAGAACCTGAATACACTAATGCTGAATTAAATGGGACAAAAGTAAATAAAAGTTAAAGACAAGTAAAAAGGCAGAATTGATTTGATTGATGTTGAATGGATTACATGTCACAAGGGCTGAGTATTTATACAAACATCTGACATGTAAACTTACAACTCTTTCCTTTCGTATTCGATACGGAGTGGCTAAAAATACGAACATCTTGTTTCTTTTTAAAATTTTCATCCCGAACAAACTACTCCTTTCGTTTCTTTTTATAGGGCATACAGCCTTTAGATTTATACTTTGATCATTAAATTTATCTTATTATATATTGTCATTGCTACAAAACAATATTGTATTGAAAATAAATTAAAATACAAAACTATAGTTACGTCTACGAAATTATAGGTAATTTGAAATACAAACTATTGTTCTCTCCAGCTTATTTGATTTTCCTGTCCATTTACTTATCTTCATCCTATCTCGTAGACTTGTCTAAAAATTTTAAAACACAAGCCAAACAGGATATGACTCCCGAGGTTACCTCCCGAAGCTTTTGAAGTTAAAAAATAAGCTAGATAAACAGATAAGTCAAATAAGATAAGTTGAGATGAACAAAGTCTAACAATGCATACAATCTGATTAATAGTCAGCCAAAGTTTACGAAATTTGATCTTTTCACTGTGCTTTTTCAATCTTGAATTTTTTTAATGCGCCCGTTTTTAAAATCCCAAATAACTGATACTATTTCGTATTGTACCGTCAAATGGTTAAATACAGGGTGACCCTGCTACAGATTTTGCAGTGACGACAATGCCACGATGGCATGCCGTTAGCAGCCCGTGTGAAACCAGAGTCCTTTGACATCGTACGACCTGATGCTTTTGATACGGTCAACCACATACATAGGACTAGGAGCACCCGCTCGCTTTGCATCCTGCGATCCTCGTTTCAACCCACTCCCATCATCACTTAATTGTATAGATGTCAGATATAACTTGATCCTCGAAAGAATATGAGAAAATCTTGGCACCTCAAGTGTATAGACAACGAAGCAGAAAATTAAGTTCGAAGGCAGAATAGAACAAAAAAAAAATACTAGCTAGCTAGCTAAGTTAATGTCAACTTGCGAACTATACAAGAATCTCCAGACTCCTGAATGTCAAGACTCCATTTTGGTATGTACATCGTAGCATCAATCAACAAATATCAAAAAGCTGCAAATACGGTGCGATGTATAGATCAAGCTTTGGTGCAAACTAGAAGCTAGCTTGTTGCACTACTACGGTCAGCTAGCCGCAGCACGTCGGGCGTTTACCCGTGCGTCGACGCCGACGCCGGCGACGAGATGTAGGGGTCGGACTGCACCAGCCCGTTGAGGAAATCGGCGAGCCGGTAGTCCCGCCTCCTCCCGCCGGCGCCATCCAGCGCCCTCAGCAGCGCCTCCGCCTTCGCCTTCCCCCTCGCGCTCGCCTCGCTGTCCTCCGCGAGCTCCCTCACGGTCTCCTCCGCGCCGCCCACCGCGACCACCTCGGCCGCCGCCCGCTCGCCGCCGGCCACGACCAGGTTGAGCAGCGCGGCCGCAGCGTTCTCCCGCGCCCTCGCCGTCGCGGCGGCCCCCGGCTCGATGAGGTCGAGGAGGATCCGCACCCCGGTCATCCTCCGGAACGCCTCCAGGCTCTCCGCGCACCCGGCGACCTGCGCGACGACGGCGGTGGCGTCCTCGACGATGCCGGTGCGGCCGTCGGTCATGACGAGCGCGAAGAGCGCCTGCACGGCGCCGAGCTCCACGAGCGCGGCGCGGTTGAGCGGGTAGAGCGCGACGCCGAAGAGCGCCTTGAGGGCGTCCTTGGTGGCGCGGGTGCTGGGCGCGGCGCGGAGGAGGGAGACGAGCGCGGCGAGCAGGGGGCGCTTGGCGCCGACGATGGGGCGGTAGGCCTCGACGCAGAGGAGGCTGTGGACGGTGGCGGCGGCGTGGTGCGCGGCGGAGTACTCCTCCGCCCGGAGGGCGGCGGCGAGGGCGTCGAGGAGGCCGGGCGTGGACATGAGCTGCTCCCGCGCGGAGATGGAGATGTTGAGGAGCGCGGCAGCGGCGTCCTCCGACGCGGCGGACGGCGCCGTGAGCTGCGCGGCGAGGAAGGGCACGACGCCCGCGTCCGCGAGCGGCGCGCGGATCTCCGGGTCGTCCTTGGAGATGCGGCGGAGCTCGGCGACGGCGGCGTAGGTGGCGGCCGCGTCGTGGACCGCGGCGGCGCCCCGCAGGCGGCCGACGAGGGTCCTTGCCGTGTGCAGCTTCACTTCCATCGCTGTTGCTTGGGAACCCGGAGAGCTTCCGCTCGCGTTGCGTGTGCGCGAAGTGGCGGATCCGATTTTGGAGCTTTGCCACCCGCCCGCGTGCGCGCCTTTTGTTGGTTGGTTGTCGCGGAACGATGGGGAAGGTGGGAACTGGGAAGAGGCGGGAGGAGGGTGGCGCGCGAGTGCGAGGTGGGAAGACGTTACGATCTTGTCATTTGTGTACTTGTTGTGCACTGGTGCTTGGTGGGGTGGTGTTGAATGCTTCTGCCGCGCGCGCTTTCAAACCTCCTTTTACTGCTTTTCTGCCCTGATTTATTTTCACTACTTCTCTGCGGATGCTACGCGCATTACTCATGAGTAATTCAGTGCTGCTAACGGGTAATATATAGATGTTTCGTATAAAACACGTAGAGAACACTACTTGTCTGAAACAACGGGTAATATATAAAACAACGGGTAATATGAAACGCTCGTACAACATTGTCTGAAACACTCGTAAAACGCAACATGCATGAAATACCGCATAAAACACCTACACCGTTCGATCAATGTACGTACCGTTTGGCAGTATTTCTGTAATCAATTATATAACATTTTCACTGACCTCCTGGGATAAACTTCTCCCTTTAATTAAAAAAAAATGGTAAATGGTGCATATATAGGGAGGTGAGATGTAGATTTTGCCATGTTAGGTCTTTAGCTAGGGAACCACCGAAAGGTTATAAAAAGGATGGTGGTGATTGATATAATCATCACATCTTCATGGGCCATGGCCCAACATATCACCTGCCCATGACCATGCCAGCGAGTCACCACTCTTCTCAATCAAGCCTATAAATACCTCAAGGCTATAACCCTAATCCCTAACTCCGTCACCGACTCTCACCCGCCTCTGCCAGTCCGCCACAAGCATGGCAACAACATCCTCCCTTACTCAATGGCTCATCGCACCCTCCTCTTGGTCGACACCATAATCGGTGCCCTCCTCCTCAGACTGACGTCATGGCCGCCTCTCACTCCTCCCCTAGTCGATCCAACCGTTGCCTCTCTCTTCCTCCGATCGATGGCAACACCAGCGCTCCCTCCTCCTCCAGGCGACGGTCCCACCATATCTCCCTACTTCTCCTGATCTCGGCCGCTGCCGCTACCACCTTAACTCCCTACTCCCTACTCCTCCTCATCTAGATCTAGTCGACGACAACACCGTCCCTCCCTCCTCCAGCCAATGGCACCGCCTCTTCTCCCTCCTCTCCTGGTCGACAACAACCGCTGTGAGACGAGCTAGCTCTAGTTTGAGCCACGTTGTAGCTCACTCAGGCTCAGCTCGATTACCGAACGAGCCCAAGATGAAACAACCTAACTCGTTTGAGCTCAATTTATTTCTATCCCTATTCATGTTCACATGTGGCTTGGTGCTAGCACACTAATGTATGGCATTCCTCCATTCAGCTCGAAGCAATGTTACTTTGCTGAGCTGATCAGGACGATCACTGCGACGAGAGGTGACGTTGTTGGCTATTCTTGCACAACTATGCGCATGTCAAATCAACTAAACTCATGGACTCTCTCCGCTGCTCTGTTCGACCAGTGTTAAAATCCATGATCAAATATCTGCTTGGTTCCATACGCTTGTAAGTTGCAACCCTTCACAAAGGTTACGTTACTGTAATTTGTTTCATACGGGAGTAACGGGACTTTCATTCCCGATACATACTAGCTAGCCGTGGCAGGCTTTTATAATCTTTCCGTCTCCGCTCTTCGGTACTATATCATGTAGATTCAGAATCTGATTAGACTGTGGCGTTTTGATATAGCTAGCATCAGCAAATTAAGACGTCCATAGCTTGCAGCTAGCTACCAATTATAGAGTGGATATTTGCCTTTTGAATTTTCCGTGATTTCGATTTGAGGTAGTTGGCAGTAAAGCTACTAGTCATGTGCAGCACATCGTTTTCTAACTGTCCATTTGCACGGTTGCTATCGGAGAGGAAAGATGGATGTTTATGCTAAGAGCTGTAATTCCTCCGGTTGTCGGCTGCGTCGGTCCTCACACTTGAACTTGGCTGACTCGAGGCGTTGGAAATGAATAATGCGAAGTTCTCCGCTTTCACTACTAGAAATGTAACATTTATTGAGCGTAAAGAGGCAAATCCTACAGACCCTCGGTAAAGAAAAAAGTGGCCGACGGTTTGTAGTTTTCCGACGGTTATGTTGAGAACGCTCGGTAATTATTACTTTCTCCGACGGGGCAAGCCATTTACCTAGAGTGCGTTAGTGGCTCTCGGCCATTTGACGAAATCACCGACAGGGGAAAATCTTTACCGTGTGTGGAAGTACAACCTTTGGTCATTGCAAACAGTTACCGACGGTGAAATACACGTTATCATGTGTATAGTTGTAACCGTTATTAACAATGTAATTAACCGAGTGTAAATAATTAACCGAGGGTTTCATAGAACACATGACAATACACTTGCCGACAGTTATGTCAACTATCACGAATGCAATGTGTGAGAGTTTTCATTTACCAAAGGTTTCGCAAAAACCATCACAAATTAAATCGCCGACGGGGTTTAAAAACCTTCACCCATGTTATACACGAGTGTTCATATTAACCGACGGTTTAGCAGACCTCTCACTAATGTGCATCAAATACCGAATGCCCTAAGTACCGTTGCTAATTAAATTGCCGAAAGTTCCCTCGGGAATCATACCATTTCCCCACAACGTGTGGCCGAGGGGGAATGGCCGATGGTGTACACTCGGCCATTCATGTGGCCTACGGTTTTTACTAATAACCGACAGTTTTTCCACCCTCGAATCTAGTAGTGTTTCAACGAGCGCTTTTCATGACAGATGCCAAATGTTTTAGAGAAGAATCCGTGTTTTCGGTGGATGCAGTGAAAACAAACAAAAACGATGAAACCTTCTGATCACTCTATCAACAGACGGCAGTGATCGCTATCCGGAGTTCATAATTTTATCTGTTAAGAGCGCAGGCGTGCTATGCGCTTATGCCCGCACGGGATCACCACATGCGTGATCGATCCTCTAAGTTAATGTTCTACAAATCGATGGTGAGATATAAAAGGTCGTCCGGCTAGGCGATTTGTATTGTAATTATTTCTCATTGCAATACATTTGACAATTGTCCAATTATCATTATCATCGAGACATTCTCCTACGTATATGTGACTTTATATATGTTCATGATCACCCACTCATCCCTCGTATATTTATTTTGCAAAATGCTTAAAACTGAAAAAAAAATATTAGATCTTGATTAGCATTATTCATTTCCAATGCCTCATCCCTCATCACACGCTGACAGCATTACAACAACCATTAACGGACAATACGCCTCCTACCGGAAACCACGTCAACATGATCCGCCTCTAGCCAAGCCGAGCACTCATCGGTGACGCGGTGGCTCGGACCGGACTAGACCAGACCTACCGAGGTAGTTCCTCTATTTCACTATATTTGTACATGGTCTCAAAAGTATTTTTTTAGAATTTTTTGTTCCTCGTCATAACCAGGCTGTTCTATGGTCTATTTTATGTTATACCCATGTTATCCGATTCTGCGTCGGAGAGAAGAAAATATAAACAAACGAACCAAACAAAAACAAAAGGAGAAGGTAATAAACAAATAGCAGCAAGTCCATGCATGCTCACGGCACGAGGGTCTGCGCTGAAACCTGTAGATGTTGATAGGCCCTGTTTCAGTTCCATTTTTTTTTTCCCTGCTTTTAATTTGGGGGTGACGGCGGACCTACCTTGACCTTTGCGGCTCATTCCGATGGCGATCGAATTAGAAGCTTATCATCTACTAGTATACTGCTATTAATGTGGATTTTCTCTTTTTAAACCTTTTTCAGTATATTGGCCATTATATTATATTAGGGTGTTAGTATAATTCATACTTACCGTCCATCTAAGAGGCTACCACACAAGTTCATACTAGCATTGTACTATAAATATTGCCATGATAGTATAAACACTATAAGTCATTAGATCAAAAGAAATGTATGATTCATTCTATTTGTGTGTACCGTATTTTTTTTCCCATGACCCTAGCGTGTGCTGATCGACTGGCTTGAGCCTTTGGACAAGTCTTAATTAGAAATGCCAGCCATTGTATTAACTACTCTCTCCGTTTCAAATCATAGTTCATTGTTGACTTTTGAATAATCTATTTGATCATTCGTCTTATTCAAAAAATATATGTAAATATTATCTATTTTGTTTTGATTTGTTTTATCATTAAACATACTTTAAGCATGACTTATATTTTTGCATGTTTGCACTAATTTTTTGAATGAGACGAATGGTCAAAAGGCGTGTTTAAAATTCAACAGTAAAATATAATTTGGAATGGAGGAAGTACTACGGTACTACCAGTACACAAACATTATTTATTTAATATATACTATGACTTGCTAGTTGCGTCATATGAATTAAGACTTCTGATGCAAGGAACGTCGAGGACTCATGGTAGCGTTGATGCGTGTCTTATTGTAGGACTTTGATTTGGTTTCTTTATTCTCTTCTTGAGATTTCGTGGATTGTAGAACAACGTTATTCCCTGCACTATTTAAAATCTCACCGGATGGGCCGTGCTAGTGCTATTCTCTTCTTGGAGCAAGACTTTACACGGGCTGTAATAAAAGCAAAAGCTGGGCCTTAGCGGTGGTGGTCTCTTACTGGGCCGGGAATGAAAGTTGTCACGTTGCTCGTCCTCTCATGTTCATAAGTTATTAACGTAGTAATACCATGGTTGCAAATCGCCCTATGTCCATGTCGCCTAAAAATTATAGGGAAAAATTTATATATCACCGAAAATTGTGCAATTTGGATTATGCCGTTGCAAAAGGAGACATCATTTTTTCCTACAAAAACATGAGCTCCACTGTGAAAGGCCTTTGACTCATGGTAGTGATAAAAGTAAAATGGTAAAAAAAAAAAAAAAAAAACTAGTGGCAAAAATGATGTTTCATTTTTATAGTGGCTTAACTAAAATCACACAATTTTTTAATGACACAAACAGAAATTTTCCTAAACAAAATTAAAGCCAACCTATGCAATAACTCTACTTTATATGCCTTGGCGGACATATATACACCGTCCTATCCCACTCGCTTCTCGTGCTTAAATCGATTGCACCACTACATACATTCTAATTCTTTACATGCGCACCACTACAGGAAACGAAAATAGATTCGACTGCCAAAAACTGCTTCGACGGCCAAATATTAACAGTCGAAACAGGTAATTTAGTATCGACGGCCACAATTATGCAGTCGATACAATTCAAATCGTGGTCGATGTCGACGCCCACAAATTGCCGTCGAGTTTACGTGGGCAAGGCCCACGAAGCAGTAGATGTCGTGGATTTTTCTAACGATGTCGTGACGGCAACCGTTAAGCCGTCGACAATCATTATCGATATCAAGATCTGAAAGATCGACTACCACGAAAAGTCGTCGATAAATATTATTTTTAAATTTGTTCTACCAACTTTTGTTTAATTTATATTTTAATCTTTGTTGAAAATTGCTGTTAATTTGAAATGAAAATTAGAAATGTTACATTTTATTATTTTTAGGTAGTTATTGTTATAATTAATGAATTGATGAATATTGAACATATATAGCTTTTTAATTAATGTATT
Organism: Raddia guianensis; assembly: GCA_036346415.1. Classification (NCBI taxonomy): domain Eukaryota; kingdom Viridiplantae; phylum Streptophyta; class Magnoliopsida; order Poales; family Poaceae; genus Raddia; species Raddia guianensis. The sequence goes on from CM070534.1 coordinate 75,201,357, forward strand.
AAATCTTGTTTAAATCTTATAATTTCAGTTTTAGTAGTAAAAATTAAAAAAAATAGTTGTGTCTTGAGCGTCTTGGCGTGTATCAAATATTGTATAGTAGGAGAACATAAATTTAAAATTACAAATGAACATAATTTAAATTCAAATAGGATGTATGATGTTGCTTTGATCACATGAAATATGAAACTCGAGGTGAAATTCTTCGGAAAGCTTCAGGTTTAATAGGGGTCACCTCATAGGAAGTTCTAAATTATTCGATTTTTTTCCCAGGTGTGTAATTCCCAGTAGAAAGCAATATGAAACAGTTTGAACAGTTCAAATTTGTTTTTTCAAATTTATAAAATTTAAACAGAGAGGTTTGACCGGTGAATCCCTTTAAGGCGGGAAGCCCTCGAGACAAGCACTAGTCTCGACGGTCAAGAACAAAACCGTCGACACTAACGCCGCTACTAGACGGTAGTCAATGCTCACCGTCGGCAGAAGTTATATCGACGGTTTACTTATAGCGGTCGATACTAGCTTCCTTGACGACAGTTTCGACCGTTAGTACTTATGCCGTCGATACTGTGCCTTCTGTTATTGGCTTAGTATCGACGGCCTCTTAATAGCCGTCGATACTAGCGTACGTATTTCGACGGTCTGGTATCGCCGTCGATACTACCTCGTCGGTTACCACGGTTGTGTCGACGGCCTATAATTGGCCGTCGATACCGTTCTAGTTATATTGCTCCTAGGTCTCGGGGACTTAGCAAAATCGCTAAGTCCCTACTTCTCTCAAGCCGCCGTCTTGCGTCCGCCTCGCCTCCACGCCGCCGCTCGCGTCCCGCCTCCTCGTCGGACCGCGCCGCCGCCTCGCGCCGCCTCGCCTCCGCGCCGCCACTCCGCATCCCGCCTCCTCGCCGGGCGCGTCGGCGCCTCGCCGCCTCCCGCCGCCTCGTCGGTCCGCCTCCCGCGCGCCGCCTCGTCGGTCCGCCTCCGCCGTCTGCCCGCGCGCGCGAGGCCGCCTCCGCCACAACCATCTCGCCTCCGCGCCGAACGCCGCCATCTCGCCGCGGCTGAAAGCAACCGCTTCGCCGCCATCTCGCCGGGCGGCGTCCCCGCGCCAGCGCCGCCGCCATCTCGCCATCGCCGCCGCGGCGCTCTCCCTCATCGCCCGTTGTCTCGGTGCCGCCGCCGCCAGAGCCGCCTCAACCCGCAAGCGTTTTTCGCCGCGCGGACGTCCTGCCGCCGTCTCCGCCGCCCCATCTCCATCGGTCTTGTGACGACGCCCCCCCATGGCCACCCCGTGGACTGCTGCAACGACATCCAGGTAGTTTTCGGGCTTTTTTTCAAATGTTGGTAGTTTAGTGTCGACGGCGGTAATGTTTAGTCGAGGCCGATTATAATATAATCATGATTAACACTAATTAAATTATTTAAAATAATAAAAATTTTAAAACTGGTTTGGAATATATTTAAAAATTTAGGAAAATAGTATAGAATATAATTAAAAATTTAGGACAATAATATAAAATGTATTTTAATAATTATATTAAACTGCTTTGCCGTGTGATTAGCTATTGTCCGTGGATTAGTTTAGGGCATGTCACCTAGCCGTCGTCACCTGTTCGAAGCAGCACATCTCGTATGGAGCACAGACGGTGATTCGTTGTGCTCTAATACGAGATGTGGCGCGTTCGAATTGTCGATGGAGCCCTTATGGGCGTCGATGGGACGACCTATGAATGACCGTTCGAGCATACGTCGCGTTGTGGTATCGGAGGGTTTGAGATGAGATTTTCGACGGCATAACCTAAGAGGTTCTCCTGTGCATAAAATAAGTGCTTCGGAGTATTTATCGACTCCCTAGCCATCGTTGCACTAGGAGAACCCCTAGGGTTATGCTGCCGAAATCTCGTCTCGAACCCCGATACCGCAACGCAACGTGTGCTCGATCGGTTATTCATAGGTGGGTTTAGAAGCCTTTCAAAGCCTAATATAAAACCCTTACGTGCGACGATGGCTGGCAACTCAGATGGAAGAAGACAGGAGCTAGATGTATGAAGGATGGCAACGGAACGGACATCACTCGGACGAATGGTACGACAAGACCGAGACATTCCTGAATCGTGCTTTTCAGGATGCTCCAAACGATAACACCCGAGTAACTTGTCCGTGTGTTGATTGCGGGAACTGTAAGAAAAGAACCCGCGCTCAGATGGAGATAGATCTGGATACGCATGGCTACAAGGCCGAGTACCGTCGATGGGTATATCATAGGGAGAGTCGGTTGGCGGAGCCACGACCACCACCACCACCAACAGACGAAGGTTTCGATGAGATTGATCGGGTGAATGATATGATGGATGACTTCGGTCATAATTTTTCGGATGCTGAGCCACCCACAACGTTGTCAAACTTCATGGAGCTTCTCGAGTCTGCAAAACAACCTCTGCATGATAGCACAACGGTGGCCCTTTTGTCTGTTGTGGCTCGTATGTTAGCACTTAAGTGCAAATACAATTTCTCTATCAAGCTGCTTTGACGAGCTCATATCGTTGTGGTGCGATGTCCTTCGGAAGGCCACAAGATGCCTTCCGATTAGTAGTGTAAGAAACGATAGGTGGTCTCGGAATGCCATATGAAAAGATACACTATTGCGAACCATTGTATCTTTGTACTACAAAAATGATGCGGTAAATGCAGTCTTGTGATAAATGTGGTGAGTCAAGATATGTCGAGGTAGAGGATGCTGAAGGAAACAAGAGGCAGACTAGTGTGGCAAGGAAAGTGCTTCGTTACTTCCCGCTAACGAAACGTTTGGAACGGTGTTTCATGACCGAAGAGACGGCGCAACAGATGAGGTGGCATAAGGAGGGTAAAAGGCCGAAGAGCGACTTGATGATACATCCGTTAGACGGGGACGCGTGGAAGAACTTCGATCAGAAACATCCTGACTTTGCAGCTGATCCGAGAAATGTGCGTCTGGCAATTGCCACCGATGGGTTCACCCCTTTCAATATGATCGCTGCATCGTATTCCTGTTGGCCAGTGTTCACTATACCTCTGAACCTTCCGCCGTCACATTTAATGAAAGAGGAATTCATGTTTCTAACCCTCATTGTGCCTGGTCCAAAGAATTCTGTAAAGAATCTGGATTTTCTCCTGAGACCTTTGGTCGAAGAGCTGAAAGAGTTATGGGAGAATTGACCAATCACGTACGATAGGAAGACAAATACCAATTTTCGCATGAGGGCTGCTTTTCTGTGGTCTATTCATGATTTTCCGGCATACGGAATGTTCTCAGAATGGAGCACGCACGGCAAGCAAGCTAGCGTGTCCCGCTTGCATGGATGATCTGACGCGTTCGCTTAACACATGGGGTAAGGCATGTTGGTTTGATTGCCACCGTGCTTTTTGAAACCAGATCATCCTTCGAAAAGCGGAGGAATGCGTTTGAAAAACACCGTTGTGAAAGGACAAAACGCGTCATGACCGACCATAGCTGACATCAAAACTTTGCAATCAAAGTTGGTGGAAGGGAGAAATGGAATCTATGAGGGTTATGGTGTGTCCCACCATTGGACACACAAGTGCAGCTTATACTCGCTACCTTATGCAGAGGATTTGTTATTACCCCACAACTTCGATGTCATGCACTAAGAGATGAATGTAGGACAAGCAATCTTTGGGACCAGTCTGGACATTCCTAACAAGAGTAAGGATAATGTGAAAGCACGTATCGATTGCGCTGAAATATGCAGTCGACCATCAATGAACCTCATAGAAGGACTGTCTAAAAAGCCTAAGGCTTTGTACTGCCTTACAGTCACCCAAAGGAAAGAAGTTCTCGAGTGGATCGAAGGTAGGGGTGGGCATTCGGTTATTTTGGTTAATTCGGTTCGGTTATTTCGGTTTTTGAAAATTTCGGTTAGTAAAAAATAGAAACCGAAATCTTCTCTAAAATATTACTAACCGAACCATATTAACCGAACTATTTCGGTTCGGTTAATTCGGTTTTCGGTTTATAACCGAATTGTTCACTTCATGGCAATTGAGAGGTGAGCACAGCAATAAGCCTAACTGCAATAAACTAAATTATTACCCAATCAGCTTACGCTCACGTTCTCAGAGGTCAACACACAACAACTAAATCAAACAAAGAGTGAATGAACATATCGAACAAGCAAAGAGTAGATCGAAGTACATACGTTGCACGAACACTTGGATCCATTGCCTCCAACTTCGGTTTAATCGGTTATTTCGGTTTTTAGGAAGTGAAAACCGAACCGAACCATATTAACCGAACAGTTCTGAAAAAATAACCGAACACTAACCGAAATAACCGATAATTTCGGTTAGTTCGGTTCGGTTCGGTTCGGTTTTTTGGTTATCGGTTTTTTTTGCCCACCCCTAATCGAAGGACAGTTGAAGTTTCCCGATGGGTACGCATCAAATATTGGTCGTGGTGTGAACATTGCTCAAGGGAAGATACACGGCATGAAAAGTCATGACTTTCATATATTTGTCCGTGATCTCATTCTGTCGTGTTTCGTGGTTACGTGCACGAAGGCGTATGGACGACTTTTGCGAATTGAGTTTTTTCTATAGAAAACTATGTGCTAAAGAGATAAAGCGGTCTGAGATGGTTAAGCTCGAAGAGGAGATTGTTGTGCTCGTGTGTAAGCTTGAGAAAATATTTGTTCCTGGATTTTTTAACCCAATGGAGCATCTACTGATTCATTTGCCCGCCAAAGCCAGGATGGGAGGTCCCGTTCAATACAGGTGGATGTATCCTGTGGAGCGTCGCCTTAAAGGGGTTAGGGCAAACGTGAAAAATAAGGCTCGCGTCGAAGGTTCGATTGCAGAATCATACTATATGCAGGAGATAACCCACTTTTGCAATAAATATTTGGCGAGAGAGCACAATGTCAATATTCAGGTACCAAGATACAACACAGTTTGTAGCAAGCCTCAATCTGATCTAAAATTATTTCTTGGGAAAGACAATCCTATGGAAAAAAGTAAACGACGAGAGTTATCACAGGAAGAAAGGTTAATTGCACTATTGTACGTGTTCGATAATATGGAAGAAATGGAGGACATGCAAAATCAGTTCATACAAAGAGAATGGACGGGGATGAATGAACCCAGTCCGGAGGAAAGAACAAAGTTGATGAAGGACGGTGCGGACACGGGCGTCCTAACTTCATAGTTTGGTTCTGGAAACATGTAAGTATATATGATTTCATAACCTTTTTAATAATTGAAGATTTTGTCGACATAATTTGTTAAATTTCTTATTTTCTATGAAGCAGTGCACGACTTATGCAAGCGTACACAACGATCTGCGTATTCTGTCGCGTGGACCTAGAACTAGCGTCAAAGTGCACGGAACTTATGATGTCAACGGGTTTCGCTTCAGATCGGCAGTTCACGAAAGGGCAAAACCTAATTTAAAATCAATTAACAGCTGTGTACTATGCTACGGGGAAGATGGCATGGAGTACTACGGAATAATAGAGGAGATAATTGAATTAGTATTCGAGGGAAGTAAGGAATTATCGGTTGTTCTCTTTTGTTGCATTTGGTTCGATCCTATTAAAGGGGTTAGACGTCGAACAGAGCTAGGTTTGGTGGAGGTTAACCACACGTCAAGGTTAAAAGGGTACAATCCGTTCATCCTTCCCAACCAGGCTGAGCAAGTGTACTATCTGCCTTATCCATGTAAAAAGCAATGAAAGGTAGTACTAAGCGCGCGAGAAAGACCTTCGATCATGGTGGGTTGTGTACAAAATTGAAGGCACGGAAGATTGGCTACCCATGACCGATGATTATGACCAACCAAGACAAAACAACGTATGAATGGTAATCTGGTGATTGATATTGGGAATGGATTAGATAACCTCGTAGCCACAATAGATGACGATGTAAATGAAGAAGTATATCCACCCAACCAAAGAAGCTCGGCAAACACAACAAGCGTAACAAGAAGGGAGGATGTCGAGCCAACCGATGATCTTCTCGATGTAGACGATACATACTTCTAAGTTGATGGTATTCATAATGGTTAAATTATGTTCTACTTTGTTGTTTTAATTTTAATAATATATGCACTGACATTTCTTCAAAATGCAGGATGCCACGCCGACAGTTCAGGAGGAGCGCCTCGCAGGACGAGGACGACGACCTTGACTAGGAGATCCAGGGGGGCACTCCTGAGTCTGGCCACGAGGGCACGCCAGACCAGGATGACCTGGCACTGACACAGGAGTCTGGGGCCGCTGCGGGCTCTAGCCAGGAGGGGGGCTCCTAGGGCAGTAAGAGGGGGCATAACAAGTTGCCCAAGGCGGCAAGATATCCTCACGGGCGGATCGTGATCGAGCCGGATGGCGACAGGTAATATCCTAATTCTCTAATTTGTTGTCAATTAAATCTACTAACTTACTTGTATTCCCTGTAGCAACATATCCTGTGTTAACCCCAACAAAGCTGATACCCAGCCAGCGAACGCACTTGGCATCCTTGTGCGGCAGTACTATCCTGGCATGGTCGGAGAGGAAGGGGCACAACATCCCGCGTACTCTTGGGATGACTACAATGTGGCACCTCACGGGGACAGCACCGCCGCCGATGAGATAAGGCGGGAGTTCTGGGTGAGTTCTCACATTTTTGTTTTTTGCATATCACAGATGATTGGCAACTATTGTTCATTTGGATTTATTTCTTTTCAGCTTAGGTATCGTCCGCGTCCGGGCTTGGAGGAGGACAACATCAATTCTGTCATGGATAGGAACGCGAAGCAGAAGGTGCAGGATCTGATGTCGAGTGCACGGGTCACTGCGGTTCAGGATTTCCACAGGTATTCACTTATTTCTTCTGTCGTTTTTGGCGCATATGGTTCCTATACGAATTATTTACTTTTGTCTTGTCTTGTCAGGATTATGAAGGGCGAGAGGATCACCCAGGCCGACGCGCGCAAGCTGTACCTCGAAGCTCAAGAGTACGCGCAGTTCGACCGGATCGGGTGTCGAACGCCCGGATGCTTGGGAGGCCTGTCACAAAGATCTTTGGGCGGCCGAGGCGTTCAAAGAAAAGTCTTTGAAGGCGAAGAAGAACCGAGCAGCTATGACGAGCAAAACGACGACCGGAAAGTCGTCGTTCGCTCAGCTACGGAAAAGGATGGTAATACTTTTCTCTTACCATTTCGATCTTCTTTCTTGTAAAGACGAATGTATTGACACCACTTGTACGACGCAGGGCGCCACGACTGGCCAGCTTCCGTCTTGGCTGTCGGTGTTCCGGAGGGGCCATACCTCTCAGAAAAAGGATGGCTCATTCGGTCCTGTGGACCCTGTAGCTGCGCAGCGAGAGGTACGTCGTAATATCTCAATTAGTTCGTGCACAATTATACATTCTAACTCGATTATCTCTATTTCAATGCAGGCACGCTACAGAGAGGCTTTCGCTGATAAGCATTACCAAGAGAAGGACCCAGAAGAGGAGCCCCTTGACCCTCTGGTCATACATGAGGCTATGGGCGGGAAGGCTCATGGGAGACTAGCGATCGGAGGGGACCACCTGAGGTATTATACTGTCTACTTTATGTATGTGTCAGCTCATGTCATATTTTGTAACCACTAACATCGTTTTTTACAGGGCTGAGGATTACATGCCTCAGGTGAGGGCTGGCCACTCTCAAACAGAGAGCCGACGCGCCTTCGAGGCCCGCATTGAGAGGGAGAGACAGCGGGAGAGGGAGGAGGGGAGCGGGAGAAGGAGGAGAGCAGATGGATGATACAAAGCGATGAGGAGAGCTGCGGACCCAAGAAGAAGCCAAACAGGCGGGAGGCGGAGATGGAGAGGCAACGATATGAGTTCGAGCGAGGTTCGCCTATCTGAGTCTACCTCTCGATCGGGCGGGTATTGTCCTAAACCTATAATATCCATACACATGTAGTTTATTCTAATTTCATTTACAAGTTAGATGCCCATAAAATTTTAGGTGGTCCCAGTGGTACCTGGCGCCCGGCCTTCTACGGGGTCCTCCACCGTTTGCATGTGGATGGACACCACTCCCACATCCGTCATGACGACCACACTACTCCACCAGGCGAATCGTGGGTCCAGTGGCCCACATGGTGGCTTGCCATATGTTACGGAGACGGTAAGATGTTAATTCATGTTAAATCATGTTTGGACCGTTCAAATGTGACGAACTAATAACCAATTGTTTGGTACACATGCGGGGTTACGGTTCGTGGCTCAAGGTGAAATTCATGGCGGGAGGAGGAGAGACATCGGTGAGTCGGAAAATCCCAAGCTGGGTCACCGACCTCTTTATGCGGCGCCCACGATGTTCACCCGACCACGTAATCCTCCGTAAAACCCACCGAGAACGATCCTCCGCCAACCAACCCCGATCAGTAGCTTTACTTTTCACTTTGTTACTATTAGTTGGAAACTTCGTGTTGCATTTCTGGTTTGATAGCTTTTGGCGATGAATTTGGACTTCGATGTGATTGTGTCGACGAATTATGTTTCTATGTGCTATATGTGTTTGTCGTGATATGGTTATGTTTAGTTTTCTGGAGATGTGTTATATATGTGATTTGGATGAATTGTGGTCGCATATATGCGACGATGGGTATATATATGAATTGCGGGGTATTTTGGGTTTGCGAGTGCGGTGGCCGCTCTTTGGAGTCTGCATGTAATTACCAAATTTGTGAATTTTATGCAATACAGATTTTTTTTTTTTTTTCTGGGGTACGGTCGACGGCCTTATGTTGGCCGTCGACACAGATCGGCAAGCGGCCCAGTATCGACTGCTATAAATGGGCCGTCGATACTAAACTTCGTGTCCACGTCACCATCCGCTAGCTCGGCTGTGGGTCCCATTGCGGTCAGTATCGACGGCTTAGTGCGGCCGTCGTCTGAGCTTTTCGTCCACGTGGCCCCTCATCTCCGTCTCGACGGCTATCGTGAGCCGCCGACATCGATCCGATCATGCCGGAAACGGCGTTTAGTGGGTCAGTACCGACGGCTTTTGTACAGGCCGTCAAAACTAACTCTATCGACGGCTCAGCCGTCGAGACTACGTCCTTCTCTCGACGACGTTCACTCGACGGCCTTATGTCGACGGCTAGCCGTCGAGAGAAGGTAAATCCGACGGTTGACTTGTTTGTACCGACGGCTTTAGCCGTCTAGACTGTTGCCGCCTCCTGTAGTGCACACTCCCTTATCCATATCTTTTATTGTATATGGCCATACAAACCCGTTCTAGTCGTGCTATAGCCACCGCACATGAGCACCCACGCCGGTTACTTTATCCTCTTACTCTATCTCAATATCCACTACTCCCTCTACCATTCTAAAATTTCTTTACATTTCACACTGCACACTAAACTATTCGTTTCTCTGTAAGGTAATCTATCTGAATTAGCTAATCTTTCGAGTACATAACCTGCGGCGGCAGATGCTCCTACGGTCTTCTCCTCCATTTCCTGGAGTCCATCTAGACTCTAGAGTCCCGTCCGTTGTTCCACGGCAGCGTGTTGGCTAGCTCATAGCTGGAGACACACGACCATGCATGCATCGGCTGTGAGTGAGTCTGTGATATGCCCCCAGCTGCAATGTTCTGCACCTGGCTGGCAGGCAAATCCAGCCAGACAAAATGCCTTGCTTGCAGTTTGCACGCAGCCGCCCAGCCATCGATCTCACACGGATCGGCACACCCATGCCTCGTGCATGCATGCAGATTTGGAACGAATTTCCTTCTTCTCCTGCTGCTGCTGCCGGCCCATCGAGAAATGGCCTTTACTGACGGCTCATATGGGTTAGGCTACGATGAATCATTTTTGTTTTAGTTTAGTTTTGATTATAGTTATAAAAATTGATCACTTTTAAAAATATAAAATAAATAAGTAAATTATTTTGATATTTTGAGAAAAATCCTACAAAGACGGATTAATTTGTGTTGAATATACATATGAGCAGGACTTAGAGTTGTAATAGTCTTGGTAGGTCATAGTTGGAGTCGGACTCGTAGTCTGGCCTTCACTATATAAAGGGGGCAACCCTGGTGCAATAGTCAACGATCAAAACAATTGTAGCATAGACTCGCAAGAGAATCTCGACTGGCCCGTGGTCGGGATTTCAATGGCCAGTATGTTATAGGATTGTTGATGGAGAGGAGCGCCCATAGGCATGCCCTGCAGACATAGGCAATTTGGCCGAACTTCGTTAGTAAACATCGTGTCTCATGTGTTGTGTATATCTTCCATAAACATCAGATTTCCTAACAAATAGTATATTATTGTCCCTCTAAAGTTATATCAAAGTCTCGCTTAGCCCGTAGAATTTGAAAATTACCTTTTTAGCTCCTTAAAGTTGGTTCCGCTTGTATGGTAGGCCCCGCATCATGATTTCTACCATTAAGTGTTGTGTTGGATGCTTCCATGGATATTTTACGTACGGAGAAAGTACACTGTCACCTCTTCAAGTTGTACCAAATTAAGTTTTACTTAGCCTCCAAAACTTAAGAGCAACTAGTGGCACTGGTTTGTGGATGAGCTCTAAGCATTGTTGTGATGGAGGTACATAACCGCTATAGCATTGAATAGAAGCGATGCAAGGATGGAGATGTAACTATAAGCTACAGTCACGTGCTCTAAAATTACTAAGATTTTTTTGTTAAAACCGAATGGAAGAAGTATGTCGATGATAAGGTTATCTGGTTTGATAGATGCTCCGTACGTGTGGATATTTGATTAATTCTCTGGATTGATGATTGAATAAAAAAAAGATAAAGTGACAACTATGGTTTATAGCCAGGAAAGAATAATTGCGTAGAAGTAACCTTGGATCATTGTCCTTGTACGCATAAGTATATACATTTTTCAATACAAAACAACTATTTTTTTATTATAAGATTAAGCTAAAGTTAATGTTGACAAACTGAAAAACAGCCACCTAAATAGAAAAACAATGCAGACTAATTGGAAGTCATCTGTTTAAAATTTTAAAAGCAGATTAACAAAACCGTAGAAAAACATATTGTGACTTGAAAAGTTGAAACTACCAATGCTAGATTGCTAATGTAGATCGCACGTCATAATAGCCATATCCTTGCTAATGGTAATGGCCGGTATGCCTGTGTCTGTGTATAATGCACCACCATTATATTATGCAGTGTTATGCAGGGCATCCCAGCAGCACGCTCCAGGAAACCACCAACGACTGTTCCGGCGGCCACCAGAGTGATCGAGCAGTATGCCGTTGTCACCGTGATTGGCCTTATTTCCCCACACACTCACACGCACGTACAAACATAGCAGCTAGCATCGCACTGATCTCTGCGACGAACAAGAAAGAATCATGCATCCAAAGTGTTGTGATCGAGCTGAGCGTCTGCGACGTACATGCAAACCACTCCGGCGATCGGCAGCCGCGGGAATTCAGACGTCAAGCAGCTGTCGTCGACGGCGGCGACGCTGCCATTGCTGCCTCTTCTGCTTGCAGCAACAGTAGAGCACGCGAGTGCATGGCGGTGAGCGTCTCCCGGAACCTGGCGAGGTCGAGGCTCACGTTCTGGCCGCGCAGGTAGAGGCGCGACACCAAGTCCCACCCCTTGCCGCGCTTAGCCTTCTCCGGGTCGGCCACCACCTCGTCGTCCGGCGCGTGGCTGCGGCTGAGCGAGCTCTCGTGCGCCCGCACCTCGTACTGCTCGTAGTGCAGCCCCATCCTCGCCGACGCCGCGCCGAAGCAGCCGCGCGCTATCGCGCCGACGCCGAGCGGCGCGATCTGGAGCAGCGCCGCGCCGGGGCGGAGGAAGAGGAACTTGGTCAGGTCGGCGCCGTGCACGCCCACCAGCACCTCGCACGCGCTCACCGCCGCGTGCACCGCCGCCAGCGGCATCCCGTTCGCCGTCTCCAGCACGTCCACGTCGAACCCCACCGACCTCGCCAGCCGAGCCACCGCCGCCTGGTTCTCGATCACGCGCGTCCCCTTGCGCGACACGATCCCCAGCCTTGGCCGCCGCCGCGCCGCCGGTTGCGGTGTCTCCGGCGTGCTGTCTCCGGTGGTGTACACGCCGGCGAGAAGCTGGTGGAAGTCGAGGATGGTCTTGTTGTCCCGGAGCCTCGAGGGTTCGACGGAGAGGATGCCGTGGAAGCGGGTCCCGACGATGGCGCCCGGGAAGCAGTGCGTCCTCTTGTCGCGGAGCAGGTCGATCACGTGGTAGTCGGAGAGGCCGGCGACGATCTCCCGGAACGTGCCGGCCCACCACGGGTTGTACGAGAGCACGGCGAGCACGACGCGGCGGTGGAGGTGTTGCACCGTCAGCCACGCCGGCAAGAACCCGTCGCTGAACGCGTGGAAGAGGTTCCCCGTGTAGCCCCCCGCCGTCATGACGAGGGCCGGTGCGTCGTGGCGGACGTCGCACCGGTGCTCCGGCGCCGCCTCCGGCCGCGCCGCCCGGAGCCGCACCTCCTCGACCTTGCTCATGATGAACTTCTCCCACTTGCGCGTGTACGGCCGTATCCGCTCCTCCGCCGTGGAGTTCGCCGGCGCTTGGGAAGGGAACAGCAAGAGGGACAGCGACGCGGGGTCCGTGCGCACGTCGCCGGCCATGAAGCAGACGTCGGTGTTGAAGTCCGAGCGGTCGCAGCAGATGGACTGGTTGTGCAGCGACGAGCACGGCGAGCGCACCTGGTTGTCAAGAGCCCAGACGTTGACGTCGCCGGCGGCATTGCCGCGGCCGCCACCGTGTACCCCCACCACTCTACCCAGCCCCAACGCCGACCCTGGCGGCGGCGGCGCGAAGAAGCCGAGGCCATACTCCGACGTGAGCACGAAGAACCTCGGGGCATACAGAATCACGCACAGGATGACGGAGAGGATGAAGAAGAACCGCACAAACCCCGGCCACCTCGCCCTGTTGTCCTCCACGGCGCCGAGGCTCTTCACGTCGGGGAGCTTCGCGGCCATCGATCCTGTGCTGTGGCGAAATGGCAGCTTGTGGCCGGCGCGTCGCGCGGGTTTTTTAAAGACCCGCGGCCACGAGACGGGTCGCACAAGCCGTCGCGTCCGGTCCATTACGTTGATGTGCGTGCTGAAACGGTAGCTAGTTTGTCATCAGGTACTGATCGGCTCCATCTCGCTCGCGTCATGCAGCCTCTGCCGTTGTGTTCACGCACCTGCTGCACCTGTCTCCCTCCAACAATTTGGCACCTTGAGATGAATGGAATATGAAGAATCCGATGGTTGGGTACACTGGGCACACACTATGGCGCAGCCTTGTACATTAGTACAATTTAGTGTAGCGTAGCATAACGTTTTAGTAAAATTTATCTTTTTTATATAGTCTGTTTGCTGTAATAATTTGTAATGGTTTTTTTTTTATGTTTTTAGTAGTTCTCATAAAGATTATAAAACTATTTTTAAATTATTTTTTATAATATTTAAATCACTTTTAAAATGCTCTTAAATTTTGTTGAAACGCTACGCTACACTACGTTAAGCCGAAATGTACAAGGCCATCTGTACACCGTGCCAATTGAAGTCCACAGAATTCGGCCTGTCAGGTAGAGGAGGAGGACGTACATGCTTGTAGTAAAAACACCGGTTGCTAAGCCCTGTGCCTTGACCGTCATTGTCTTGCACCGTCTTGAATACTCCTATATGCGTGAACATCTGGAAGATAATCTCTTCCTAGAAAATGTGCTGTCCACACTGATTTGGCTTAATTAGCTTCTGTAATCGTCGTATCCTGCAGATAGCAGCAATAAGTGCTCGCCAAACTAGGGTGTGCAGCGGGGTAGTTTTGGTGTGGTGACAAGAGCTAAAACAGGTAGGTACTATTAGGCAGGGTTATGCGTGTTTTTCTTCGAATGGCATTTTGGAGCCAGTTAAGGTAATCAGATGAACACGCTGATCGAATTGGGGATGGAAATGACAGGCAGCTGGTCATCGATCGATGGACGATGGAAATGACAGGCAGCTGGGAGAAGAACGGTTGGTGATTGGTCTCTCTCGGCGACGCCCATCTCTCCATGCTATCGGGACCTTTCATTTCATCATCTTATAACTGTTTCGCCTTCGTACGTTGACAGATGACAAATGCATGCGTCCATGGATGACACTCAGAAATTCATGTGCTTCCTCCATACTTCAAATAATAGTCATTTTGAGGTCCTTGAAATATAAAAACATGATATTATGAAAGTGTTTCCAAGATATATTTATGTATATGCATGGTTTTCATGTGCCCATTCCAAACAATTGAGAAAAATTTTGTGAATAAACTTTTAAAATTTTGACTTATGACAAATTTAAAACGACGTCTTGAAACTTCTGAAACTTCTCCGTCGCAGGCTTATTAACGACTATTTCTGCCCTTTTTGCCGTCGGAACCTCGAGACGCTAACTCACCTTCTTCTCGAATGCAAGTACAGTTCTCGCATCTGGTCAAGCTTGGCGGCTGACCTCGACTTCCAGGCCCTCCAACCCTCCTCGTGGACGCACACAAGTCTTTTCCAAGATTGGTGGGATAACGACGTTACGGCGTCGACCGACTGTGCTGGATGTTTCTCAGTTATTTTAGGAACCCTCTGGCACCTCTGGCTTGAGCGCAATAATAGGATTTTTCCAGCGGTTCGAGCGTTCAATTTCGGTTCTTCTTGTAAATCTTTTAGATGACTTGCGTCTTTGGGTGGCGGCAAGGGTCCGTTTTGTAATTAATTAAGCTACAATGTCCGCCGCAGAGGAGGGTCGACGGTAAGTTCACCTTCAACACTTTGTATTGTCTTCTTCTATTTAATATAGATCGGCAGTTCTCCTGCCCTTCGTAAAAAAAAATAAAACGACTACTATGAAATATCCATTGTGATTAATACGCATATCTGTTCTGTACATTTATCACTAGCATATTGAGCGAATTAATTAATTAATGGCACTAGAGGATCGAATTAATTAAAAAAACTACAATAAATTACCATGAAATATCCATTATAATTTATCACTAGCATATCCCTTCGTTCTAAAATGTAAGGCATATAATTTTTTGATGCAGTCAACAAACGCAAACTTTGACCATTAATTTCTTTCATATTATATCATCAATAATTATATAATTAACATCATATCAAAGTATTTTCAAATACGGATCTAAGTATATCACATGCATAACATTAAACATATATGTTTCTAGCATAATTATTAGTCAAACGCTCTAAACATTAACTTTTTAAAATACATGCACGCCTTACATTTTAGAACGGAGTGAGTACTGAATTTCCTACGCGGCAAAGCCCAAATAGCAGCCCGGTGAGGAAAACACCCAACAACATGAATGTGCAAGGATTTTCAACCACATCCCGAGCCATTAGATTGTGGCCTAGACCGATGCGCCCAAACAGCCGCTGCCTCATCCTATTTCGCAGGCGATTGTACATATGCACATAGGCTCAGTAAAAAAAACACAGGGCAGCGGGCTTTCCTGAAAAACGAGGTGGCTCATCGGTCTAGCATATATATGAAGTGGTTGAGGAGAGAAGGCAGCAGGGTGTCCCATCACCAAAAATTTAGAGCTACAACGACACAAAGTGGTACATGCATGAATATATGTTGCCATAACTAAGGCTAAAACTTGAGTTAATTCGAGGCTCCCGAGTACCTTGGACTTGACTTGGCTCCCGACTTGGCTCTTGAGTGCCTGAGCTCAAGCCAAGATGAGCCCTTTTTCTAGCTCGTTCATTATAGAGACAACATCCAGCCATAGGCCCACAAGACCACAACCACCATGTGTCTCTAGCACAATAGGCCCCACAACTAGTCTTCCCCATGGCCTATGCATCCGTCCACAGACCAACCCAAATACTAGCCAACCAACCAAGTCCTCATATAGAGCGAACCCTAAATCCATAACCTATTGTACTCACATTTTCCACCCATCCCCTAGTGGCGTCCTCACCACCCCTCCTCTCGATCGACCTACATCGTCGGCCCCAATTTCCAATGGTGTTGTCACCTCTCTGTGTCCTCCTCCAGGACAACTCCACCGCTTCCTTCCTCAGCCAGCACCACCTCATCCTTTTGTGCTCATCCTTTAGGCTAGCATCGTCTCACCTCCTCCAATGTGACGACATCGCCATCTCCTTCTCTCCCTACTAACCTTCGCCTGTCCCAAATCCAGATCATGCTTAAGAGAAGTATGCACGAAGGTAATGTCATCTACAGGTTCTTGCAAAGCATCACATTCAGTTTCAAGCACCTTACATCTTTCAGCTATATCACGATGAGATTCTATAACAGAATTTCATGATCTTTCTCTAAGCTATCAAACTTAACAGAGATAGACTCAAACCTAGCAGTCATCACCTCTAGGGACTTTTTCAGAGTGTTATTTCTCAAATTTTTCTTTTGTAGGTGAAGAGCCATATCATTGATCAACTCAGCAAATTCAGGATGAGCAGGATTTGGTTCACATACCTCACTATCATGAAAAGTCATTAAGCACATTGGTGAGAAAACAGGAGGAGGTGGGATAGACTCGGCAACAGCCAGCCCAGCGAGTCCCTTGTTCCTAAAATCTTCATCATCACTTGAGATATATGATGAAAAGTTGTTTGAGCTGCCCTCATCAGTTACACACTCGCCAACAAAAGCTTGTCTCTTACCCCGCTTGTTGAATCTCTTAAACCCGGATTTGTAAGTATTTTTTTTATCCTTTTCCTTGTGTTTTGCCTTTTCACTATCACTGCTCTCCTTATCCTTTCCCTTAGTCTTCCCTTTGTCTTTCCTCTTGTCACACACAGAGGCAATCTGACTCCTCTCGTTGCAATCATAGCACTTGATTGAAGCAAATAGATTCTTATTTGAGTGAGAACCACTTAGTTCCATTTCTTTTTTCACCAAAGCTGAACTTGCCCATGAGCTTGCCAGCTCGTCTCATCAACAAAGCCAACTCCTTGACATCACCTCCAGTGTCATCCTCGCTATCATCAGTTCCACAGTCCCTTGACTTGAGAGCCATCTCCTTATCCTTTCCTTTTCCACTAGAGTCTTCTTCACAATCAATCAGCATCTCATGAGCAGATAACCTCCCAAGAAGTGCGGTGGGAGTCAATGTCTTCAAGTCACAACTGTTTCAGAGATAAGTGATAATTGTCTCTATACTCCTTAGGTAGAACTCGAATCATTTTCCTGCAAACATCAATATCTGACAAAGGAGAGTCGAGCCCCTTAAACTCATTGCCAATTGGATTCAAGCGAGTGAACATGTCATTTGCAGATTCATTTGGAAGCATTTTAAATTGATCAAAATTTTCTTTCTTTACAGTAGTAGTGGCCTCATGAATTTCAACTAAGGTGGTCCACATAGAGTTAGCGGAAGCGAGGTTGCCAACACGGTCAAACATCTCCATGCTCAAACCAGAGAATAGAGCATTGATCACCTTAGCATCTATGTCAAGTTTTTTAATATCCTCAGCGGTGGGACTAACTTTCTCATTAATCTATAAGCCTAGTGATTTTTCTACAGCTTTCCACATGTCATATCTTAAAGGACTGAAGATAGCATCTCATGCGAATTTTCTAGTAAGGAAAATTTATACCATTAAACAGAGGGATCCTATTGAAAGCTACACTAGCTACCTCCGTCCGAAGCCATCTCTGAGTGGTTAAGCACTATAGGAGATCCTGGTGCTCTGATACCACTTGAAGGGATCAGAGGCCAAAAGGGGGAGGGTGAATTGGACTTCTTTTAATTCTTTTTTGTGTTTTCTTGGTGATTAGGCAAATTAAAAGTGAACCATTTAGCTAACCAACCCTATGACTACAAGAGGCGAATCAATACACAAGGGTATATAAATTAAATGGACAAGCACCACACATCATAATCATGCATGCATAAAAGGAATCTTGTGGGAAATTAAATTATGGAAAAATAAAGGTGACACAAGGATATTTTCTAGAGGTTCAGAGACGAACTCCTACTCCCCGTTAAGGCAAGCCCTTGACAAATGAGAACCAGCTCCCTCTCGAGCCTTCCGCCTCAATCCACTCGCGGTAGCCTTTCACCATGAGAGCAAGGTGGGCTCCAAACCTCTCACATGGTCTTAAGTGCTCCCACACGCGGAGCTCCATCATAAATAAGATAGATAAGATAGAAACCCACAGGAGCTTGATGCTTATACGGTGCACATGGAGTAAAACAACTAGCATAGCACCTTTTTTTTTTCCTTTCCTCGTCTCTTCTCCTTTGTAAATACTTTGCTACCTACCTTTTAATAAGGGAAAATTCTATATATGACATTACGAAGTGATGTTTCTGAAATTTGCCATTACAAAACAACTTATTTGGCTCATGACACTACTAAGTTGCAATTCTCCAATATATGTCATCACAAAGAAATGTAGACCTGATTATCCCTAATCCTCCTTCTAATCCATCTTCCACCTTAGCCCTTCTCTTTCTTCTTCCCGTCCACAGTGACGATTCCACACGCGCCGCTGACCTTGAGGATTCCGCGCCGCTGTCGTCACCATGGAGCTAGCTCGTTGGAACTCTAGCCTCCAGCATGCACTAGCCCGTCTTCCCATGTTGCCAGAGCTGGAGAAAAAATATATGGCATCGGGTGCCATGGTGTCATCGGGAGGGAGATAGAGAGAGGGTGGAGAGAGGAGAAAACTATGTTGTATTCAGGTTTTTGAACAAATAGAAAAGCACCTCTGTTCTTTCATGTGTGGACTAAAATTTGCTTAAAGGGCGTGAACGGATGAGAGAGTTAAAGCAAAACCTTTATTTTATAATTTCAATAGACATTTTAAAAGCAGGCTATATTTCATACAACTAAACAAAATCTATTTGGAAATACACAGGCCATAGCATCAAAACAAACAAGCAACTCAACACAAATATAATCCAAACAACAAAAATTGAACCGACAGCACAAGGAATTGATGCCGTCATGATTTGAATTTCACAGCAGAAGCGGTCCAGGTTAACCAGCATTCTACTATGCTATATAGCGTGTAGCGCTATGCCATCCTGCTTCCTCGCCGTGGCCACGTCCGCGGTTTATACCGGCCTTTCGTTGCTCGCAATGGGTGCTGCTGATACTCCCACGGTCGTTCTCCCCTGCTTAATTTTCGACACGCTACTGTTCGACGATGAGTGCCGTTGTAACACATGAATTGTGTTGAATAGCTCGAGACCACTTCTTAGATAGCACAAGTCAAACAAGTATCAACTCAACAAAATTATAATCAAGTGGTTAAGGATTTCGGGTTTGATCAAATTATCGCCACAGCACACTTGCGTGTGAATACAATCATCTAGGATAAAATTCTCCCCTCGAGCTAACCAGCGAACCTCCATTACCAAGTAGAAAATTATGTTCCCGTGCGAGAAACAGCGGCTATTGGTCTCTCTCGGCGACGCCCATCTCTCCATGCTATCGGGACCTTTAATTTCATCATCTTAACAGTTTCGCCTTCGTACGTTGACAGATGACAAAATGCGTCCATGGATGACACTTAGAAATTCTTGTGCTCCCTCCATACTTCAAATAATAGTCATTTTGAGGTCCTTGGAATATAAAAACATGATATTATGAAAGTGTTTCCAAGATATATTTATGTATATGGTTTTCATGTGCCCATTCCAAATAATTGAGAAATTTTTTGTGAATAGACTTTTGAAACTTTGACTTACGATAAATTTAAAACGACTGCTATTTGAAAATTCATACATGGAGGGAGTACTATGAAATATCCATTGTAATTAATAGGCATATCTGTTCTGTACATTTATCACTGGCATATTGAGAGAATTAATTAATTAATGGCACTAGGAGGATCGAACTAATAAAAAAAACTACAAAAATTACCATGAAATACTGAATTTCCTACGCGGCAAAGCCCAAATAGCAGCCCGGTGAGGAAGACACCCAACAACATGAATGTGCAAGGATTTTCAACCACATCCCGAGCCATTAGACTGTGGCCTAGGGGTGGGGATCCCCTGCCGTAGCAAATATTTTTTAAAAATTTTAAAAATTAAAAATCCAAAAAAATTGAAAAGTTTCGAAAATGGGTTGTTTAGGATTTTAGATGAATTACAAAATTTATTTCATACAAATTGGACATGGTACGATATATTTATAGAAGTTATAATCTGTTTACAGGTCAAAATGCACGCCGTGCATTTATACTTGCTACTGCAGGGGATCCGGATTGGTGGCGTAGACTGATGCGCCCAAACTCCCGCTGCCTCACCCTATTTTGCCATAAAACCGAATTCGATATGGGATCAACTATTTAGCAGGCGATTGTACATATGCACATAGGTGCAGTAAAAAAACACAGGGCAGCGGGCTTTCCTGAAAAACGAGGAGGCTCATCGGTCTAGCATACATCTGAAGTGGCTGAGGAGAGAAGGCGGCAGGGTGTTCCATCACCAAAAATTTAGTGCTACAACGACACAAAGTGGTATATGCATGAATATATGTTGACATAACTAAGGCTAAAACTTGAGTTAATTCGAGGCTCCCGAGTACCTTGGGCATGACTTGGTTCCTGACTTGGCTCTTGAGTGACTGAGCTCAAGACAAGACGAACCCTTTTTCTAGCTCGTTCATTATAGAAACAACATCCAGCCATAGGCCCACAAGACCACAACCACCATGTGTATCTAGCCCAACAGGCCCCACAACTAGTCTACCCCATGGCCTATGCATTCGTCCACTGCCCAACCCAAATACTAGCCAACCAGCCAAGTCCTCGTATAGAGCGAACTCTAAATCTCTAACCTATCGTCCTCCCATTTTCCACCCATCCCCTAGTAGCGTCCTCATCGCCCCTCCTCTCGATCGACCTACATCGTCGGCCCCCTTTTCCAATGGTGTTGTCATCTCTCTGTGTCCTCCAGGCCAACTCCACCGCTTCCTTCCTCAACCAGCACCACCTCATCCTTATGTGCTCATCCTCTCGCCCAACATTGTCTCACCTCCTCTAATATGACGACATCGCCATCTCCTTCTCTCACTGCTAGCCTTCGTCTGTCCCAAATCTAGATCATGCTTTAGAGAAGTATGCACAGAGGTAATGTCATCTACAGATTCTTGCAAAGCATCACGTTCAGTTTCAAGCACCTTACATCTTTCAGCTATATCACGATGAGATTCTAACAGAATTCATGATCTTTCTCTAAGCTATCAAACTTAGCAGAGATAGACTCAAACCTAGCAGTCATCACCTCTAGGGACTTTTTCAGTGTTATTTTTCAAATTCTTCTTTTCATTATAAAAGGAATCTTGTGGGAAATTAAATTATGGAAGAATAAAGGTGACATAAGGATATTTTCTCGAGGTTTAGAGATGAACTCCTACTCCCCATTAAGGCAAGCCCTCGACGAACGAGAACCAGCTCTCTCTCGAGCCTTCCACCTCAATCCACTTGCGGTAGCCCTTCACCACGAGAGCAAGGTAGGCTCCAAACCTCTCACATGGTCTTAAGTGCTCCTACAAGCGGAGCTCCATCGTAAATAAGATAGATAAGATAGAAACCCACAGGAGCTTGATGCTTACATGGTGCACATGGAGTAAAACAACTAGCATAACACCCTTTTTTTCCTTCCCCCGTCTCTTCTCCTTTGTAAATACTTTGCTACCTACCTTTTAATAAAGGGAAATTTCTATATATGACATTACGAAGTGATGTTCCTAAAATTGCCATTACTAAACAACTTATTTGGCTCATGACACTACTAAGTTGCAATTCTCTAATATATGTCATTACAAAGAATGTAGACCCAATATTTATCCCTAATCCTCCATCTAATCCACCTTCCACCTTAGCCCTTCTCTCTCTTCTTCCCATCCACGGTGACGATTCCACGCGCGCCGCTGACCTTGAGGATTCTGTGCCGTTGTCGTCTCCATGGAGCTCGCTGGAACTCCAGCCTCCAACATGCACCAGCCCGTCTTTCCATGTTGCCAAAGCTGGAGAAAAATTATATGGCACCGGGTGTCACGGTGACATCGGGAGAGAGATAGAGAGAGGGTGGGGAGAGAGGAGAAAAATATGTTATATTAAGATTTTTGATCAAATAGAAAAGCACTTCAGTTCTTTCATGTATGGACTAAAAACTTTCTTAAAGGGAGTGAACGGATGAGAGAGTTAAAGCAAACCCTTTGTTTTATAATTTCAATAGACATTGTAAAAGCAGGCTATATTTCATACAACTAAACAAAATCTAATTGGGAATACACATGCCATAGCATCAAAACAAACAAGCAACTCAACACAAATATAACTCAAACAACAAAAATTGAACCGACGGCAAAAGGAATTGATGCCATCATGATTTGAATTTCATAGCAGAAGCGGTCCAGGTTAACCAGCATTCTACTATGCTATATAGCGTGTAGTGCTATTCCAGCCTGCTTCCTCGCCGTGGCCACGTTCGCAGTTTATACCGGCCTTTCGTTGCTCGCGATGGGTGCTGCTGATCGTCCCACGGTCGTTCGCCGCCAGGGCCGTGCCTGGGGTGGGGCGAGCAGTGCCTCCGCCCCGGGCCCCCTAAGCCCAGGGGCCCCACCCCGACACCCCCAGCACATGCATGAAAGCGACTAGAAAATACTAACACCGTAAATATATATAGATGCACGGTGACTATACGTTCACCGAAAATATACATGTGCTACACATTCACTAGTTGAATTTAGCCTGCGTGACGAAGCTGTGGTGACATGAGCTTGCTTCTGCCAGCCTGACGGCGTTAACGTTGATGGGAAGAATTAAGGACAATAAAACAATACTATATATGTGCAGAGGTAATTAGTCCTGTGGCATGATCTCGTGATTAGTGCGTCCCGACAGCGGCTGTTAATTGACTTAATTAGCGATTGTGATTAGTGTACCCCGACGCTGAGCCGCTGAGGGTTTTGAAGGGCTCGGGCGCTCGGCGATTTGTTCCAACTTCCACGCCGCGGAGGATCACGGATGTTGCTCGCCTGCTCGTGGCGGCCAAGATGGACGACGACGACGACACATTCTCCTCGTTCCTCCCCTCAATTCCCTGAGATAAAAAATCTTACTTTTGTACTTTTATCTTTTTATTGATAACAATTTCTATAATAAATTGAATATTGTCTTTTCAGTTGATATATAGTGGTATATAAATATTTTGATACTTATGTTAGGGTCTGCGTTCATAATTTCGCTCCGGGCCCCTGAAAACTCAGGAACGGCCCTGTTCGCCGCTGCCTAATTTTCGACACGCTACTGTTCAGCGCTGTGTGTCGTTGTAACACATAAAGTGTGTTGAATAGCTTGAGACCACTTCTTAGTTAGCACAAGTCAAAACAAGCATCAACTCAACGAAATTACAATCAAGTGGTTAAGGATTTCGGGTTTGATCAAATTATCGCCACAACACAATTGCGTGTGAATACAATCATCTGGGATAAAATTCTCCTCTCGAGCGAACTAGCGAACCTCCATTACCAAGTAGAAAATTATCGCCACAACACAATTGCCTATGAATACTATCCACTCGCACTACTTCCAACAATTTTGTATCTATTGTAGAAGGTGGAGAGGGACATGATCACTTGTATTTGGCAATTCAGCTGGAGAGGGACCTGACGCCGCACTCGTATTTGACGATTTAGCTGGAGAGGGACCGGACAGTGGCGACACAGTCTGATAGAGATGGTGGAGGCGCATTCCACGGCGAAGGCAGAGGAGAAGTCGCGTTCCATAGTGGAGGCCGAGGTGCTGTCGCGTTGGATAGGGGCCCAACGGCGATGGGACCATGCCGAAGGCGCGTTCCGCGGTGGAGTGGTGACCGGCAGCGACTCGAGCAAGAGGCGACGGAGGCAGGAGTTGAGATTTTTTTGGGAAATCTGGGAGACGGCGAGAAGGAGCGGTTGTAGGTTTGGTTCGCCTGGGAGTCGTCGCTAGCTTTGGTTTTGGTGCAAGAGTTGACTCTGCACGGAGCGACTGTTCCCTCTTCTCTCTCCTATTTCTGTCTTTCAATCCATCAAGTTGATGACATGGCACTGTTTAGATAACCACACACGACCTCGATACACATAATGTAAAACAGCTGTCGCACACACGCAAACATAAACACAATGACAGGAGGCACAGATCTAGAGAGACAAAAGCCATGCACAATAATCTTTAATGATGATCTCTCTTGTGTACAAGGGGTTTCATATATAACCTAGCCTACATTTGGTTTTACTCATAATACCCCTAGAGTTTGAGATGATTTTCTGACCCATAAATCACCTAGGGTTATATGAACACATTAGTTCTGCTGCCCAATCATATCCCATGGATCCACGCTGGCGATCCCTGTCCGGAAGCTTCATCACCCCCGCCGCCGTCCGATCCGCGCCGAAGAAACACACCCACGCGCGATCCGACCCGTCCGTTCCAGCACGCGCGGATACACCGCTCTCCTCACTTGCCTGCTCATTGTTTTCCCCTCCTCGTCCTCTTCCTTGCGCGGCGTCCCGATTCGAAGCGTGTGAAGGAGGAGAGGAGCAGCGCGGCGCGACAGAGAGGTGAGCGGTGAGCCGGAAGCTTCCTCTCCTCCCCCTTCCCGTCACGCTGCTCCCTGACTCGAGATCCCGTCGTCGCCGCCCTTGCTGCGGCGGTGCGAAATTTGTTTGGATTGTTCGAGGATGGGTGGCTGGGAAGATATGATTTGAGTTAGGGTTTGAGCCAATGCGGCTGCTGGCGGATTGGGGATTTAGGGTTTGCTGTGGAGATCTGCTGTCTGTGCGTGTCGAATTGGTACAACCAGCAGGCAGCAGTTTAGATCTGTGAAATCATCCACTAACCGTAGACATCCAATAATAATACTCATTCCCAAAGACCCACAGTGGCTTCAGCCTCTAGGTCCTCCCTCCACCGCCGCCATTGGGGCTTTAGCCTCTAGGCTCCAGCCAACCAGCCACCCCCTCGCTCGATCTATGGCCACGGCGTCGGCGACGCCCGACGGCGCCACGTAGCACAGGACGCCGAGTCGCTCTTGCGCAACTCAATCAAGTTCCACCGCTGTCCACCAAATCACATAAAATAAATAAATAAATAATCTCTATAACAAACTACTAAACCTGATCTAATATATTAGATATATTAGAGATAGACTGATCTAATATATTAGAGATAAACTCTAAATCTGATTTGATATATTAAAGATAGATTATGAGCCGGAGATTACCCTAAAAAAGATTACGAGTTAGAGATAAACTATATGTTGACATAAATCTAGCCGTGCAAATGTGATGGCCATCTTGCTTGTTGCCTGATATTTACGATTTGTTTGGATGATCTATAAGTTGCTTGTGGGATTATTTCGTGAATTGCAGTCTCCAATTGATTTTAGGCGAATTTAGTAGTTAATGTAGAGCTTGTTCTTGCCATTCTTGTGTTGTTACCTTTTGGACATGCACCAGCCTCTATTTAGTAGCAAGTTGTTGCTGCATCTTTTGATTCCAAGCATAGTATGTTTTATAATGTTGGAGGGGAATTGGTAGTGGAGTATACTTTGTTCGAAGGATGGTGGAAATACTTTGAATTTCGGGATTGTCTCAAACTAGTTGTGGTTGTGACCATATTTACTTTGTTGGTCATCATTGAACCTGCTACCCAAGGTTCAATTATCATAGGCATCATCTGATATGGTGTGGTTTACTGATCGTAAGATCAATGTATTGTGCTGCAAATTGTAGTGGTAGTGATTCTTACTGGACATTGTCTGTGTCACTACGACACTACCACAGCAGTTATTGATTCATGTGCATATAATCTGAGATATGTTGATACCATGCACTAGTAATATTCTCGGCTACTTTTTATGTTTGTGTTTGCTTAGCTAGATGATCACATTGATATCTTTGTGGTTTTCAAAATTTAAAGGCATCTTTCATCTATGCATGTGTTTTGTAGCTAGAAATAGCTTGGTGGATGTATAACTTTTGAGCTCACATTTTTAGTGTTGGGCCATTTTTTGTGTTAATAGCATGACGACAATATGCCTTATTTTGTTTTGTTGGATGGACATGATATTCGTATCCCTTATCTAGATTGTGGAATTTGTTTATTATTTTTATGGGACTTAGTTACTTGTTTACTTCATGTCTTCAAATTTTTTATTTTTATTTTATTTTATTTTTTTTGTCTTGGACCTCTTGCTATTAATGAAATGCTGAAATTGTTGATTGCTAAGTGCTAACTTCTGTTACTTGTTCTTTTATTAGGAATCAGTCATGGAAAGGCAGAGCAATGGAGGCCAAGACCAACAAGTGTTGAACCTCCACCAGGTTCCTCTCTACCTTTATGTCTATATGTTTTTTCCATAGAAAAACATTGGTACGTCTATAGAAAATTAGATAGTATAGTTAACGATTAGAACTCGACTAATCTCACTTGGTTGCGACTAGTCTTCAAGTCGGTACACAGTCGACTCAACTCGACTTATCGACTTTAAAACCTTGGCTTCTCATTATATTCATGAGTACATGATAGTGTACCCTTGTACAAATGGAAAAGCTTTCCCCCAATTTTAATCTGACCAAACGTTTTACTCCACAAGATTGAAAATCTATTATAGCTACGGTAAGAACAGAAACTATAATAAATTTAGTGAACTAGGTTGAATGGTTGAATCGGAGCGTCCCATGCATGGTCGACCTTTTTTGTTTGGGCTGTTCTCACTCAGCTCGTTAGCCTTCAGGCTGAGCCCGGCCCAAGCACATAACTCCGTTAATGGCACAAGAAAAACATCTGAATATTGAAAATCGATAGTCTTAATTTGAAAATATCGCTGTTAGTACTTCTACAAATCCTTGTGCTCGTGTCAAACTTCAATTTTTTTTTATCTAGAAATGTACGAACGTCCACTCATATAGGGAGTCGAATCACACCATATTACACTAAATACACTATATCAGGTGCAAATTTAAACCTATCAGCACTCAGCGAGCTAATCCTTTTAACCTAGTGCAGAAGTAAAGATCTCATCCTACAAGCGACGGTTGGGAATACACAGATGTGTAAGAGTTCGCTAGATTTATCAAAGTTTTAGAACGCTAGGATGGTGGTGTCAGTTGGAGGACGATGAAGAGGTTAGGGTCTAGATAACCTCTTCGAGGGACAGTCCTTTGTTTTGGTGGCCATAGACAGTGTAGCGTAAAAGTTCTGCCAGTGGCGGTTGGTACGACAATACGAGAGGAGCATGAGGGAGGTGATGAGAGAATACGAGAGGAACACCAGGGTGGCGATAAAAAGAGGAGACTACGAGATAGTGTTTGGTGGGTCGGTAGAACTGGAAAAGTGGAAAAGCTTGTTTTGGGCTGAAATTTTGGCTCTTAAATGTAGAAATGACAGGATATGGTTGTTTTTCTTTGCTGAGATTCAGAAAAAAAACCCAGTGATGTTGGAAAAATAATCGTATCCTCTAAATAACATTTGAAATCAAAATTTGAACCCAAAATAAGCTTTTGGGCTCACTTTTCCAATTCTACAAGCTCGACCAGTCCACCAAACCCTCCCTTGCAGTCCTCTTGTATTGCCTCCCTAATCTTCCCCTCACACTCTCGCCACCAGCCGCCACCTCCAGAAGCTTCTAAGCTAAATTGTTCATGTCCGCCAAAGCTAAGGCACCGTCCCTCGTGAAGGTAACTTGGACCTTCCCCTCGTCCTCTGCCTAACACTACTGTTTTCCAGTTCTAAAACTTTGGTAGATCTAGCGGCGCCTTTATATCTATGTCTTCCAGATCGCCTCTTATAGGATGGAGATTTTGATTCTGTATTATGTTGTCAGGATCTAAATCTAGGACTCTTAATCTCTTGGTTGCCTGCCCTTCGTTTGTATTCGGTTTGGTGCTGGTTGTGATTAACTTGTTTTTAGTGTTGATAGCTTTGAATTTGCACCTGATATCCTATATTTAGTGGAATACGGTTTTTTCTAGTGGACACTTGGTGTCTTTTGGCTCCTCTTTGCATGAGTAGACGTCCGAGGAGTTTGGTCAATTTCTGGTTGAAAAAACTAAAATTTGACGCCAGCATAAGATCTGTAGAAATGACAATGATGATATTTTAGAATTTAGACTATGGATTTTCAATCTTTAGATGTTTTGCTTATAGCTGGAATCATAAAAAAATGGTATTACGAAGCCCTATGAAGAACTCATCTTATGGGCAAGTGCACACCACTGCTCATGGCGTCCATGGTGTGTGCTTGCCCATAACAACTTACCCGTTGCCTTTGGATAACAGAAGGTGACATATGTTAAGTGAGAGTTGCATGGATTCAATTTATGTAGTTTTTGTCAGTATGGTTCATGTATAAACATCCCAAGCAGAGGCCAGAGAGTGACCCTTAATTTTTGTATCCAAATTTGGAGAGATTGCCATGTCTGTCAACATGTTCTGGACTTTTTTCTTATGCAACTGGTGTGGACCTAGAGTTCTGTGTGAAAATTATGATGTGACTTGATGGCTTTTGTATACTCTTTGGATATATGCTTATATTGATGGGAGAACCTCTGTAGGGAGCTTGAATGCACTTGTTTCATTTTGTTCTTGCTGTTTTTATTGCGTTTTTGTATCATTTGTCAAACTGTTTGCAATGTTACAAATGTTACTATAATTAAGCTTGTCATATGGTTTTACATATACTACTATCCTGTAATAGTTGTATATGGAGAACTGGAAAGATAGGTAGGAAATGAATTTTCAGGATAGTATTTAGCTTTCATGGCATAGCAGTTTGGCGCCGGTGAAGGTTATGGGGTAAGGCTTTTGCATGGTTCAAGTGGTGTTTGTAGTCTGAATTTGTGAGTAATATAGGGTAAAGTGGAATAGTTAGACGTCTGTGTAAATAAGTTCCTTATTTTTTTTATTTAAGCGCTTGCTGTGTAATGACATAAGAATTATTTGTTCCTGTTAGATGCAAAATCCGAATCCTCTGGCATGATTGCTGTATATGTATATATTTATTGAGATGGTGAGACTACACCACGGTATCCCGTCCCAGCCGGATCGGAACGGTATAAGAACGCGACAAAACTAATCGCTGCGCTCATCCCCGATTCCACCGCGCGCCAAAACGACGAAATAGGGAACGTTGCGCTGGCTCGCCCATTCCTTGTGTGCACTTGTCAAAGAAAAAACAACATGCGTCGTTTGCGTTTTTCCGAGGCGGCCAGCGTTTGTGACCTGCTGCGTTCTCTTTACCAAATCAGATTTGAATTTCCCACCAACATTTTAAGTATCAAATTTAGATTTACGCACAGGTATCAACTAAAAAATGACAGGCACCATAGCAAAAAATTAGTGCAACATATCATATAAAATTCATGTTAGATATCATGATACCTCCGTACATATTCCCTTCAAGAAAAAGGTAAATTTTTTAAAGGTATTGTAAAGGTATCAAACAAGTTTCAGTTTAATATATTGCTGAATCTTGAGTGCCATCAAGAATCGTAAATCAAAGTTGGTCATAAAAGGTATCAGGTTAGTAATATCATGTATCAAATTTGTAGTATCAAGGTATATCAAAGTTGGAGCAGTATCAAAGTTGTAGTATCAAAGTTAGAGTGTCATGTATGCAGCATCAAAAATTGGAGTATCAGATATGTAGTATGATGTATCAAAGTTGTAGTATCAAAGTTGGAGCAGTATCAAAAGTTGTAGTATAGGTATATTTAGTATCATCAAGTTTCGGTATCGGAAAAAGGTATCATAAGAGCATCATATATCACAACGCAAAAAAAATATCGGTATCGGTGCTATCATGTTGTTGGTATCGTCGAATTTCATGGTATCACTGAGGTATGAAGAAAAAAGGTACAATATATCACAACAAAATTATCGAGGCTGAGTGTCGAGTATCAGTGGTATCAAGTTGGTGGTATCATCGAGTTTCGGTATCGGAAAAAAGGTATCATATATCACAACAAAATTATCGGGGTTGGGTATCGAGTTCAGTGGTATCAGGTTGGTGGTATCATCGAGTTCCGGTATAGGAAAAAGGTATCAAAAGGGTATCATAATTTAGGTATTGAGTTATTATGAGTAATAGATTTTATTTTACACAAAACGAAATTCGTATGAAAAAGTTCTTAGATTATCAAAATCTAAAATCAGAAGAAGTGCGATGTTGTTTTAATCATGCGACTAACCACTAGCTTGGCACGGGAGCAATGCAAGTGCACAGACAAATAGGAAACCAACTAGCGACTAGTGCAGGAGCAACGCGCGCGGGACAGTCTCGTTGTTTTGTCGTTTTCCGGTCCCGTTCGGGATGGGATCCCGTAGCGTAGAATTTCTCTTATTGAGATAAGCTTACATGTTTTCATTTTTCCAATAATGAACAATACTTGATTTAAGTTTTCTCCTCTGTAAGTTGATTCCTCTGTGATGTTTTGTTTCTTTTGCTCTTGGTTTTTTAATATCCGGTGCTAGTGTTTTTAAAGTCAACTTCTTCTTTTAGGAATATTCACTTCCACAACAGGAGGTCCCAGTGGAAAAGGCAGCTGAGAAGACTGCTATTGACACTGAGCCTGAAGCTGCGCCTACAACAAATGATGAGACACCTCCAGCCGATGCAACCACAACTGCTGTTGAAGACAAAAGTGGAACTTCTGAAGTGCAAGATACTGCTGACAAACCAGAAGCAGAGGAAACTAACCCTGAAACCGAGGAAACAAGTGAGACTGCAGGGGAGGAAGAGCCTGAGGAGAAACCAGAAATTAAGGTTTGCTATCAGAAAAACTGGTGTTGAGATACAATATTAGTTCATGTTGATAAAGTACTACACACTAACTAACAAACATGACGTTCCAATATGCAGCTTGAAACAGCTCCAGCAGATTTCCGTTTCCCAACAACAAATCAAACAAGGCACTGTTTCACACGTTATGTTGAGTATCACAGGTAGGAGTATGATTTTTCATTATGTTGAGGTAAAATTGGATATTTGTTATTTTCAGCTGATCTCCATTGTGGTTATTTAATCAGGTGTGTAGCTGCAAAGGGAGAGGGTGCTCCTGAGTGTGATAAGTTTGCAAAATACTATCGATCTCTTTGCCCTGGTGAATGGGTATGTAGCCTTGCTTCTCCACATTTCTTTTGAGATTGTACTACCCTCCCTCCCTCTGAGATTAGTAACGTTGTGGCGTTTGGAGTAATGGGGCTAGGATGTGGCTAGCATTATACATGCCCTTAGGGAACCATTAAAGTTGGCATTAAACATGTCGCACTTTGCAGTGTTAGTAACACTGTTAATCTTTAAAGCATTTGAATTTAGGATCCAAAATAATCTGGTTTGTTTTTAGCTATTAATAATCCACTCTTTATTAAGGTAACTAAGTGTTGGTGTAAAAATACTCCATGACCTTGGTGTACCTTTTATTGTTGATTTGATAATAATTTAGAGATACTAGTTATATTTTTACATATTTTTGTAGTTCAGATTCAAGTATTAAATCTGTTTGTCTGGTGAATGGCAACTAATTACCAGTTACTCTGCTGCTTAAAGCTCACATAGCTACTTAAATTTGTAACCCTCGTGATGCCTGCTGTGGCTGTTTGAATGAGTGTGATAAATTCGCAAAATACCATATTGTGCTGTGCACTGCTGTCATTTGACTGAATAAGCTATAAATCATTCTATGCATGATCTGGATATAGAAGTGAGCTGATACAGAGTGAATTATCGACAACGTTCAGTATGCCAGCCTATGGACCATATGTATGAAATAATTGATTAATATTAATTTACCATTAAAAATATATGATTACCTATATGCACACACATAAGCATTTCTGGACCTGACACATCTTAGTTATATTGCAGTTCATTGTACTAAAATGCTAATCCTTCTCCAAATAATGTTTTAGGCCCTCAGCGTTCATAGTGAAACAATCTTTCCCGACGTAATTGTGTTTGCTCTGCAGGTTGAACGTTGGAACGAGCAACGGGAAAATGGTACCTTCCCTGGGCCTCTGTAATTGTGTGAGAAGGGATTATTCGCCTCTCTTTGTTGGTAACCGGCGTCAAGTTATCAAAGTTGAAACGGAGAAATGATCTCCTTTAATTTCTTTGGGAGAGTTTTACGAATAAAAGGAAATTTTTTATTCGGAGAATGACTCGTGATTGTTCCTAACGATCATTTCCTGCTTTACTTGGGAAACTCACAGTACTGCTTTTCTCCGGATGATGCCGTTGCTCTCTTGGGGGAAAAAAGTGTCAAAGTTGAAAAGGAGGGATGATCTCCTTTTATTTCTTTGGGAGAGTTTTACGAATAAAAGGAAAATTTTGATTCGGAGAATGACTCGGGATTGTTCCTAACGATCGTTTCTTGCTTTACTTAGGAAACTCAGTACTGCTTTTCTCCGGATGATGCCGTTGCTCTCTTGGGGGGAAATGTGTTCGTGTCTTTACATAAATATTCAAGTTCGTTCGTTCTCATCTTTGTCATTATAGGTACCTTATCGATCTGTTTAGAATATGAGACCTTGTATGAAATATTTCGATCTCAAAACAATGTTAAGCCATCACCAATGGGGTACTTAGGACGCTCTAGTCATTATCACCGATGGGATCCCAAACTTGACATCTCAGCCCTATTAACATCTTTTTATTATTTATCCACATCTCTATTTTTTATTTTCTGTACTAAAATGTTCTAAGCTAGAACCCATTATTAGACATGAACTCACATCTTATTTTTACTATTAATCTATATTTGCCACTCTTATATTTATTTTGTTCGCTAGAGTACGTTCTTAGATCACGGTTTTGCTCCTGGCGATCGCTCAGGCGTAAATCACCCTTGCGATTGCCTGGTTCTTGCAGAGAGGAGGAAGAAGGGGGAGGCGGAAGGAGGGAGCGTACCTCGCCGCCGTCGAGCTCCCCGTCGCCCTCGTTGTCGTCGTCCTCGAGCTCGCCGTCGGCCGGTCCGAGTTAGGGTTTAGGGTTCGGGGGTTCGGGTTACGGAATATGTGGGTTTCTCCGGGTGTAGAGGGAGGTCGGGGCGGCGGCGGATCGGCGGTTGGTCGGGATTCTCGATGGCGGCGGCGCGCGGCCACCGAGTCGAGGAGGGAGATGGCGGTCGGGCGGCGTGGATGGGGATCAAGGGCGTCGGCGAGGTTAGGGTGGCGGGGATGCGGCCTTGGAGGTTAGGCGGGCGGAGCGGCGGCGGCCGCCGGCGCCGCCGGCCGGAGGAGGCGGCGGCGAGACGTGAGGAGCGTGGAGCAGCGCGTGAGGAAGAAGAGGATCGGGGCAGGCGGGGGTGGTGGACGTGTTGAAAAAAAGAGGAGCGGCTCGCACGAGCTGGCCGTTGGATCAAGATCCAACGGCCAGAAAATCGCCTCGCCCCCAAGATCCAGGCGACTGCTGCTAAGACAATCCCATATGATCATAGTATATGCACAAGCTTTGCATTTTGCACGCCTGTCTTTTTTTGTTTACTTTATGATAAATAAGATGTAAATCCATGGGAGCTTGATGCTTACAAGGTGCACGTTGAGTGAAACAACTAGCGTAGCACCTTTTTTTTCTTCCCTCATCTCTTCTCCTTTGTAAATACTTTGCTACCTACCTTTTAAGAAAGCGGACGATGAAAGTAGTTCTCCGTCAATATTTCAATTTTTTGAAGCATAACACATTTTCCCAGCATCCTTTAGACCAAAGTTAGATACTATTGTGATATCCTCACCAAAAGCTTTATTCACCAAGTGGCAGCCCCTATTGCATCTTCAGTTCAGTTCACATCGTAAATAGAATCAATATTTGAAACAGAGGAGTTTAGTGGCCCTTACGGAATGAAATAGTTTCAATAATCACCAGTTGTGTTTGATCTTGTTGCATTGTTAGTCTTCTTTCTTTTAAAGTGTTGGTACATCTCAAAGAGTAAACAACTTGTACTTGTTATCATATTGACTTGTCATAGTTATTGGAGATTAATAGATTATTATATATTTCTGACCGGCTGGTCCTGAATACAATCAAACAAATAAAAGAAAGAAGTTTTTTATTGCTTAACCCAGTGAATTGCTTATCAAAGCAATGCGGCTAATGCAACAGTGAATTTCTCACTGATAAGGTGTACAATATAATATAAAGCTGTTGATCATAGACTAACTTTGAGATGTGCTCTAGATTGTAAATTCTATCAATTTTGAGGGTTGATGTAACTTGCTTGACTTGGTTGGTCTGGACTTTTATCAGCGTTATTTTCCATGGTCCTTGAATCTGAATGAATTGGAGGCTTGAAGGGACCAACTACCACTGAACTTGACAAAGGAACGAGAAGCTTTCCGTTCCAGCCTGGTGCTCCTTGATCATGAAGTGAAGTGGAAGGGACAGATGGGCTATCCGCCTATCCCGTATATACCAGAACTTGCAATAGTTTTATGACCGAAACATTTGCGATATGACGGCGACGAACAACGACACGATGGCTTCGGATATCATATCAGACTATCGTTAACAGTGTCTCAGGTAGCATGCACCGTCATCTACATGGCTTGTAGGAAGCGAGCTGAGCAAGAAGCCGTTGAATGTTGATCTTATGTGGTGTTCTGTTGAGCCGGTTGTTTGGGCGTAGTCGAGGTTCGATGCGGGAAGAAAAATCACATTGTCATTGTCACTCGGCGTGACGTGCATTTGATAAGTGACAACGTCTCGTGATCTCGCGTCTCCCTAGTCCCTAGTCCTTGGATTGGAATCTGGGAAGTGGAACATCTGGGAGTGGACTTTGGAACCCTTTCTTACCTACCATGCCCGAGCCCGACCCCACAAATTCATATCCTCCCATGTAACTGTAAAGAGGCCCATGTGTTAGCGAGAGTAAGGAAACGTAACTGTAAGGCCCACGTGTTAGTGAGAGCAGGGGTAGTGCAAGATAGGGGTGGAAACGAGCGAAACTCAACTCGATCGATCTCGGGCAGGCACAAGCTGGCTCGGTGTTCCTGGCGGGCTACAACTTTAGCTTGGCTCGGCTCGTCAGTGGCTCGCGAGCGGCTTGTTTGGCTCGATGAGGCTACACTGAATGACAGCTAGCATAACTTCCTTTAAGGCTTTCATCATATACACAACATGATTATTTATAGCACCATCTAATATCATCAAAATAAGATCATCATCATAGGTCATAGGATTTGATCAGATTGTAGCCTTTCACCAATCAACAACATGAGCTTGTCTTGCCGAGCCTGTTTGGCTGATTGGCTCGCTGAGCCATCTCGGCATTTACCCGAGTTAGGAAAACAGGCTCAGCTCAAGCTCGTTCCCACCTTTTGAGCCTATCCAAACCAAATTCAGACCGAGACGAGCTTCGAGCCGTGAGATTTTTTCTTCGGCCCCGTCAGGAATCACCATCCATTGTCGCGAGAGACGAGTCCACGCAACGCAACGCAACGGACGGCCGCCGCGTGCTGCCGCGCGCGGCGATCGTCAGAGCAGCATGTGTTGTTCTGATCGATGATCCCATCTTCTCCGGTCTCCCATGCCATCATGTTTTGGCGGCGTCTCGTGCCATCGCCACTGACTTCAACGCACGCGACGCCGCAGGTGGCAGCGAACGCGGCGTTCGCTGCGTTTGGTGGCGTCGCCCGATCGCGCGCGGAGGTCAAAGGAGATGGAGGAGCACCATCTCATTCCGACCCGCCCGTTCCTCGCAGCGCCGGCCAAACCAAACGCCGTTCGACCGCAGCCACATCTACACCCGTCACACGTTTCGTGGTTGTTGGATGAGTTTACGGGTCAATGTGCTGCTTTACAACACCAACAATGCTTTCGAACACAGAGCTGCATAGTGATGGACGGTATATATATCTCATTAATTCTTACGGTATATATGTTTCGGACGGTGTTTCATGGGCACTTTATGTGTGTTATATTCTGTGAGTGTTTTACGCATTGTTTTATGAATATTTCATGCGTCACACGTTGTTTCTACGATGTTTCATGTGAAACGTCTATACCGTTCTCTAGCAGCACTCCTTGTCTTACGCCCTTGTTTATCTAAGGTAAAATTTTGGGTATAAATCAAAAAGAGTGATATCGTGACAAATATGGATAGAGTATGTACATGCATTGGTAAGTTTGTGATATGTCTTTTTTTTCTCGAAATAAAACTATAAAAAGAAGGGCCTTGTGTTGAAACTGGTCAAGGAATACTAGTTAATCATCATTCATCAACTAGTGTCTATTGGTCCAACGGGGTTACAACTTACAAGAATATGTGTCTGCGTTCGTTAAGACCTTTTGCCAAAGTAATTTTGACTGCCTTTCTAAAAGTGAAAAACAAAACTATATATTTGTAGACAAAAAAAAAAAGCTAGGATGGACTATCTATTGCAAACAGAGCCGTCTTGCTCGCAAGCTGGCCTTACACTCCACTAGACTTCCAGCTTTTGTGTTGTGCCGTGGTGACTGGTGATGATCTGAAACGCTTTTGTGTTTGCAATTGCTTTTCAACGATTGAGTCGAACGCCAGTAGCAAAATGCCATCCCTGTCGCTTTCCGTCCGAGTGGCTAAGAACTTGTGGTCATATAAACCTTTTCCTCTGCATGTTGTTGCCAACCACTCCCACTATATTGTAATGATCGCAGGAGAGATTTTGTCTTCGCCGACCTTTCACAGCCGACGACCAAGACTCCTGGAATTGCTTTTGAACGTTTCCTCTCTTCGTCTATGAAGAACAACGGCCTCGAGGCTTCATTTGGAGGGTTTCAATGGTTGGTGGTAGCGGGTAAAAAAGGGAGTAGCTTTTCCCCCCGGATTTTGTTAGATAAATATACATCATCGGGTACGGATATATTTGGCATAAGACTAATTAGTCAAGTCTTACGAATAAGCAGTTTGAAAAATGCTTTGTTTGTCGTCATGAATATGGAACCCGGCTTAACGAAGTGAGTGATACATTGGTGAATAATCTAATCCATTCTCAGATAATCAACTTAGAAACCTTCAAGATGCAAACTATCAACACCTATAATTGCTTGGTAAATTGCCCGTCAGTCAAGTGATATAGTAAACGGTCGATACGTCATGCAACTCTTTATTTAATCTAAATTTGACTAATATCAATTAATGCAATATGCCAACGAAACTATGCAAACTTCATGCTTCCCTGTACAAATGCTTTGGGTTATATTCCAACAATGTGGGATTCGGATTGGTGTTTCAATGTGTTTTTCTCTATCTTTTTTTCTTATCAAAGGGGCAGGTGTTCTGCCATTTCATTAAAAACGAAAAGAAGAAAAAGGTACATAAAAAAGAAATGGGGTAGGGAAGAGAGGCTGACTACTTAAGAGATGCTAATCTTTCAAGACAGGGGATGCAACATCCTACCCCAAAGACAGAGATCCCGTCTAATTTTGTTTAAAAGATGGGAGTGGAAAACATTGGCTCTGAAAGATGTGTTGGTTTCTCTCATTTCAGATGTTCCACCTAGTGTGTATCACTAGGTCGTTGAAGTCCCACTTGTCTGTTTTGGGCTGCGTCTTCGCATTCTTGCGCCATCGGTCTTTGTAGTTTGTGCCAGAATGGCAAGGTTTGACCATTGGGTAGGAGGGGCATGGGATGTCTTTCCACACCTGAAGTGAGAATGGGTTGTAGGCGCAAAGGTGGTCCAAAGTCTTCGACGTGGAGTTGCAGAGGGGGCAAGTTGGATTAAATGGCTAACCCTTCTAGGCAAGGACGTCAGTCGCATTAAGCATGCAATGAATCATGGGCGAAGAATTTGCATTTATTTTCTGAGTGGGCTTTCCAAATGGTCGTGGATAACTCAAAGGCGATGTTTCCCTGGAGGGTGTAGGCCGATCTAGAGGACTGGAAACCGGAGTTTGTTGCATTCCAAACTAGGTTGTCTTTAGCAAACGGGTCAAGGTTAATAGCTCGAAAATGGTTCCACAGGTGGACATAGTCAAGAAGTTGTTGGTTGGGAAGGGAGGGTTTGAAGACGCTTGATTGTGTTGACCCACTGGTTTCCATGAAGTTGGTTGGTGACTGAATGGTGCTTTTGACGGGCTATGACGTATAGTCGGTGCCAAGGAGCAGGAGCACTGCGTTCGAGGCAACGATCGTGCCAAAAGTCTATCTTTTGGCCATTCCCGATGGTGATGGTTGTTGCCACCAAAAAGACAGCTCGTGCTTTGGTTGTCGCAGTGCTGGGTACCCACCCATGGTTTGTCCGAAGATTTTCATTTTAGCCCGATCCAATGAAGCTTTAGAGCACAACCAAACCTAGTTAGAGTATGCCACTCTCCTACGCAGGAAAGAAAGTAAGAAGAGAAAGTGAACCTACCAACCATTTTAGGAACAACACAACAACTTCCTTCCTCCCAAAACTCCCGCTCATCCTACCCGAGAAACCCAAGCCCCGTTGCTGACCTCTCCCTCTCCCTCTCTAGTGGCCTCATCAAAGATGTTCTTGAGCCTCCCTCTTCACTCTTGTTATCTTGACATTCTAAATAGATGATATGTGCATGATAAGTGTAGTGTGGGAGTTTAATATCATTACCCCTCACAAACACAAACTAGGCTAAAAGAATAAATGTGTGCATCACAATATTTTAGGAATTTTTAAATTTATCTTAAGAAGTTGATCCTCACAAACACCCATCAACGATGGGCAGTATCCATGCCCATGTAAAAAGTGCAACAGCAATTCACAAGTGGGCTCAAGAACAGGGTTTACAAAATCGGCGGTTAACCGCAGTTAACCGTGCTTCGTGGGTGGACGGTTAGCAAAACCACGGAGGCTAAACGTTTGAAATTCATCCGAATGAAATTTGAATTAGAAAATTATATAAAAATTATAAAAAATACTATTAATTATTCTAAGCACTTTGGTTTAAATAGAATTTCAATTTTCAATTTTTTTAATCACATCTCAACTGGTTTTGTGTTAAAAAATTGTAAAATCACCAAAACCATGGCTAACCGGCCCAAAACCGCGGCTAACCGTCAAAAATCCTAATTTTTTTACAAAATTTTAAAATTGTATTTAGGGCCAAAATTGTAACAAACCGTCAGTTAACCACGGTCCACTCAGTAGACGGTTTAAGGAAGCCAACCGGTTTTGTAAACCCTGCTCAGAAAGGATGATCTTTGCATTATTTCTTTTTTTAAAAAAATTCTATTGTGTATGAGCATGTGCCGAGAAAGGAATGAAATGTGTCGCGCTTCATCTCGGGAGAAAAAAAAAAAAGTGATTTGGTAGCTTCCTTCCCCCCGGCAGTAACCACGAAGGCGCCACGCGCAATGCATCCGGCGGGGGCCAGTGGGAAACCGATCACCCCCACTGACACCGGGACCCAGCATTCCCTACCCCACCGGTCAGTGGCTTTAGGCGTCAACCCTGGGGGCGCATGGACACCGATAAATAACCGAATAGGGGAGGGGTCGGGGGAGGTGGTGCTCCTCCTCACCGATCAGCTCGGCCACCCACCAGTCCACCACCCACCTCCCCTCCCTCCCCTCCCCTCGCCAAAAAACTTGGACGGCGACGACGCCGACGCCGCCGGGGCGAGCCGGATCGCGTGCCATGTCGCTCGACGAGCTCGCCCAGAAGGTACGCGTGCGCGCGCCTCCCGGCGGGGGCGTGTTCGGGGGGCGCGGGGTAAGGTTTCGCCGGCCGCGCGCCCCCGAATCCCCCGCAGCTCGGCCGCAATTTGCTCATGGGAGCTAGCTGCGTGCCTCGCGGTTGCTCCGAATTGAGCATTTCGCTGCGGCTGGTTTTGGAAAGAAAAAAAAAAAGGATTTTTGGTTCGGCTTTGCGTGCTTGCGTACTGTTTTGGACTTTTGGTGGGCTGACGAATGCTTGGTTTCTTTGTGCTGGAAGCAGCCGCCCTCCGAGGGAGTTCAGTTCGCGCCGTCAGATTCCAGGTTCCGGAGCCTTAGCCCAGGGACCATACCCATCCCAACCGCCCCAAGCTTCAGATCATTGGTAGGGACGGTACGTGCTGACACTTAGCAAAAATGCGTGTCCTTTTCCAATTCAGCTTGTGCGCATGTTCTTCCTATCGCTTGCGTAATATTTAAGGGCAGGATGGTAACCAATAAGAGTGTTCTTCAGTTAGACGTATTGTCTTACTTGTTTTTTTAGTAATTTCCTTATCTTACAAGTAGGAGATGCCAGTGGACATGAGATCGTCGTTCCCCATTTTGTGGGAAACCATATATAGGCAACGTTTACATTTGCATTGGGGGGCACCTGTTGCTGATGCCCAACTTGTGCCATCATAAGGAAGCCGATGTTCACATGGATTGCAAATGATGGCCATGGTCATGAACAAATGCAAATGCCTGACTCGTGTGGCTTCATGTGGAGTAGCAAGCTTGTTCTCGAGAGTATTCTGGACATTTCTAAATATATCATTGGACGATTTTGGGAAGTGGCATTGTGTGGCTGTCTATTTACCTATATGTTTCCATTAGTAATCTATGGATTGGTGGAGGAAGGGGCAAGGAATGCTTATTTCTTCAGTTGAACTTTAATCTGAAGTAGCCCTTGCGTGAAAAAGTTGAAACCGGTGGGAGGGATGGGTTATACAGCTATAACTCCATATGGGTTTAAGTTGAATTAATATGAAAATCTGTCAAGGGCTTGTCTTATAAGTTAGCTTATTTTACAAGCGTGATGAGCCAACTTAATAGGGCTAAGCT
This sequence comes from Raddia guianensis, assembly GCA_036346415.1. Taxonomy (NCBI): domain Eukaryota; kingdom Viridiplantae; phylum Streptophyta; class Magnoliopsida; order Poales; family Poaceae; genus Raddia; species Raddia guianensis. The sequence continues at coordinate 75,242,048 of CM070534.1, forward strand.
AAGCTGAACATGCTCTTATATAATGCTAGGCAGCAACCATGGATGTGTGTACTTTGTTGGTTTTGAAGTGATAAAAGGGAAGTTCCTTTCTAAAGAAGAAAAAGGGAGAAATGTTGACTTTGTTACTCAAATCAAATTTCCCATGGTCTATTGACATACCATCTTTGAATTTCAGGTTCCTGATGAGAGAATAAACCTAGATGTCATGGCCTCACATCAAAGTGAAAATGGATCCATCTCAACCGTTAGCTCTACAGTTAGTTCAGTAGAATCAGAGAAAGCAGCTTATGAATTCCTTCCACAGACTCCTATCAAGTCAACCGATGCCCACCTTGTTGAGTTTTCGGAGGCTATGAGAAGTATGGAAACACAAACTTTAGATGACACTACCTGAATTCTTTTTTAATTTAGCAGTCATGTAAACGAGCGTTCTGCCCGTTTGCTCAAAAAAATGTAAACAAGTGTTCTTACATTCAAAATAGTGACTGGTGCAATTGTGTGAATTTGAAGCTGTTGCAAAAGCATTGCGACAAGTTGCTGAAGGGAAAGCTGCTGCTCAAGCAGAGGCAGCAGAGTGGAAGCGTAAATATGAATTAGAGACGGCGCACAAACAACAGAATAAAATCAAAGGTTTGATTTATTCAGTTGCAATCGCTTTTTTTACGTTTAACAAACAATATATTGACTTAAGCTTTTACTTCATGATAGCTTATAGTACTACCCCTATTCACCTAGTGTCCTTTTTTTACTTCCGAAATTCTTTGTTGAGGTGGGCAGATGGCATGTGTGTCAGTATGTGGTAGTTGTGGCTTAGCACTTAGTCTGCAGTTTAAAGTGCAGAATAGTATCATATGATGCCTTAGGGTCTATGTGTATCAACTCTAGTTAAACCTTTGGGGAGAAGAAAGGATAAAAGACCAACCAAAGTTTGATTGTTAGGGTGTTGCGGTAATGTTTTTTTTTTTTTTTTTAAAAAAGTACAGTTCTCATGGTGACACTTATTTTGACCAGACAGGGGTATCCTCCCATCCCCATAAAAAAACTAAATTGCTACCTTGTGCAGGCTGTGGCACTTGTGCTGATAACGACTTAGGGCAACTGGACAGCCAAGTATCACTGAAGAGACCTGCATCTGATCAAATAGGATGTTGCGGAAATCATGGGATATGTTCACATGAGGTCCTCCAGGACGAAGTTCCTGGACCCAACCCAAGGTCTAGTCATAAGATGGTGGGAAGAAAAGCATCATTTAGGCTTTCGTGGGGATGCAATGGGGACAAAAATGGTCAGCACAAGCATGATTTTGTGTCCTTTGAAAAAGGGGATATTACAACAGCAGAGCGCAGCAATAAGCAGGTTGGTCTTCCAGAACTGTTCGATTCATTTTGAGATAGTCAGGAACATTGTAATTATTTAATTCCAGTTGCATTTTGGCTCAAAAAATTCAGTAACTAAAATATCCTGACCATAAAAAATTACTCTCATGATGACAAATACTTTTTTTTTCAGATCTTGCTGAAATGGGAGTCCCCACCACAAACAGTGCTTTTCATAACCAAACCTAATTCCAGCTCTGTACGTGTTCTTTGTGCTGAAATGGTCAGGTGTGTTCCTTGCACCACTGGTTACAGTAGCCTTGCATACTTCCATAAACGTGTGAATCTTGTTTAAGCATGTACTTAGGAAGAATCTAAAATATTCTCCAATTTTATGAACAGGTGTGTTATGTTGCTATGCATTTATTGTTGAAGTATATCAACCACCTTTTTTTTTCTGGGCTTAAGGTTTTTTTGGGTAATAATTGATCCATGCAACTTAATATGGTATTAGAATAAGAGGTTTTGGTTCTTAAAAAAAGAGGTCTCGAGTTCAAGACGCAGCTCACATTTTTTTTTTTTAAAAAAAATGTGTCTCGATTCAAGCCCGTGTTTTCCTTTTACTCATCAGGTTAAGCTTAATATTCTGGGTAGAAATTGGTTGGCGCATTCAACTCAATGTATGCAAGTATAGAAAAAGTTACTTGTTTTCAATCCAATTTTCGACACCCTTAATATCCTTGCAAAATAACATTATGACTGGTTTAAACAAAGTTTACATGGTATAGGCGCTGGTAGATATATATTGTACTTGCACCGCTAATATGGTCATTTTTTTTGTGCAGATGGCTTAAGCAGCATAAAAATATAAATGTCTTTGTAGAGCCGCGTGTTAGTAAGGAACTCCTAACAGAAGACTCTTCCTACAATTTCATCCAAACATGGGATAATGGTAGGACAGTTTATTGATGTATTGCTCTTCTTTCATGCTGGCGTGCTGCTCCAGATTTGGTGTTTCATAACATTAGATATACTTAAGAAAAAATTTGTTATTTCAGCTATGGACTTCTGTTTTTTCTGTGATAGGTTATCTGATATAGGAAGAATAGTAATGGGACTTGAATAGATTTATTTCTAAAAAGATTGTGGCATTAGTATGTATAGTGTACAATGTTTTTTGCTGAATTTCTAGCGGCTTAATACCAAGTTTTTTCCTCTTATGATTTTATGGGGCAGGTTTTATGATTCGTCCCCTGGCACTGCTTGAATATCCTGTGCTTATTACCTGTGTGTATAGGATTTCTCAAACCAGTATAACCACATCTGAATAAATTTATATCGTACACTAGATTTTGGTGTAAATCGTTCTTGGCACTGAACTGAACACATTATTAAGGCAACTGCAGTTGTACATTTAGGACTGAACACACTTTCCTGTCTTAGAATTGTATTGATCAACATATTCCTAGTTTATTCACCTAGCATTCCCTTTTTCTGCTCAACTAATTAGAAAATTCTGATAGACGAGGAGATAAAGATGTTGCACACAAAGGTTGATCTCATTGTAACTCTTGGCGGTGATGGGACTGTTTTATGGGTAAGCAAAACCAATTCTTGATAATCTTGTGATGCGTCCTTGCAGAATCTTACATGGAGTATACTAGCTTTTGTATCTTCTCTGATATAGTAACCATCTCCAGTTATGTGGCTATTGGTCAAGAATGACCACATAACTTGTATATATATACTACACAGTTTTTTGAGCAAAAAAAAGGTTAAAATTTGCACCTGCTTTGTTTATCAATCATTTAGTACTTGCTGGACCCGGGCACCTTTCGTTTTGTTAATAACATAACTAAATCCTTTCAATCCATACATTGGATTAGGTAATATTTTGCATGATTGGAAGCAAGATTTATCAGTGTTAAGTCCTAAATATTATGCTAGACCACCTGGCTCTCCTGTCTGTGTAATGCAAAGTTTATAGTAAGAGATGCTGGACAATCATGAATTAAACTCATATCCTATCGAAACAATGTTAAATCAGAAAGTGGGGTTTTAGAAGGTAGCTTTCTGTAAGAGATTGGGGAGTAGTGTCTCCAATCCCAGCTGATAATCTGAAGTTGAGGGCAAGTAATTTAGCATTTCATTTATAGGTAAAGCAACTATGCAATAATATTCCATTATCTAAAAAAATTATTCAAGAGACCACCGCTTAATTGTTTGAGGGTATTATTGGTTCCCTGCCCAAGTATTACAGAGATCTATTAGTCTGTATATTTTAAGTCAAAATAACAAATTATTACTCCTCTGAATTTTCTAATATGCAAAGTATTAGAACTATCATGTGTACTGAACAGTTTGTTGACTGACGTTGCCTCGACTAGACCGATTGAAGAATGAACCTTTTTATGAACATCCACATATTTGGTCAATAATCAATATGGATGTTTTATGTCGTAACATTGGCCAACAGATGAAATGTAAGGTCTATAGATCTCATGAGAGTTACTACTTCAGAGCTAAAATCATTAGAAAATATTATTTTGACGCTTATCTTCTTTCATAAAGTAGAAGTTGCTAATTCAATTTGCTACAAGCATTACCCTAAATGACATGTATTGCATTGTTGTTCCATAAATATTTTAGATGGTCATGTCCTGGTCCAACAATGCTTAAGCTTCCTTAAAGAAAACCTAATAGTTTCTCATTTTCTAATTTGGATTTGTAACTTCATTTACAATCATTTTCTCTACTGCTCTTCTGGACCACTACTTAGCTAGGTATTGGTTCAATATCTCTTAACAGGCCGCATCACTGTTCAAAGGGCCAGTTCCTCCTGTTGTTGCATTCTCCCTAGGATCACTGGGCTTCATGACGCCTTTCCGTATCCTTTATCATCTACGCTGAAAGCTTGCTAAATTACTTGTAAACTCAATGGTTGCATACTTGCATGGCCCTTTGTATTTTTTAGATATTCTTTTCCATAGTATTATTGCTTGATTCTTATCTGGCTATGAGCCACTATTTTTTTTTAAAAAAAACTTTCTTGTTATATTTAGCACATTAATATTTTCCTTTTCTGCAGTGATTGGTTATAATATCTTGTTTTCCAATCTGCGTTTTCAGTAAGGTTGGGTTTTGCTGGGTTTTAGAAAATGCATGCTGTTAGCAGATAACTCCGCATGAAGCACTATGCTCTTCTGTTGCAGTCATAGTTTTATCTCTCTTTTTTATCTTTAACATGTTTATCAGCAAGCGAGCAATTTCATGATTGTTTGGACAACGTGCTGAACGGACCATTTAGCATCACACTAAGAAACCGTCTACAGTGTCATGTGATCCGTGATGCGGCAAAGGATGAACTTGAGACTGAGGAGCCAATACTAGTGTTAAACGAAGTTACAATTGACCGTGGAATATCATCTTACCTTACCTACCTGGAGTGCTACTGCGATAGCTCTTTCGTTACGTGCGTACAAGGGGATGGACTAATTATATCAACAACATCTGGAAGCACAGCATATTCATTAGCAGCCGGTGGATCCATGGTTCATCCACAGGTATGCTGTTTTCTTGTTTCTGATTATCACCACTTTCAGCTTTTGTCCTTCAAGTTGATGTTCATCCATTCAATCTCTTTGTCCATCTTCCCAAAACTTGCCCATTGCTATTGTGGTGCCTGATGTTTTGCTGGTACATATATGCAGGTCCCAGGAATCCTTTTCACACCGATCTGTCCGCATTCGTTGTCATTCAGGCCTTTGATACTGCCCGAATACGTGACTCTGCGTGTGCAGGTTCCCTACAATAGCAGGGGCCAAGCATGGGCATCTTTCGACGGCAAAGACAGAAAGCAGCTCGCCCCAGGCGATGCTCTCATCTGCAGCATCTCTCCTTGGCCTGTGCCTACAGCTTCCCTGGTGGATTCAACGACCGATTTCCTCCGCAGCATCCATGAGGGTCTCCACTGGAATTTGAGGAAGACCCAATCATTCGACGGCCCCCGTGACTGACGCGACCGTGGATTAAGTTATACTGCGATCAGTGCCAGAGCTTGAGCTGGGTTAAGGCGCTGATGGGTTGATCGCTTCCAGCTAACACCGAGCCGGTAAATGTACCTATGCGAGTTTGTTCTTGAAAGTTGATACGTCTCATATGATATCTTTGATCTTTCCCTACATACATACATATATACAAGGCTGCATTTAGATGCGGGGGTAGTGCATAATCTGATATATACAGTGGCCATCACCGAGTGTATAGCCAGTATAGGTTTTCGATCTTGGGTTGGGGCAATGTATAACAACAGACAGCACATGCATATGTGCTGAGCCGGGCATAGTATGGGTATGGGGACTAGATATGATGGCAACAACTCAAAATGTGGAATGTACACATGAATTGTACCCCCATGATATATGAATGAAATAATTCATTACCCACGAAAATGGGTGTGTCGTCCCCCCTCCTTTATTTTTTTTTTGTGACGGTTGGCCCTCATGCGACCTGACAGTTGAAGTCGGTGGAAGGCTGGAAGTCCTTTTCCTCTCACAATAATGAAATCCTCAGTCACAACTCACAAGCGACGCATGCTCTGTTCCTACTTCCTACTGCCTCGTTGGAGGCTCGGAGCATCGGAGTGATGTATTACTGTACTAGGAACACAGCTTTTGCTCCTACCAGGAGTTCCCATCCTATCTAAACCGTTGATAATGCCGTATGCATCCTTAGATTCATATCCTCCGACATTGCAAAGCAATGTCACTGTGCTACAGTACTCTGGCATTATTTCCTAGCCGTTGGATGAAAAACAGAGAGACAAGATCGAGCTGGGTACTGTTCAAAAGCGCTGTAGCATAGTTTCACTGTAGCGAGTTGCGATTTAATGCTGCAGCGGTTTTACTGTAGCATTAAATATCAGCCATTTGTTTTGGATTCGATGGCTGATATGAAGGGAATTTCAGGATACTGTAGAACAGTGACATTGCCAATGCGATGTCAGAGAATACCAATTCTGGTTGATACAAAAGCTCACTGTTGATGATGCATCGAGAATCGTGCCCAGCCCCATGCCCCCCTCACGGTCCTTTGCCCTCCCTTTATACAAAATATTAAATAAAAACGGATTGGGTTCTTCTTCCTCTCTACCTTGCCACGGGCAACCACCGGCTACCCTCGTAGTGACCACATCAAGCCGTTGCATCGCACTAGCCATCATGTGCCACCCTATCGATTACTACAGATATATTTTATTTTACGTTTATTATAGATTTATTTTGTTTCCTGTTTATTATAGATTTATTTTTATTTTCTGTTTATTATAGATTAATTTTCTTTTTTGTTGCATCTGTTGCATGGCTTTAATTTACATGATATGCATAATCTGTTTGTCTTTGCATGGCTGGCATTTGAGGCGCCCTGATAGTCACCGAGTCTGGCGCCTGTGAGCTAGTGCCTCCCTTTTTTTTTTTTCATAAAACAGTGCAAGAGAGATGTAATGTAGCGCTGAACATGGATGTGGACAATCAGACTATCACGGATGGAGAATTAATAAGACGAGAACTCTTTACCCCGTGGAACAGACCATGAGCATATTGGAAGTGGAGGTCATGAATAAAATCTGCCGCCCTCAAACTTAGCAGGGTTGTCATCCGGTCCTCAACTCGAAACTATTATTCGGTCTCGAACTTGGCATGGGGTGTCATCCAGATCCCTAAACTTGGCCGGGGGGTGTCATCTAGGTCCCCAAACTCAACAAAATTTATGTTTTTTCTTATTTTTTTACATTTTTAATGATTTTTTCTAATTTTTTTTGAGTTTGGGACCTGTATGACACCCCTCGCAAGTTTTGTGAACCCTGACGACACCCCGCAAGCTTTGCGGACCAATAATTGCTTTCGAGCCGAGATCGAGATAAGACCTCCTGCCAAGTTCGAGGACCGCCGGTGCATTTTACTCGAGGTCGCGAGCATGAGACGAGCAGTGCGAGCTCCTCATTGGGCGTGCGGTGTCGTGTTCCGGCGAGCCGGATTCCGAATGACCCCGCGCAACGAACCCCATATTCCCATAACCCCAGAACCCCAGAACGTGACGACTTTTGTTGCTTTCTATCTGTCCAACCTACCCTCCCCCTCACGGCTCACGGGCGCCAATGGCCACTCCCCCCATGCACGCAGCACGCGCCAAAACTCCCAGCTCACCACCTCACTCTCACGGTCTCACCTAGATTTATCATTCTTCTTCCCGTCCCGGAGAGACATTCATTCCGGCAGAGATGGCAGCGCCGCCTGTCCTCGCGCTCCTGCTGGCGCTGCTCGTCGGCGCCGCCGCCGCAGCCGACATGCCGGCGCCGGTTAACGAGGAGGTGCTGGGGCTGGTGGTGTTCAAGTCGGCGCTCTCCGACCCCGCCGCCGCGCTCGCCACCTGGACGGAGTCCGACGCCACGCCATGCGCCTGGGCGCACGTGGAGTGCGACCCGGCCACCTCCCGCGTCCTCCGCCTCGCGCTCGACGGCCTCGCCCTCTCCGGCGGCATGCCGCGGGGCCTCGACCGCCTCCCCGCCCTCCAGTCCCTCTCCCTCGCCGCCAACAACTTCTCCGGCGGCCTCCCGCCGGGCCTCTCCCTCCTCCGCTCGCTCCGCTCCCTCGACCTCTCCGCCAACTCCTTCTCCGGCCCGCTCCCTGACGACGTCGCGCTGCTGCCCTCGCTCCGCTACCTCGACCTCACCGGCAATGCCTTCTCCGGCCCGCTCCCGCCCGCGTTCCCTCCGGCCGTCCGCTTCCTCATGCTCGCCGGCAACCAGTTCTCCGGCCCAATACCGGAGGGGCTCTCCAAGAGCTCCTTCCTGCTTCACCTCAACCTCTCCGGCAACCAGCTCTCCGGCTCGCCGGACTTCGCCGGCGCGCTCTGGCCTCTCTCGCGGCTGCGCGCGCTCGACCTTTCCCGCAACCAGTTCTCCGGCCCCGTCACCGGCGGCGTCGCCAATCTCCACAACCTCAAAACCATCAAACTCAGCGGCAACAGGTTCTTCGGCGCCGTCCCGGAGGACATCGGCCGGTGCCCGCACCTGAGCACGGTCGACGTCAGCTCCAACGCGTTCGAAGGCGAGCTCCCTGACTCCATCGGGCACCTCGGATCGCTCGTGTACCTCTCGGCGGCCGGCAACCGGCTCTCCGGCGAAGTCCCCGCGTGGCTCGGCAACCTGACGGCGCTGCAGCACCTGGATTTCTCCGACAACACGTTCACCGGCGGCTTGCCGGACTCGCTCGGCCGGCTCAAGGACCTCAGCTATCTGAGCCTGTCCAAGAACCGGCTCTCCGGCGCCATCCCGGACGCCATGTCCGGCTGCACCAAGCTCGCCGAGCTGCACCTGCGGGGGAACCAGCTCAGCGGCAACATCCCGGACGCTCTGTTCGACGTCGGGCTCGAGACGCTCGACGTGTCGTCGAACTCGCTCTCCGGCGTGCTGCCATCGGGCTCGACGAGGCTGGCGGAGACGCTGCAATGGCTCGACCTCTCCGGCAACAAGCTGACCGGCGGCATCCCGGCGGAGATGGCGCTCTTCTTCAAACTCCGGTACCTCAACCTGTCAAGGAACGACCTCCGCACGCCGCTGCCGCCGGAGCTCGGCCTGCTCCGCAACCTGACGGTGCTCGACCTCCGCAGCAGCGGCTTGTACGGCACCATGCCCGCCGACCTTTGTGAGTCCGGCAGCCTCGCCGTGCTCCAGCTCGACGGCAACTCCCTCGCCGGCGCCATCCCCGACGGCATCGCGAACTGCTCCTCGCTCTACCTACTGTAAGCCCAAGCAGAATTGAAGAAATTCTCCCTTTTTCGGATTACAATGCGTGGATTAATTGCATAGAGATGATCGAGTTGTGACGTCGATCGATCTGAATTCTTGTTGGTTTTGCAACGGCAGGAGCTTAGGGCACAACGATATGACGGGGCCGATTCCGGCGAGCATGGCGGAGCTCAAGAAGCTGGAGATCCTGCGGCTGGAGTACAACAACCTCACCGGCGAGATACCGCCGGAGCTGGGCCGGCTGGAGAGTCTCCTGGCGGTGAACATCTCGCACAATCGGCTCGTGGGGCGGCTGCCGGCGTCGGGCGTGTTCCAGAGCCTCGACGCGAGCGCGCTCGACGGCAACTTCGGCATCTGCAGCCCGCTCGTCGCCGAGCCATGCCGGATGAACGTGCCAAAGCCGCTCGTGCTCGACCCCAACGAGTACACGCACGGCGGCGGCGGCGGCGGCGGCGACAACAACCTCGAGACGAACGGCAGCGGGCCGGCCATGCCGCGGAGACGGCGGTTTCTCAGCGTGTCCTCCGTCGTGGCCATCTGCGCCGCGGTGGTCATCATCCTGGGCGTCCTCGTCATCACGTTGCTCAACTTGTCGGCACGGCGGAGGCGCCGGGCCGACGACGGCGGGCTCCCGGAGAAAGAGCTTGGGAGCGTCGTCTCCAGCTCGACCAAGTCCAGCAAGCTCGTCACCGGCAAGATGGTGACGTTCGGGCCGGGAAGCAGCCTCCGCTCCGAGGACTTCGTCGGCGGCGCCGACGCGCTGCTGAGCAAGGCGACGGAGGTCGGCCGCGGCGCGTTCGGGACGGTGTACCGCGCGTCCGTCGGCGAGGGCAGGGTGGTCGCCGTGAAGAAGCTCGCGGCGGCGAGCGTCGTCCAGTGCCGCGAGGACTTCGACCGGGAGGTGCGGACGCTGGGGAAGGCGAAGCACCCCAACCTGACGCCGCTCAAGGGCTACTACTGGACGCCGCAGCTGCAGCTCCTCATCACCGACTACGCGCCGCACGGCAGCCTGGAGGCGCGCCTCCACGGCGGCGGCGGCGAGCTCCCGCCGCCGCCGCCGCTGTCGTGGGCAGAGCGGTTCAGGATCGTGGCCGGCACGGCGAGAGGCCTGGCTCACCTGCACCAGTCGTTCCGGCCGCCGATGATCCACTACAACGTGAAGCCGAGCAACATCCTCCTCGACGAGGGCTGCAACCCGATGGTGTCCGACTTCGGGCTGGCACGGCTGTTCCCGAAGCTGGAGAAGCACGCCGTGAGCGGCCGGTTCCAGGGCGGCGCCATGGGGTACGCGGCGCCGGAGCTGGCGTGCCGGAGCCTGAGGATCAACGAGAAGTGCGACATCTACGGCTTCGGCGTGCTCATCCTGGAGCTGGTGACCGGGCGCAAGGCCGTGGAGTACGGCGACGACGACGTGGTGATCCTGATCGACCAGGTGAGGGTGCTCCTGGAGCACGGCAACGCGCTCGACTGCGTCGACCCCGCCATCGCCGGCGGCGGCTTCCCGGAGGAGGAGGTGCTGCCGGTGCTCAAGCTGGGGATGGTGTGCACCTCGCAGATCCCCTCCAACCGCCCGTCCATGCCGGAGGTGGTGCAGATTCTGCAGGTCATCAAGGCCCCCGTGGCCGGCGCCATGGAAGCAGCCTTCTGACACACACACGCTCACAGCTCAGCTCAGCTCAGCTCAGCTTGCCCCATCCACCATGCAGCCAATAGCCGTCCATCTCTAGCTCTTGTTCATGCATGCATCATGATGCATGCTGTGTCCAGCTCTGGTTTCCTCTCACCTTTGCTTTCGCACTTCTACACTTGTACCGAAAGCGATCCATCATAGCTTGCCCTGTGCTTTTAACCATGCATCGTACGTCCTTGCTTACACTGTTACACATGATACGATCGATTTCTACTTGTTCCATCTCCAATGCCGGCCGTCTCGATGCTACGTGACATGCCCTTGTGAGCAGTGAGTTGTGGCAGAGCTGGCGTGTGGCACGGCATGTAGTGCATGCATGCGCCCACACCGAGATGGATGGTTCAGTCTGGGCGTTTCTTCGTAGCTTGTTGCCTTGTTGTCCATAATAACTCCAGCTACATGAGGCATGTGAGTGCACAGCCAAAGCGTGCGTGAATGAACAGCTCCGGCTCCCACCGCCCACTGCCGCACAGAAAAGTTTGAGCAGATTTCTTCCAGTCGCGTTTGCAAGTTTGCATTGCACGCACATGTGGGCCCTGGATGGATTATGTGGTGGGGCAGATATGCTTGCAATCGGATAACAATTAGTAATTAATGTTGCACTGGAGCAGCAGATAGATGCGGATCATCAGCGTCGTACACCTGTCCGTTTCACAGTGCACCCTGCATGCCTTCTCCTTTTAAATTTGGTGCTCGATGGATGATGATGATGATACTACTACTACCGTGTGCTGCGTGACAAGCTGATTGAGGCCTCGTACATTTCAGCTTAGTGTAGCGTAGCGTAGCGTTGTATCAAATTTTATTTTTTTATATAGCCTATTTGGTGTAATAATTTGTAATGATTTTTCTTAGGTTTTTAGTGGTTCTCGTAAAGATCTTAAAACTATTTTAAAACTATTTTGTTATAATATTTAAACTACTTTTAAAATACTCTCAAATTTTATTGAAACGCTACGCTACGATACGTTAAGCTGAAATGTACAAGGCCTGAATGCAACGACTCTTTCGTGGTGTGGCATTTATAATACGATCAACCGGTGGAATCCATCATTCTCAATTAAAAACATTGAAAAAGGGCCATATATTTTTGAAAGTGAAAAAGGTCGTATATCAGCGTGCTGAAGTTCTCCGCCGCTCGTTAGCAGGAACGAAGATCCATGCGCTCACAAGTCACGCCTCTTACCCTCTCTCCCGTCTCCCCTTTACCTGAAACCCCGTATAATTGGCCCAAACCCAAACTCTTGTCTCGAGCACAAACACACACCTATGCGATGGCCTGGAGCCGAGGGGAGGGGAAGCGGTGGCGGCGGCAGACTGGAGCCGCGAGGGGAGGTGGCAGCCTGGAGGAGGGGTGACTGCGTCTATGGGGAGGGAGAAATGTGAAGCTAGGGTTTTGTTATTCGATATATATATATATATATATATATATATATATATATATATATATGAGAATGGCTAGCGGCACCCTGAAGCATGAGCTCTCAGTTCTCCCAACGCTGTTTTCGAAATTGAGATGCCTAACAAGCGATCCGAATCGTTGATCTTGTTAGTCTTATTGAAATGTAACCGATGACCAAGTTTAGTATTTTTTGAATTTATTTACTATTTGTTTCTTATTTTCAAAAATCAGCCTTCCAATTAGTCGTGGTGCGCTCAAAAAGCTGATTTTTGTAAATAGAAAACAAATAGTAAATAAATTCAAAAAATACTAAACTTGGTCACCGGCTACATTTCAATAAGACTAACAAGATCAACTGCTTCAGATCAGCTTGTTAGGCATCTCGATTTGGAAAACGCTAGCGGTGCACGGCAATGATCTGCGGCTGGGTGACGCTAGCCATTCTCTCTCTATATATATATATAGCTAAGCGTAGTCTGAGATCTCTCCGTACTCAGTGGTTTCAAAATTCGAGATGCCTAACAACCGATCCAAACCGTTGATCTTGTTAGTCTCATCGAAGCGTTATCATGACCAAGTTTCATATTTTTGAATTTGTTTACTATTTGTTTCTTATGTTCGAAAATCAGCTTTTTGAACGCATCATGACTAATTGGATGGCTGATTTTCAAAATATGAAACAAATAGTAAAAAATTCAAAAAATATGAAACTTGGTCACCGACAACGCTTTCAAATGAGACTAACAAGATCAATGGTTCGGATCGGTTGTTAGGCATCTCGAATTTTGAAAACCACTTGGGAGTACGGAGAGATCTGTACTCTCGAGAGTACGCTAGCTAATATATATATCTATATAGAGGAATGCTAGCGTGCACCCCAGAGCACGGATCACGGCCGTAGCTCAACGCGCTTTTGAAATCCGAGATGTCTAACAATGATCCGAATCGTTGATCTTGTTAAATCTCATTTGAAATGTAGCTAGTGACCAAGTTTCAGTATTTTTTGAATTTATTTACTATTTGTTTCCTATTTTCAAAATTAGCTTTTTGGACGCACCAGACTAATTGGAAGGCTGATTTTTGAAAATAGGAAACAAATAGTAAATAAATTCAAAAATACGAAACTTGGTCACCGGCTACATTTCAAAGAGACGAACAAGATCAACGGTTCGATCAGCTTGTTAGGTATCTTGGATTTCAAAACGAGTTGGGAGCATCGGATCTCTCGTGTTCGGGTGCACGCTAGCATTATATATATATATATATATATATATATATATATATATATATATATATATATAGAGAGAGAGAGAGAGAGAGAGAGAGAGATAGATGCACCCACATGCTAGTTTTTAAATTCGGGTAATCCATGGGTGCCCATGGGTATAAAATCAAACCCAGACCCGAACCCAATAATTTTAGGTACCCGAACCCGATTACCCATAGGTACAATTTGTGATCCATACCCGTACCTATCGGGTCTATCCGACACAATGGGCTTTTCAGCCATCCCTACCCCCTCCCCCTCTACCTTGTCCTTGTTGAGCAATGATGCCCCACCGCCACATCCCTGACCCCTCACTCTTTCTCCTTTTGCTGTAGAAGTTTGGAGGCAGTATGACGACACATAGATGGTCGCAGGAGCTCGCAAAGGACCATAGAGGCAATGGATCAAAGCAACGAGCATCTTCGGTGACTGCCAATAGCGGTGGATCCGTGCGAGCGAGCTGTCGTATCAACGCACCAAGTATACCCTTCGTCGTAGAGCTCATAGCTGAATATATAGCCTCTGTGTCAGTGGAACGTACGAAGAATAGGTTTCCTTGCAAGGGAATGATATAACCAACCTCCGTCTAAGATTGTGTGTGGAAGATTCCTTGTAGATTAATGTTGACGGCGTGCTCTCCGCTCAACCATCGGATCACACCTATCGATTTCTATCCGCTTATCCGTCGAGTCGAGCTCGATTCGATTCGGCGTGGAGCGCGGCAGGAGCAACAACACGGGGTTTACCGAGTTCGGACCCCTTCGCGGTAATAGTCCTACTCTTGCCGAGCCTTAGCTTTTTTCGTGTTGTGGTTGTGTGGAATGCGATTCACGTAATGTTTCAAACCCCTCTTGCTTCTTTCTCCTCCCTTTTATACAAGCCTTGAATCGAGGAGAGGCGAGGGTAAGCGTCTGATACTCTCGATACTGCGATAAGGCGTGTGGGGCAGGGGCGGAGAAAGCAGCGTCTGCTCTTGCAGCGCCGCGCAGGCGCCGCCTGTAGCGCCTGCCAAGAACACGCCAACGAGCCCGGTGAGGCTGCGGGTCACCAGCTCGCTTTTCGACGCGGGCGGCGGCTTGAAGATGGCAAACTCTCTCTCTCGCCGGTCAATTCCGGCTGCGCCCACGGTGGCTTGATCGAGCTACGAGAGGTCACCGTGGCGGTAATCATCTCTTCATCCGCCTATCCGCGTAGTGTCGTATTTAATCGCGCCGTCCATCGCAGCAGGGGAGCCGCCTGAAGACTCCTTTTCGACGCCTCGCCACGTAGGCCCCGCTGACACCGGGGCCTTAGAGGGCTCGCCACGCCACTGGGCCTGGTCGCCCGTCGACGTGTGGGGCCTCGCCGGCGCTCGAGGGCTCGCCACGCCACTGGGTCTGTCGCCGCTTTGACGCTGCGGGCCACGGACACGCCGAGGGGCTCGCCACACGCCGGGCTCGGTCGCCCGCCGACGTGTGGGGCCTCGCCGGCCTGAGGGGCTTCGCCACGCCATTGGGCTCGTCGCCACCGACGTAGGGCCACGGACACGCCGAGGGGCTCGCCCACACGCTTAGGGCTCGGTCGCCGCCGACGTGTTGGGCCCTCGCCCGCGCTCTGAGGGGCTTCGCCACGCCATTGGCTCGGTCGCCCGCTTAACGCTGGGTCCGCCGCTTCTCCTAGTTTTCCTTAGGACTCTTCATGTCGGTGTAATAAATACCGGGTACGAAGAGTCCCGAGAAGATCGATCAGCGAGGGCCCCACACGCCGCGGGCGACTGTGTCCCAACAGGCGCGAGCCAACACACGGGCGAGGGCCCCATGTGTCAGCGCGCGCTGCGAGCCTCGGCGCAAGATAGGGCCTCCCATCGCTGCGGGCCCGCGTGGCGGGAGCGCTCGAGGGAGTCTTCTAGGCGAAGGCTTCCCCGCCGCGAAGGACGAGCGATTCAATGCGACATTACGCGCGGATAGATGATGAAGAGATGATTACCGCACAGCGACCTCTCGCAGCTCGACCAATCGTCACCGTGGGCGCAGCCGGAATTGACCGCGAGAGAGTTTGGCATCATCAAGCTCGCCGCCAAGGCTTCGGAGGAGCAAGTTGGCCCCACCCGCAGCCTCGCTGGAGCTTTCTCGGGTCGGGTTACTTGGCAGGCATCGCATGGCGGCGCTGCGGCGCAAGAGCAACACGCTGCCTCCCGTCGTGTCCTCATGTCTTATCGGTGCATCAGATCGAGAGTATCAGATTGCCTACCTCACGGCCTTCTCCGCCACCGAGGCTTGTATAAAAGGGGCGAGAGAGAGGAGAGGGGTTCAAGCATTCTCAGAACCACATCTCATACAACCACAACACGGAAAAGAGCTAAGACTCGCAGAGTAGGATCTGCATTCGCGAGGGGTCCGAACTCGGTAAACTCGTGTCGCCTCGCTGCCCCACGCCGAATCGAATCGAGCTCGGCCGATAGGTTAGCAAGATAGAAATCGACTAGGTGTGATCCGCAGCGGTTGAGCGGAGAACACGCCGCTGGCGCGCCTGTAGGGGCGCCAGCATCGCCTCGCTCTTCGACTTCATCGATGGTGGATCGCCATCCGCGATGGTTCCAGAGGGCACCGCCAGAGTCAGGGGCAACAAGGCCGGCAGCAGCGATGGCGATAGATCACCAACAAGAGTCGTCCGCGAGGGTTGGAACCTCGCGAAAGCGGCCGCCTCGGTCAAGCTATGCGACGCTCGGCCTTGGAGGAGTGCACCCAAAGACAGTAACCTCCATGCGCTGTGGCTCGCTGACAACCCACCGGCTCGGTGATTCGGACTTCGGGCGCCGTGGATCGCCGCTTTGGCCCTTCACGCCGATGCCGCGCGCGGTGGTACAAGTTTCGGAGGCGCGAACCGGCGTTTCTTTTCCCGCTTTTTTCTTGCCCTCGCACCTCTCGCAGATCTCTGGCGGGAGGGAGCGGGTCGACGACAGGAGCGACGACTCTCATGGGGATCGACCGGGCAGAAATGGCGGTGGACTGACCTCCGTCCCATCTCGAGGACCGCCACCTCATCGCATGGAGAAGATCTGCGCGACAAGCTCCGGCCAAGGCGCGACCGAAAAGGCGATCACACGACGCCGCCGTCTGCGGGGACCAACAGGGTTCTATGAGGTTGCCCGGCCAGCGGCGGCGCGCTCTTTGGCGCCACCCAGGCGTCGGGCGACGGACGAGGGCGTCCCAGAGCAGAGGTTTCGACGCCGGTTGCCGCGCTTTTTCAAGGGAGTCGCAAGTCCCAAAGGGCTTCGGAGAGGTTTCGATCGGCCCCATCGAGAAGTACGACGGCTCCACCAACCCCGACGAAGTTCTTGCAGATTTACACCACGGTGATGCACTGATCGAGGGTCGGGAAGGTTCGACTAACTACTTCCCCGCAGCCTCACCAAGCGAGCCCGCTCGGGCTCATGAACCTACCCCCGGAGTCAGTGGGGCCGTGGAAGGAGCTTTCCGAGCTCTTCATCACCAATTTCCAGGGCACCTTCGAGCAGCCCGGAGTTGAAGACGATCTCCACAATGTGGAGCAGAAGAATGGGGAGTCGCTGCGCGACTACATCCGGCGCTTCACTCAGGTTCGCAACACCATTCCTGACATCTCCATCGACGCCGTTGTCACGGCCTTCAGGAGAGGCGCCCGAGACCCCAGGGTTAAGGAGAAGATGGCCACCCGCAAGATCAAGACGACGGAAGAGCTCTTCACCCTGGCCCACAAGTGTGCCCTTCATGTGGAGGCTCGCTTCCGCCCGGCCGCAAGGGCAGGGGCCGCAGGGGGCACCAAGGCGGGGACCTCGAGAAACCCCGGCGGCAAGGACAAGAAGAAGCGTAAGGCGGCCGAGACCGGACAGGTCCTGGCCGCCGAGCG
Organism: Raddia guianensis; assembly: GCA_036346415.1. NCBI lineage: Eukaryota > Viridiplantae > Streptophyta > Magnoliopsida > Poales > Poaceae > Raddia > Raddia guianensis. Next base: position 75,259,397 of record CM070534.1, read on the forward strand.
TGACGACGACGAAGACGGCGCCGACAAGCGGGGCGTAAGAAGGAGGAGGCCGCGCGGCCGCGGCAGAACGGTCCCGCAGGGCGGCGTGGCGATCGCTGCGTAGCTACAGCGGCTCCAGCGCCGAGACGACGGGCGAGACCGCCATCCTCATGGTAGAACGGAGGGACTTATCGTCCCATTCACCGTAATAATTCCCGACTTGGCCGACCGCCATGTCGCCAAGAACCGGTGGACAAGCGCGCCCACGAGCAAAGCAAGAAGCCGCGGCAGCGGCAAGCAAGGGCAAGGAAGCGGCTTCGCTTGGTTTCCAGAAGTGTGCGCGAGGTCGCCGTCATCCACGGGCGGATCGCCACCTATCCGCCCCACGCTAGCTTTAAGCGTCGCGATGAGGAGGTCTTGCCGCCGCGTCGGCGTTAGGTCGCAAGGCACCGGGCGTGGTCGGAGCAACCGATCGCGTTGGTCGAGCCGATCACCCCGCCAAAGACCGCCGGCCCGGGGCAACTCCCGATCGTGGTTGCGCCCACGGTCCGGAATGTCAAGCTAGGACGGGTGCTGGTGGACGGAGGGAGTTCTCTCAACTTCCTCTCCGCCCGAGTCGCCAAGGCGCTTCAGATCCAGCAGCATGGGCTTCGACCGGCGCTCCCATTCTTCGGCATCGCGCCGGGGGCTGAGTCCGTCCCTCTGGGGCGCGTCAGCCTACCGGTGACGTTCGGGGGCTCCGACAACTTCCGCACGGAGATGCTCGAGTTCGAGGTGGCGGACTTCGACCTCCCTTACAACGCCATACTAGGTCGGCCGGCGCTGACCAAGTTCATGGCGGCCTGCCACTATGCGTACATGGTCGTGAAGATCCCAGGGCCAGCTGGCCCCATCGTCTTGACAAAGGATCGCCGGAGGCGCCCGCTGCGACAAGGACGCTCGCTTTGGCGGGGCAATCGGCGCCCGAAAGGTCAAGCTTCGACTCAGAGCTCCTCCGTGAAGATCCGTGCCTCCCGGTTCGTCTGCGGAGGTTAAGGCGATCTCCCGAGTGAGTCGACCCGCGAAGACCGCTCGGTGGGCGCCTCTCGGCGCCAAATAGGAAGGCGCGCTCGTCTTCTTCCTCCAGTCTAACGCAGACGTGTTTGCATGGCAACCGTCCGACATGGCTGGGGTCCTCAGAGAGGTGATTGAGCATAAGTTGGCAACGTTCCCCGGCGCGCGACCGGTTATGCAGAAGGTCCGGAAGCAGTCGGTGGAGCGCCAGGACGTTATCCGTCAGGAGGTGGACAAACTTTTAAGGGCGGGGGTCGTTCGGAGCGTCGCCCATCCTAGGTGGCTCGCGAACCCCGTCCTCGTCAAGAAATCCTACGGGCGGTGGAGGATGTGCGTGGACTTCACCGACCTCAACAGTATGCGTGCGGCGGATCCAGATCCGCGCCGCATCGACCTCATCGTTGATTCCACGGCGGTGCGAGTGCGGCGGTATGTTTTCGGATGCGACTCGGTACCACCGATTAGCATGGTCAAGAAGATGAAGACAAGATCGCCTTCGGACGCCCATGGACGCTCATCGCTATACAAGAATGGCGCTCGATTGAAGAATGCGACCGACCTACCAGAGAGCCATGCATATCGCTCCCGCCCCCAAATAGGGCGGAACTTGGAGGTGTACGACGACACAGTGGTGAAGTCCAAGAAGCGGAGGAGTTGATCGGCGACCTGGAGGAAACCTTCACCAACTTGAGGAAGTACTGCATCAAGCTCAACCCTGAGAAGTGTGTATTCGCCGTTCCGTCGGGCAAGCTGCTAGGTTTCCTCGTCTCCCAGAGGGGGATTGAGGCGAACCCTGACAAGATCGCGGCGATCGAGAACATGAAGCCCCCGACGCGACTTCGGCAGATGCAATGCTTGGTGGGCTGCCTGACTTCCCTGGGCCGCTTTATAGCTCGCTGGGGATAAAAGCCTCCCTCTCGCCAGTTCTGAAGACCAACCAATTGAGTGGACGGCGGAGGCGCAGGAGGCGCTCGACGGGTGAAGAAGTATCTCACTTCCCGTCTGTCTTTGGTCGCCTGACCCGGCGAGCCACGATCCTTTATGTCGCGGTGAACCTCAGTGGTCAACCAGCAGTCTTTGGTGGCGAAAGGGAAGGTGTTCAACGCCCCATCTACTACGTCAGCAAAGTCCTCCACGACGCCGAGACAAGGTACTCACAACACCAGAAGATGCTCTACGCCGTTCTGACGGCGTCCCGGAAGCTGCGTCACTACTTCCAGGGGCGAGATCACCGTTTTGACTAAGTACTTTGCGGAGATCCTCTTCAACCATGAGGCGACGTGTCAGACGCTGCCGGGCCATGGAGCCGCGAATTCGACCTCAAGTTCGCTCCCCGAACGGCCGTCAAAGGGCAAGCTCTGGCGGAGTTCGTCAGCGAGTGGACTCCAGCGGACGAAGAAGCTGAAGGCACCCCAGCACCCTCGCCGTGGACTCTCTTCTTCGACGGCTCGCTCCGCTTGAGGGGCTGGGCCGGTGTCGCCCTAGTGTCTCCCACCGCGACGCCGTCCAAGACTTGGTGGTGCTGTAATTCGCCGCTACCAACAACGTCGCTGAGTACGGCGGGTCGCTCACGGCTCGTGGTGGTTTTGACCCTCGGCATCCGGTGGTCGCAAGTCAGCAGCGACTCTCTCCCGGTCATCAACCAGCGAGAAGGAATTCACCGCGCGGATCCCGCATGGCGGCCTACTCGGCGGAGGTGCGCCGGTTGAGCGGCACTTTGAGGGTTTGGGCTTCGACACGCCCCTCGCCACGACAACTATATGGCGGATGAACTGTCCCTGATTGCCTCATCAAGGGCACCCGCCCGCCGGGGTTTTTGAAGAAGACTCACGCGCCGTCTGTCGCACCCGATTCTAGTGTGGGCGACACCTTTCTGCCGCAGCCCCGGCTGGGGAGGAGGCGAAGAAGCGCCGAGGCGGTTGAGGCGGAAATGCCGTGCCGTGCAGTAGTACGCCGGCGATAATGCTAACGCCGCCACGCCGTCCGGAAGGTCGGTGGATGGATCGATCTCTAGCCTACCAAGGGACGGAATGATCCTCGACGATGACGCGTCGGTGAGAAAATAGCGCGCAGCGCTGCGCCACGCTTCATACAGTAGGTGGGGACTGTATCGCTAGGGTGCAAACGGAGTTCTCTTGAAGCGCCACTCGAGAAGCGGGAGTGCAATCCTCTCGAGATCCATGGAGGCATATCGCGGAGCCATTCAGTGAGCCGGGCGTTGGTCGAAAGGTCTTTCGCCACGGTTTCTCGCCCATCGCCTTCGTGATGCCTTCGAGCCGCGAGGAGATGCGAAGCGTGCCAATTTCATGCTAAGCGATCCACCGACCGCCCAGCGCCGCAAACTATTCCGCCTCATGACCGCTTTGCGGTCTAGGGTCGATATCTGAGCCTGCTCCCACGGGCGCATCGGAGGTTACACACATCCGCTCGCCGCCGTCGACAAGTTCACCAAGTGGGTTGAAGCCTCGCTGGTCCGGCGATCACGTTACTGCCGCCAGAAAATTCATGAAGAGCATATTCGTCTGGTTCGGTGTCGCCAGCAGGATCATCACCGACAATGGCGCCGCCTCAAAGTGCCGATTTCAAGATCGGTGCGAAGAGCTGGTACTGCGTGCTTTCGCCTCCGCCGCACACCAAGAGCAATGGGCAAGTGGAGCGGCAAACGCGAAGTACTCGAGGACTCAAGACAAGGGCGTTCGACCGCTGGAGAAACGTGGGTGTTACCGGGCGGAAGAAGTCCCCATCAGGTTGTGGGCGCCGGACAACTCCCAACAGAGCCACGGCGAGACCCCTTCTTCCCGTGTATGGCTCAAGTGGTGCTCCCATCGAGCTCACCTTCGCTCCCCAAGGGTGGCGGCGTTCAATGAGGGAAAGACCACGACCGTCGGGATGAAGTAAATCTCCTAAAGGAGATCAGGGACAGGGCGGCGATCCGAGCCGCCAGATATCAGCAGGCACTGCGCCGTTATCAAGTAAGGCGGGTGTGTGAGAGAATACTGACAGTGGGCGAGCTCGTTCTGCGCAAAATTCAGACGCAGGCGGGCCGCAACAAACTGTCTCCCCTGTGGGAGGGCCCCTTCAAGGTGGTCTCAGTCTCCCGCCCAGGCTCAGTCAGGCTCGCATTCGAGGATGGTCGCGAATTGGCGAACACTTGGAACGTCGAGCAGCTGAGGAAGTTCTACCCGTAGGTAGCTATTCCAAGAGCTTTTTTGGCCTTCCTTTGGAGCCGAGCGGCGAGGCCTTTCTCCTTCCCCGTTCGTCTCGGGGGCTGCATTGTACAAAGCCATCTGCAGTATAAAGATAAGTTCTGTCTCTCTGTTGGCATCTGTTCTTTTTCGCCTTAAGTCTGTTAGAAAACATTCTGTTAAAAGCTGGTAGCGAAAAAGTAATTAAGGCTGATGGCCGCTTAGTTGCAAGGGCGAACGCTTGAACTTGCGGCTGGGCGAGGCGAGGCGGACGGAAGACGGGTTCTAACCTGGTGTGTCTGCTCGGTCTAGGCAATGCGCCAACGACGGCACCGGCATCTAGACCACTTCCGGAAGCTAAGCTCTCGCCACGTAACGTTTAAGGTCGGTTTGCCAAGAGGCCATAAGGGTTGAAGTAACCAGATGCCTAAGGAAAAAGCGCTCACTTGCAGCAGAACGTTCTATCTAAAACTTTTGGCGATCAGTTGGTTAGTCTTAAAAGTCTGTTAGAAAGCATTCATTGAAAGTCGGTGGCGAAAAAAAACTTAAATCGATGGCCCTTAGTTGCAAGGGCTAACGCTGAACTTGCGGTCCGGGCGAGGCGAGGCGACGGAAGGCGGGTTCTAGCTCGTGTGTACGCTTTCGGTCCGGGCAACGCGCCAACGACGGCACCAAATGACTAGACCACTTCCGGCTAAGCTCTCGCCACGCAACGACCAAGGTCGGTTTGCCGAGAGGCCATAAGGGTTGAAGTAACCAGATGCCTAAGGAAAAAGCGCCACTTTCAATAGAACGCCTGCCTAAAGCTTTTGGCATTCGGTGCCCGGTTCTTTTTCGCAAGTCGAAGTTTGCGCAAAAGTTTAATCGAGACTCACGACAGAAAAGCAAGAGTTTGCATTAACAGTTATATTTACAAGACGAAACAAGCGAAGGAGTCCAGCTACTCCTCGCCATCATCGTCTTTTGCCGAAGCGGCGCCGCCCATCATGGATACGCGGTTGGTGATGACGTCGACCCAAGATTGTTCGTTCGGTCCACCGGCGCCAAGGTTCCCGATGGCGGCGAGAGTCAAACACGGCGTTTTGGGCAAGGCAATTGCCCAAGACGAACCGCGCTGCTTCAAGAGCGCATTGGCGACCGTCTTCGATCGCCCGCGTCCGCATCACCACTGGCAGGTCGCGCAGGGCCTCGGCGGCGCGCCCTACCACGCTAGCGCATCGCTGGTTTCTCCTCCGTGGGCGTCTGAGGTGGCGCCAGCGGGTACAAGACGTCCCGGAAGTCGCGGTAGGCGGTCCGCAGCATGTCGGCGAGGACCCGGAGGCACTCAGAGTGCTCCGCGCGGAGGTCTTCGGCATCCTTGGTGGCCGAGGCAGCGGAGGCTTGCGCCCGCAGCCTCGCTGGTCGCCGCCTCCTCGCGGCGATCGCTGCTCAAGCGCTCTCCGCTCGCTTCGCCGGCGACCGCTGGTTGGGAGCGCGCTTCCGTGCGCCAGTGTGGGCAAGGGCACGGCGCCTCGAAGAGCGCCCGACGTCGGCGGCGATGGCGACCACGGCGTCGACATCACCGCGGCGGCGGCGGAAGGTCCTCCACCTTAGGCTCCGACGCGATCTCCGCGGCGGGAGGTCTCGTCTCCGTTGAAGGAGCCGTGGACAAGCTGGGGGCTGGCGGGTCGCGAGGACCAGAGCCCGAAGCTCCAGAGTCCGCTCTAATTCCATGAAGGAAAAGCAAAAAGGGGTTCATGTATGCGAAAAAACATGCAGCATGCTAACCCTAACACAAAATGTGCATAAGTGCAGAGAAAGACACCTAAGGCGACGTCCCCCGAAGGTGAAGGAGGAAGGGGCAGCGTCAAGCCGATCGGTCGCGGAGGCGGCAGCGGCGCAGTCGCGGCCGAACTTCGCCGGCAGGCGTCGGCACAATGGGCGCCCGGCCAGCGGCAGGCCGCACGACAGAGGTGCAACCAAAGAAACCAGCGCAGCGGCGCCAGCTCGGAAGATCGCCAGCGCTCGCCAGCGGCGAGCGGCGTCGGCAGAAGAAGGCCCCCACCGAGGGGGCGGAGAAGGCGGCGGCCCCGACTCGGCGGCGAGCTCTCTTTGCTCGCCTCTCCTCCTCATCGTCGTCGTTCGGGAGAGGACAAGGCGCGCTTCGAGAGCTTCGCCGAGTCGGCCGCCACAACAGAGGAGCAATGGCCGCAGGAGCTTCAGCGGTCGTTGGCGGAGGATCGCGGATCTGCAAGGGTCCACGAGTCACTTGGACCATGGGACGAGAGACCTCCATGGGAGGCAACAGACGCAGTATTGATTCTTGCCCCGTGGGTCCCATCGCAGAGGGGCGGATGCTCGCAGACGAAGAAGTGTCGCCCGGACGGCGCGACACGAAGTCCTACCGACCATCGCCGAGCACGCCGTCTCAAGACGTTCCTCGCGATCGGGCGAACAAGAAAGGAAGTCGCGAGTTGGCAAAGAGACAAAAGGCAAACAAAAGGCGTTCCAAAAAGACAAGAGACCCAAAAAAGAATGAAAGAACACTCATGTGGCAGTGAGCAATGTGCATGGCCCTCTGGTAGGTTGGGCCTGCATTCTTCAATCCAAACGCCATCCTCGTGTAGCAGTAGACGCCCATGGGCGTCACAAAGGCTGTCTTGTCTTCGTCTTCTTCCGCCATGCTAATCTGGTGGTACCTAGAGTACGCATCCGTAGCATACCGCTCGCACCTCGCCGTGGAATCGACAATGAGATCGATGCGGGGCAGCGGGTACGGATCCTTCGGGCACGCCCTGTTGAGGTCGGTGAAGTCGACGCACATCCTCCACCGACCGTTGGATTTCTTGAAGAGGACGGGGTTCGCGAGCCACCTGGGATGGGCGACGCTCCGAACGACCCCCGCCCGCAAAAGCTTGTCCACCTCCTGGCAGATAACGGCCTGGCGCTCCACCGACTGCTTCCGAACCTTCTGCATAATCGGTCGCGCGCCGGGGAACGTTGCCAACTTATGCTCAATCACCTCCCTGGGGACCCCAGTCATGTCGGACGGTTGCCAAGCAAATACGTCTGCGTTAGACTGGAGGAAGGAGACGAGCGCGCCTTCCTATTTGGCGCTGAGAGAGGCGCCCACCCGAACGGTCTTCTCCGGGTCTGACTCGTTTAGGGAGATCGCATTGACCTCCGCGGACGAACCGGGGGAGGCACGGATCTTCGCCGGAGGAACTCTCAGAGTCGAAGCCTCAGCCTTCTGGGCGCCGACTGCCCCCGCCAAAGCGAGAGCATCCTTGTCGCAGCGGAGCGCCTCCGGGCGGTCCACTTTCACGATGATGGGGCCAGCTGGCCTCGGAATCTTCACCACCATGTACGCATAGTGGCAGGCCGCCATGAACTTGGTCAGCGCCGGCCGACTCAGTATGGCATTGTACGGGAGGTCGAAGTCAGCTACTTCGAACTCGAGCATCTCCGTGCGGAAGTTATCGGAGCCTCCGAATATCACCGGAGGTGGACGCCCCGAAGGGACGGACTCGGCCCGTAGCGATGTCGAAGAATGGAAGCGCCGGTCGAAGCTCCATTCTGGATCTGGAGTACCTTGGCGACTCGGGCGGATAGGAGGTTGAGAGAGCTTCCTCCGTCCACCAACACCCGCCCGAGCTTGACATTCCGGACCGTGGGCGCAACCACGATCGGGAGATGACCGGGCGCGATCTTGGTGGGTGATCGGTTCGGCCGAATGTGATCGGTCGCCCGACCACACCACCGCCTTTGTCGACCTAACGCCGAAACACGGCGGCGCACACCTCCCTCATCGCACGCTTAAAACTAGCGTGGGACGGATAGGTGGCCGATCCGCCATGGATGACGGAGACTTCGCGCTCCGCCTGCTGAAAACCAAGCGAAGCAGCTTCCTTGCCCTTGCCTCTGCCGGACGCCTGCTGCTGCTCGTGGACACGCTTGTCCACCAGTTTGCTGACGACATGGCAATCAGTCAAGTCGTGCGAATTGTTGCGGTGAATGGGACAGTAAGTTCCTCCGTTCCACTCACGGGGACGGCGGTCTCGCCTTTGTCGAGACCGCGAAGTGCCGTGTACGGCGTCGCCATGGCCGCCCTGCGCAGGGCCGCTCTGCCGCCGCCGCCGCGACCTCCTCCTTTCTTCGCCCACCCGCGCTCACGCTTGCGGCCGGCATGTCGTCGTCGTTGTCGTTCGCTCGGCGGCGAGACTGCCAGTCTCGGCCGCCTTTGCGCTCCTTCTTGTCCTTCTTTGCGGGATTCTTGAGGTCCGGCCTCGCCGCCAGCGACCCCGCTTTGCGCGGGGCGGAAGCGAGCCTCCACCTGAAGGGCGCACTTGTGGGTTAGGGTGAAAAGTTCTTCCGTCGTCTTGATCTTGCGGGTGGTCATCTTCTTCTTGACCTTGGGGTCTCGGGCGCCTCTCCTGAAGGCCATGACAACGGCGTCGATGGAGATGTCAGGAATGGTGTTGCGAACCTGACTGAAGCGCCGGATGTAGTAGCGCAGCGACTCCCCCTTCTTCTGCTCCACATTGTGGAGATCGTCTTCGACTCCGGGCTGCTCGAACGTGTCCTGGAAGTTGGTGATGAAGAGCTCAGAGAGCTCCTTCCACGACCCCACTGACTCCGGGGGTAGGTTCATGAGCCACGAGCGGGCTTCGCCGGTGAGGACTGCGGGAAAGTAGTTCGCCAGCACCTTCCCCGACCCTCCAGTCGGCTGCATCACCGTAGTGTAGATCTGCAAAAACTCGTCAGGGTTGGTGGAACCATTGTACTTCTCGATGGCGGCGGGCTGGAACCTCTCCGGCCACTGCACTCGACGCAGCTCCTTGCAAAAGGCGCGGCAGCCGACTTCTGGAGCCTCCTGCTCTGGATCGCCTCCGCCGCCGTGCCGCCGCCGGACAGCCAAGAAGATCGCCGCCTTCTCTGGCGGAGAGGCGGCGTCGCTGAACCCTCCTGGTCCCCACGGGCGGCAGCGTCGGCGCGGTCGCGCACTCGGTCGTGCCGCCTGCGGAGCTTGTCACGTAGGTCTTCTCCGTGTCGCAGATGGCGGTCCTTCAAGTGGGACCGGAGATCCCGCCCACCTGTACGCCTGCCCGGCCGAACCCTTGTAGGAGTTGCCTGGCTCCTGTCGTCCTAGCCCCGCTCCCTCACGCCAGGAGATTCGTGGGAGGGATACGGAGAAATCAAAGAGCGGGAGGAAGCGGAAACACCTGTTCCCGCGCCCCCCGCGACTTGCACTACCCAAGCGGCATCATCCACATGAGCAAGCCCAATCGCAGCCACGGCCTTCGGAGAGTCCGGAGTTACCGGAACCGGCGGGTTGTCCAGTAGGGCCCTGGCCGCATGGAGGTTTTGTGCTGGAGTGCACTCCTCCAAGGCCAGGCGCCGCCTAGCCAGACTGGGACGGCTACCGCCCGGCTAATCCATCGCCATTGCCGCGGCCGACGCCGCAGCTCTAGCGGCTGCTTCCTGGTCCATCGCGGACTGCTGATCCGTCATCACCGCCTGAAGAAAGGTCGAAGAACTCGAACTTGATGCTAGCGCTCCCCTACCTGGCGCGCCACTGACGGCGTGCTCTCCGCTCAACCACTGCGGATCACACTCCTATCAGATTTCTATCCTGCTAGCCGATCAGGTCGAGCTCAGTTCGATTTGAGCGTGGAGCGCGGCAAGGAGCGACACACAGGGTTTACCCAGATTCGGACCCCCTCGCGGGTAATAGTTCTACTCCTGCCGAGCCTTAGCTCTTTTTCGTGTTGTGGTTGTGTGGAATGCGATTACAGAATGTTTCGAACCCCCCTCTCGCTTCTCTCTCCTCCCCTTTTATACAAGCCTTGAACTGGCGGAGAGAGCCTAGAGGGTAGGCAGTACAGTACTCTCAGTACACTGATAAGACGTGTGGGACAGGACAGGAGAGACGAAAACGTGTTGCTATTGCGCCACACGGCGTTGCCCACACGCGCCTCGCAAGTGGCCCGACCGCGAGAACACGCCCGGTGAGGCTGCGGCGGGGCCCAGCTACGCTTCCGACGGCGGCGGCTTGAAGATGGCAAACTCTCTCTCTGCCGGTCAATTCCGCTGCGCCACAGTGACAGTTGATCAGAGCTGCAGAGGTCACTGTGGCGGTAATCATCTCTTCATCTGTCTATCCGCGCGTAGTGTCGCATTGAATGCGCTTCGTCGCCGCAGCAGCGGAGCCTTCGCTCGAAGACTCCTTCGGGGCGCTCGCCACGTAGGCCCCGCTTGACAATGGGGGCCTTAGAAACTCGCCCATCTGTTGAACTGATCGCCGCTTTGGCGTGTGGGGCCCTCGCTTCGGCGCTTCGGAGGGGCTCGCCACGCCATTGGGCTGGTCGCTTTGCTGCGACGCGCGGGCCCACGGACACGCCGAGGCTCGCCCACCTGGGCTGGGGCACAGTCGCCCGCTTTGGCGTGTGGGGCCCTCGTCCGGCCGCTCTGAGGGGCTCGCCCACGCGCTGGGGCCTGTCGCCCGCCTGACGCGTGGGGCCCGCTTGCTCTCCTAGCCTTCCTTAGGACTCTTCATACCTCAGTATTTATTACACCGACAAATGTCCAACAGGTTGTTGGGCTAAACGCATCGAAGGGATATAATACGTTTGTGGGCTTCAACGGGCGCTTGGTCATTGCTATGCTTCGTTCGGTGGCTAGGACTGTAGGCAACAAGGAGGCAAGAGTGAGGGGTGATTTGCGGCTCGAAGACACTACCTTCCCACAAATATGCGGAGGCCAATCCTTTGTTTGAGGCTCTGTTGAAGATCAACTCTATAAGGAACTCAACCCGGCACAGAGAAATAGCGAGGGACAATGTTCTTCTTTGCAACACTCTGGTTCCCACCGTAAAAGTGAAGGCATTCCCATAATCACATATGTAATTTTTTCCTGTTGTATGTCTGTGCTTTATAAATACAAGGCTACCCCTACATTTGGAGTATGTGTGGTGTTGCTGCTAAAAGAGTGTTGCCTCCACATCATTACAATTTTAATGTTTGGCTAGATTCGTCTCTGACGACTCCTTCCTTGTGTCTTCGGTGAACAACGTACATCCCTAACTCCCCCTCAGCTTCTCTGATTTAAGCCTCTCTCAACTTAAAAGTGGATACGTAGGTATAAATATGAGTACAAAGTCACACTCATGACCGGGTTCAGGTAGAGATACGGATGGAATTTTTTGAGCTTAGATATAAATACTGTGCTACCCGTGTCCGGGCCGTCCGATTTCCATCTCTACTCGTAAACTCATTTACTACTATATCTTATCATTCAACTGAATGTACAACTCACAACTTTAGCCTTGCTCTGCATGCTAATGTGGCTGTACGTCCATGTACAAAAGCCACAGCCTGTGACAGACACAGTTGCAAGCAAACGGGATTCTCTGCCGTTGCGTGGCGAAAGCGAGATATAAAGAATCGCGATTTTATAAGCGATGAGCGGTCGCAAAAACAAAAAAATGAACAGTGGCGCTGCACGGTGGTACCACATACATACGTCGTTATGCTGAGGGCTAGACAGGCGTGTCAGATCATGCCTTGTTTGATCCTTGGGCCCTTGCTACATTTTACTGCACGTTGTTCCGTTGATATAATAGTGTATGTAAACGAAGAGAATCCGAGCAGCTATCGGAACTGTTTATGTGGGCACGCCGAACGATTCCGGTAACAGCATGCGCCTTTGTTTCTTGACCTGTCAGTTTACCCCTTTTTGACGTGTCAGGTTGGTATCTTATTATTGACCCCGTACTCAGTATGGTTACTCGGCCATACCATACCAGTATATGGCGCTTGTCCAACACCTGCGGCTCTCTAGGTTGACCTACCGAAGCCGCAAGCTGCACAGTTTTACCTGTGTTAAAAAAAAACTGCACTGGTTATCGCTGGTTAAATTTCTCTATTATATATTATGAATTTCTACAAAGAAGATATTGTATCAAAAACACTTTGAAATATGAACATATTGATACAACTTTTATATACTATATAATGATGCATATAATTTGATTAATTTATAGTCAAAGTTTACTAAGTCTGACTTTTTTAAAGTCAAACTATGCCTTATATTTTGGGATGGAGGGAGTAATAGAACATTAAAAAACTGAAAAAACCATATTTCATGGTTAATTATCCACCCTATACAAAGCCAAATGTTCTGTAAGAAGAGATGTTTCGACAAGCAAACTCAATGCCAAAAACCATTGACCAGACAACAAGCAAGAGCATTATGTACGTCGAGCCCTTCTCGTATGCCTATATTATTTTAGCTCGCGTGTGCCTGTATTGACGCTCGATTTTCATGGTTTTTAGGCTTGTTACACGGTCTAATTCGGCAAACCGACTAAACAACGGGTCCAAATTCAAATCAAGCTCAAATTAAATCCATAAAACAATTTTTTAAGTATAGACGGCATTATTTTATATGAAGACTCAACTCAGGCCTCCAAACTGTTGGTTTTTTGCCAACAATCAACTAAAATTTACTCAAAAATTGATGTTTTTTTAATCCCGTAGCCCCTTTTTTTTTATAAAAAAACAATCATCTAGTTTTTAGTGGGTTTTTTTATCCAACCCTAGGCGCATGGCAACCCAGGTTAGAGGTTTCTTAACCAAAAAAAAAAAAACTAATACTAGGGTTTTGATTTTTATGAACGGACAAAATTGTAATGCCTCCTCTTAAGGGCTGGCAATCTGGCTCGAAACTCGCGAGCTGCTCGTAGCTCGCTCAGTTTTGGCTCGGCTTGGGCTCAGCTCGTAGGCCAATGAGCCCGAGTTCGAGCTTTTTTTGTAGCTCAGTCAAAAAACGAGCCGAGCCGACCCTAGGGCTGGCTTGCTCGTAGCTCGTGGATTCGTAGATTTCTAAGTATATGTTTAGGCCGTATCATTAATAACTGCCCTACTTGCTTGTATAAAATTAGATACACTGCCAACCTAACCCATCAAAGGTAATCAAAGGCTCAAATTAAAGGTTTTTCTAGATGTAGCCCCCTAAACCTCCCATTTTTCAAACCCCAAAAACCGGTTATCAACAAATTAATCAGGCTCGTGAGCCCTCACGAGCCGAACCGAACCTCAAACGAGCCCGAGCCGAGATTTTTCTCCAACTCGTGTGGTGAACGAGCCGAGCCTGGAAGTGAGCGAACCGAGCCAAGCCAGCCCTTGGCTTGCTCAAGCTCGGCTCGTTTCCACCCCTACGCAACTTAATGGAGCCACTAGAATGGGAAAGAAAAGCTATAATTTTGGGCTGGCGAGCATTACCACATGAACATGTATGGGCCTCCATTGAACATGTGGTTAAGCATTTAAGCCCAAAATATCCTGCAATTGGGGTGTAAAACAGAGCCATGAACAGATCTCCAATTTCTTTCCTTCAAAATGTGAAGGCGTGGATCGGAGTCTAGCTGTCAATATATTTACTGAAATGTTTCACTTTTGAGTGTACAGATCAAAACAACTGACGAGTGCTGGTAATTTGATCGGTACGAATAAGATTCAGAGATTGAGGCCTCGACAGTTATACGGAAAACTCATAAGTTAACAGTGTTCGTTTCCGAAGCATGTGAGCGACGGCAGAAACGGAAGAGGAATGGCATTCTCGGTAACGATCGATCTCTGACAGAGGGTATTAAAAAGTGCTAAAAAAGCGTATTAAAAAAGCTCTAAATCACGATACCCGGAGGTACGGAATTCCGAGTGAAATGAGGACAACGGAGTGATACCATTATCAAAGTGCCACAAGCTAGTACCAATGAACCAGCTGGTTTGTCACTTCATATGACCTTGTCGTGTTGTTCCATGTCCATATTCTGTAGTAGTTTTCTTAAAAAATTCTTTTATAGAGAACCAGTACAGGTCGTGCCTTTAGCTAACAGCTCAGCAGTCCCGACAATTACCGGTCCGCGTTTGAATTTTGAACTAGACTAATTGGTCCATGGTGTCCACTCTTCTCAATTAGAGGACCGTAGTAGGAAAGACTATGATGGGATGAAAGAACAAGTAGACCCTAGCATTGTACGTGAGCGGAGGTGGCAGAAAACATGGAAGATTTTTTATGTTCAACAGCGTGGTGGATTTAAAGATAGACCTTAGTCGAGATGAGGTCGTCTCAGTCCTCACATGTCAGTTCTCATACTCCTCGCGAATCGATGCTAGGGCATCACTTGAACAAACATCAAACGTATTTGAGATACGTGATGGAAGCTCATGCATATCAACGATGTCGCTTCGAAATACGTATATTTTCACTTTCAAAACTCATAATGCCTTAAATGTCATAATTATTGCATCGGATGCCACTTAAGGACTAAAACTGTAATTTTACTCATGTTTTCTTGATAATTGACGAAAACATGCATATATGACTTGAATCAGTGCTAAACAACTTAGTTGTCAATTTTAAGTTGTCACATACATCGCATGCTACTTTAGGACTAAAATCGCAATTTTAATCATGTTAGCTCGATAATCACATGGAGGTATGCATATATGGCTTGAATTTGTGCTAACTAGTTTATTTCTTGCCTCACATGCTATCATATGTCTTTTTTAGTCGATGTTTGCCGCTTGGTTTGGTCCAAATGTTCGAATTCCTAAATTTCGACTGTTGCCGCCTCTTGCTGGCTTCTTCTGCCATATTCCACAACCGATACTGCGATTACTTAATCTTAATGCATACTATTTCGTACGTAAATTCTTACAAATGCAATTACTACACCGCTCTCCGGGGTACGTATGCAATTACGGGGAAGTCGGTTGAATTTGACACGAGAAGCTCATCGAACTTTCTGTCCTCCTGGCCACCGCTCTCCGGTGAGCCTGCTTATTTTAAGAAATACTCCCTCCGTTCCAAATTATATGTCGTTTGACTTTTTTAACACGTACTTTGACCATTCGTCTTATTCAAAAAATTTTATAATTATAATTTATTTTTGTTATGATTTAGTCTATCATGAAAGGTACTTTAATAATGACTTGAGTTTTTTTTTCATATTTTCACTAATTATTTGAATAAGACGAGTGGTCAAAATACGTGTCAAAAAAGTCAAACGACCTATAATTTGGAACGGAGGGAGTAATTGATACTCTCTCCATTATGAAATAGTAGTCGTTTTAAACTTGTTCTAAGTCAAAGTTTTAGGTCCTGTTCTTTTGAGCTAATTTGAACGGATGAAATGAATGAATTTCGAGAGCTTCTCGAGGTAATCTCGAGACTCAGAACATTTCGCTTGACTTACGTTTTAAAGCGTTAGGACCCACCTAAAAACAGCCAAAAAAGGGAATAAAAGCCAAAGCATGTGTAATTTCAAAACGTAGATAAGTCGTTAAGCTATTAAGCTGAAATAGACTTTAAACTTTATTCATAGAGAACTTTTAAATTATTTAGATTGAGAATATAAAAAACATATAGATAGATTCGTCTTGAAAAGAACTTTCGCAATATTATAATTTTTAATGCATTATAAATAATTTTTTATTAAAAGTTATGGTCAAAGTTATTGTTGAGAGACCATGTCGATGTTAAAAACGACTATTGATTCGTGATGGAGGGAGTACCGGATAGTTGCAAATCTGCGGATCCCCTGTTTGAGCTTGACTGGGCTGGGTAGAGGAAGACCAACAAGGGAGGGCAAAAAAATACTGGTACCGAAAAACCGAATTGAACCGAAAATACCGCTTGGTATTCGGTTCGGTTTTAATCTGCACAAAACCGAAATTAGTTCCTTTCGGTTTCGGTAGCAGCACCAGAAAACCGGATAAACCGAACTACCGAGCATCCGCCAGCCATTTACGAGTTAAAGACCCATCAGGCCCATCTGCGATCCACCTCCAATTCTCCAAACTCTAAGCCCCAGCCCCTACTCCTTGCCACCAGTTCGCCGCCCACCGCCAGCGTCCGCACCCCTCTCACTCAGACTGTCCTCCACTCCGCCGTGGCGTCTCCCGCCTCGGCGCCCCTCTCCTCCTCCACCGCGCCGCGGGCCGTCTGCCTCCGTGCCCCTCTCCTCCACCGTGCCGCACCCCTCTCCTCCTCCACTTTGCCGTGGCGCGAGACCCTCTCCTCCTCGACTCCGCCTCCGTGCCTCCGCAGCGCGAGACCCTCTTCCTCAACACGGCACCTCTGGCTTCGTGCTCGTCAGCGCCAACAGCTTTGGCACCTCCACCGTCAAGCTCTCCCCCATCAGTCAGTGTCTCCGCGAGCTCTCTCCATCGAATACCGAAACCGAATTATTTCGATATCGGTAGGAGTTTTTTGTGTAAATTTTCGGTACCCAAATCTCAAATAGCGAAATTTATAAATACCGAACCAAAGATACCATATAAACCGACGGCTGCCCCTAAACACAAAGCACTCCTCCCAGCCTGCGGCATCAGACGGGAACAGAATCCGAATCCACGGGGCGGCCGCCGCCCGAGCAAAAAAGAGAAAAGGGGAGGAAAAACCAACCGGCGCACGCACGGGCTGACCGCCGCTGGTCGCTGCCGCTGGAGCCGTGGAAAGGTCCAGGGCAGCATTGACGACGGCCCAGTGCCCAGTGGCCCACCCCCCCTCGATGCCTCCGCCCCGCCCTCCTCCTGCCCCAGCAAAACCAACCCCCATGCCATTGCCCATGCCATCGCGCCGCTCCGTCTCCCTCCTCCCATGGCCTCCCACTCCCCAATGCCGTCCTCCTCCTCCTCCTCCGCCCTCCTCTCCTCCCACCCCTCCCCGCTCCGCCTCCGCCTCTCTCGCCACCCCGCCCGCCTCTCCCGCCTCCCCTTCGCCCGCTCCCCCTCCCCTCCGCTCCACCTCCGCCTCCGCCTCCGCATTCCCCGCCCCCAACTCCCGCCCCTCCCCCTGGCCCACTCCTCCGGCGGAGGCAGCGGCGGCGGCGGCGACGACAGCGGTGGCGGAGGAGGAGATGGCGGCGGCGACGAGGCCGACCACCGGAGCGTCGCGCTGTTTGTGCTCGCGCAGATGGGGAGGAAGCTCGACACCCTGCCGGCCGACCTCGCGGCTGCTGTCGAGGCCGGCCGCGTCACGGGGGACATCGTGCGCCGCTTCGCGGAGATGGAGGGGTCGACGCTGCTCCGCTGGCTGCTCCAGTTCCGAGGCTTCAGGGAGCGCCTCCTCGCCGACGATCTCTTCCTCGCCAAGATCGCCATGGAGTGCGGCGTAGGCATCATCGCCAAGGTTCCTTGATGCTTTCCCCCTGACTCCCTTTTCAAAATCAAATTTATGTCTTTATGCTGCTGTCATTATCATTGTCTTGTCCTATGATCCTATCTAATGCTGCCAATTCGACGCTTTTTATGCTGCCTTCATTCTTTAGACTGCAGCGGAGTATGACAAGAGAAGGGAGAACTTCGTCAAAGAGATTGATATTGTCATCGCGGATGTGGTATGATGCTTCTACTAGCGGTTTAGCTATTGTTATTACTCAAAACATATGTCTTTTATTTTTCTAGTCTGTACATGCATCATAGCCTTGAACATCTGTCTATCATATCATATAAAATGTTAAGGCAGATTTAAATGGAGCCACCATGATAATCCTAAAATACTAAATTCCCATGTTAATCGAAGAAAAAAAGAAAAATCTACACCGTAGATTATAGTGGGACCAAATGATAGTGGCTTCGATTAAACCAAAGTCATTATCAGCAGCAATAAATAAATAATGAAATAGGAGTTCATATCGACTAAAGGAGTTCATATCAACTACAACAAAGAAGCACAAATTTGGAATAAAAAATACATATCAATATGACAATATCCACTACAAAACTAGTCGCACAAATGCGCGGGACTCCATGCTCATAATACAACAAAAACAGGGTCCAACGAGCCACCACATTAATCCTAAAATCTTAGAAATTCCCACATTAATCAGAAAGAAAAAGAAATATCTAGACCGTTTATTTTTGTTGACCCAAATTATAATGGATTAGATAAAAAGAAAGATTTATATGAAGCAGAGTTAATTGGAGCCACCCCATTAATCCTAAAATACTAAATTCCCACGTTATTCAGAGAGAAAAAGAAAGAGCCCATGCTATATTAGAAAAGAGTTTGTATCAGCTTCAACAAAATAATATAGAAATTCAGAATAGAAAATAATAGAAAAAGAAGTCCATGTTATATTAAAAAAGTTCATATCTGCTACAACAAAAAAATGCTGCATAAATTTGGAATAGAAAATGATAGGAATAAGAGATCATATCAAATTAAAGGATTGAGACAAATCTAGCCGCAAAATGCGTCGAGCACCATGCTCGTTATTTAGAAAGATCTATGTCGTCGATTATGGTGGGCCTGAATTATAAGGGTTTAGATTAAAAGATAATCCACATTCACTATCAAATATGAGATTAGAAAAAGAAATTTATATGAAATGTGAGATCTAGCCGCACAATTGCATGGGACACCTTGCTCGTTTAATTTATAAAATCAAAGCACAGCTGTCATTGCTAACTCGATTTGTGACCCAGTCTGTTGTAAAATTCTACTGATTGCCAGTAAATACAATCATTTGTTAACAAAAGCAACCATGACTGCTAAACAATTATTTCTATGCCCATCTGCCAAGTGTCCTCGTCTCATATGGTGCCACTCTGTCAGAATTTTAATGTTTGCTCTTGTTCTGTGAATTCTTAACCAATTCGTTAGCTAGTACTTTCCAAAAAATATCATGACCTAATTCGTAAAAAAAAGTCCTCACCTATAACTAGCAGCACCTATATAAACTTGGATATTGAATTCAGACTAGCTAGAATCCTACAGTGAGCTCGCAAGTGCAAACAGGACCTATTCACAGGCACACTATAAGTTAATAAAATCATATGACGTCATATTATGTTGTAGTCAATGTGTGTGGTTCATGCATTTAGCTCTGCTTCCATAATCAATTGCCATATGAAGAGCTATTTTAAAAGGAAAAAAAGAAAATGAAAAGGTCTTCTGAGATTTCACTTTACCATTTTTTAAGAATAATTCACTATCCAATATTATGTGATTTCTGTATTATTAATTGTTGTACTTTTAGCTGTTATGTTTATGAAATCTAAATTTGTTGCTGTTCCTGGTACTACTCAGGTTATGGCAATAGTTGCGGATTTCATGCTTGTCTATCTTCCTGCTCCAACTGTATCGCTGCAGCCACCACTTGCAACAAATGCTGGACATATTTCTAATTTTTTCCATAATTGCCCAGACAATGCTTTCCAAGTAACATAACCTTCACTTTTTATCAAATTGAATGCACTTCTATTATTTCTCCCTCTCTTGTGCTAAAGATACTTGTGTAAACTCATTTGCAGATTGCTTTGGCTGGAAGATCATACTCACTTCTGCAGAGACTAGGAGCTATTCTGGTAAAGTGGCTTGAATTTTATTTGTTTTTATGAATTTTGATAGTTATAGTAACCCTGATTTATTAAGCATGAATGCTATACCGATCAACTAATGGGAGTGATTTCCTTGCAGAGAAATGGTGCAAAACTTTTTGCAGTAGGAACCAGTGCTTCTCTGGTAAGTTCCTCATTCCACAGTCATATTATGATGAAGATTCCAGCTTAGATGATATGGTAAGCTTACACTGTCTATAAATTTGTAATCTTGCCCAGATCGGCACTGGTGTCACCAATGCACTGATCAAAGCAAGGAAAGCTGTTGACAAGGAGCTTGATGACGAGGTTGAGGATATTCCAGTTGTATCTACAAGTGTTGCCTATGGTATATACATGGCAGTTTCTAGTAACCTTAGGTAAACATAACCTCCAAATTGTTCACCATTTGTAATATCCTTTAGCTTTGCTCAGTGTTTGATTAACTCTGTCCTTTTGTCTTCATTATGGCCCCCTCAAGGACCAAACCCTCTGCTAATTTATTTTCTCATTTTTCTCTTGAAACAAACAGCTACCGTAAATTATTTTACAGTTATTAGCAATGCAGTCTCTTAACTGTCAACTGTTATTTTTTTAACAATCATTATATTCTTCATCAGGTACCAGGTTTTGGCTGGTGTAATTGAACAGAGGATGTTGGAGCCTCTACTACATAACCACAAGCTAATGCTGAGTGCGTTATGCTTCGCTGTTCGGACAGGGAATACTTTCTTGGGTTCTTTATTGTGAGTAATCTCCTACCTCACTGGAAATTTAACCATTCGGTCCTTTTACACTAGTATCACTTCTTGATGAGCTTTATGAACAGATGGGTTGACTACGCGAGATGGATAGGGGTTCAAAAGGTTCAAGAAGAGAGCTGAAGCAGCAGCAACTTGTTTGAATGTTATGTTGTTATTGCTGAGCCCTGTTGGAAGTTACTACGATGTCTTATCTGCACTCTTGAATGATTCTTATCAGAGGAGGTCTTTAAGGGCAGGTTTCAATTTTTACTGGAAGCGAAAGATAATACCTTTTAGTATTTTCCCTGTCGAATTACTGTGAACGTCACTGTATTTCTGTTCACACCTTGCAACTTGCGAGGCCTGTCTTCTTTGCGACCTTATTATAATACGAATTTTGACCCTTGGAGCATTGACTCGTCCAGTTTCATCTGCTTGCAAGTTGCAACGGTGGTAGTCCACTGCAGCGATGGCCTAGGTACCCCCGGACCCTTAGATTCTTTGTACGACATTTTTGGTAGTCGATAGCATTTTGCCAGAGTATATTCAGGTGCTGCTACCTTGTAGTTCTGGACAATACTGCCGCGCTTGAAAGCACATGCGATGTCACTGTTCAAGGCATCTTCCTATAAAATAGCCCCAGCCCACAACACGTGAGACGTGACATGTCGAGGGAGATCGCTGCCTCTGCCTCACACGCCGTCGAGTTTGAATAAAATTTGTATAAATCAAATGCCGCCGAGTTTGAACCTTGGTATTTTCCGGGATCAAATGAAATCATACCGGGCAGCAGCGGCGCGGCGCCGGCGGCGCGGATTTGCTGAGGCGCGGCCGGGCGGCGTGGGGCGGCGGCGCGGCGCTGCTGCTCGCGGCACGGCCGACGCTGGGCGACTCCGGCGCACGAGGGCAAGGCTACGCGGGCGTCTTCCCTTCCCTCTACCACCATCTTCTTCTCGGTAGGCCTGCGCGCGATGGCATTTGGCGCGGCCTGGGGCGGTGCGCGCGGCAAGCTTAGGCCACTGCGCAGCGGGCCACTTCTCCTACCTCCCCTCCTCCTGTGCCCGCCTAGTGGAGGCCGCACAGGGGGGCCGCTCTTGTCTTGGCCAGATCCTGTGGCAGGAGGCCTAGATCGTGGCCGGGAGCGGTCGGAGCGGTGGTGCTCCCGGGTGCGAGGCCGGTGGCGTTTCCTTTGTTTCTCTCGTGTCCTCTCTCGGCGTCATCTTCGTCCGTCTCCTTCGTGTGTGGTTCCGCCCTTACCGTCTTGTCCTTCCCCTCCCTGTGAGGGTCCCGGCAGCAACGGCGGCCTCTTCCGAGCCCTTTGGTTGTTCGGTCGGTGATGTTTCTGTCAATTGTGACTCTGGTCCACAAAGGGGTCGCTCGCCGGGGTGCCGTTTCTCCTCCTCCTTCTTCGATGTGGGCTGTTGTCGTCCCTTCGGCGATGTTGCTGTCCACCACTTCCTGCCAAGGTCCCACCTCGCCGCTCCGCCCCTCCCCTCTATGTGAGGTGCTTGGTGGCGCGAGTGGCCTCTTCTGCGGTCGGGGTGATGCTCAGCTGGTGCCTTCGAGGAGCTTGGCTCCGGTCAGCAACTTGGGTCTTCATGGTGGCCAATCCTTTGCAATCCTCTTTAGCGTAGTGTTTGGAGATAGTGCGTCGGGCGAAAGCCCTGCCCGGCTACTGGCTTGGGTTGGCGGTGGCGGCGCGTCTCTCGCGTCGTTCCCTCGTTGGAGGCCCGCTGTTGACATGCTCTCTCCATCTGGCGAAAGCTTAGCTTGCGGTCTTCGGCGATGGCGGGTCTTCCCGTCATTCCCCTCGTTGGAGGCGTCGTGTCGTCCACTTTGGCGCTGCTGAGGGGTTGTTAGTGTGTTTCGTGCCTTCCTAGTAGTTGTGCGTCGGTGGTTGGGGGTGACCGGCTTTCCTTCCCCCTCCCTTCCCGTCTGTTCTCTTGTTCCTGCTGTCGGAGTTTCGGGCGGTCGTTTATTCGTCCGCCAGTGCTCGGCCTTGGCCGAGGAGGGCTGTGTTGTAACCCCCGTGCTTTGCATGGTGTTTTACTTTGTTTTTCTCCTTCTGCAATGAATTAGGATGACAGTTCTCCTGCCCCTTCTTCAAAAAAATGGTGAAGAAAAAGAATTTTTTTTGAGTGTAGCGTAAAATAAATTTGCAAATAATAGCACCACATAAATGTTTATACATCACCATAACAGTACAAAGAATCTTGAGGGCAAGATGTTATTTTCTACATCTACTTTCATTTTGTCCTTTGTCAGGCGCGCAAAGTAGGACATTCTCTCCATAAACTTTCAATATCAATCAAAACACATTGGTTCACGATAGTAAGTACAAAATTACATTGTGACCCCTTGAACTCACAGGAAACATCACTTAGCCCACAAATGTTGAGGTGGCTGCTACTTTGTCCGTCAAATGCTTAACTGTGTTCCACGTCGCTGAAAAGTTGATATAGCTAGACACTTCAAGGTTGTGAGTGATATGCAACAGTAGCAGGTGTTCAGGTGCTGAGCTGGGGGTTTGGTGCTAGAGGCCTCTGCATTCCTAGCTTTTTTTTGTTGACTGTGTTGCTTGTGGCACGCCTTGTTGGTGGTTGTTCTATGCCTGGTTGTTTACTGTCGTTCTTGTGGTGGTCTTTTTGTTGCATGTACTTTGCTTTTGTTGTAATAGTTATTTAGTTAGCTTTAGTTTCGAAGCAAAGAACTTGGTGCTTTTGTTTATGATTAATGGAAATAGAGTTGGGGCTTGTGCCCTTGTCCAAAAAAATAAACATTTGTGTAATTAATGATAAGCTAGCTGCCACATCACCTTCTCTCACACATCTCTGTCCCACCCCCTATTTAGTATCGCCATGGCTACTTTGCAGGCGCCTGCACTCACATGCATGCACAATAATATCATGCAGCGGGATACTGGTATTAAAAGTTTGATCTTTTAAAACATTTCTTCCAGTGAATAGAAATGTGGAACAACAATATAAATTTAGTGGAACTTTTAGTTTTTTTGTTTATTATTATTTTTTTATTATAGGTTTATTTTTGTTGTTTTGTTTATTATAGATTTATTTTGTTTTCTGTTTATTATATATTTATATTGTTTTTATTATATATTTATTTTGTTTTTTGTTGATTATAGATTTATTTTGTTTTTGTTTATTATGTATTTATTTTTGTTATAGCGAAACTGCGAAATCGTGTCGGCGCTAAAAGTTTCAGTAAATTTGTACTGTTTTTCCACCTTTTCAGTTACTGGAAGAAACGTTATATTTCGGTGGAAGTTTCGGCGCCCGCAAACTAGTCTATCCCATTTAGTATCTCTCTCATCCCTCTCTCTATGCGAGGAACCTAAGCCCTGCTCCACTTAGACGGTGCAGCGGTGGCCGGTTGGTGATATCACTGACAACACTTGCTTGATCTCTCTCCCCTTCCTAGGCTCAAAGAAGCACCTCTTCCTAGTGTGGTTTCTAGAGGTCATGCTGATCTGGCAAGGCGGCATCGGCGCAAGCTAGAGGTGGCACGGCCCGGTGGCGAGCATGGTCCGGTCCGGATCTGCAAGGTGGTGGCGCCAATGGAGCTAGTTTCAACTGAATCTGATCTAGTGGCTCAAAACCGCACTGACAAAAAGGTTGTCTCGGCTGGAACTGTGAGGTGGCAGCGCCGATGGAACTCGTGGCGATTGAATCTGAGCTAGTGGAGAATAGACTTGAGCAACCGCGGAGCCAGGCTCCAGGTAACCATGGGATTTTGGGCGGTCGGTTGGGAGAAACTAGGAAGTGAGAAGGGGATACTACGGCGGCTAAGCCTAGTGGTGGTGCTGCTAGGCAATAGAACTGGTGAGCAATTAATGGATGGTGCAACAACGAAACCGTGAGCAATGGATGATGCAACAGTGAGTCTAGCGACAGGTGTGGTGAGTGGCACTGGCTATAGATTGAGAGAGAGGAGTAAGAAGATGACGATGTGACGGACACACCATCGTTGGTTGCATAGATGGTCAGTCACACCAACATTTAACGATGACGGGCGCATTTAACAGATACATGGACGCCTATATTAGCGTTTAATGGAGACTTTAATGGGTTTGAGGCTGGGATGCAAACGGATACAAGTTTGAAGAGCTGAAAAGGCAAAATATAAGTTTGCGAGGCTACGTGATGATTTATGTGTTTTATTTTTGTAAAATAAACTTATTTCTTCACATAGTTCGTGGCGAGGAGTGGTTGCTTCAGCTCATCAGATGGAGTTATTTACGTGTGACAGAAGACAAAATCTTCTTGAAGTCAGAGTAAACTAGACAGATAATTCTAAACAATGTGCAAGCCAAACGCCAGATAATAGAATATCCATTGTTTTTGCAGTTACACGTTACCTATCAATCTTTGGATCCACAAGCATAAAACTCTCCTGGTCCAGTTGAAGGAACCAAGGCCTTGTTCTTTTCAGTTTATCGTACCGTTGCATATTACTGTAGCAATTTTTGTTATTTTTATGTAGCCTATATGTTGTAATAATTTGCAACGATTTTTTTGTGACTTTTAGTAGTCGTTCCAAAGATTCTAAAACTATTTTTTAATTATTTTTTATAATCTTTAGACCTCATTTTAAGGGATCTCAAATTTGTACAGTATTACGCAAACGCAACGATACGCTGAAAAGAACAAGGCCCAAGCGATCAGTCATCCTTCCATATATATGTCACTATAAAATTAAAATGCATTTTGATCCATCCATGGTCTATCTCAGTGTACTGTACATGCACAATTGCTAGTTTCCACAGTGCCGAGCATGACAGAAACCATAAGCGTGGCGCCCGCGTGCAACACCTTGTTCTGCGTTCTCGTCGTCATCCTCCTCCTCAAGCTCAAGCTCAGAGCCTCTTCCCGGCGAAACCTGCCTCCTGGACCATGGACGCTGCCGGTTATCGGCAGCATGCACTGCCTGCTCGGCGCGCTGCCGCACCACGCCATGCGGAGGCTCGCCCGGCGGTACGGCCCCGTCGTGCTCCTCCGCCTCGGCCACGTCCCCACGCTGGTGCTCTCGTCGCCGGAGGCGGCCAGGGAGATCATGAAGACCCACGACGCCGCGCTTTGCAGCCGGCCGGTGTACGTCACCGCGGCCATCTTCACCTACGGCGGCCAGAGCATCTCCTTCGCGCCCTACGGCAGCAAGCACTGGAGGGAGCTCCGCAAGATCTGCACTACCGAGTTGCTGAGCTCCAAGCGCGTCCTCTCCTTCCGCGCCATCCGGGAGGAGGAGGTGGCGAGCTTGGTTCGGTCCATCGCCGCCGCGTCACCGTCGCCGGTGAACGTCAAGGACAAGGTGAGGCTCGCAATGAACGACATCATCATGAGGGCCGTCGCCGGCGACCGATGCCCGCAGAGGGAGCCGTACCTGGAGGAGATGGACAAGGCGCTGAAGCTGATGGCCGGGTTCAACCTGGTCGATCTCTTCCCGGCGTCGCGGGTGCTCGGCGGCCGGTCTCTTCGGGCGGCGCGAGAGGTGCATGCAAGGATCCATGGCATCGTGGGCGCCATGATCAAGGACCATGCCAGAGCGATGGAGAGCAAGGCAGCCGTTGCCGGTGACGATGGCGACCGTGGCGGCGCGAGCGACAGCGAGGACCTTCTTCACGTTCTGCTGCGTCTTCAGAAGGATGGAGGGATGGAGGACATCCTCACTACTGAAATTATCAGCGCGTCGGGACACCCTCTAAATTCCTTACTCTGCAATTCATTCAGTACTCTTATCGTATTTATCTCTCCCAGAGTACTACTCGCTAGCACTGATTCCCTTCGTTATAAAATAGTAGTCGTTTTGAACATTAACACGGTCTTAAAAATACAACTTTAACTGTTAAAAAACTTTTAAAAATGTATTTGCAATGCATTAAAAATTAGGGACTGACTATGCAGCAGGTGCCTGCATTTTCAAAGTTTGTGCATGCGCCTGCACTATATATGTAGTGGCAGTCAATTTACGGGAAAACACACACTCGCAGCTAACACAACTGATTAGGGAAAAAAAATCAAATACGAGCAAAAAAAATCTCTCTACGTGAAAAACAGAAAACAAAATAAATCTATAATAAATCAGAACTCGCGCAAAAAATTCCACTATCACGAAACATTTTTTCCATTAGATAAAAATATGGAAAAACAGTAGAAATTTAATGGAATTTTTTTTTGCGCCTGCACAATTTCGCAAATTTCAGACACCTGCGAAATAGCAAACCCGTAAAAATTATAATATTTATGAAAGTTCTTTTGAAAACGAATCGATCTATGTGATGTTTATGTTCTCAACCTAAATAGTTTAAAAGTTCACTATATATAGATAAAGTTTTAAAACTTTGACTTAGAACAAGTTTAAAACGATCACTATTTCGTAACTGAGGGAGTAACTAATTGGGTAGATTGCAAAACATGATTGTAAGAACTAATTATAATTATTGCCAATAACTGCTTTCATCAGGAGATTTTCTCTGTGGGGTCGGAGACAAAAACTACTACAACAATATGGGTTATGTCCGAGCTCATGAGGAGCCCAAGTGCAATGGAGCGTGCCCAGTCCGAGATCAGGCAACTCCTCCATGGCAAAATCATGGTCAGAGAGGCAGACATCCAAGGCTGGCTTCATTACATGCAAATGGTGATAAAGGAGACTCTAAGATTGCATGCTCCTGTGCCACTGCTTCTTCCAAGGCTATGTGCCGAGCCTTGCAAGATCATGGGCTACGACATAGCCAAAGGAACCACATTGCTCGTGAATGCATGGGCACTAGGCAGGGACGAGAAGCACTGGACTGATGCAGAGGAGTTCAAGCCTGAAAGGTTTGAGGACGGTGCAGTCGACTTCAACGGTGCAGACTTTAGGTTTTTGCCATTCGGTTCTGGCCGAAGGATGTGCCCTGGCTTGATGTTTGGTCTGCACAACATCGAGCTCACGCTTGCAAGCCTTCTCTACCACTTCGATTGGAAGTTACCTGGTGGAGCAAATTCGAACGAATTGGACATGGTCGAATCGTATGGGATCACGGCTCATCGAAGGGGTGAACTTTGGTTGGATGCAACTCCTTTTGTTTACAGGGGTTAGAGCATATATTTAGTTCAAAATGTGTGCCATTTGCCTGGTGTTCACCATTTTATGTTCGAAAGATTCGTGTGCTGTTAGGTGAAAATGTGGTTAATCATGTGGAAACCGGTTAGTGTGATCAATAATGTTGTATTAATTGGTTTTAAGTATTCATTGTCAATTTTGTTATCTATTTTATTTGAAAATCTGAATATACCTTTGTGCATTGTTTATTTGTTTGTTTTCTTTTCGGAGTTTGACACACTACTGCGGATCGGGGCTTCCAAAGCGGCCCATCACAAGTGGTTCGCTTTAACCCGCTTGTGACCCGATCGCCACAAACGGTTCATGGCCAACAGGTGGGAGGGTGGCGGGAAAGGGCATATGCCTCAGGCATCAGTCGCGGTTGCCTGCAAGCGGTTATAAAACCGCTTGCACAGGCCTTACGAGCCGTTTGTCCTAACGCGATCCGCAGTAGTGACAATATCAAACGATTTGTCCTTGATGTGCCAAATTCCCTATATATTTGTTGCAGTGGATATATAATAAAGCAAGACTGCAGCCAGTGTGGGGGAAAGAAGCGATTGACATGCAATTGGTCTAGTGGTAATGTCCCAATAAATTGGATGATCAGGTGAGGGCCGGATCATCCACCCCATTACGAATTTACGATGTTTTCTGACTTTTGCCAAAAACGTGAATTTCGTTGTGATTTGGATTTCAATAGATGATGCTTTCACATGATAATAATTGGCATATTATGTATTGTGAGTTAAGTTAGAAAACATTTATGTTTGAAAAGATTTGCTAGTCTATTGATATATGTGTAGAGACCAAGGTCAATGTAGGCCAACAACAATGGGTTGTCGAAGATTCGGCATCTAGGATGATCTTGGATTTATCTGATGGTGTTAGAAAAGATCAACAATGTTCATGATCAATGGATTGACTCAACGTGGTATGCAAGTACGGGAGACAAGCCAATGGTGGGTCCAGATGCATGAAGGCTTGGTATGCTGAGTATGTGTTGAAGATGAGTCGTAAACATGATTAATACAAATATTCAGGCCAGGGTTCGCTTTTAGCTTTTGGGTTAGGGTTAGGCCCGAGTCAATGAGAAAAATTTGACCATGTAAAGTGTTGGGTTTAGTTCCACATCGGTTATTGGTGATGAGAGAGCACAACTTAAAAGGTGGAGGCACCCCTCTCCCATCAGGTTAGTCTTTTGGGCTGAGTTGGGCCAGAACATGGGTTGTGCTTCCAGTTGGGCCAATACATGCGGGGGACCTAGGCCCAAGACTAGGTGTTGGTCTCGGGGGGAGCCGGATCGCTGGCGTGCCATGAGATGGCAGGATCGCAGCGGGCTCCAACAAGTGGTATCAGACATGGTCGGTAACTCGGAACTGTGATCGCACGGTGTAAGACGGATGGTCCGATGTGTGATGGGGGAGATTGTTGGGTTTAGTCTGCGATCTCCAACAAGTGGTATCAGACATGGTCGGTAACTCGGAACGTCTCTATGTGATCGCACGGTGTAAGACGGATGGTCCCTCCAACAAGTGGTATCAGACATGGTCGGTAACTCGGAAGTCTCCATGTGATCGTACGGTGTAAGAAGGATGGTCCGATGTGTGATAGGGGAGATTGTTGGGTTTAGTCCCACATCGGTTATTGGTGATGGGGGAGCACAACTTAATAGGTGGAGGCACTCCTCTCCCACCAGGCTGAGTTGGGCCAGGACCTGGGTTGTGATTTCAGTTGGGCCAATACATGTGGAGGACTTGGGCCCGAGACCAGATGTTGGTCTCGGGGGAGCCGGATCGCTGGCGGGCCATGAGATGGCAGGATCGTAGCGGGCTCCAACATAAAGTTTGGGTCTAACACGACATAGTACCGGGCTTTTTGAAGCCCGGCCCAAAGCCTAGGGAGCGGCCTGGCCTGTGATCCGTTCTACCTATACGTACACCATATATACACAATGTTTTCAAATATGATATTCTAATCGTAATCAAGACCTTCTTGATGTAATGAAATTTAAGATACTTCATCTCTGTGGTTTAAAATCTTGAACATCATGTTTGCCTAGATTCTTGTTTTGTTTGTCGACACAGCTATGGATCAGGTTGACAATACAATGCAACGTGCGCAAGTTGAATTAAGAAGTTGCACCACGAGCATCACGAGCACCAATTAACTATTCGCACTCGCTGGTTATCGCTGTGCCCGTGAACAACAAATATACGGATGTTGTTGCCACCTGAGTTTGTGCCGATCGATCGACGTCCCTCTCCCTGCATGATGCGGCAAATCCCTTCCGGACTCGGGCAAGCTCTTCATTCACCAATGCCGTAAACAACGTCTAGCAAGTCAAGCATGGATGATCCTAAATTTCCAATCTCCAGCCAATATCAATTTAAAGGATCGATAAGCAACCAATCAACTTAACATGCACTGATTTCCCTCTATATATAATAAGTGCATTCTGATCAGTGCTAACCATGCACTCATTGCGCGCACCTGAGCCATCTAGCTAGCTCCCATGGCCGCTGTGTGGTACTCCTTGCTCAGCGTCCTTGCCGTCGCCATACTGATCAAGCTCAGGCTCAGAGCCTCCTCCCGCCATGACGGCAGCTTGAAGCTGCCTCCTGGCCCATGGAGGCTGCCGGTCATCGGCAGCATGCACTGCCTGCTCGGCGCGCTGCCGCACCACGCCATGCAGAGGCTCGCCCGGCGGTACGGCCCCGTCGTCTTCCTCCGCCTCGGCCACGTCCCCACGCTGGTGCTCTCGTCGCCGGAGGCGGCCAGGGAGGTCTTGAAGACCCACGACGTCGTCTTCGCTAGCCGGCCGTTGTTCGTGACCGCCGGCATTTTCACCTACGGCGGCCAGGACCTCTCCTTCGCGCCCTACGGCAGCAAGCACTGGAGGAAGCTCCGGAAGCTCTGCACCACCGAGTTGCTGAGCCCCAAGCGCGTCCTCTCCTTCCGTCCCATCCGGGAGGAGGAGGCGGCGAGCTTGGTACGGTCCATCGCCGCCGCGTCGCCGTCGCCGGTGAACGTGAAGCACAAGGTGGTGCTCATGATGAACAACATCATCATGAGGGCCGTCGCCGGCGACCGGTGCCCGCAACGGGAGGCGTACCTTGAGGAGATGGACAAGGCGCTGAAGCTGATGTCCGGGTTCAACCTGGTCGACCTCTTCCCGGCGTCGCGGGTGGCGAGGGTGCTCGGCGGCC
Source organism: Raddia guianensis (assembly GCA_036346415.1). NCBI lineage: Eukaryota > Viridiplantae > Streptophyta > Magnoliopsida > Poales > Poaceae > Raddia > Raddia guianensis. Next base: position 75,290,032 of record CM070534.1, read on the forward strand.
GGTCTCTTCGGGCGGCGCGAGAGGTGCATGCCAGGATCAATTGCATCGTGGGCGCCATGATCCAGGACCATGCCAGGTCTCTGGAGAGAGACACGGCCGTTGCCGGTGACGATGGCGACGGTGGCAGCGCAAGGGAGGATGAAGATCTTCTCCATGTTCTGCTGCGTCTTCAGAAGGACGGGGGGATGGAGGACATCCTCACTACTGAAATTATCAGCGCGTCGATGTTCGTACGTTTCACCATATTACATCCTTCATCCTTGGTCTATAATGCATCCTCCATGGATTTCCAAGGCCATTCCATAGCCATTGATCCCACACTAAGATTCGTGCCCATCTCCAAAGATTGCATTTGGTCATTTGCAGAAAAAAAAAACACAGATTTTCAAAGCAGAGATAATCATATCCTTCTTCCTCCTCTCCTCCAACTTCCCCCGAGCCAGCGGCGCACGACCACGGCATCGTGGGCTCGCGGCCCCAGAGTCAGCTCGATGCAGTAGACTGCTTGGCTTGGCACGGCAACCGGCGCGGTGGCTCGAGCATGTGCCGCCCGGTCGTCGCGGTGGTCACCGACAACGGCATCTGGTGGCGGTCAGCTTAGGAGGAGGAGAGGAGGAAGACAAAAGACAAGATCACTTTTGGCTCAAAATTTTGAGAGGTTCTTGGCAAAAGACCATAGTAGAGAGAGGAAGACAGGGTACTAGATATGGGTTAGGAAGGACCACTTTCATAATTCATCTATGGAGTCCTGATTTCAAGCTGAATTCATAATTCATCCGCTCCCTCCTTTCTCACCTCTCATCTCTGCTACACTGGTATCACTCCCCTCTCCTAGCTAAATCGTTGTGCCATGCAGTCGCCACCAATTATGGGCGACAACAAGCCGAGTTCGAGTGAGCCAAGCCTGACTTGGCTAGAATCTTTCCACCCACTGTGCTTGAAGGAAGCTTGACTCAGGCTTGGTCAAGGCTTGAGCCAGCTATCCGGGAGAGGGCAGAAGACGGTGGCTGGCCAAATCCTTGGCGGAGAGGAGTGGGAGGAGGGCAGCAACCCCAAATCCATGGAGCAACTGATTGAATCCGTGACCAGCTAGGTGGAGACGAGCGGGAAGGGGAAGTGCTACTTGCGATGAGCTGGAGAGGGTGTGGCATCCGATCCATGGCATGGGCCACGCGGCCAACCAGATGTGTCACCTGAGGCAGATATGAGGGTTAGGGAGAGGCAGTGACACCATCGCGGTCCGCCGGGAGGAGGAGGAAGGGGGAGGCGATGACGCCTCGGGGTCAATGGGACATGAAGAGAACTAGCGCCATTAATTGTACCCAGTCAAGAGAAGGACAAAGAGGTGCTGGCGTCGTCAGGGTAGGCCAGTAGCCTATGGCGAGAAGGAGGGAGGGGCATGCCGCTGATTGATCGATATCCTGAAAGGAAGACTGAGAGTGCGAAGAAGGGTGGATATGGGAGTAGGGGTGATCGGGTGGATGAGGGATTTAGGGTTAGGGCATTGTGGGCTTGGTCGGTTAGGTGGGTCGCCTAGAGGGATCACTGTGCCGTGGTGGTGGGGTGGGCCATTCATATTTATGAGTCATGAAGGAGCCAAGGTCGGCTTGGCTTGGACTCGCTAAAGGTCACGAACTGGAGACGAAGCTTTGCTAGAAGAGAGAGAGAGAGAGAGAGAGAGAGAGAGAGAGAGAGTCCATGAGTCGAGTCCGAGTAGCTCACGATCCCCATGCTAACATTCTAGCCCTACCAACAATCAACACATGTTGACCTCTTATATGCAACCACTTCTCTTCGCTTCGTCAACTGTCTCCACATCTCCTCGCTACCTAACATGGTGCCACCACAAAAAACCTCCACACACATCTCCTAATGGCGACACTTCTCAGGCGAGGCGAGCAAGTGAGGTATAGTGGTTGGGGCATGGTGTTGCACGACAAATGGATAGGGTGATGAAGTTTTGTGGTTGTAAGATCAGTGGAGGTAGGATATACTGACTGGTGCTAACACGATGGGTTGAACGCGTGGTCGATGCTGGAGTTGGAGCTCGACACTGTGGTCAAGGAGGGTGGCCAAGCAGGATGCGATGCTCGCCTAGTGAGGAGAGTTGGGGGTGAGAGAGAGAGAGAGAGAGAGAGAGAGAGAGAGGGAGTGGAGGTAAATATTAATGAAAAGATGTTGGGGTTTATTACTAACCGAGGTAGATGTGGTCGAGGAGAGAGAGAGAGAGAGAGAGAGAGAGAGAGAGAGAGATCACACGAATCTCGGAGCTACTATGTTTCTCATCATCTATGTCTATCTCAAAGTATTCTTTGAAAAATCATAACAAAGACATACAAAATAGTTCTCATTTATATTAAGATGCATTTATAACATTAGCAAGACAACATAATGAAAGCTAGCTACTAGCATTGGAATAATAACTTCAATTGATTACACCACTTTGCACAAGCATGTCTAAAGACAATTATATTAATTTATTTTATCAGGAACTTTTCTCGGGAGGCTCGGAGACTACAACTACAACAACAATATGGGCTATGTCTGAGCTTATGAGAAGTCCACGAGCAATGGAACGGACACAATTCGAGATTCGACAATTCCTTCATGGCAAAACCATGGTCAAAGAAGAAGACATCCAAGGACGCTTCCATTATTTGCCGATGGTGATCAAGGAGACCCTTAGGTTGCATCCTCCTTTGCCATTGCTTCTTCGAAAATGTGCCAAGGCCTGCAAGATCATGAGCTATGACATACCTCAAGAAACCACAATGCTTGTGAATGCATGGGCTCTTGCTAGGGACAAGAATCATTGGATAGATGCAGAGGAGTTCAGGCCAGAAAGGTTTGATGATGGCATGAGTGACTTTAATGGTGCAAACTTTAGGTTTCTTCCTTTTGGTTCTGGTCGAAGGATGTGCCCTGGCTTGATGTTTGGCTTGTCTAGTATCGAACTCACGGTTGCCAGCCTTCTCTACCATTTTGACTGGAAGTTGCCCAATGGAGCAAGCTCGTGCGAATTGGACATGGCCGAGTCATTTGGGCTCACGACAAATCAAAGAGCCGATCTCTGGTTGGAACCAACTACGTTTGTTCACATGGACTAGTGCGAATGTTTAGGAGGGAACATGGTGGTTTCATGCTCATGTACTTAATCCAATGGGACCTATCCTAAAAGATCAAAGTTTCGAAAATACCATCTTATATCATTGAAAGGTAGGACCCTGTAGTGGCCGTAGTGTGTGGTACTATATTCCAACATGTTTGGTCTATTGATAGTATTGAAACAAATTATTTAAAATAAAAAGAAGCAATCAAATTTGGGAAGTTTATAATCCCCTTGGTGGCCTAGGGTCTTTGTGTCGGCCATAAAACAAAAGGATGGTAGCGAGCTCTCCCTTCACATTTCAATTGCAAAACGTTCTACCAAATGTCATGTATCATCAATTATGATTGAAACTAAATTATACGGTTAATGCAATTTTTAGAGTAAATTACACTTGTAGGCCATTATACTTGTAAGATGGTTTTACTTATTCCACAAATTACATATTCATCTTTTCGGACTTGATTAGATGATTGATCTAGGTCGGTGGTGTCAGGCACTTTGAGTAGACGGTCATGATAGATTGGCGAATAAGGGAGGAAAAGCCTAAGCTATCCAGGCAAGATAGCGAAATAGAAAGCTGTCAAGCAAGCCAGTTTTGTCCGAGCAAGCAAGCTGGAGCATCTTTCACTCTCGGACATAAGTGGCTCGCAAAGTTCGATGGGCAGCACTCAGCGAGGATCGACTAGACATGGTGATCAATCCGATGAGGTGACCGCAGGGTCGACGTGGCACCGATTGCGGAGACTCCGGCTCAGGATCAGATTAGCGTGGGCCGAACGTGGTGAAAAGCCAAAAAGATTGGAGTGATGGAAGCATTGCAGCGATGCGATCACATGGGACACCTGGGGACGTCATCATGACACCAGGAGTTATTTTGCATCGATAATGAGGCCGTTCAGGGAAAAACGGAAGTGCGTTGACGAGCTCAGATTGAGTCTGAAGGTGGAGAATTGTTTAGGGTTTTTTTTGGCAGTCGACAGACCTCCTCAATGGACCCACTATTATCCTACGACCTAGTGAGCCAGTGTGGCAAGTGGAGTCCAAGCAGGACTCTAGCTAGAGGCACACGAGTAGGCAGGTGCGAGTCCAGCGGCATCTACATGCATTGGAGTAAAAAAATGGATTTGCTAAACAGTAGGTGATTGCTTTTTCGTTTTGACCTGTCAACCACTTTTTTCAGTTTTTTACACTATTTTTTTACTTAGTTCGATAGTGGAAATTTATTTATTTGATATTAGAAAAAATTACATATATAAGCTAACAACAATTATTTTAAATTTGATCAATTGACTGGTTTGTTGTTGATATTGCTAGAAATTTGGTTTTTGAGCATTCAATAGTTTTTTCGGTTTGTCTACACCATTTATCCACTTAATTCGATAGTGGAAATTTAATTATTTTGTATTAAAAATATTTAACTTTTTTTCAAAAAAAATATTCATGGGCAGGTTTGTTGTTAATTTTTCTAGAAATTTTGTTTACAAGGTTTTTTGGATTTTTGGGCTAACTGCATGAATATATTTTGTAACTTCTAATAAAATTTGATATGTATTTTATTTTTTAATATATGTTTCCTAATTTTATGTAGATAACTGTGCAAAAACTATAAAGCAACCACGGCCAGCAAACCGGTCCCAACAAACATATGCTGGATTCGTATATATGTAGGTGAGTCCCATGGACATGCATGAAATTTTTATATTTGCATTTTTTATTTTTTTTTAAATAAATAACTAATATATTTTTATTAAATTAAATAAATAGACGCAACTCGCAATTTCCTCGGGCAGGTTATAAATCCTGTCAATCCATCTAGCGAATTTTGTATAACTTGCCGATCGGACGAGTGAGGTTCAGCCCGAATGGCTAGTCAGACAAAGCCGCCTATTGGTTGAGTGACCACCGGTAACCGTGAGGTACTAGACATCGTGTCTCCATTGGATTGATGATTAAAATCATAACGTGCGACTATTACACTCTTCGTGTGTGTGTGTCTATATATATATATATAGAGAGAGAGAGAGAGGAAGGCTAGCGTACACCCAGAGTACGGATCTCTCCGTACTCCCAAGTCGTTTTCGAAATCCGAGATTACTATCGATCGATCTGAACCGGTGATCTTGTTCGTCTCACTGAAATATAGCTAGTGACCAAGTTTCGTATTTTTTTGAATTTATTTACTATTTGTTTTTTATTTTCAAAAATCAGCTTTTTTGGACGCACCACGACTAATTGGAAGGCTGATTTTTGAAAATACGAAACAAATAGTAAAAAAATTCAAAAAAATACAAAACTTGGTCACTGGCTACATTTCAGTGAGGCGAACAAGATCAACTGTTCGGATCGATCGATAATAATCTCGGATTTCGAAAACGTGTTGGGAGTACGGATCTCCCCGTACTCTGGGGTGTACGCTAGCATTTCTCTCTCTCTCTATATATATATATATATATATATAGAGAGAGAGAGAGAGAGAGAGAGATTTGCTAGCGTGAACTTGAGTGTACGGATTCCTCCGTGAACTTCGATGGGTTTTTAAAATTCGAGAAATTTAGTGATCGATCCAAACCGTTGATCTTGTTCGTCATGTCAAAACGTAGCCACCAACCAAGTTTCGTATTTTTCAAATTTTTTTGCTATTTGTTTTCTAATTTTGAAAATCAGCTTTTTTGGACACTCCACGACTATTTTAGAAGGCTGGTTTTCAAAATTAGAAAACAAATAGCAAAAAAATTCAAAAAAATACGAAACTTGGTTGGTGGCTACCTTTTGACATGACGAACAAGATCAACGGTTTGGATCGATCACTAAAGTTCTCGAATTTCAAAAACCCATCGAAGTTCACGGAGGCTCCGTACACTCGAGTGTACACTAGCAAATCTCTTTATGTATGTGTGTATATATATATATATATATATATATATATATATATATATATATATATAATACTCACATCCCACCGCAAACAGTAATTCATTCTCTCCATGACGTTGCCCTGGTTACCACAAGCTCGACACCGTTGTCACACGGCCTCAAAGCTCCGATAGTGCATCGATGCACTTCACTAACGCTTCCCAAGGCTCCTCCTCCTCCGCTGAGGCTAGGGTGGGCATTCGGTATTTACGGTATTTTCGGTATTTATAAATTTCGGTATTTGAGATCTGGGTACCAAAATATACATAAAAAAATCTCCTACCGAAACCGAAATACCAAAATAATTCGGTTCGGTGTTTCGGAATTTCGGTATATACCAATTTTCTCAACAAGATACATACATATCCAAATCTTGGGGGGAAAATCTAAACTAATGGAGCAAGAAAATGAGAATCAATTAAATCAAAGACCTGGGAGATGTCAAGACGGAGCAGCATGGCCGGCGACGTGGCATGTATGGCGCCGCCGCCATGAGAGAGAGGGCGATGTCGTCGCGACGTCGTCTGCCGCGATCGCCGTGTGCCGTCTGTGTGTTGCCGCTTGCCACGTCGCTGCGCCAGCGTCGTTGCCCTCGCGTCGCCGCCCTGCGTCGTCGCTGCGCCCGCGTCGGCTGCCCGATGTCGTCGCTTTGCACCCATGGCCGTGGTGTCGCCTGCACCGGCGGTTGCGGTCTGTGTGCGTGGTGGGAATAGGATGGGTGGCTGGGGAGAGGGGAGTTAGGGTTTGGAGGTAGATAGTGGATAGTAATTTGGTCCTGCCCTGATGGGCCTTTACCCTCACGAGAGGCCGGCCGACGCCCGCAGGATGCACTGGGTATTTTGTTTTTTTGGTTTGCTAAGCTCCGTACCGAAACCGAACCGAGCTATTTCGGTTTTTCACAGATTAAAACCGAACCGAATACCAAATACCGAAAATTTTGGTTTTTTCGGTTCGGTTTTTTGGTTTCGGTATTTTTTTGCCCACCCCTAGCTGAGGACCGCTGAATTTCTTCATCTTCGGCGACGGAACATCGTATTGCATCATTTTGTCCAACACTACCTGTATAGTTTTACCGTCCCATGTATTAATGCATACAGGTTAGTTAGGTTTTTCTTTTCAGCGTTACGTACCATTCCATATTGTTGTACCAAATTCCATTATTTTTATATAGGCTATATGTCGTGAAAATTCGTAACGATTTTTTTGTAGCTTTTAGTAGTTCGTCTAAAGATCGTAAAACTATTTTTAATGATTTCTTTAATCTCTAAAGCTCTTTTCGAGCGCTCTCAAATTTATTACAGTAATACGTCAACGCAGCGATACGCCGAAAAAACATGTCCTTAATGTGTTAATGTGGCACATACAAATTAAAGCACATCGATGGTCCCTGTTTTAATTTTCTATCGACCAAGTGACATGCACGCTGTTTGTTTTTTTATTTACATTGACGCGACCCACGGTATGTGCTTGATTCCTTTTCATTTCATATTATAATGTTGGTGTGGTTGATACGTGTACCTCCACTTTGATCTTTTGTGTGCAGGCGATTAGTGGTTTACTGTTTATGCCTTTATTTAAATTTGAAGATTTTCGCTTATGTCTCTATATCTTTTTTAGGATAAAGACCGTATCGGAGATGATGAAAAATAGAGATTAACGGATAGTATTTTTGAACAGAAGATATAGAGAACCTGTCGAATATACTATAATGTTAAGATGGTTAAGTGGATAGGTTTTTGGAGTGGATAATATACGAGTTGGCTTTGCTAGAAAGAAAACTAGTCCGCACCGATCATTCTGACTTGAACTAGCTTGGTAGGTTCTTGAGCTTTGCTCTAAGCTCAAGCTTGCCAACCATTCCAATTTGAAGCTTTAGTCAACCTCGAATCAAGCCTATATATATGTCTAGCTTGAGGTTTTGGGTATTTTATAAAAAAATTGCCCACATGGCATTCCATGGTTGTAAAATTTTTCACCATGTGTAAAAAAAATACAACGCAGTGCTATGCTTTTACATAAGGTGGGAATTTTTGTAAGTTGGGAGTGCCACGTGGATGAATCCTATTTTTTTTATAGCTAATTAATCCTTTTTATGGTTATAGCAGTACTAAAGCTGTGACGATGGCATAACGCGGGCATATTCAATGGAGAAAAGTCCATTTTACCCCTTTCAGCTATTGCAAAAGTTCGGTTTTACCCCCCCTCAACTCTAAAACCGGGCATCCAACCTCTCTAAACTATCAAAACCGGTCAAATTACCTCCATCAACCAAAACCACCATGGTTTTAGATGACATGTCGTATTAGTCAACATTTTTTATTCAAAATAAATTCACAAAATTTAATAAATTGTAGAAAATCATAGGAAGCTCAATAAATCATATAAAAATACCAAAAAATTTAGAAAAATACGTAGAATCCAAATATTTGAATTTGAATTAAAAAATGCAAATTAAAAGGTAAAGCTAACGTCCCTATATTTCTCTTAGTTTTCTCCTTTTCCTATAAGCTAGACTTATTTTTCCTAAAAGCTCAGACTATTTAATCAATAAAACATATTATAGGACAAATATATTTTTTCATATAATTATGCACATAAAATTATAGTATTTGGATTCTACACATGTTTTCCAAATATTTTATATTTTTTTATTCTTTTTTATATTTCTATTATTTTCTAAAAGCATAGTGGTTTTGGGTGGAAGGGGTATTTTGACCGAAATTGATAGTTGAGTGAGGTTGACTGCCTGATTTTAGCGCTGAGGGGGGCAAAACCGAACTTTTGCAATAGTGGCGCGGCGGGGGTGGGGTGATAGCGGCGGCGCGGGCAATGGGACGTGAGGAGGAGATGGCGGCGCGGACAAAGCACGAGCTAGCGGCGCGCGCTATAGTTAAGGGCCCAAAAGAGATGTTTACGTCGGCTGCTACTTCCACGTCACTTGCTGCCGTCGTGGCCTGATTTGTTGTGACGTAAAGAAATTGATTTACGTTGGCACGGTCCAGCCGACGTAAATAACCCAATTATTAACGTCAGCTCCGTATGGTTCATAGTTCGGTTTCCTGTAGTGAGGGGCAAAGTGGACTTTTTTCTATGCAATGTCAGCCCCAAAACTTGGCGTCATCTCCAAATTTCACTATTCCATAACCATAATTCACTATTCACAAGCTAAAAAATTGAAACTAGCCCAACATTTGGAGTTTGCATGGAACATGTTCTTAGTGGCAACCATGATCGAACACGTGACGGAATACTAAGTGATCACGTGGGCCGATCGTCGCTAGCACTTTACTTAGGCCTTGTTTATTTCAGCTCAAAGTTGAGTTGAGTTTTACTGTAGCAAATTTATGCCCTCAAAAGATGTTTTAAAGAATTTTAAAAATTATAAAAAATTTTACGAGGTTTAAAAGAACTATTTAAAACTCCAAAAAATGACTACAAAATATTACGCCATTTGACTTATATAAAAATAAAAAATAATTTAATTTAATTTAATCTGAAACAAACAAAGCCATGGAAGTCATTCGTGTGAGGAGGAGGAGGGTGCCTCCGCCGCGTCGTTTTTGGTCCAGTCCAGCCAGTCGCGCGCGTGTTGCTTCTCCGGCTTCTTCTCATTGTCTTGTCGCTTGGCTGCTCAGTTAACAACGCTCGCTGTCGCTGCCTCCTCTGTCGCGTGCTGCTCAAAAAATTTCCCGGTGTCGCCCCACGCCAGCTACCTCCTCCATCGCGCGAAGGACTGATTCGCTTCAAATCAGGAGCAGTGGTTCTTTTCTAAGCAATCCCGGTCAGGATTATATCAAAATGCCAATTATGTTTTTATGAGATTTGTTGCTACCGATATGTATGATAACTATCCACAGATTTATTCAGAATGCAAGGAATTTCAGCATACACTTTTGATGCTAGCTGTACTTCCTTCTATTAATTCCTGGCATACATGAATTATATGTTGTCAAATGGTTCGATTTTAGTCTGCGCAAGCTCCACCAGATTCAAAAATGTTGTCAAATCTGTGATTTGTGAGAGCTTTTGAGATGGATTCTTTTCACAAGAAGAGCATGGATCAAAACTTTTGAAGAATTTAATCAAGCACCCTTATATCAATGTGATGCAAGCTGTTGTCATATTTCAACCCATCATTAGGAATGCTAGATTTCACTATTCATACAATACCTGTTGAGAACAGACACATGATGGTTGTCTTTGCATTCTATCAGAAACCAAAATAAATTTGTTACAATTAGTTACAATCTCTAGAAGCACAGGGCGGCCGTAAACAAAGATCTGATACACAAAGCAGTCAAATATGTTACAATTAGTCACAACTTGAAGAGGACTAATCTCCAGAAGCACAGGGGCGGCTGTAAACAAAGATCAGCATCATCTAAATTACATGTCACCACGCTGGATAAAAAAAGTATCCAACTTGTCAAAAATGGCCTTTCTTAAATAAAAGATATATCAAAACCAATCAGAATCCAAAATCCTGCCATTTTCCCAAACACGAACTGGGATTTGACCGTCGCTCGCACTACATTCATGACAAAGACCAAGCCGGCCAGCGTGCGGGCGAAGAGCTCCTCAACATCCTTCAGTGCAACAAGAAGCTCGCGCCCTGGTTGCAGGGAGGCGGCAACCTCACGGGCGCCCCCACGCTGCCCTCTTCCGTCGCCGGTGGAAACTAACCGAGTCGCCGAGGGCTTCGTCATCGTGAATTGGGCGGCACGGAAATAATTAATGGCGGCGCTAGGGTTTAGAGGGAGTAAATTATTTTTATAGAAAGGGATGGGGACGACATCGCCGACCGATTATTAATGAGAAGGGCGGCATCCTGCGATCAAGACTTGTGCTCTTGATTCCTTTTCGTCCTTGAGTTTCCACTGTGTTGGACTTTGACCTCACCAAATTAGCGATTATTTATTGCTTATCCTTTTATTTGTTTTCTTAATTTGGTAGCCTGAGAAGGCGCCAAGAAGTTTCTACTTAGCGTGCCAAATGATCCCTGTCCTGGCGTGGTGTATGTTAAATAATCCGAGCTAGGCAGCCAGACAGTGAGCTAGCTAGATAAGCGGAGCAGTTTTGGGACTTGATGGAAGCTATCACACAGCATAGTATATTGAGCATATAGTTGTGCGCCACGTACGTGTGGTCCAAGCAAAATGGATATTATTGTAAATGTAAATAGTCTACACATTACCAGATTAGTTTTGAATCAGCCCGGTCTACCTCGAGCACCACCATCAGGGTTAAAGTAATTGTTTAATTAGCTAGCTAGGTTGGAAAATCGCAAGCTACGTACAATAATAATGATGCCGTCTATATATGCTTGCCTAAAATCAAATGAAGAACTCGCAATCCGAATTAAAATCGTATGCGGAAAGTCTTTGATATGAAATAAAAAAACACAATATTAAGCGTGGTCATCACTGAGGTTTGCTTAAAAAAAATCACTGTGGCAATGCACGCAGGAGTGAACGAGGCAACGTGGGACCATGCTTCTAGAAATTGTTCGGTGGATTGCCCAAATTGAGAAGGAAACTTTGCTAAGAAATAATCCCTCCATTTTTTCTATTAGACGATGTTGACTTTCGAACACGTCTTTAATCATTCGTCTTTTTCAAAAATTTTGGTGCAAACATGCAAAAATATAACGAAAACGCTTGAGGCCGGAGGGCCGGTGCGTCCAACCTCGCGCGCGCCGCGCGCAAAACGCGAAGGGGATACACTGTGCCAGCATGCAGGTGGGTCCCATAGAATTTTTTTCTTTTGGTGACCATAATTTTTGACTGGCTGCTCTAATCCACAAACCATTTGCACGAACGTGTTCCTCGTATTTTTACGAACAAAACAAGATATATGTTGCCATATAACTCTTCAAACTTACCTGGTGAAACTTGGGTTTCGCCTACTGAAACTTGGATTTCATATTCGTTAAACTTGCCGAACTGTCAAGTTTCATCAGGTTTAATGCAAGTTTCATCAAGTTTCAATAGGTCTCATACAAGTTTCTTCAAGTTTCATCAGGTCAATTCAAGTTTCAACAGGTTTCATCCAAGTTTCATCAGGTTACATTGAAGTTTCATCCAAATTTCATCAGTTACATCCAAGTTTCATCAGATTTCATCAGCACACGGCCAAGTTTCGCTAGTATAGACGTAAGTTTCATAAGTGCCTTCTCCTAGCTTCGCATTAAAAAAATTGAAAAAGTGAAAAAATCAAAAAAAATTAAAAAGTATTTAAAATGGGTTGCTCTCGAATTTAGAAGAATTATGAAATTTATTCCACGCATTTTGAACACTGTTTGAATTTTATACAAAAATCAGAAGTTTAATTGGAAATTTAATCAACTGCAGTTAACAAGCGCTCGTACCGATCTGATCACGCGGGGCGTGCGGGCGCGTTGGATGCGTGCGGTGCCGAACGATCGGCGCAGGTCTGGCGCTGGCACGTCCGTCCGGATGTCCGGCGTCTGGCGCTCGCCAAAATATAAGCCTGTTTAAAATACTTTTAATGATAAAACAAATCACAACAAAATCAATGAGTCAAAAGTGTCAAACAAAAACAAAAAATAACGGAGGGAGTATTTAATTTTTGGAAAGTACATCGACGTTGGAGTTCCTCGGTCTATGATCCACATCAACATTCATGCCACGTCAGTTTTATGTGTCGACGGAGAGAGGATAGAGAGGGCGCGGTGAGAGAGGAGGGAGAGGTCAGAGGCGCCGCGACTTTGTGCTAAACCCCGCCTTGGTCGCCGCATCGCCAGGCCCTCTCTACCTATATAAGTAGCAGCATGTATTCAACATCTGAACCTACGAACTGCGCTTACAACCAGCAAGTTACCAGCTCAAGGTACCAAGCAAGCCTCGTCCATGGCGGAAAACACACTACCCCCCCCCCCCCCCTCCCCCTTGTTCTCTACACGTTGCTATGCGTCCTCCTCGTCGCTCTGCTCATCAAGCTCAAACTCGGAGCTTCTTCCCGCCGCTTGCGCCCGCCTCCTGGCCCATGGGCGCTGCCCGTCATCGGCCACATGCACCACCTGCTCGGCGCCCTGCCGCACCGTATAGTGGTCAGTCGCCTTGAACAGGTCGTTGGCGGTCTAGGTCTCATTGATCTCGAGATCCTGGGTGAGCCGCTCGTCGCGGACTCCGTTTTTAAAGGCGCGGACAACAGATTCGTCCGAGATGTTCGGGATCGTGTTGCGAATCTTGATGAAACGCTTCACGAAGTTGCGGAGGGTCTCCCCGTTCATCTGGATCATCTGGTGCAGATCATCCTCCTTACCCAGACGCACGTAACAGCTCTGAAAATTAGCGATTAGAGCGTCACAAAGCTGGTTCCAAGAGCTGATGAAACCCTCTTACTGATTGAACAGCTACGTCCGAGCACCACCCTCAAGGACAGTCGGGAGGTAATTAGCCATGACAAGCTCGTCACCCCGGCCGCCATAATGGCCGTTGCGTAGATGGAAAGAAACTCCTCTGGGTTCTGGGTCCCATTGTACCTCTCCATATGTCAGGGCTTGAACTTTGAGGGCCACCGAACAGAGCGAAACTCATCGGAAAAGGCCCTGCAGCCCAAGGCATAAGACCGGCCACCTTCCCCAGCAGAACCTAGCCTTGAGAAGACGTTGGTTCTATTGGTCGGGGGAACTCTAGCTGAGCGGGAGGTTTGTGCCTGGAGGAATTCTCTCCGTGATAAGCCCACACGCTCCTTCCTCGTGGTCGCGACAACGTGATCCTCGCGAGGGGATCGTCCGTGATCGTCACGTGCACGCTTGCTCCTGTGGTCGCGATGACTACGGAGACTTGGCGAACGGTGGCGACCACGGGCAGCTTGCTCGTGTATAGTGGTCCTTCGACGGTGACGGCGGTCACGCCATCGATCGGATCGCTTACTGTCCGAATCTACCCGGACAGGCTCGCCGCGCTGCCCGGATGAGGGGTTAGCTTCACCTATAGATTTGAGGCCCCCGGCCAGTCGCTCAAGGTGAGTAGCCACAGCATTGCCCACAAGGACGAGATTGTCCTGGTGAGCGGATCTGATTACGGTCGCCAGGGCCTGGAGCCGCACTCGGCTGCTCTCAAGGGGCCCTGTGATCCCTGAAGCATCCGCGTCCTGCCCGATTGGAGTCTAGGCACGTGGGGATTCCGCCCGGGCAGGCTGAACTTCTGCCGGGGGTCTTGGCGTAGGTGCGCGAGGCGGATCGCGTCGCTGACGCTTGCGCTGATCGCGGATCTACGCCAGAGTCTGGTTGATGGATTCGTCGAAACTGCGGCGAACAATATCTTGCTCGCGAGCAGCTTGTGCGGCTCCATCTTGGTTCCGGGTATGATTGATCTGCCCGATCTCTTCGGTTGCCGTGACACGTGCAGGATGCCCTGAGGTTCCCGCACCGGTCATGTTGACGACGCGGTGGTCGTGCGTTGGTGCGCTAGACGGTGTCATCACTGTGTCGCCACAGGAGGAATCAACCGACATAGCCCTGGAATCCGATAGATCTAGACCAGCGTAAAGATCATCGGTTCCGTATTCGTCGTCGATGACGGAAGTCCGACCCAAGACTACTTCCGGAACATATCCAGAAGGCTCTGTCTCAGATATAGACATCGATCTAGGTCGATAAGATCGATTCGATCTGGCAGGGTAAGAGACATCCTGCCCTTCTGAGTCGTAGTCCTCAGGGGGAATCTCTGTATCGCTGATGGAGTTCGACATGCTCGATCTGCCTATCCCCACGGACGGCGCCAACTGTCGATGGTTGGGATATTGACCCAAGTCAACTAAGGTTCTTCAGAAGGGAGATAGGAGACACACCAAACAGAACGAACAACAACGAACAGGGAGACAGAGGCTTTTATCCTGGTTCGGTCCTCTCGGGGAAGATAATAGCCCTACGTCCAGCCTTTCTTATATATCAAAGATGAATACAAGAGATGACTCGACAAGACGAACAAGTCTCGGCGAGATTATGAGTGTACAGAAAGCAATATGCAATAATACGAAGATCAAGTGCGCTATCAGATGATGGCTTGACCCCTAAACACACCGTAGGGACCCTGTTTATATAGTGCAGAGCAAACCGACCTACCGAGGAAATATCGGACCGGGCTAACTACGAGATCGTAACGAACTCAACATGCCAGATATATCCCGAGGCAGATAAGACATACTCCGAGTCTTAGGGATCACGACGTCTGCTCTAATCCGGGAAACCAACGTCCGGGTCTTCACGTAGCCGTGCAGAACTATGTTCGAGTCGGACTCGAACACGAATCCTAGGCCATTACGCACCACGCCAGCCAGAAGGCTGCTCTGCAGGATGCACATGCAGGCTGTTCGACTGGGCCGTCAGAGAGTGGGCCATGGCAATGGGCCGTGATTTTATCCCCGACACCTCTTGTCATATGAGGAAAAACGGATGATGAAAAGCACAACGAAATGCACATATCTCAAAAGACGAAAGTAAGAAACAGATCACAATTTCTGTTAAGCTATGCATAGGCAGGGCCACCTTTCAAATGAAGAATAGGTTCGACGCAATAGAAAACTGACACAATTATCGATTTGCTTGAGGCCAGCACAATGTGGCCCAAACTGAACTCTAGCACCTCATAATATGATATTCAACATCCACTCTGCTTCCATGCAACAAAACTTCAAAATATAGCTATCGGCTTTAAGAAAATTTGCGTATGCAACGATGCGTTCAACTACACCAAAAAAATGCAGGCTCATTTAATGTCTGAACCTTATAGGTAATATGAGGCACAACATTTTACTTTTTATGTGTAAGGTAGAACCAAATATTTTCATCTTTTGTTCATCTGAATGGTCAACAAAAAAGCATTGAAACACTAAGAGGAATTCATGAAATCCCGAGATAATATAGCACCATTTGTCTTTATGTCATCTGAAACAAATCACAAAAGGAATAAACAAACATCCTTTCATCCTCCGTTGATCTGCCTGGGCCAAAAAGCATTACATTAAGCATTGATATTATTTGCATAAATAAATAGAGAATGTAGAAATAAGGGGTCAAGCTTTTCTTGCTGCCACAATGACGTTAGCTGAAGGAGTCGACAAGGACAAATTCATCCCCTTAATTGCATGCCGCGCTACCTCATCGAGCAACAAAGCTTATCATAAAGAAATTGGGGGGAGGCATGCCGTCACACAATTGCTTGTTCATACCTCCATCAGACAGTGAATCGAGGTGAGGAGAGGCTTAGGCAGCACCCCAGGATGGATGTGGCACTGAGAGGAGCAAGGGCGATGGGGGCGTAGGCGACGCCGGGAGGGTCTGCAGCGGCGGGGAGCGTCTACGGGAAGCAACACTAGAAAGAGCCCCGGAGCTTGTGACGGTCCGAGCACGCGAACACCGAGAGGCGGGGCACCGGAGGGGGAGAAATGACTGAGCCCCTGCTTGGCGAGGAGGTGGCGGCGGACAGAGGGAGGCGGTGGCGAGGACACTGCCGCAGCCCCGGCGAGGCAGGGGCCTGTCGCCACCGTAGAGGCCGCGGCCGTGAAACCCTAGAGGCCGACGAGGCCGGATCTGTACTCAGCGGAGAGAGTGGGCGCCGGGCGCGGCGGCCGTCAGGGCCCCCGGATGCGGTGCTGGGAGGATGAGCGATGACGGTCGGACGCGGGCGGAGCGAGGGGCGGGAAGAGGCCACGGCGGCGCGGACGGGAGAAAGGGGCGGCGCGGACGGGAGAAAAGGGGCAAATGGGGTGGGAATGAGCCGGGGAAAGGTGGAGGAAGGTATAAAAGCAGGTGTATCTACAAAGGCAAAAAGGACAGCGCTGTGAGGAGAGGGAAAATTGGAGGGGGCGAGCGGAAAATGGCATGAGCTGAAAAAGACCCCGGCGTGATTCTACGGGGAGGTATATAGAAAATAAAAACTACGGGGGGTTTTCTGCAAACCAGACCCCCCGGGAGGGCTCGAATCGGCCGGCTGGGATGGGAGACACGCGAGGCCAAGGGACGGCCGAGATTTTCGGGTGACGTGGCCACCGCAAGTGTGAGCCTTAACTAGGCGCTATATAGCGCAATAGGAAATACCAAATAAATAATTTGGGCACATGTTTTTTTTTTTTTGAGAAAGGCCGAAGCCAACAATTCCATTTCAATCAACGAGCAGATTGCAAGCAACTTCTTACAGACCCTCCGAGAACACAAACTGCAGAAGGAACCCCGGTTACAGACTCTGAGATACATCCAGGGGGGACTGGAGCAAAGGACCAAAGGCTCAAAAGGAAGACACCCAGTAAGTGACACTACTAGAGAGAACGTCCGAGATCACTCACAACACCACTCTAACCACTCACAGACTAACAAAGACCGCCTCCTGCCCTGGAACTCTGTGGCGTATCCATGCCCAGCATGGTGCTACAATCAGCAGGAAGACAAGTCGCTACACCCTAACAAACCAACAAACAACACCGGCACGACGACCGGCAACAAACACAGCCCGACGAAACAAACCCGGAACCCCCACGATGTCGGTGCCGACGCCTGGAACCGCGCCGCTTCCACCACGACACCACGTCGCCGAGAAAACAGGCAAAGCCCAAAGCCGCACCTGCCCCGCCAAAGCACCACGCTAGCCGGAAGCAAGCCGGATCTGGAAAGAAATGCCGGCACCGGCGGAGAAGACCCCAGCACCACCCGTCGCCATCGGCCAAAGCCGACGACAGCAGCCGCCATGACTGAATCCGGAGTAGGTGCACAAGTTGTGGAACAAAGAGGAAAAACAATCCGAAACAAGGCCCCGACGCAAACACGTCGGCCCCCAGGTCGTGGCCCCGGCGAAAGCCCGGCAACCACCTGCAACCACCAACCAGACAGGACCCGAGGAAAAGCGCCGGCGAAGACGCAGAGGGGGCAAGACAGCTTCTAGCCTCTCCAAGGGGCCCGCATCACCCTAAGGCGCCTTAGCTGGATTACCTGCAAGCAGGTCCTTGACCCCCGCCAGCCACCAAACCAGGGGCCGTCCATGGTTTGGAGCGGAGGAGGGGCGGGACCCTCCACCAAACCAAGACTGGAGGTCGGCGGCCCAGCGAAAGGGAAGAGCTGACGCCACGACACCTCGCCCAGCGGTCGACGCCCCCAGCGCCAGCCAAGTCGGAAAGCCTCCACCCAGACCCAGAGTTGGGACGGACTGCACAACAACGAAGAAGAAAGAAAAAAAACACCCTCTAACGACCTCCCCTGCCACAGCCACCAAATTTGGGCACATGTTAAGAACATGGGATTGAATAGACCTATTCTAAGACACTGTTGAGATTGTTATCTTTAATATACCATCAGTCTATAGTCTCATGTGGTATATCTGTATGGTCTTTTGATTTGAGATCCTTGTTAATCTTCATCATCCGTGGTTGTAATATTCAAATAGAGTTAAATGGAGTTGTAGTAAAACCCTATAATGTACGTGAGAATAACTTTTGTTTTTGTTCCTGTAAATAAGAAGATCTCGTGCATGGAGGAATGGAAAGTAGGAATATTATAGGTGTTTGAGAGCAAATAGGATTCGCTGGTATTAAGCGAACAAAAAAGATGGTAAATTTAAAACATAAGCCCCACACAAGGGTAGGGAATAAGCGAGTTGTCACTGTGATGCATCAGCATAATGCACCAAGTACAGAAATCAAGTGTGGTATAACTTAGTTATATACCGACTGTTTACACCGTACAGTGTAATAATTGTCCTACCAAAATCGTGCGTTGTTGTGTCACATCACCCTGTTCATTTGCGGTCGTTTGATCGCACGCCAGTCAAATCCAGCCATTCATTAATTTTTTACGTATAAAAGATTTTTTGTGCGCAACTCTCAACAAGGTGGGTGGTTTGGTGGGTTGGCTAGCTAGCCACTGGCGCTTTCCTGGCCTCGGAGTGCCACAGGCGCGCGTGCATGCCTAGTATATTACATGCCTACCTAAGTCATTGCAGCGTTGCATCCCACATCTGGCCACATCACCTGGACGCCACGTCGCCCAAATTTGATCGTCTATACAAACTTAACTCGTAAAAAGGTTTCTCCCGCCGACTAACTAACAAGGCGGGTACGGCCCATCGCCGCTGCGTCGCCGTTGCCGGTGAATGTGAAGCACAAGGTGGTGCTCATGATGAACAACATCATCATGAGGGCCGTCGCCGGTGACCGGTGCCCGCAATGGGAGGCGTACCTTGAGGAGATTGACAAGGCGCTTAAGCTGATGTCCGGGTTCAACCTGGTCGACCTCTTCCCGGCGAGGGTGCTCGGCGGCCGGCCTCTTCGGGCGGCGCGAGAGGTGCATGCCAGGATCAATTGCATCGTGGGCGCCATGATCCACGATCATGCCAGGTCTATGGAGAGAGACACGGCCGTTGCCGTTGACGATGCTGCGTCTTCAGAAGGGCAGGGAGATGGAAGACATCCTCACTACTGAAATTATCAGCGCGTCGATGTTCGTACGTTTCACCATATTACATACTTCATGGATTTCCAAGGCCATTCCATAGACATTGATCCCACCCTAAGATTCGTGCCCATCTCTAAAGCTTACATTTGGTCATTTGCAAAAAAAAACACAGATTTTCAAAGCATAGACAATCATATCCTTCTTCCTCCACTCCTCCTACTCCCCCGAGCCAGCCGCGCACAACCACGGCATCGCGGGCTCGCAGCCTCAGAGTCGGCTCGATGCAGTAGACTGCTTGGCTTGGCACAACACACGCAGCAACCGGCGTGGTGGCTCAAGCACGCACCGCCTGACCGTCGTGGTGTTCACCAACAGCAGCATCGGGTGGCGGCCGACTTAGGAGGAGGAGGAGGAGGAGGGGAAGAAGAAGAAGAAGAAGAAGAAGAAGAAGAAGAAGAAGAAGAAGAAGAAAGGCACGATCGCTTCTGGCTCAAAATTTCGAGAGGTTTTTGGCAAAAGACCATAGTAGAGAAAGAAAGACTGGGAACTCGATATGGGCTAGGAAGGACCACTTTCATAATTCATCTATAGAGTGCTGATTTCAAACTGAAGTCATAATTCACCCATTCCCTCCTTTCCCACCTCTCGTCTCTGCTACACCAGTGTCACTCCTTCCTCCTAGATAAGTCGTTGTGCCATGCAGTCGCCACCAATTATGGGCGACAACAAGCCGAGTTCGAGCGAGCCAAGCCTGACTCGGCTCAGACTCGTTTCACCCACTGTGTTGGTAGGAAGCATCACTCAAGCCCGGTTAGGGCTCGAGCTCGCTATCCGACAGAGGGAAGAAGGCGGTGGCTGGCCAAATCCTTGGCGGAGAGGAGTGGGAGGAGGGCGACAACCCCAAATCCATGGAGCAACTAACTGAATCGGTGACCAGCTAGGTGGAGACGAGCGGGAAGGGGAAGGTGCAACCGGCGATGAGCTGGAGAGGGCGTGGCATCGGATCCAAGGCATGGGGCACGCGGCCAACCAGATGTGTCACCTAAGGCAGGCATGAGGGTTAGGGATAGGCGGCGACACAATCGCGGTCCGTCGGGAGGAGGAGGAAGGGGAGGCGGCGACGTCGTCGGGGTCAATGGGGCAAGAGGAGCAATGGCGCCATTGTAGCCACTAAAGAGAAGGACAAAGAGGTGACGGCGCCGTCAGGGTCGGTCAGTAGCCTAGGATGAGAAATAGGGAGGGTCATGTCACCGATTAATCGACATCCTGAAAGGAAGATTGAGAGTGCGAAGAAGGGTGGATATGGGAGAAGGGGTGATCAGGTGGGGTGAGGGATTTAGGGTTAGGGCATTGTGGGCTTGGTTGGTTAGGTGGGTCACCTAGAGGGATCGTTGTGCCTTGGTTGTGGGGTGGGCCATTCATATTTATGAGCCATGAAGGAGCCAAGGTCGGCTTGGCTTGGACTCGCTAAACGTCACGAACTGGAGACGAAGCTTTGCTAGGTCTCATTCGCCCATGAGTCGAGTCCGAGCAGCTCACGATCTCTGTGCTAACATTCTAGCCCTACCAACAACCACCACATGTTGACCTCTTGTATGCAACCACTTCTCTTTGCTGTTTCAATTGGCTCCACATCCTCGCTACCTACCATGATGCCACCACAAAAAACCTCCACACACATCTCTTAGTGGCGACACCTCTCAGGCGAGGCGAGCAAGTGAGGTATAGTGGTTGGGGCATGGTTTGCACGACAAAGGATAGGGTTATGAAGTCTTGTGGTAGGAAGATCGGTGGAGGTAGGATATACTGACCAGTGCTAACACAATGGGTGGAAGGCGTGGTCGATGCTAGAGCTGGAGCTTGGCAATGTGGTCAAGGCGGGTAGCCAAGCATGACGCGATGCTCGCCTAGTGGGGAGAGTTGGAAGTGTGTGAGAGAGAGAGAGGAGAGAGAAGAGAGTGGAGGTAACAATTTATGAAAAGAGGTTGGGGTTTATTACTAACCGATGTAGATGTGGTAGAAGAGAGAGAGAGATCGCACGAATCTCGGAGCTACTATGTTTCTCATCATTTATATCTATCTCAAAGTATTGTGTGAAGAATCATAACAGAGACATACAGAATAGTTCTAATTTATATTAAGACACATTTATAACATTAGCAAGACAACATAATGAAAGCTACTCCCTCTGTTTCAAATTGTAGTTCACTGTTAACTTTTGAACATGCCTTTTGACCATTCGTGTTATTCAAAAATTAGTGCAAACATGTAAAAATATAAGTCATACTTAAAGTATGTTTAATGATAAAACAAATCACAACAAAATAAATAATATTTACATATATTTTTTTAATAAGACGAATTGTCAAATAGAATATCCAAAAGTCAACGGTGAACTACAATTTGGAACAGAGGGAGTTGCTACTAGCATTGGAACAATAACTTAAATTGATTACACCACTTTGCACATGCATGTCTAAAGACAATTATATTAATTTATTTTGTTAGGATTCTCGGGAGGCTCGGAGACTACAACTACAACAACAATATGGGCTATGTTTGAGCTTATGAAAAGTCCGCGAGCAATGGAACGTATACAATTCGAGATTCGACAGGTCCTTCATGGCTAAACCATGGTCAAAGAAGAAGACATCCATGGGTGATTCCACTATTTGTAGATGCTGATCAAGGAGACCCTTAGGTTGCATCCTCCTTTGCATTGCTTCTTTGTAAATGTGCCAAGGCCTACAAGATCATGAGCTATGACATACCTCATGAAACCACAGTGTTTGTGAATGTGTGGGCTCTTGCTAGGGACAAGAATCATTGGATAGATGCAGAGGAGTTCAGGCCAGAAAGGTTTGATGATGGCATGAATGACTTTAACGGTGCAAACTTTAGGTTTCTTCCTTTTGGTTCTGGTCGAAGGATGTGCCCTGGCTTGATGTTTGGCTTTTCTAGTATCAAACTCACGGTTGCCAGCCTTCTCTACCATTTTGACTGGAAGTTGCCCAATGAAGCAAGCTCGTGCAAATTGGACATGGCTAAGTCATTTGGGCTCACAACAAATCAAAGAGCCAATCTCTAAGTGGAAACAGCTACGTTTGTTCACATGGACTAGTGCAAATGTTTAAGAGGGGACATGATGGTTTCATGCTCATGTACTTAATCCGATGGGACCCACCCCAAAAGATCAAAGTTTTGAAAATACCACCTTATATTATTGAAAGGTGTGACCATGCCGTGGCCGTAGCGTGGTACCATATTCCAAAATGTTTGATCTGTTGATAGTATTGAAACAAATTATTTAAAATAAAAGGACGCAATCAAATTTGGGAAGTTTATAATCTCCTTGATGGCCTAGGGTCGATGTGTTGGCCATAAAACAAAAGCATGTTAGCGAGCTCTCTTTTTACATTTCAAATGCAAAATGTTCTACAACTAACGCAATTTTTAGAGTGGTCTTCTCGGACTTGATTAGATGATTGATCTATGTCGGTGGTGTAGACACAAGTGGTGGGAGCATTGTAGCGATGCGACAACATGCGACAGCTGGGAACGTCATCATGACGCTAGGAGTTATTTTGTGTCGATGATGAGGTCGTTTAGGGGAAAATGAAACCGATAGCTTGTAGGAAGTGCGTCGACGAGCTCAGATTGGATATGAAGGTGGAGAATTTTTTTAGGGTTTTTTGGCGGTCGACGAACCTCCTCAATGGACCCACTATTATCCTACGACCCAGTGAGTCAGTGTGGCAAGTGGAGTCCAAGGAGGACTCTAGAGCCACGTGAGTTGGTAGGTGCGAGTCCAGCGACATCTAAATGCATTGGAGTAAAAAACGGATTTGCTAAATAGCATGTGACTGCTTTTTCGTTTTGAGCGGTCAACTACTTTTTTCATTTTTTTTAACACTATTTTTCCACTTTGGTAGGTTTATTGTTTAATTTTTCTAGAAATTTGGTTTACAAGGTTTTAGGATTTTTGGGCTAACTACGTGGATATATTTTGTAAGTTATAATAGAATTTGATATGTTCTTAATATATGTTTCCCAGTTTTATGTAGATAAGTGTGAAAAACTAAAAAGCAACCACGGCCAGTAAACCGGTCCCAACAAATATATGCTGGATTTGTATATATGGAGGCGAGTCCCATGGACATGCACGAAATTTTTAATATTACATTTTTATTTTTTGAAAATAAATAAGTAATATTTATTTTATTAAATTAAATAAATAGACGCATCTCTCCATTTCATCGAGCAGATTATAAATCCCGTCAATCCAACAGGCAAATTTTGTATGACTTGCCGATCGAACGAGCGATGTTCAGGCCGAATGGCTAGTCGGACAAAACCGCCTTTTGGTTGTGCGACCACCGGTAACTGTGAGGTACTAAACATCGTGTCTCCGTTGGGCGATGATTAAAATCATAACGTGCGACTATTACACTCTTCCTATATATATATATACTCACCTCCCACCCAAACAGTAATTCATTCTCTCCATGACGTTGCCCTGGTTTCCACAAGCTCGACAGCGCCGCCGCACGGCCCCAAAGCTCCGAAAGTGCATCGATGCTCTCCGCTTCCTGCTCTCTCCCACCGCTGAATTTCTTCATCTTCGGCACCAGAACAAATTTGAACCATCTGGTCAAAGAACATGCCGTTCAAATAGGATATTGTATTGTATCATTTTGTCCAACGCTACCTGCACACTTGTACCGTCCCATGCATTAATGCTTACATGATAGTTACAACATGCACAGCACGGGTTGTATCAAGGCCCTGTATCAGCTGGTTGACAGCCGCATATCACTAGCAGTAGTCTACTATTCTTTGATTATTTTGGACGTGTTTACTGTAGCTACAGTACAACACCGAGCCTGCTGGGATGCTCTTAGGTTCTGCTCTTCTCAGCGTTACGTAAAATTTTGTCATTTTTATATAGTCTATATGTTGTAATAATTTGTAACGATTTTTTGTGGCTTCTAGTAGTCCATACATAGATCATAAAATTATTTTTTTAATGATTTTTTAAAATCTTGAGACCCTTTTCAAAACTTTTTAAATTTGCTACAATAATATGTCCACACAACGATATGCTGAAAAAAACGAGGCCTTCACGTGGGACGTACAAATTAAAGCACATCAATTGTCCTGTCTTAATTTTCTATCGACGGAGTGACAAGCACGCTGTTTGTTTTTTACTAGAGGTGAAAGCGCGCTTACGCGCGCTAGGACCGACCTGTGTTGCTTTATCTAAACATGATAACACAAACATTTTTGTTGTCTGTTTATTTGTTGGCTGTATTTTTTGCGCGCGCTAGGCTATATATCTTTAAAAGCAATGGAGAACCAAATGAAGAAAAGATACGAAGAATTCAATTTTTTGATGTCTTTAGCCTGCCGATGTGTAACCTCACAAAGACATGAACAAATATACATCAGGCCATCCAAAAGGCAGAAAAGCAAAACAATGGTCAAAGACAGGCAAGTAAAACAATGGTCTAAAAAAACAACGTACACATTTTATGTTCTTGTGTTGCCTTATCTAAATATGGGAATGCAAACCTTTGGTTGTCCAAAGTTGCCTACAAAACTGGCTCATCTTCAAAAACATCCCAAACACCTGGTTGATACACCATCACATATATATATTGTATTTTTGTGAGTATCTACCAAAAGGGCGGGCAAAATCAGCTAAACGTCCAAAGAGTTCAAAATCCTCATTCAAACTGCACTGTGCAAATTAATACAATCAGAATAACACTTACTTTACAGGCGCAATAGGATGATTATAAACTGGAAGAACTGGTGAAACTAAAACTAAATTACATGGACGTACACCTTGCTTAATCGAGTAAGCCTAGTCTAGAATAATCTGCAACAGGGACATATGAAAGAACTAAGCAGAGAGGAGATATCCACAAAATAAAACTAACAAATAGACTTTACATTCAACATAATGTTTGTCCAGTATATAAGCAACCTCCACTGTCAATCTTACTAATACAGATAGATAAATAATGTGAATTCCAATTCTCAATATCATTCCTTCGATGCCAACTATTTATTAAATAGATAATGGAACCCACAAATAAAATGAAAGCGAATTGCAAGACAAAGGTTGTTAGGAACAAACAAACCTCACTCATACATTTAAGAAAAGTGGAGAACAATCCACGATATAGCGTAACAATATGCAATGGTTATTTTTAAAAGAAACAAAGATCAATCTAACCGTACATCAATGTGGGTCTGAATTGCAGGACAAAGGTTGTTAGGAACAAACAAACCTCACTCATACATTTAAGAAAAGTGGAGAACAATCCATGATATAGCGTAGCAATATGCAATGGTTATTTTTTTAAAAGAAACAAAGATCAATCTAACCGTACATCAATGTGGGTCTGTTATGCTAATTCAGAGGTAATGTGTTGGTGGCATATATCGGCTTTCAAAAATCAAAGCACGGTTTAAGCAAACTCAAAGGGATCTTTCAAAATATCTCTCTTTACCAAAAGACAACAAATTCATTGCAACTCAAGTATTTATCCATGTCAGGTTGTACATAGACCAAAATAGAAGTAAATCAACTAAGTTTAGTAATAAGTTCAAGCGTGCCACTAAACTAAACCAAGCCCATATAAAACATACACACAGCATAAATAGCCAGTGGTAGTGCAATAACTAACTAACGTAATTCATTCTGCCATCATTGGTAAGTTGTGCTGAAATTAAGCATGTGCAGCGAGGTATATACTAAAGAAATAATTATATCAATTTGTTTAATCTCATATAGGTTGTCTTAGCTGAAGAATTAGCTCAGCTATAAACAAGAAATGGTTAGACTATCCAAAATCCAAAAAATGGCAGGTCAAACTGATGCTAATCACACATCAGCAACCATATCTAAAATTGTGTGCATATCACCTGATGTTGCATGATGTTTCTCTTTACCAAAAGACAGCAAACTAATTGTGACTCGAGTATGTATCCATGTCAGGTTGTACATAGACCAAAATAGAAGTAAATCAACTAAGTAAGTTTACTAATAACTGTAAGTGTGCCACTAAACTAAACTAAACACATATAAAAGATATGTACATGATCCTAAATGAAATAAATATTTAGGCCAACACAAGCACACATATCGGATAAAATCATGTCATATATCATAGAAGGAAAAGTATACATGCCGAGGAGGCACCATAGGCAGAATCTAGTTGTTCCTCTTCCAGCCAAACAAACAAAGTGAAAAGAGCCTCTGCATAAAAATAAAAATAGCTAACAATGAGATTTTGAAATGCATATATATAATCATTGCTAACTAAAACCACCCATCCACAGCATTGATGGTTTAACTAAGCTCTGTCCAGCTAGCGTTTCTGACACCGTAAAATGACGTCAGAGATGGATACTCCAGAAAGGGAATTATGACTATACCAAACACAATATTTATATAAAAGCGACGTCCGAAAAACCAAGTGGAGAAAAACCTATTCTTGTAATTGGTCGCTCAATGTAACCAACAGTTATGAGGTTCCAAGCAAATGGGATTGTCCTACAGAAAAAGACACATCCTAATTAATCAGTTGGAACAACCAGAGATTACCATTCCCATTGCCCAACACACTCAGAGAACGCAGTAGCAAAATTTCTCCCAATGGTAGCAGAATTTGTCCATGTATCCTGGTCGAAGCTAGTAAATGCAGGGAAGAGGAGGGGAGGGAAGAGGCGGGCATACCAACGTCGGCGATGGCCAACCAGAAGCAATTCTTGGCCATGGGTCGATGGACGCATCCCTGCCGGAGCCGATCGGATCTAGCCGCGGAGAATGTAGTGGAGCGTCGCACCAGCAGGGAAAAGGGAGGCGGCGCCGGCAAGGGAAGTGACAGACCTAGCAACGTCGGAAGCAGCGGCTTCGGTGCCCAAGCCCGACGACCAGAGGCGGCAACGTCGACGGGGTGGATCCGGCGAAAGGCGGCACCGTCGACAGGGCGGATCTGTGTGCTGACCTCTTCTCCGGGGCCACCGTCGCCGGGCCCGTCCCACATGAAGCAGGCGTCCCCGGTAGGGCCTCCCCGAGGCCTAGCGCCGGCGCGGTGCTGCGGCCAAGCCGGAGGCGGATCCGGGAGCAGTGGAAGAAGGAGGGAGGAAGGAGGTAGTCCCGCCGGGCACCTAGGCGGCTGGGAAGAGGAGGTGTTGCGGGGGGAGAGGAGGTGGAAGCGACGGTGGCTAGAGGCGCTGCAGCTGAGAGGGAGGCGGGGAAGCGGGCGGCGGGGGATGAAATGAGCAGTCCCCATGGGGGTACGGGGCTGAGAAGGCGAGGCCGGAGGCGACGTGGCCAAACGACGGCCACGGGAACCACCGCCTGCCTGGAACCACCGGATCTGCAACGTACGGTGCAGATTCAAGAGTGACGTGGAAGCTCAGCTTTTCTGCTCTGTTTAAGGGCGACGTGGCCTTGGTCAGCTCCCAGGACTGCTACAACTTACGTAGAATAAGTATATTTACGTTGACGTGACCCACGGAATGTGCTTGATTCCTTTTTATTTCATATTATAATGTTGGTGTGGTGGATAATAAATAATATCCGACCCACGCAGTGAGCATCTCCCGCGGATGCTCTCTGAACTCTGAAGTCAGTTCAATCTCTAATTTTGAGATCTCACATCGACACAATTTACTTTTGTAGCTATCTTTAATTTGTTTGTTTTTAGTTTAACGGCTTAACATCTTAACGATTTATCCACATTTTTTTAAAAAATATACTTTAGATATTTTGAGTCCGTTTTTTTGTTGTCTTGAAGATGGGTCCTAACGCTTTGAAAGCAAGTCAAATGAAATGGATTCGAATCTTGAGAATATCATGAAAAGCTATTAAAATCCATTCATTTCAGCAGTTCAGATCGATATAAAGAACAAAATTTTAGATATTCTCTCTTACTCCTCAAATACGGGTTTTTTTTCTTCTCGGATTAAGTGCCACTTTGGTCCCTCAACTATTACGTTTGCGTCAAATTGGTACCTTGGCCGGTTTTGACATGTGGTTTTCGAAGAGTACCGTTTTGGTCCGTTGATCGGTTTTGAGGATGGTTTTGCTGACATTACAATCCACGTGGAAGATCCACGTAGATTGATATATATATCATAAAAAATTGTCACATGGATTGCATTGCAACGTCAGCAAAACCACCATCAAAACAGGTTAAGGTACCAAAACGATACTCTTCGAATACCACATGCACTAAACAAAATTGATATTGCATTCGAGGGATTAATTTGACGCAAATGTAATAGTGACACTTAATTAATCCAGAATACTATTGAAGATGGTGAAATATATATTTAAATGGTTTTTTGAGAAACATGTGCAGGGAGCCGATTTTAAAGACTACTATTGAGAGCTGGAGAGTGAAGATGTTCCCCCGATGAGCAATATTAATTTAGGACTTGTTATTATGCTAAAAAAAGGGCTTGTTTTGTCACATAGCATAGTATATTGAGCATATAGTTGTGCCCCGCATGTGGTCTAGACAGTATACAGAGCCACTATATTAATCATAAGATACTAGAAATTCCATGTTAATCGTAGAGAAAAAGAAAGATTTACACCATCGATTGTTGTGGACACAAATAATAAAATATTAGATTAAATCAAAGTTCATATCAATTATAACAAAAATTAGAAATTTGGAATGAAAAATAATAGAAATAAAGTCCATAGCGGATTTAAAAAAAATCATATTAGCCACAAAAAAAGAAATTTATATTAGAAATAATGGAAATAAGATTTCATATTAGATTAAAAGGAAGAGTTTTATTGACTACAATAAAAAAAAGGATCATAGTAATTAAAATAAAAGTGTATATTAAATTAAAAATTGATATAAATTTTGCCGTGCAAATGAATGGGATTCTTTCCTCGTTATTGTATAAATAGTGTTGCAGTTCCGGTTTAACTTTGATTGTTTTCAACAATGATAAACTTTGAATTAGCCGGTGTGGCCACCAGGCTCAGCTTATCATTTTAGTTAGAAAACCAAGGATAATAGTTTGAAGTCAAATAAAATTCACAATCTAAAATTAAATTAGATCAATATTAAGCGTCATGTAAGGTTTAATAAAAAAAATCACCTACAAGCACACAAACAAGGCGGCAGGGCAGCGTAAAGGACACTACTGGCCTATAATTAACAGGAGAAAAGTATATTTGACCAAAAAAATCACATTAAATTAAATTTTTTTAAATAACATATAAAATGCCTCAAAGCGTCAATCTATTTTATATAGGACTTGTTGTCTAGTTTAATTTGCTTTAACTTTGAATTTAAAATTTTTTGAAAAGAGATTTTTAAGTGGAATTTGGCTCTGTTTCAAAAAACCAAAATCGCTCGACATGCCATATATGGCCTTGTTTGTTTCAAATTAATGTTGAGTTGTGTTTTACTGTAGCAAATTTGTAACTAACTCGAAATACGTTTTAAAAAATTCAAAAAATTATGAAAAAAATAGTTTGTGAACTGTAAGAAGAACTATTTAAAACCTCAAAAAATAAATACAAAATATTACAACATTTGGCCTACACAAAAATAACAAATTTTCATTTAATTTAATTTAATTTAATTTAATCTGAAACAAACAAGGCCATAATGCCCGGCCTATCTGATGGTACTAATCAAGTGAACTGGCAGGTCACGAGTCACGGGCACCACATATAATTTGGAGGAGACATGCAAGTGGATGTGGACGTACGGCATAAAATAATGTTTCTATGATATGATCTTTTGCCCGAGCTGACCGTCGCCCGTCGCCATCGTCGTCGCCGCCGCCGGCCACCACCCCATCGTCCTACTCTATATAGACACATGCCAGGTTACCACTTACCAGCAGCGAGCTCAACTGAGCTCCTTAATCTGATAATCCCATGGCGGAAATCACACCCCTACTAGTGTTGTACACGTTGCTATGCGTCCTCCTCGTTGCTCTGCTCATCAAGCTCAAACTCGGAGCTTCTTCCCGCCGCTTGCGCCTGCCTCCTGGCCCATGGGCGCTGCCCGTCATCGGCCACATGCACTGATGCACCACCTGCTCGGCGCCCTGCCGCACCACGCCATGGAGAGGCTCGCCCGGCGGTACGGCCCCGTCGTGCTCCTCCGCCTCGGCCACGTCCCCACGCTCGTGCTCTCGTCGCCGGAGGCGGCCAGGGAGGTCATGAAGACCCACGACGCCGCCTTCGGCAATAGGCCGATGCACGCCACCGCGGACATCATAACCTACGGCGGCAAAAACATCTCCTTCGCGCCCTACGGCAGCAAGCACTGGAAGGAGCTCCGGAAGCTCTGCGCCGCGGAGTTGCTGAGCCCCAAGCGCGTCCTCTCCTTCCGCCCCATCCGGGAGGAGGAGGCGGCGGCGCTCGTCCGGTCCGTCGCCGCCGCCGCCGCGGCCGTGAACGTCAGCGAGAGGATCAAGGTGATGATGAATAACATCATCATGAGGGTCTCCGTGGGCGACGGATGCCCGCAGCGGGAGCGGGAGGCGTACCTGGAGGAGCTGGACAGGACGCTGGACCTCATGTCCGGGTTCAACCTCGTCGACCTGTTCCCGGCGTCGCGCCTCGCGAGGGCGCTCGGCGGCGGATCCCTCCGGGCGGCGAGAGAGGTGCACGAGAGAATCCAGTCCATCGTGGACGCCATCATACAGGACCACGAAGCCGCGATGGAAGCTGCCGCCGGTGGCCGCCGCCATGAGAGGGAGGACATCCTCGACCTGCTGCTGCTGTTTCGGAGGGACGGCGGGATGGGCATCATCTTCACCAGGGAAGTTGTCTCCGGCGTGCTGTTTGTAAGTGATCATCTCCCTCCACACAACATGCATACTGCAACCTCTGAGTCCCAAACTCCCAATGCATATATATATATATATATCATCTCATCAGAGTGAGAATGTAAATTTGCTGCAATTTCATCAGGATATTTTTGGTGCTGGCTCGGAGACTTCATCGACAACAGTAGCATGGGCCATGTCGGAGCTCATGAGAAGCCCCCGCGTGATGGAGCGAGCACGGTCGGAGATCCGGCGAGTCCTCCATGGCAGGACGGAGGTGAAAGAGGAAGACATCCAAGGGCAGCTCCACTACCTGCAGATGGTGATCAAGGAGACCATGCGGCTGCATCCTCCGTTCCCTTTGCTTCTCCCAAGGCTATGTGTCGAGCCTCGCAACATTATGGGCTACCACATATCTGATGGCACCACCGTGCTTGTAAACACTTGGGCGATTGGTAGAGATGAGAGAAACTGGGGTGCTGATGCAGAGGAGTTCAAGCCGGAAAGGTTCGAGGACGACGATACGGTTGACTACAATGCGACGGACTTGAGGTTTCTCCCCGGTGGCGCTGGTCGAAGAATGTGCCCAGGTTTGGTGTTCGGATTGCGAGGTCTCGAGATGGCGCTAGCGAGCCTTCTTTACCACTTCGATTGGAAGCTACCTGGTGGACCAAATCCACGTATGCTGGACATGGCTGAAGCATACGGGATCACGGCACGTCGAAAGACTGATCTGATACTGGAAGCTACGCCTTTTGTTCCTCATGGATCAAGCAATTAGTGATGTTGCCTAATTGGGAGTCTCAGGAAATCAATCCCTCACGTACATTGGGAGAGTCATTATATCCGATCTAAGACCACGCGATAGAGATTGGAGGACGGATCTGATGCATGTGAGAAAACTATCCCTGTTTGTTTGGCAAAAATTTGCGAGGGGTCAATTTAGAACTAAACATTGCCCTATCTTTTAATGGTTATTTGTTTTCTATGATCTTTTGTTCATGACACAAAATTTGGTTCCCTTTTCATATTATTATATAAAGCCTGTACTTATGGATCTGGCCTTAATTTGGGCCTTCTTCTTTTCGGCTAAAAACAGATGAAAATTATAACCTGAAAAAAGTTGTGACCCCTCGAGCGAGAGAGGTCTTGAGGAGTTCAAAAAATTATAAAAAATATTTTTGGAGATCTAAGAAGAACCCCTTAAAACTCCACAAAAATGACTATAAGATATTATATTGTCTGGCTTTAAAAAACAATAAATTTTCAGCGATAGCTTTTAATTTTTATTTAAGCTGATTTTTGCCTTAGCGGTTTATTGTCTGTCTTAATTTAAATCACCGTTGCTATTCTACATGTACCTCCACTTTGATCTTTTGTGCAGGCTGACGGCGTGTTCTCCGCTCAACCACTGCGGATCACACCCCTGGTCAGATTTCTAGTCTGCTAGCCAACTCGATCAAGCTCGATTCGATTTGAGCGTCGGGCACAACAAGGAGCGACTCGCAGATTTACCCAGGTTCGGACCCCCTCGCGGGTAATAGTCCTACTCCTACTGAGCCTTAGCTCTTTTCTGATTGTGGTTGAAAGGGAAAGTGTTTACAGAGTGTTTCGAATGCACGAATGCTTCGCTACCGTGCCTCTCCTCCTCTCCGCTCTCCTTTCCTTTTATACAAACTTTGGGTCAAGGAGAGAGCCGAGGAGTAGTAAGCGATCTGATGCTCTCAAGATAATCGACAAGACACGACAGAAGAGACAAAAACGCTTCACGCCTTGCACGCCAGCCTCCACCCTCGCGATTAACCGCAAGTGGCCTCTCGACCAAGATAGTCACACCGGTGAGTCTGCGGGTGGGCCCCGCCGCCCTTCCGACACAGGCGGCCTCCTCAAGCAACTCTTCTCTCTGGGTCAATTCTTCTCACATACAGGATGTACCGCCGCACTGCAAGTGTCATCAGAAGCGGTAATCATTTCTTCCTCTGCCCATCCGCGTGATGTCTCATTAAATCGCTTCGTCCCTTCAGAAGAGGGGCCTTCCGTCCCAAGACTCATTCGCAAAGCTCCTGTCGCTGGGGCCCCGCCTGGGCGCCAGGCCCTCGCTGGTCTCCAGAGGGGCTCGCCACAAGACTGCCTGGGCGCGGGCCTCGCCGCCTTTCGGGGCTCGCCCATGCACTTTGGTGTGGGCCCGCCGACGCGGGGGGCCTCCCGCCTTAGAGGCTCGCCTGCCACGCCAGGCCTTGCTCGCCGCCGACGCGTGGGGCCTCCCGGCCTTCCTAAGGCTCTTTGTACCCGTATTTATTACAATCGACAAGAGCCCCGGGTCCAACATGATACGCGAACCGTCACGGAGGCTTTTTCCGCTTCTTGTGCGGCGGAGACGAATCGTGGGGGCCCACCACCGCGGCAACCAGACGCTGATTCTCCACCGCACACGATCTTCCTCGGGAACTACGCCGCGGGAAACCAAAAACGCAGGGGCAATGATGGCGCCCATGCTGGGCGGAATCAAACCGTCGCTCGCGCCCACGCCTATAAATACTCCTCTCGGCCGCTGCCAATCCCTCCGCACGCTAAGTCTTCGTTGTCCGTTGCCTTCTTGGCGCTTCCACGCCTTTTGTTTGGTTGCCACCAAGCCTTTCGCCACGCCACCGCCAAGTTTCCATGGCTCCCAAGCGCAAAGGCCGCCGCTGGGATGCCGCACCATCTTCGGAGCTGCTTTGCTCGCTTCCACCGCCGATGAGGATCGTGACGCGGCTTCGAGTTCGTGCCACCGATCCGCCGCCCGTTCATGCCGGCACCATCGCGCCGAAGTTCGCGCCGGGAGATCGTGACCTTCTCTGGGCGTCTTTGGCGGGCCTTGTCCCGCCAGTACTCAATTCTTCTTGGGGTGCTCGCCTTCACGGATCCAGCGCACCTTGTTCCTAACTCGATCATGGCCTCGTCATCTTCGCCCACCTCTGCGAGATGTTCGTGGGGACGATGCGAATCTCCCGCCTGGCGCCGACTCTTCGCCTTGCACACGGGCTCGCGCCGAGCGCGGTTGGGGTCTGCTATTGGCGCTCGCGTCACCTCGCCTTCATTCTCGCCATGGTCAAGTCCAACTGGAAGGATCGCACCGGCAGAGTCAGACGTGGAGGACTCCAGTGGCCGCGACGATCCGTTCTTCCCGACGATCTCGGAGCCCATCGCCGATCGGGGGCCCAAATGACGATCGGCAAGTACGGAGACGATGGCGGCGCGCATTATGAGCTCGCCGCCAGGCTCACCGGAACCCACGTGGTGGCGGACTTTTTGCGGCGCCGCTTTTGCCCGCTGCTTGAGGGCGCGCCCGCTGGACGTTACTCTGGCGACAACGACGGACCCAGACCGCTCTTGGAGGTGAATACCTCGCGCTTTTTGATTTCGTACCTTCTTTCTTTCCATTTTGGCTAACACCACTCGCCGCTTCTTCTTTGGGTGTTCACCGATGGGAACGTCTTGGGCGACGTGTTCGGATCGGGTGGCGGGCTTCGACCACGCCGATCGGGCGACATCGCTTCGCCGACGGGATCCGCCTCTGCGATTGGGATTCGCGCGAGCGCAAACTCTACTTGCGGCGCCGCCCTATGGAAGTCTTCGTCTCGCGGTCCAGTGGCCGGGACCATCTGCAGATCCGCGAGCGCCTCGGCGATCGCCCAAGCTTCCGTGGTACATCGCCGCTTCGCCAGGGTTGCTGACTCGCCGCGGCTTGGGAAGCGCCATCATCCTTGCCGCCGACGACGACGAGGAGGAGAGGGCGAGCTCAAGAGAACGCGCCTTCAAGCTCGAAGCTTCGCCGCCACCGCCGGCTCCAACCAGCGGGGCCTCGCTGCTACCGCCGCCGCTTCCGCCACCGCCAGAGCGCGGCGACTCATCAGAATCTGGCGCCGCTGCGCCGCTTTCTTCCGCTCCCTCTGCGCCGACGCCCTCGCGCCGCGGCGTTCTGTCGCTATTGGCGCCTCGCATCGCCTGCACGCGCCGCCAAAATACGGTCTCGCTCGACGGTGGTGATCGCGACCGGCCGCCACCGCCGCCACAAACAAGCGACTTTGAGCTCCCCTTCGCTTCGCCTTCAGGCGCACCGCTTCAGTTGGCTTTCCTGGCGCTTACGCACACTTCGTGATTAGGTTAGTACGCCACGCGGTTTCGATACCGAACCTCGCTTGTCCCGCTTGGAACAGGCGGACGCCAGGGCATCGAGCTCCGCTCCACGCGACTCGCCACTTCCAGCCGCGTCTGCCGCTTCCTTCGACGGAGGCCGCTTCATGGCATGAGAGTTCTGGCGGCGCGGCGGAGAACCTTCGCCACTCGCCACTTGCCGCCGCCATCTCGCCTTTGACCGCCGACGACGTAGGGCGTTTTTGAGGCGCCAGACCTCTCCGCACTGGGCGACGCGAGGAAGCCCTTGCCTTGGCGGAGCGACCTGCGGCGAATCAAGGGCGGGCCTTGGCCAAGAAACCGCCCAAGCGAGGCGATGACCAGCGAGGTCGGCGCAGCCTGCCGCCGCTGCCGCCGCCAAGCAGATCGAAGACCTCCGCTGAGCACTTCGAAGCGCCCGACCCTCGCCGACATGTGCGCAGACCGCCATCATGCTTCCGCCAGATCCTCATTGAGGAGACGGCCGCGAAGATCTGGGCGCCAGGGACGAGCCGCCAAGCCTCGCGACGTCCTTCCGGCGGCCATGGACGCGGGCGATCGAAGACGGTCGCTAAGGCGCTCGGCAGCCATGTTCATCTTGGGCAATCGTTTTGCTCGAGACGCGCGCTTGATCTCGACGCCGCCATCGGGAGCCTTCGCGCCACCGGACCGGTTTGAGCAGCGCTGGTTGACACCGCCGCCGACGCGGTCCATGATGGGGCGCCGCTCCCATGCGGAAGAAGAAGGCCAGAGGAGTAGCGAGACTCCCGCCTTTTTGCCTTGTAATTGTTGCCTATCAATGCAAACGAACTTTTGCTCTTTTGTTGTGAGTCTTACTTGAACTTCGCACAACTTTAACTTATGGAATTGAATCGGGCACTGCCGCCAAAGGTTTTAGATCGAACGCTCGCGCAAGTGAGCGCTGCTTCTTAGGCATCCGGTTACTTCAACCCTTATGGCCTCTCGCAACCCGACTTAAACATTACGTGGCGGCGCTTAGCCTCCTGAAGTGGTCTAGTCATTGGTGCCGCCATTAGCGCATTGCCTGCATCGAGCCGACACACCAAAGCTAGAGCCCGCTTCCGTCCGTCCCGCAAGACCAACAGAAGTTATAAGCGCTTGTTTTGCAATTAAGGGCCATCACCTTAAATACTTTCGCTACGACTTTCGGTAATGTTTTCTAACAGACCTTTCTAAGGCTAAGCCACCGATCGCCAAAAAGCTTTAGACAGAGCTTTCCGCTGAAAGTGAGCGCTTTTTCCTCGTGCATCCGTTACTTCAACCCTTATGGCCTCTTTGCGAACCGATTCTAGACATCGCGTGGCGAGAACTTAGCTTCCGTATGGTCTAGTCATTGGTGTCATTGTTGGCATTGCCTAGACCGAGCCGACACACCAGTGCTAGAACCCGCTTCCGTCCACTTCGCCGCCTAAACCATGAGTCATAGGCGTCGTCGTCCTTGAACTAAGGGGCCATCTCGCTTGAGTACTTTTTTCACCGCCAAATTTCTCAACTAATGCTTTCTAATGACTTGAGGCTAAAAAAAACAGATGCCCACAAGGAGATAGAACTTATCTCTTATTGAAGATGGCTTTGTACAACACAAATTCCCGAGGCGAAGCGTGAAGGAAGAAGAACTCGCCGCCGGCTCCAAAGGAAGGCCCAAAAAGAAACTTGGATCTACTACTCACGGTAGAACTTCCTCACCGCCGACGCTCCAAGTGTTCGCCAATTCATGACCGCCCTCGAATCGAGCCTGACCGAGCTCAAGCGGAGATCGAGACCACCTTGAAGGGGCCTCCCACAGGGGAGACAGTTTTGTTCGCCCCGCACTTGGATTTTGTGCAGAACGAGGTCGCCAACGCCAAGTTCACACACACCGCTTTGCTTGATAACGGCGAAGCGCCGCCGATACTTGGCGTCTTGATAGCATACTTGCCTCGGATCTCCTCCAGAGATTCACCTCATCCCGACGCCGGTCGTGGTCTTGGTTCGCTGAACGCCGCCACTTGGGGAGCCAAGGCGAGCTCGATGGGAGCACCGCCTTAGAGCCATACACCAGAAGAAGGGGTCTCGCCGGTGGCTCGTTGGGAGTTGTCCGCAGCCACAATACGGTGGAACTTCTCCGCCAGCCGCTGTCAAGGCTTCTTCAAAGCGGTCGAACGCCTTTGTCTTGAGCTCCTTTGAGTACTTCGCGTTCGCCGCTCCACTTGCCCATTGCTCTTCGGATGCGAACGGAGGCAAAGCACGCTTGGTACCCAACTCTTCGCACCGCCTTGGAAATCGCTTTTGAACTGAAAGCCGTTGTCGATGATGACTCACATGCGACACCAACCGGACGAAGATGCTCTTCATAAACTTGATAGCAGCTGCGGATGTGATCGCCGACCGCGAGGCTTCACCCACTTAGTGAACTTGTCGATGGCGGCGAGCAGATGAGTATATCCTCCGCCGCTCATGGAACGGGCCCGTAATGTCCAAATTTCAGACAAATGAACGGCCAGAGAGCGGAATAGTTTGCGGCGCTGGGCCGGTCGGTGGATCTCGCTTAGCATGAAATTGGCACGCCGATCTCCTCACCACTCGAAGGCATCCTGAGGGCAGCAATAATAGAAACCGTGGCGGCTTTCCCAACCAACGCCTCCCTCAATGGCTCCCGTGACATGCTCCATGGATCTCAGAGAGAATTTCACTCCCGCTTCCGAGTGACGACTTCAAGAGAACTCCGCTTATGCCGGGCGATACAGTCCCGGCCACTGTATGAAGCGCTTGGCCTTGCGCTATCTTCTCACCGACGCACATCGCTTGGGATCACTCCTCCCGCAGTAGACTAGGATCGGATCCATCCATCGACCTTCCGGATGAGTGTGACGACGTTCAGACATTGTCGCCGACGATTCGCCTCGCCCGGCGCGTTCCGCCTCAACCCTCGCCAAGCAGCTTCTTCCCTCCTCCCTATCCGGAGCTGCAGCAGATCGATGACGCTCTCCAGAGGGTGGAGCTGCGTCAGGAAAGCATCGCCCCGCCAGAATTGGGGGTCATGACGACGATCACAGAAGTCTTTCTTCAAAGACCCGGTGAACAGTGCCCTTGACGAGGCAATGGGATGCTTCATCCGCCATGTAGTTGTCGCGGCGAGGGATGTGCACGGCCCAAACCTCAAAGTGCAGCTCCAACCGCGCACCTCCGCTTAGGTAGGCCGCCATGACGGATCCGAGCAGAGAAATCCTTCGCCGGTTGATGACCGAGAGACTCGCTTTTACTTGCAACCGCCGGATGCCAAGGGTCGGCTACCCCGAGCCCGCATGAAAGATCCTTCATACTCATGACGTTGTTGGTGGCGCGGAAGTCCAAGACCACTGGTGCCGGACGACATCGCGATGGAGACACTAAGACGACGCCACTTCAAATTTCTCCAAACCGAACGAGCCGTCAAGAAGAGAGTCCACGGCGAGGAGGCCGGGTACTTTCAACCAAGGTTCACCGAGTCCACTCGCTAATGAACTCCGCCAGAGCTTGCCCTTTGATGGCCACTCGGGAGCGAATTTGAGATCGATTCCGCCACCCATGGCCCACTTGGCGATGCGACCCGTCGCCTCACGGTTGAAGAGGATCTCCGCAAGGGATACTTGGTCAACACCGTGACTTTCGCCCGAAGTAGTGGCGTAGCTGGGATGCCGCAAGACGGCGAGAGCATCTTCGGTCTTTGTGAATACCTTGTTTCAAGGCGTGGAGGACCTTGCCGACGAGTAAATGGGCGCTGAACGCCTCTCTTCCGCCACTAGCACCGCACGACCGCTGGGGTTTGCCGCGACGAGAGGATCAACGGCTCGCCGGGTCTGGGGCGACCAGACGGGCGGGAGGTAAGATACTTTTCAGCCGCCGAACGCCTCCTGCGCCTCGCCGTCCACTCGAACCGATTGGCCTTCTTTAGGAGCTTGAGCAATGGGAGACTTTTATCCCCAAAGCGAGCTATAAAGCGCCCAGTGGAGGTCAAGCACCCACCAAGCACCGTGATCCGCCAAGTCGCTTGGGCTTCATGTTCTCGATTGTCGCGATCTTGTCGGGTTCGCCTAATCCTCTCTCGGGAGACGAGGAATCCCAGCTAGCTTGTCTGACGGAACGGCCAACACGCATTTTTCTCGATTAAGCTTGATGCAAGATTTCCTCGATTGGCGAAGGTTTCTTCCAAGTCGCCGATCAACTCCTCCGCTTTCTTGGACTTCACCACTGTGTCGCCGACATACACCTCCGTGTTCCGGCCCTATTTGGGGGCGGTGAGCGATATGCATGGCCCGGCCGATAGGTTGGGCCCGATTCTTCATCCAACGCCATCCTTAGAGTAGCAAGACACGCCCATGGGCGTGACGGCGGTCTTGTCTTCATCTTCTTCGCCATGCTAACTGTGGTACCCAGTACGATCCGTAGCATTACCGCCGCACCCCGCAGCTTGAGTCGACGATGAGATCGATGCGGGCGCCGGTATTGATCCTTCGCACGCCTTTGTTGAGGTCGGTGAAGTCCACGCACATCCTCCAACGCCTGCTAGATTTCTTGACGAGGACGGGTTCGCGAGCCACCGATGGGCGACGCCGCGAACGACCCGACCCTTAAGAGCTCGGCCCACCTCCCGGCGGATAACTTCGGCGCTCCACCGATCGCTTCCGACCTTCGCGATGACCGGTCGCGCGCCGGGAACGCCGCCAATTTGTGCTCAATCACCTCCGGGACCCCACCATGTCGAGACGGTTGCCACGCAAACACGCTCTGCGTTAGGCCCGGAGGAAGGAGACGAGCGCGCCTTCCTATTTGGCGCTGAGAGGCGCCACCAACGGTTCGCCGGTCTCGACTTCGCCAGGAGACCGCTTAACCTCCATGGACGAACCGGGAGGCACGGGTTCGCCGAGGAGCTCCCAAAGTCGGCCTCGCCTTCAGACCGACGCCCCGCCAACCACGAGGGCGTCCTTGTCGCAGCGGAGCGCCCGGCGTCCACTTTCAAAACAATGGGGCCGGTGCCCCGGATCTTCACCACCATGTACGATAGTGGCACACCGCCATGAACTCCGGTCAAGACCGCCGACCTAGTATGGCGCTAGGAGGTCAAGTCCGCCACCAACTCGAGCATCTCGGTCGGAAGTTGTCGGAGCCTCCGAAGGTCACCGAGATCGATAGGCTTCGACCGTGACGGGACTCGGCGGCGCGATGTCAAGAATGGGAGCGCCGGGCGAAGCTCCCGCTGGATCTCGAGCGCCCTGCAACCCGGCGGACAGAGGTTGAGGAACTCCTCCGCCTACCAAAGACCGCCCTAGCTTTACATTCCGGACCGTGGGTGCAACCACGATCGGAGATGCCTGTGGTCGGCGGATCTTGGTTGGGTGATCGGCTTTGTCAACGCGATCGGTCGCTCCGACCACGCCACCGCTTCATCGACCCAAAGCCGCACGGTGGCGACACCTCCCTCATCGCACGCTTGAAGCTAGCGTGGACGGATAGGTGGCAACCGCTGCGGATGACGGCAACTCGCGCTCGCCGCCGAAAACCAGCGAAGCCGCCTCCTTGCCTTTTGCCATCGCCGACGCTGCCGCCGCTTGCTCGTGGACTCGCTTGTCCACCATTTTCCCGACGACATGGCACCGCCGTCGTGGGAGTTGTTGCGGTGAATGGGACAAGAGGGTCTTCCGTCCCACTCACGGGCGATGGTCTCGCTTCGTCGCGCATGCGCGGCGTCGCCGCCCACGGCGACGCCATAGCCGCCGCCTCGGCCGCCCGCGGGACCGTACCCACCGGCGCGCGACCTCCTCCTCTTTTTCGCCGCGCCCATTGCGCTGTTGCCGCGTTGTCGTCGTCGTCGTCGTCGCGCTCGGCGGCCATGACCTGCCTGTCTCGGCCGCTTTGCGCTTCTTCTTGTCCTTGCCGGGTTCTCGAGGTTCCGGCCTCGCCGCCATTGGTGCCCGCCACATAGAATGGGCGGATGCGTAGCTCACTTTGAAGGGCGACTTGTCGCCAAGGTGAAGAGCTCCGTAGTTTTGATCTTGCGGGTGGCCATCTTCTTTTGACCTTGGGGTCTCGGGCGCCTCGCTTCAATGCCGTGACTACGGGCGTCGATGGAGATGTCGGGGATGGTGTTGCGGACTGATCAAGCGCCAATATAGTCGCCAAATGACTCTCCTTTCTCCGCTTCCACGCCGTGGAGGTCGCTTTCACCCCGGCTGCTCAAGGTGCCCTGTAAGTTGGTGACAAAGAGCTCCGAGAGCTCTTCCATGACCCCACGGACTCGGCGTGTTCATGAGCCACGAAGGGCTCACGGTGAGGACCGGGAAGTAGTTCGCCAGAACCTTCCCGACCCTCCGATCAGTGCATTACCGTCAGATAGATCTCGCAAAATTCATCGGGGTTGGTGGAGCTGTCAGATTTTTCGATGGGGCGACGAAACTGCTCCGCCATCGACGCGCGCAGCCTCCTTAGAAAAGGCGCGGCACCCAACGCCGGAGCCTCCGCCTCGGACGCGTCCTCGCCCGCCGCTTCGCCGCTTAGGCGGCGCCAAGAAGCGCCACCCCATCGCCGGGCAGCTCTATGGGAACCCTCTTGTCTGGTCCCACAAGACGGTCAGCGACAAATGATCATGTGCTGTCGCGACCCTCGCGTAGCTTGTCCCGCAGTCTTCCATGCAGACAAGTGGCGGTCCTCCGGATGGGACCGAGATCGCGCCACCAAGACCGCGCCTGGCCGAGCCCCCGTGAGGGTCGCCTGCTCTTGTCGTTTTGGCCCCGCCTCACCAGAGATCTGCGAGGAGCGCGAGGGCAACAAAGAACGGAGGACGCGAAACGCCGGTTCCCCGCCTCGAATCTTGCACTACGCGGGCGTCGATGCTCGGGCTGTTGCCAACCACGGCGCCGCAAGAGTCCGGAGTTACCGGAACCGGTGGGTTTTCCAGCCAAGGCCTCGCCGCGGAGGTTCTGGCTTTGGAGTGCACTCTCTCCAGCGCCGCTTAGCTTGGCCGAGGCGGCCGCTTCCGCCAGGAGGTTCCAACCCTAGGCGGGCGGCCACCGCCCGGTGATTCATCGCTATCGCCACAAGCCGCTTCTTCGCCAGCGGCTCTAGCGACCGCTTCGCCCGTCGCGGATCGCCGCCCGCCATCGCCTCAAGAAAGGTCAAGAGCTCGATCGATGCTAGCGCCTCTACTGGCAAGCATCGACGGCGTGTTCTCCGCTCAACCATGCGGATCACACCTCGGTCGATTTCTAGTCTGCTAGCCAACTCGATCAAGCTCGATTCGATTTGAGCGTCGGGCACAACAAGGAGCGATCAGCAGATTTACCTGTGTTCGACCCCTCGCGGGTAATAGTCCTACTCTCCCGAGCCTTAGCTCTTTTCTCGATTGTGGTTGAAAGGGAAAGTGTTTACAGAGTGTTTCAATGCACGAATGCTTCGCATCTTGTGCCTCTCCTCCTCTCGCCTCTCCTTTCCTTTTATACAAACTTTGGGTCATGGAGAGAGCCGAGGAGTAGGCGAGATAAAGGTTTCAAGATAATCGACAAGACACGACAGAAGAGACGCAAACGCGCAGCTTTGCACGCCGCCAGCCGCCTCGCGCTTCGCAGTGGCCTCGACCAAGATAGTCACACCGGTGAGTCTGCGGGTGGGCCCCGCCGCTCCTTCCGACACTGACGGCCTCCTCAAGCAACTCTTCTCTCTGCCAATTCTTCACACACAAAGGATGCCCGCTCGGACACGCAAGTGTCATCAGAAGCGGTAAT
Source organism: Raddia guianensis (assembly GCA_036346415.1). Classification (NCBI taxonomy): domain Eukaryota; kingdom Viridiplantae; phylum Streptophyta; class Magnoliopsida; order Poales; family Poaceae; genus Raddia; species Raddia guianensis. Next base: position 75,333,203 of record CM070534.1, read on the forward strand.
CATTTCTTCCTCTGTCCATCCGCGTGATGTCTCATTAATGCGCTTGTCCTTCAGAAGGGGAGCCTTCGTCCAAGACTCATTCGCAAAGCTCTCGCCCTGTCCCTGCCCGTCTGGCGCGCTGGGCCTCGCCTGTCTCCAGAGGGGCTCGCCACAAGACTCCGCCGCACGCTGGGCCCTCGCCGCTTTCAGTGGGGCTCGCCCATGCACCCTTTGGGGCCCTTCGCCTTCGAGGGGCCGCCCACGCACTGGGCCTTGCTCGCCACCGACGATGGGGCCCTCTCGGCCTCTCGAGGGCTCGCCCACGCCATTGGGCCTTGCTCGCCTCACCGACGCTGGGGCCCTCCCGGCCCGGAGGGCTCGCCACGCCACTGGGCCTTGCTCGCCTGGCCGACGCTGGGGCCCTCCCGGCCTCCGAGGGCTCGCCACGCCACTGGGGCCTTGCTCGCCTCGCCGACGCGTGGGGCCTCCCGACCTCGGGAGGCTCGCCACGCCAGGCCTTGCTCGCCACGCCGACGCTGGGGCCTCCCGACCTTCGAGGGGCTCGCCCACGCCATGGGGCCTTGCTCGCCTTTGCCGACGATGGGGCCCTCCCGGCCTTCCTAAGGCTCTTTGTACTCCGGTATTTATTACACCGACACAGGCGATTAGTGGTTTACTATTTATGCCTTTATTTAATCATCGTTGTTGTTCTGCTTTTATCTCAAATTGATATTTTGTGCAAGCGATTTCTCTGCTATTTTTCCAGTCTATTTTATAGGTTTTCTCATCATCTTTTCTTCTGAAAAAATATATTGTTATGTCGGACTGCACCGGATCGGTGCTCGGACCGGAGCTGGACGACGCTACACCGGTTGGGAAGTAGCCAAAGGGAAGCTTGTGGCGCATAACGGAGGGAAGCTAGTGGGGGAGCATGATAGAGCTGAGTCATGGTGCGATGCCGAGGTGAAAGTGTGAAACCAGGATGGCGCAGGGGCGTAGTGTTGTGTGTTAGGTTTTGTATCGAATATGTGTACAAGGAGGGTTACAATTGGACTCTGAGTTGTGATAGACAGGGTTAGTTTAGAGTAGGAGTCGGACTATAGCCAGACCTCCACTATATAAAGGGAGATAGGCCTGGTGTAACCCATGACAACGACTGTATAATCTATATCTATATCTATCTATATCTATATCTATATCTATACTACTCTATAATTGAGCAGTTTTGGCCTAGATCCAACTACAGATCTAGATCGTTAATTGTGGATAACATTATGTAAATCTAGCGGTTAATATTAAATCACCCATCACCCAAATATTGGAATCTACCACTAAAACCAAATTGTACTCCATCTCAATAATTATATCTGTACACCTGTCAACACTATACATATATAAAGGAATCATACAAGCCCGATAGCCATCGTCGAATACCAATCTACCGGACTAGATATCCATCCATGCGCTAATTAGGAAGCCGCTTTTGGCCGCTTTGCTTGCTCTCTTGCGTGCGTCGATCACGTCTTCCCCACCTCCGGCCATCGCCACCCCGGATCGATCACGGCGACTGGCGCGCGCAACAGCTAGACGTCGATCCGACGCGACGAGCTGAGCAAATTTTTTTTAGCCCTATTCCACCGGAAAATCGGGGCAGCCTTGGGCCTCTCCTCAGCTTGCTCTCGCTGTATCATTGCTGAGGAGTAAAAGACCGACCGATTTGAAGCTCACGACACTGCATGCATGGCGCGTCGACACTCGCTCTGCACCCAGACATGGCTCGCTCAAAACACTGCAGATGATCAGCTAAAGCCTCACTGACCATCGGTGCAGGACCAGTATCCTCCCCTCCATGTCCTTGGTATAAGATCGATCGATAATTAATTCCATGTCTATCTAGCTATCCACACATCCACATATCGTTAAGTATAGCTCGTGAAAATATGTTAGCTCGTGAAAATATGTTAGTTTAAATGTTTGATTTACAGGGAAGCATCAAGCATGCACCACCAATTTGGCCGGAAACCACCAATAGGGCGCCTAAATCCACCCGATCCCGCAGCTGCAGTGCTCGAATCCACCGCAGCGCGCGCGATGCGAGGAATCATCTTCCATAACAAACCGTATCCGTTTCAAATTCATATAAAAATATGTTTCGTACTCAAAAACAAATCTGTTTGAATCCCTTATATAAGCTATAGAAGACCCAGATATTATAAATAATCTTTGGAAGTGCACCTAGCCGATTCTAGCCAGGTTTAACACATCGCATAACCAATAATTTTCCTACTTTTTTAATTTGAGTTGCCGGAAATAAAGAACAAGTCACCTCCTTTTTCAGGTATAATTCAATTATCTTTTAAAGTCTTTCATCTCATATAGAAAAAAATTGTCAGCTATATGTTGTTGCAATGCAATCGTGCGCCTAACTTTGCTTCTCGATTGCACCTATTCATAGTACCTCATAACCCAGCAAAGACACAAAAAGAGACTGATGCATAGCAATCAATTCAATTCTTGATAAAAACACATTCAATTGCCGTCTACCAAATCAGATAAAAAAATTAAATAAACTATCAAAGTTGATCAAATATATTAGAGATAAACTATAAATCTGATTTGATATATCTATCTAAATCTAAACTACTATATAATTGAGCAGTTTTGGCCTAGATCCAACTACAGATCTCATTCGTCAGCTCAACGCTATAATGATTGGGCGGTTTCCTGGAGAAGAAATGACCTACTTCAGCTTCGACACGGTTGAGAATGACCAATGTAATCAGTATCCAAATGAGTTCCTCAACTCTCTAACACCAAACAAACTGACTCCGCATGTTCTTAAGATCAAAGTAAATTGTCCAGTCATCTTGCTACGTAATCTCGATCCGAATAATGGGCTTTGTAATAAAATAAGATTGATGTTAAAAACATTCATAAGGAACACAATAGATGCTGAGATTGTCGCAGGACAGCATGCTGGAACTTGGGTGTTCATACCTCGCATCCCGTTATCTCCATCTGAAGATGCTTCTTTCCCTTTTAAGTTCAAAAGAAAACAGTTCCCCATCCGACTAAGTTTTGCTATGACCATCAACAAAGCTCAAGGACAAACAATCCCAAATGTAGGAGTCTACCTCCCAGAGCCCGTGTTTGCCCATGGTCAATTATATGTCGCACTGTCCAGGGGTGTTTCCAGGACGACAACAAAAATCTTAGCAAAGCCAGTGGATGACATCGATCCACATGGGAAGAGCACCAAAAATATTGTTTACAGGGATGTGTTGCTCTGACGCACTCCATTACATGTAAACTTTCCTTTTTACCCAAGTAAATGGATTGAGATGGCAATTTAGTTTTCTTCATTATAACCTTTAATGTTATTTAATTTTGCTTGTTCAGGTGCTTCATGAGATGACCCACGCCAATATCAACCGAATGAGACAACCAATGCAATAAGAAATGCTCCTACACCTGCTCCATATAGACATAGACAAATAGAAAAAATGCACGTGTCCTAACTGTCATTTTTTTTTTCTACAAATTGTTCATATCAGCACTGCATCATTCATAGTACAATAATGTATCATTGTTTTTACGATATATTACTTCAACGTGCTTTGCACGTGCACGCTTGCTAGTAGCAGTATAGGTCTGAGGGGGTCAACGGCCGACCTGTGGCCGTGACTCGGGCAGTCGGTATGCTGCGGTATTATAGATTAGGGAGGAGCGCTCATAATCAGAGCCCCGCAGATGTAGGCGAAAGCTGAACTACGTTATCAAACATCGTATCTCCTAGTGTCGTTCGTGATCTTGCATTGGCGTAAATCCTAACATTGTGGAGTTAGCAGAGACAACATTTCTCAGAGCTGAATGGTGTCGTGGCCTTTTCACTATACATACATCATTTTCATTATTCATCTATATTTCTCTCTACTATTTTATTTATTTGCTACAGTGTTAGGACGTCCTAAGTTAGGTCCCATTAGACATGCCCTACATGTTTAGCCCAACATTAATGCTCAAAATCTTGAGGCATGCTCATTGCATTTTTATTTATTTCCATGTGACAAAAAATAAGCTCGCAAGCTTGAACTCGAGCTTGGCTTGTCCCGGGATCAACTCGAGTATGCGACGAGTCTAGATGGCTTGCGAGTTTTACTACAAGGTCTCTTGAAGAAAATCTTCTCTATATTTAGAGACTCACAGTCCTTATATCACTTTAGCAGAGGTCTCTACATTTAGAGATTTTCTCTTATGTCTCTATATATTTTTGGGGAACATATCATGTGCACATGGGGCACCTGTGCACTTGTGCAAACATTAAATCTCAGCTCTCTAGTCTACATCCAACGACCACTGGTCTTTTGCAATTCGCCCCTCCCACCTCCCCTAATCCGTGCAAAAAATAACCCCTCTCCTCTATGGATGGGAGTAGATAAGTTAAATAAGCTGTAGAGAACTAGGTTTAGTCAAACTCGAATCAAGCCTATATATGTCTACCTAAGTTCGAGTAGCTCAAGGTCTTGGGTATTTTTAAAGAAAATTAATTGGCCACATGGCACTCCACGGTTGCAAAAATTCCCACCATGGTATCTTTTTGCACATGGTGAGAATTTTTGTAAGTTGAGAGTGCTATGAGGGCGAATTGCCCTATTTTTATAGCCAACAATCTTTCTTATGGTCATAGCAGTACCGAAGCTGCAACGATGACATAATGAGGGCATATCCAATGCTAGCCCCAAAACCTGGCGTCATCTCCAAATTTCACTATTCATATACATACCTAAATTCACTATTCACAAGCAAAAAAATTGGAACTAGGCCAACATTTGGAGCTAGCATAAAACATGCTCTAAGTGGCACCTGACGGCGTGTTCTCCGCTCAACCACTGCGGATCACACCCCTGGTCAGATTTTTAGTCTGCTAGCCAACTCGATCAAGCGCGGTTCGATTTGAGCGTCGGGCACAACAAGGAGCGACTTCAGATTTACCTGTTCGGACCCCTCGCGGGTAATAGTCCTACTCTGCCGAGCCTTAACTCTTTTCTCGATTGTGGTTGAATGGGAATGTGTTTACAGAGTGTTTGAATGCACGAATGCTAGTGCGCGTCGTACCCTTCCTCTCTCTCCTCTCCTTTTATACAAGCTTTGGGTCATGAGAGAGCCGAGGGTAAGCGATCTGATACTCATGATGACAATCGACAAGACACGACAGAAGAGCACGAAAACGTGCCGCGCCCGCTGCGCCGCCCTCGCGTGCCGCCAAGTGGCCTCGACCCGCCAAATCCACCGGTGAGTCTGCGGGTGGGGCCTACCGCTCCTCCCGACGCGGCGGCCTCCTCAAGCAAACCTTCTCTCTGCAGGTCAATTCTTCGCGCACGAAGTGGCCCGCTTTCAGACCTGCGAAGTCCAGAATGCGGTAATCATTTCTTGTTGTCTATCCGCTGCGTGATGTCTCATTAAATGCGCTTTCCTTCGCAGCGGGAGCCTTCATCCCGAAGACTCATACGCAATGCTCCCTGCCTTGGCCCCGCCTCTGCGCTTGGGCCCTCGCCTGTCTTGAGAGGGCTCGCCACGCACCCACTGGCGCGTGGGGCCCTCGCCTTTTCTTGAGAGGGCTCGCCCATGCACCCTTTGGCGCGTGGGGCCCTCGCCTTATCTTCAGAGGGCTCGCCCACGCACTCCCTCTGGCGCGTGGGGCCCTCTTGACTCTGAGGGCTCGCCAGCGCTGGGGGCCTTGCTCGCCCACCGACGTGGGGCCCTCTTGGCCTTCCGAGGGGCTCGCGCCACGCTGGCTGAGGTCTTGCTCGCCCGCTTTGACGCTGACCCTCTTGGCCTTCCGGCGGCTCGCCATGCCACTGGGGCCTTGCTCGCCCGCTTTGACGCTAGGGGCCCTCTTGGCCTTCCGAGCCCTCTTTGTACCCCGGTATTTATTACACCGACAGAGGCCGGGTCCATCATGATCTGCGAACCGTCACAGACACTTTTCCGCTTTCTTGTCGGCGGGAGACGAATCGTGGGGAGCCCGCCCTGCGGCCAGACGTCTCGATTCTCCATCCGCACACGATCTTCCTTGGGAACTACGCGCTTTTGCGGGAAACCAAAGCAGCGGGGCAATGATGGCGCCCAGCGCAGCGTGGCGGAATCAAACCGTCGTGCTCGCGCCCACGCCTATAAATACTTCTTTTCGGTACTGCGGTCAATCCTTCCGCGACGCTAAGTCTTCTAAGCGCCAATCTCCTTCGCTGCCACCACGAGCCTTCTTTCTCTTTGCCAACTTCCTCCTTGCTTTCAATGGCGCCCAAATCTGCAAGGATCGCCTTGAGAGCGCGCGGCGCTGGGCGAGGTTTTCCACCTCCGCGCCGATGAAGACTTCGGTGGCGGCTTCAAGTGTTCGTGCGCCAAACCGTCGCCGGTTCGCCCGACACCATGGCGCCGAAACCCTCGCGACAGGAGATTGTCACCTTCGTGGGGAGGCGTTGGCGGGCTCATCCCGTACTCTGAATTTTTCTTAGGGTGCTCGCCTTCTACGAGATCGGCGGTGCACCTTCCCCCAACTCCATCATTGCGTTGGCCATCTTCGTCCACCTCTGCGAGATGTTCGTGGGGCGATGCCAAACCTCCACTCTGGCGCCCGGCTCTTACGTCTTTGCGCGAGGTCGCCCGTCTTGGGGCCGGGGCTGCTACTTCACGCTCCATAAAACCGCCGCCTTCATCCTGTCGCGTCCAAGTCCAGCTGGAAGGATGGTACCGACAATGGTTGTGCGTTGAGGACTCCGGTAATTGCGGCGATCTTTCTCTTCTGAGGTCCTTGAGCCCACCGCAAGCCGGGGGGCTTAAACGATTCAATGAAGCTAGGGTTGATCTTGGCGCGCATCGTCGATCTTCGCCGCCTGAGCTCACCGGAACCCTCGTCGCGGCGGATTTTTTCTTGGCGGCCGACTCTGCCGCTCCGCGCGAGACTTCGCCCGCTGGATGTACTATGGCGACAACGATGGAGTCCGCGTCGCTCTCGGCGGTGAGTGCTCTTTTAGTCTTTTGGGTCTCTTGTCTTTCTTGGAATCTTTTTGCTTACCGTCCTTATGGCTTCCTTTCTTGCTCGTCCATTGCGAGGAACGTCTTGGACGGCGTCTCTGGGGCCGGGTGGCGGGGCTACTGGCCCCACCAGTCAGCGACACTTCGCTGCCTGCGGGCATCCTCCCCCTCTGCGACTGGGATCCACAGGAGCGCAACCAACACTTGCGTGCGCTGCCCCCCATGGAGGTCTCTGGTCCCGCGGTCCAAGTGGCACGGGGGCCACTACAGATCCGCGATCCGCCTCCGGCGACCGCCCAAGCCTCCGCGGCCGCCGCTACCTCTGCCGTGGCGGCCGACTCCGACCGCGCTTCCGGGAAGCGCCGCCTCATCCTCGCCGTGGGCGGCGAGCGAAGAGGAGGCGGCGAGTCAAGAGGGCTCGCCCTCCAATCTTGAGCTTCGCCGCCACCGTCGGCCCCCCGCCAGGGGGCCTGCTGCTCTTGCTGCGCTCCGCCACCGGGCGAGCGCTGGCGACTCTTCAGAGCTGGCGCCGCTGCGCGGTTTCTTCCGCTCCTTCGCCGGCGCTCCCTGGCTTGGCGGCGTCATCTGTGTTGGTGCTTCTGCCGGCTTCGCTTCAGCGCGTGCCTACGCCCTGCCGGCAGCGGTGACCATGACCGCCCGCCACATACCGCAAACAAGCGACTTGGAGCTCCCCCCAGCTTTAGCCAGGCGCACCGCTTCGAGTTGGCTTTCCTGCGCTTACACATTTCACATTAGGGCTAACATGCTACACGCTTTTTGCATACGAACCTGTTTGTCCTTCTTGGAGCAGGCGGATGCTGGGCATCGAGCTCCGCTCCACGCGACTCGCCACCCCGGCCGCCCGCCGCTCCTTCGACGGAGGTGCGCCCAGCAGCGGAGGATTCGCCGGCGCCGTGGCGGAGAACCCTCATCCCGCGTCGTGGCGCCCGCCATCTCGGCGGTGACCGCCCGGCGTAAAGCGCTCGAGGCGCTCCGCACCCTCTCCCCGCACTGGCGGCGCGGAGGAAGCCCTTGCCTTGGCGGAGCGTCTGCCGGCGAGCTGCGGTGGGCCCTTGGCCAAGCTGCTGCGAAGGCGATGACCCGTGAGGCTGCGCGGTAAGCCGCCTTGCCTCGGCCGCCAAATAGATCGAAGGCCTCGCTGGAACACCAGCGCCTCCGAACCCTCGCCGACATCTGCGCACCGCCTCTGCGGCTTCGGGACGCCACTGCATCCATCGGTGTTACCTTGTATCCCATTGGAGAGGCGGCTGCCTTGATCTGTTGGCGCCGTGGGGACGACAGCCGAAGCCTGCGCGCGCCTTCCGGTGGCGTTGCGGACCATGAAGCGTCGAAGACGGTCGCCAAAGCGCTCTCGAAGCAGCGCGGTTCATCTTGAGCAAGCTGTCTTGCTCGAGACGCGCGTTTGATCTCGGCGCCGCCACCGGGAGCCTTCGCGCCGGTGGACCGGTTTGAAGCGGTAGCGGGTTGACACCGCCGCCGCCCCGCGTGTCCATGATGGGCGGCGCCGCTCGGCGGAAGACGAAGGCGAGGAGGAGTAGCGAGACTCCCGTCTTTTTGCCTTGTAAATGTTGCCTACCAATGCAAACAAACTTTTACTCTTTTGTTGTGAGTCTCACTTGAACTTCGCACAATTTTAACTTGCGGAATTGAGCGGGGCACCGGGCATGCCAAAGGCTTTAGGCGAACGATTACTGCGCAAGTGGCGCTGTTTCCTTAGGCATCTGGTTACTTCAACCCTTATGGCCTCTCGCAACCCGACTTAAACATTACGTGGCGGCGCTTAGCTTCAGGAAGTGGTCTGGTCGCGGTGCATTGTTGGTGCATTGCCTGACCGAGCCGACACAGGGCTAGAACCCGCCTTCCGTCCGCTTTGCCTCGCACCAACAGATGTTATAAGCGTTGCCTTTGCAACTAAGGGCCTCGACCATAAGTACTTTCGCTACCGACTTTCGGCGAGAATGCTGTAATGAGACCTTTTCGAGGCTAAGCCAGCGATCGCTAAAAAGCTTTAAATGAGCTTTACATTGAAAGTGGCGCTTTTTCCTCGGGCATCTGGTTATTTCAACCCTTATGGCCTCTTCTTGAACCGACCCTAGGCGTCGCGTGGCGAGCACTTAGCTTCCGGAGAGCGATTACGCCGCAAGTGGTATTTGTTTCCTTAGGCATCTGGTTACTTCAACCCTTATGGCCTCTACGCCCCGACTTAAACATTACGTGGCGAGCGCTTAGCTTCCGGAAGTGGTCTAGTCGCGGTGCATTGTTGGCGCATTGCCTGAACCGAAACCCGACACACCCGGGCGAAACCGCCTTCCGTCGCTTTGCCTCGCACCAACAGTAAGTTATAGCGTTTGCCTTTGCAACTAAGGGGCCATCAGCTACCAACTTCGTGAGAATGCTTTCTAACAGACCTTTTCGAGGCTAAGCCACTAATCGCCAAAAAGCTTTAGACGAGCTTTACGCTGAAAGTGGCGCTTTTCCTCGGGCATCTGGTTACTTCAACCCTTATGGCCTCTTTGCGAACCGACCCTAGGCGTCGCGTCATGAAAGCACTTAGCTTCCGGAAGTGGTCTAGTCGCGGTGCCCATTGTTGGCGCATTGCCTGACCGAGCCGACACACCGGGCTAGAACCGCCTTCCGTCAAACCGCCTCACCCAACCGCAAGTCATAGGCGTTAGATCCTTGCAACTAAGGGCCATCGCCTTGAGTACTTTTTAGCTACCGACTTTCAGCGAATGCTTTCTAACAGGACTTGAGGCAAAAAGCAGATGCCCACAAGGAGACAAAACTTATCTCTTATTGAAGATGGCTTTGTACAATCGACCCGAGGCGGCGGTGAAGGAAGAAGACCTCGCTCGGCTCCAAAGGAAGGCCAAAAAAGCTTCGGCACTGCTACCTCGGTAGAACTTCCTCACCGCCGACGTTCAAGTGTTCGCCAATTCGCGACCATCCTCGAATCTGAGCTTTGGACCGAGCTGGGCGGAGATCGAGACCACCTTGAAGGGACCCTCCCATAGGGGAGCGGTTTATTGCGCCCTTTGCGCTTTGGATTTCTTGTGAGCGAGGTCGCCCATGCCCAGTGTTCTTACACACACCGCCTTGCTTGATAACGGCGCGCTTTGCTGATACTTGGCGGCGGATGGCATACTGTCTCGGATCTCCTCCAGAGATTCACTTGCCCTGACGCGGTCGAGGTCTTGGTCTTCGCTGACGCCGCCACCCTTGGGAGCCGAAGGCGAGCTCTGATGGGAGCACCGCTTCAGAGCCATACACCAGGAAGAAGGGGGTCTCGCCGGTGGCTCTGTTGAAAGATGTCCGCAGCGCCCACAACATAGTGGGGACTTCTTCAGCCCAGCGCTTGCCACGCTTCTCCAGGCGATCGAACGCCCTTGTCTTGAGCCCTTTGAGTACTTCGCGTTCGCCGCTCCACTTGCCCATTGCTCTTCGGATGCGCAGCGGAGGCAAAGCACGTTTGGTACCCAACTCTTCACACCATCTTGAAATCAGCGCTTTTAGGCGGCGCCGTTGTCGATGATGATTACATTGGCGACACGAACCGGACGAAGATGCTCTTCATAAACTTGATAGCCGCTGCGGATGTGATCGCCGGACGGCGAGCTTCAACCCACTTAGTGAACTTATCGATGGCGATTTAGCAGATGAGTGTAACCTCCGGTTGCCAGTTCGAGGCGGGCCTGAATATCGGCCCAGGACGCGAACGCGCCAAGAAGAGCGGAATGGTCTGCGGCGCTGGGCGGTCGGTGGATCTGCTTAGCATGAAATTGACACGCTCGCATCTCCACACCAGCTCGAAGGCATCCTGGAGGGCAGTAGGCCAGTAGAAACCGTGGCGGAAAGCTTTCCCAACCAACGCCCGGCTCCCTGAATGGCTCCCGCACATGCCTCCATGGATCTCAGAGAGAATTTCACTCCCCGCTTCCCGAGTGACGCCTTCAAGAATCTCCATTTGCGCCTGGGCGTCTGAGTTCCCACCTACCGTATGTAGCGCTTGTCCTTGCGCGCTATCTTCTCAGCCGACGCGTCATCGTCGGGGATCACTCCATCCCGCAGGTAGGCTAGGATCGGATCCATGCACTGACCTTCCCGGACGAGTGTGACGACGTTCTGTACATTGTCGCCGACGTACTCCGCCTGGCCCGGCGTTTCCGCCTCAACCGCCTCAGCAGTTCTTCCGCCTCCTCCCTCTAACCGGGGAGCTGCAGCAGGATCGGTGACGTCTCCTCCAGAGGTGGGAGCTGCGTCAGGGAAAGCGTCGTCCCCGCCAGGATTGGGGGCTGCGACGGACGGCCGCGTAAGTCTTTCTTCAAAGACCCGGTAGGAGCAGTGCCCTTGACGAGGCAATCTGGGATAATTCATCCGCCATGTAGTTGTCGCGGCGAGGGACGTGCACGAAGCCCAAGCCCTCGAAGTGCCGCTCCAACCGGCGCACCTCCGCCAGGTAGGCCGCCATGACGGGATCCGAGCAGGAGAAATCCTTCCTCGCCTGGTTGATGACCAGGAGAGAGTCGCCTTTTACTTGTAGCCGCAGGATGCCAAGGGTCGGCCACCACGAGCCCGGCGATCCTTCATACTCATGCGACGTTGTTGGTGGCGCGGAAGTCCAGCACCACCAGGTGCCGGACGACATCGCCGGTGGGAGACACCAGGACGACGCCAGCCCCAGCCCCCTCCAGCCGGAATGAGCCGTCGAAGAAGAGAGTCCACGGCGAGGGTGCTGGGGTGTCTTCAGCTTCTGCGTCCGCCGGAGTCCACTCGCTGATGAACTCCGCCAGAGCTTGCCCTTTGATGGCCGTTCGGGGAGCGAATTTGAGATCGAATTCTGCCAGCTCCATGGCCCACTTGGCGATGCGACCCGTCGCCTCGCGGTTGAAGAGGATCTCCCGCAAGGGATACTTGGTCAACACCGTGAGTTCTCGCCTCATAAGTAGTGGCGCTGAGTTTTGACGCCACAAGACGGCGGCGTAGAGCATCTTCTGTCTGTGAATACCTTGTTTCAAGGTCGTGGAGGACCTTGTCGACGTAGTAAATGGGCGCTGAACGCCTTTCTTTCCACCACCAAGACCATGGCTGACCGCTGGGGTTTGCGCGGCGTAGAGGATCAGCGGCTCGCCGGGTCAGGGCGACCAAGACAGGCGGGAGGTAAGATACTTTTTCAGACTGTCGAACGCCTCCTGCGCCTCCGCCGTCCCTCGAACTGGTTGGTCTTCTTTAGGAGCTTGAGCGTTGGAGACTTTTATCCCCAGCGAGCTATAAAGGCCCAGGGGAGGTCAAGCGACCACCAAGCACCGCATCTGCCAAGTCGCGTCGGGGCTTCATGTTCTCGATCACGCGATCTTGTCGGTTCGCCTCAATCCCCCACGGAGACAAGGAATCCCAGCGGTTTGTCCGACGGAACGGCGAACACGCATTTCTCTGGATTAAGCTTGATGCAGTACTTCCTCAGGTTGGTGAAGGTTTCTTCTAGGTCGCCGATCAACACCTCCGTCTTCTTGGACTTCACCACCAGATCATCGACATACACCTCTAGGTTTCGCCCTATTTGGGGGCGGTGAGCGATATGCATGGCCCGCTGATAGGTTGGGCCTGCATTCTTCAGTCCGAACGCCATCCTTGTATAGCAGTAGACGCCCATGGGCGTCACGGCGCGATCTTGTCTTCATCTTCTTCGCCATGCTAATCTGGTGGTACCCAGTGCGCATCCGTAGCTTCAGACTACTCGCACTCGCTGTTGAGTCGACGATGAGATCAATGCGGGCGGCGGATCTGGATCGCCAGCACGCCATGTTGAGGTCGGTGAAGTCCACGCACATCCTCCAGCGCCCGTTGGATTTCTTAGACGAGGACGGGTTCGCGAGCCACCGGATGGGCGACACTGCGGACGACCCCCGCCCTTAAGAGCTTGTCCACCTCCTGGCGGATAACTTCTTGGCACTCCACCGACTGCTTCCGGACCTTCTGCATGACCGGTCGCGCGCCGGGGAACGTCGCCAATTTGTGCTCAATCACCTCCACGGGACCCCACCAAGTTGACGGTTGCCACGCAAACACGTCTGCGTTAGGCCCGGAGGAAGAAGACGAGTCGCCTTCCTATTAGGCGCGCGAGAGAGCGCCCACCAACGGTCTTCGCCGGTCTCGACTTCGCTCGGAGACCGCCTTAACCTCCGCGGACGAACCGGGGGAGGCACGGGTCTTCGCCGGAGGAGCTCCCAGAGTCGAAGCCTCGGCCTTCTGGGCGCCGATCGCCCCCGCCAAAGCGAGAGCGTCCTTGTCGCAGCGGAGCGCCTCCGGGCGGTCCACTTTCAAGACGATGGGGCCAGCTGGCCCCGGGATCTTCACCACCATGTACGCATAGTGGCACACCGCCATGAACTTGGTCATCGCCGGCCGACCTAGTATGGCGTTGTAGGGGAGGTCGAAGTCCGCCACCTCGAACTCGAGCATCTCGGTGCGGAAGTTGTCGGAGCCTCCAAACGCTATCGGAGATCGACGCGCCCGGACCAGACAGACTTCGGCCCAAATAGCGATGTCAAGAACGGAGCGTTGGGCGAAGCTCCCGCCGCTGGATCTGGAGCGCCCTTGCACCCAGGCGGACAGGAGGTTGAGGAACTCCTCCGTCTACCAAAGACCGTCCCTAGCTTCATATTCGGACCGTGGTGCAAACACGATCGGGAGATGCCTGGGCGCGGTCTCGGCCGGGTGATCGGCTTTGATCAACGCGATCGGTCGCTCCGACCACGCCACGCTTAGCTGACCCAAAGCCGGGCACGGCGGCGACACTTCTCATCGCACGCTTAAAGCTAGCGTGGGGCGGATATGTGGCGAACCGCCCGTGGATGACGGCAACCGGCGCCCGTCTCGCTGAAAACCAAGCGGCCGCCTCCTTGCCCTTGCCATCGCCGGACGCTCGCTGCTGCTGCTGCCGCTCGTGGACTCGCTTGTCCACCATTTGCCGACGACATGGCAATCGCCAAGTCGTGGGAGTTGTTGCGTGAATGGGATAGTAAGGCCTTCCGTCCCACTCACGGGCGATGGTCTCACCCTCGTCGCGGCGCGAGGCCGTCGCGGCCACGGCGACGCCGTAGCCGCCGCCCTCGGCCGCCCTACGGGACCGTATTCGCCCGGCCGCGACCTCCTCCTCTTTTCGCCGCCGCGCGTTCTTGCGCTGGCTGGTCATGTCGTCGTCGTCGCGCTCGCGGCGGCCATGACCTGTCGATCTCGGCCGCCTTGCGCTTCTTCTTGTCCTTGCCGCGGGGTTCCTCGAGGTCCGGCCTCGCCACCATGGCTGCCCGCCACAGCAGCCGGGCGGATGCGAGCTCTGAAGGGCGACTTAGCGCCAAGGTGAAGACCTCCTCCGTTGTTTTGATCTTGCGGGTGGCCATCTTCTCTTTGACCTCGGGGTCTCGGCGCCTCTCACGAATGCCGTGACCACGGCGTCGATGGAGATGTCGGATGGTGTTGCGGACTGACCGAAGCGCCGAATATAGTCGCGCAATGACTCTCCTTTCTTCTGCTTCCACGCTGTGGAGGTCGTCTTCTACCCGGCTGCTCAAGGTGCCCTCGAAGTTGGTGACGAAGAGCTCGAGAGCTCTTCCAAGACCCCACGGACTCGGGGCAGTTCATAAGCTTCGAGCGGGCTCCGCCGGTGAGGACCGCGGGAAGTAGTTCGCGTAACCTTCCCGACCCTCTGTCGGCTGCATCACCGTCGTGTAGATCTGCAAAACTCATCGGGGTTGGTGGAGCCGTCATACTTTTCGACGGGGCGGACGAAACTGCTCCGGCCATCGGGCGCTTGCGCAGCCTCCTTAGAAAAGCGCGCACCCGACGCCGGAGCCTCCTGCTCAGACGCGGTCCTCGCCCGCCGCCCCGCCGCCTAGGCGGCGCCAAGAAGCGCCACCCTCATCGGTCGGGCAGCTCTGCGGAACCCTCTTGTTGGTCCCGCTGGCAGCAATGGGCAATGATCGCGGCCGCGTCCACGGCCCTGCGGAGCTTGTCACGCAGTCTTCTCCATGCAGCAAGTGGCGGTCCTCCGATGGGACCGGAGATCGCGCCACTGCCGCGCTTCGCTCGCCGAGCCCCGTGAGGTCGCCGTCTTGTCGTCTTGGCCCGCCCCCTCACCAGAGATCTGCGAGAGAGTGCGAGGGCAACAAAAACGGAGAACGCGAAACGCCGGTTCCCCGCCCCAAACTTGCACCACCGCCGTGGCGGCGTCGACGTAGCGGGCCAAGCTAGCCAACCACGGCGCCGCCGGGGAGTCCGGAGTCACCAGAACCGGTGGGTTTTCCAGCAAGGCCCTGGCCGCATGGAGGTTCTGTGCTGGAGTGCACTCCTCCAAGGCCAGGCGTCGCCTAGCTTGGCCGGGGCGGCTGCTTTCCGCCAGAGTTCCGACCCTAGGCGGGCGGCTACCGCCCGGGTGATCCATCGCCATCGCCGCAGCCGACTCCGTGGCGCGGCTCTAGCGCCGCTTCGCCCGTCGCGGATCGCTGCTCCGCCATCGCCGCTCAAGAAGGGTCAAAAGCTTGAACCGATGCTAGCGCTCCCTACTGGCGCGCCATCGACGGCGTGTTCTCCGCTCAACCATCTGCGGATCACACCTGGTCGATTTTTAGTCGCTAGCCAACTCGATCAAGCTCGGTTCGATTTGGCGTCGGGCACAACAAGGAGCGACTCACGATTTACCTGTGTTCGACCCCTCGCAGTAATAGTCCTACTCCTGCCGAGCCTTAGCTCTTTTCTCGATTGTGGTTAAATGGGAATGTGTTTACAGAGTGTTTGAATGCACGAATGCTAGTGCACGTCGTACCTCTTCCCTCTCTCTCCTCTCCTTTTATACAAGCTTTGGGTCATGGAGAGCCGAGGGGTAGGCGAGACTGAGATTTCAGATAATCGACAAGACACGGCGAAGAGACAGCGTGCACGCGCCCACGCCAGCGCTGCGCCGCCCTCGCGTGCCGCAGTGGCCTCGACCCCTGATCACACCGGTGAGTCTGCGGGTGGGGCCTACTGCTCCTCCCGACGCTGGCGGCCTCCTCAAGCAAACCTTCTCTCTGCCGGTCAATTCTTCACGCATAAAGGATGTACCGCTTTCCAACTGCGGGTCATCAGAAGCGTAATCATTTCTTCACCGCCTATCCGCTTGTGTCTCATTAAATGCGTTTACGTCCTTCAAGAAGAGGGAGAGCCTTCGTCCGAGACTCATACGCAATGCTCCTCGCCTTGGGCCCCTTTGCGCGTGGGGCCTCGCCTGTCTCCAGAGAGGCTCGCCCACGCACCCGCTTTGGCGCGTGGGGCCCTCGCCTGCGTCTTCAGAGGGCTCGCCCACGCACCCGCTTGGCGCGTGGGGCCTCTTGGCCTCTGAGGCTCGCCCACGCTGGGGGGCCTTGCTCGCCCGCTGGCGTGGGGCCCTCTTGGCCTTCCGAGGGGCTCGCCACGCCATTGGGCCTTGCTCGCCCGCCTGACGCGCGGGGCCCTCTTGGCCTTCCGAAGGGCTCGCCCACACGCTGGGGCCTTGCTCGCCCGCCTGACGCGCGGGGCCCTCTTGGCCTTCCGAGCCCTCTTTGTACCCCGGTATTTATTACACCGACAGCACCCATGACCGAACACGTGCAAAATATTAAGGGCGGTCACCTCGGTCGGTCGTCACTAGTAGTCATCGTGTGAGGAGAAGGGTGCTAGAGCATCTCCATCCGATATTCTAAATACACACTCTATAACACTATTTTTTTTAAACGAATAGGGCAGGCGCTCTGCTATTTCATTAAAAAGAAAGAAATGATACAACACCAAGAAAAAAACGACAGCCACTTGCAAAACTAAAAGGGATGCATGGCTGAAAAAATGGACCGCCACCACCAACAAATGCAAGGGGCCGCTGTTGACACCCAAAAATGGCCGAAGGGCATCAAATAAACGTCGGAAGCAAATAAACGTCGCACATGAGTTAAGTCCAGACATTGCAAATGCCGAAGGGCATAAAAAAATCGGCAAGTGGAGTAAAATAAAGGCTTTATCGGCTAATGATAAGTTGCAAAAGTTGACAAGTAAGAGTAAACCGATAAAGCCCAATCCTCGTTGGTGTCCTATGGGTCTATCAAAGTCTCAAAAAAGGAGATTACAAAGACTGAAGGCCCGAGAGAAACAGAAAGCCGATGCATCGGCTTCATAAGGTCCAAAAAGCGGACGCTGAACAGTGGCCGATGGCTTAAGTTTTTTGGGACATGATTCTCATATCCAAAAAAGGGGGCTATGTTGACACCCAAAAATGACCCGAAAATATCGGCTATTTTAGGGTCCATATGGGCAAGAAAAATAGCATTATCGGCTAAAAAGAGGAAGTTCAATCGATATATACATGCATATATGGCAATTATTGAAAGCCGATCGTGTAAAAGGAGATGAGTACGTGAACAACTAGCATGTATAGAAGAATCGGCTCATACACATATGCATGCATACATGGAAGGTTAATGGCCAATCAAGTAATTGATAGCCGATCATAATTAAGGCACGGACTTCATCTCTTCTCTTACCCAAGGAAACTGGAAATAACGCGTCTGGCTTGGAAAGATGTGGGATATTCGATAGAGGAAGGGCCCGTTTCGAGTAGTGAAGGCACCAAGAAAAGCCTTTTATTTTAAGCCATGCTTGGCACATGTCCTACTCTACCTGCATCGGGACTGGTGAGAGCCGGCGATGCACGGGATTTATTAAATGCTCTACTTCACTAAGGGCAGCCGCAATGGTGCCTAGTCAGCTCTCTACAAGAATTCCATGTCAGCATCTATCCTATGTGGCAAGCAATTAAATGAGGAGAGAGGACGATGCTATCTATGGACCTGGCGAGAGCCGATACGAAGAAATCGAGGCACTATCGAGAGCTTATCGGCATACAGTCGACGTGATGACCGCTCTGCAACGCGCTTTTGGATCCACCGCTCCACACTAGTACTCCCACTATGTTCTTCTAATTCCCTTGCGCTGTACGTCTTCCCCGCGCGCTCTTCGTCTCCGGCGCGCCAAATCCCTCCCCTTCCCGCGAAACATACGCGCCAAATTCCTCTCCATCTCCTTCCCGCGGCGCCCTCGCTCCAAATCCCTCCTGTTTATTTCCCGTGGTGCACGGACCGTCCATTATCCATCTCTCCACCTCCCCAAAACCTAGCATCCCCAATCTTCAAATCTCTGCAAGTGATGAGCCACAGATCCAAAAGGGAGGTTGCTCCTCCTACGCCTCAACCTTCGGTGGCTGGATTTCCTTGGGCCGGTGCCTTCCCATCATCTGGTGAAGCCATGGCCGCACCTACAGGTAACGCCGCTTTCCATTCCAAGTGCGCAGTGGATTCTAGGGAGAAATTGATTGTTTGGTCTTTATATAGGAGCTCTGGATTGTTCGCAAGTAGTATTCCTCCAGCCCTTATTTTTATAGTATTCACCGATACTTGTTGCAGCTAGAGATTTTGTCTGTGGTTAATTTGTTGTGGCACGATCCTCATTGTGGACAGTACTTAGTGTCTTGCGCTCAAGTTTTTTTTAATCATGGATCATAGCCGCACTGCTCTCACATCTCCAGAATTTAGTATTTGGCAATACGCTCATGTGATTTGGATATCTAGCACTTTCTTTCTACTGTACATGCCAACAATATTTCTTTGTTTAATTGGTCATTTGCCTCTTCCGTAGGTTGGTGGACTGCACCTCGGCCAATGAACGGCTCATTTGTTTCCCCATATGGAGCTTGGATGGGCACCGTACCCACACCAGATGGCTATAGCAATCAGGACATGGCTACGAATTCATCAGAAAGGTAAAGAAAAAAAGAAATTGATCTGCTTATGCTGTTAGGTCTTATAGAATAAATTTATGAAACATGTGTTATCTGAAACTCTTTTTTGGAATGGAACATTGCTTCAAAAAAAAAAAAGGAGATATCGTACAATTGCAGTCTGTGCTATTGCAAAATCGGTTTTATAGCTATCTTACAGTTTGATATAAATTGCAGTCCACCTGGCGGGTTTCTAAATTTTCTCCACAACGGCATGACTTCATTCCCTGCAACACAATCTGATCCAATCACTCAACGCAGTACTTCAGGCTCTAAAGTTAAAACTGTCATTAGCATTGATGATAGGGATGATGTTAGGACAGAGAAGCGCCTTTCATGGACACTAGATGAAGATGTGCGATTGGTAAGTGAATTGGCACTGAATTTCTATGTTTTTTTTTTTGCATTCACAAACATTTGAGCAATCTCCAAACTTGTAATCTATGCTATAGGTAAGCGCCTGGTTATTTCATTCGAATGACCCAATTAATGGCAATGGCAAGAAAAATGACCACTATTGGGGAGATGTGCATGCAGACTACAACAGCACTACACCTTCTAATAGGAAAAGGAAGGTGAAGCATCTCAGAGATAGGTTTCAAAAGATTAAGAGATGGGTCGGATTTTTCTGTGGCTCATGGAGTAAGGCTACCTCAATTTATGTTAGTGGTCAATCGATGACCAATTGAGAGAGAAGGCACCTGCAATTTTATTTGGATGACTACCCAAAAGAAGGTCCATTCACTGTTATGCAATCGCTGAAGATTATGAGGGACGAACCCAAGTGGCTTGCAATTCGGAGGAACTTGAGAATCCGAACAAAAGAAAGTTGGATGGTGAGGGAGGAGTTGGGGACAGAATAGAAAAGCCTGAAGATATTAGTGAAAAGGAGCGTCCGATTGGAACGAAAGAAGCTAAGAAACAACGTTGTGGCAAAGGCAAGATCAAGGCTGAGGACAATGGATTGGATGAAGATATGAAAAAGTATATGGATATTCAAGCTGCAGCTAGCAAACGGCATGAAGATTTCTTAGTGACCCAACAACGTGTTTCTGATGCAAAGGTTGAGGCAGCAAAGCTAGGCTTGAAGATTCTGCGTGAGAAGATTGTTGGCGGCACTAATTAAGGTACTTGCATTACATACATTGCATATAGTTATTTACATTAATTTCTGGGATACTCTATAAAGATTAGTTGTCCAAATCCAAATTGTCATCTACCAGTCAACATGCACAATAATTGTAGTTAGCAAATACATACAGCCCACAAATTCTGCATTGCAATCACGTACTACAAAGAAGTTAGCAGTCAACATGCTGCAGTGCAAATAACTAGGAGTCCAGCTTTCACTTCCAAAAAAATTACTCCCAGGCCGAAATTCTATGCAGGCTGCATCTATATATGGCCCCCTTCTTCAGCTGTATATGCAGGCTGCAGCTCCTTCCTTTCCTTCCTCCAAATCTCAAATCCTCCTCTGTTTAGTTGTCCCAAAAAAATGTCCGACGAGTCTGATGATTCCATAGACCCAGCTGAGATATACACTGTAGAAGAGTACATGGCCGAGCAAAATATCCTTAACTCTTTTGCTGGGCGGATTGAAGCGAAGATCAAGGCTAAACTAGAAGCTGGTCCATCTATGCGTCGACATGGTTCAAGAAAATACATTGACAGGGATCATGAAGGTGCTCATAAGCAACTCTGGGCTGATTATTTTGCTGAAGATCCTCTATACTCTGATGCAATATTCCGTAGAAGATTTAGGATGAGGAGGCATGTTTTTTTAAGCATAGTGGATGCCCTAGGTAATTGGTCTCCCTACTTTACTCTAAGGAAAGATTGCATCAACGCATAAAGGACTCTCACCATTGCGTAAATGCACAAAGAAGAATCCGTATGCTTGCATATGGGATTGCGGTGACATGCTAGATGAGTACTTGAAGGTTGCAGAGAGGACTGCACTGGATTGCTTGGAAAATTTTGTGGAAGGGGTGATCGAGGTATTCGGTGCTAAGTACCTTCGACGCCCCACAGTTGAGGATATCGAGCGTTTGCTCCAAGAGGGAGAGTCACGTGGCTTTCCTGGAATGTTAGGTAGCATTGACTGCATGCATTGGAGATAGGAAAATTGTCCAACAGCATGGAAGGGGCAATTTACCAATGGTCACCATGGAGTGCCAACAGTCATCCTTGCAGCCGTAGCTTCATATGACCTCCATATCTGGCATGCATTTTTTGGTGTTGCCGGGTCCAACAACGACATCAATGTGCTCAATCAGTCCCCTTTATTTCTTGAAGCGATAAAAGGTGAAGCTCCGCGGGTTCAGTTTTCTGTCAACGGCAGGCAGTACAACACTGGATATTATCTCGCCGATGGAATTTACCCGGAATGGGCATCCTTTGTGAAGTCTATAAGGGCACCTCAACTAGAGAAGCACAAGCTATATGCAGTGCAGCAAGAAGCTGAAAGGAAAGATGTGGAGCGTGCTTTTGGAGTGCTGCAATCTCGCTTCAACATTGTGCGTCGTCCAGCACGATCTTGGAGTATGAAGGTTCTTCGAAAAATCATGAAAGCTTGTGTTATTCTCCATAATATGATAGTGGAAGATGAGGGAAAAATAGTTGACAAGCCTATTGATCTAAATTCTATCCCAGGCACATCAATTGTCCTTCCACCAGAAGTGCAAAAGGCCACTAACAGTAACCCATGTTTCAATGACATTCGGCGTAGAAATGCTGCTATCCGTTCTCACTCAGGCCATACACAACTGAAAAATGATTTGATTGAGCACATTTGGCAACGTAATGGCAATAGGGAAAATAATTAGTCAACTTTTTCATAATCTTTTCATGTAAGCTCTTGTAAATAATTTTCTTGCTAATGCAATAGTTATCGAGTACTTTGACTTATAACCTTTTCTTTTTTGTTCTTTCAGGAACTGCTACTAGATTGCTGGTTTCATACTTCAGATTTGTGAGATCTGAGCTTTTGGTGTGATACTTCATACAGGCTGAGGAGGATGTTGTGGTGTCATATGGCTGAGCTTTTGGTGGTTGTTCTGCAGCAGTCTTATCTATTGTTGTTTGGTTTGATTGTAACTCGTCTATCCTAAAAGAATAGTGACGTGGGGAACTTGTTTAGACATTGATTAGTGTCGCTACTTGCTTTTTTAAATGTTCCAGTGCTATTGTTATCTATCTTGAAATTTAGGTAAATTTGGTATTGTGGTAATTCTGAAGTTTATTCTTTCAAAGTGATGAGGTTTTGTTTCATGCGGTTTTGTTTCCATATGGCCACATACATGGTAAAAGTGATGGTGTTCAATATGGATCATTGTCACTCAAATATGCAAGCAAGCATTAAAAGTAGATATAGACATCTATATAGATACACCATTGCAAGGGCTCACTATAGTATGGTATATAGATGACATGGACCTTACTATAGAGAGCAATTGCCTTTAACCATTGCGGCTGCCCTAAGAGCATGTACGATGGTAGAAACTATAGCCGTCTCTAACACTTTGCCAAGTCATTTGTCGTCTCTACTCTCATTGCTATGGACCACATGGTCTACGGATCAGCTGTGCAATTCATCTATGTGGCCAACTGAGCAGCAAGACATGCAGCGTTGTGAGCCACAGCTTGTCAAGGCCACACGGGATTGATTTTTGTTGGTTTCTGTGCCTAGAGCCGGCGCTCCACCAAGAGACGGCTCTATTCTCTTTCCTCTCTCTCTCCCTTCCACATCAGCAATAGTATGATGTGGCACATGCTAGAGACGGCTTAGAGACTGCTGAGTTGTACCGTTGTACATGCTCTAAGATGAATGAAGGGCTGAAATAGAGGACATACGCTTTATCGCAGAACATCTATTTGCTTTCTATTCGACAAGAAGGAAGGAAAAGATAATGGATATGGAACACAGGTCCTGGCACTATTGGAAAATGAAGCTCTCTCAGTTCAAACATAGGAGATTATTACTTATATTATGGAAGGATTTAGAACGGAAACATCTTCTTGTTCTACACATTATACGTGTATCACTTCGCTAGATTGAACACTACACAATTAGTCACGTCATACCTCAATTGCTTTATCACCGACACAAACTAGTCATACATGATTATGTTGAATTGTTTATATAAACGATATGTATGTACGTAGCTATTTTAGTAATTCACATAATGAATAATAAATAATAACTATTAGATATATCTTTTCTAACAATGTTTAACTCTACATAGAACGTAGTTATTTTAGAAGATATTTGTATAAGGATGAACTGAATATTGCGATGTGGCAACAATCCAATATTGTTGAAACATTATAAGTTGATGTGCTTTAGCTTACCTTTTATAAGTGTGTGAATGCCCATGAATAGATAGGTTAAATACATAGTCAGCGTACCGGAGAAAATTAGTACGGTAGACACAAAAGATCCTTAAATATTTTACTATACTATTTAATTTGTAATATAGTAGTAATGAGTCTCCCGATCAAGCCATGTTATTCACAAGTGTTTAATTCATTGTCAAGTTACGAATGTCTAGCTGATACCCTAGTTTTTGAAGTTCTAAAACATTTAATAGTTAATGTATTAAGTAATTAGAAATTAAAAAGACAAATTAATCTTAAAATAACATATTTTATTCTTGCCCTAGGGCCCAAAAATGTTAGAGACTACCCGTTCAAGTTCAAATTCAAATGCGGGAGTGAAGAAGAGAATGGAGTTTGTTTGGGTTTCGGTGCCTTGTGGAAACAGCTTTTACCAGCCTACTCGGCACTTGCGTTGCCACTCGAAGAGTGAGAGTGATGGGACGAGGTTTCGGTGTGTTTCATTCGTTGCAATTTTTTTGTTTAAATTTAAGACTCGCTTGTGAGCTGTCTGGATGATGGTGATTTCATTAGTGATGAGTCATGATGCGCGGAGACCGCAGTGGGTGTCGGAGGATAAGGTAAGATCAACGCCGTATCGCGGTTGTACTGCCATGGTTAGATGGTTAGAGCAAAGTTAGTAGAAGCTCTAAAACTTATTGTAAATTTTTATATTACAAATTATAGAGTTTCGCTGCAAATTTACTTCACACTTTACACTCTACTCTAAAAAATTTCCTTACCTATGTAAGGATCTAGGGCCGCGAGGGGGGGGGGTGGTGAAGCGGCTATTTATAACCAAATTTTAAACTATTTTTGTTCTTTTCTTTTTAGGCAAATTAATTACCCAATACTAGTTCCAATTCTAACAACTAGACTAGCTACACTAGTGGAATTAGAACTAAGCTACCGAGAATTCGCGGAATGAAATCTAACCTAACTAGCCGAAGCAACACGAAACATAGCCGAAACGACAAGGAATTGTAAATGCGTGAAATAAAGAGAGACAAGAGACGCACCGATTTTTTAACGTGGTTCGGCGCAAAGCACCTACTCCACGATGAGGAACCTCCCCGAAAGGAAGCCGGGACTCTCTCGTCCCAAACCCTCAAATCCACTCGGCGAGCTTTTAGGGCGTAAGCCCAAGGCTTGCTCTTGACCCGAACATCGAGGACGGACGCTCCCACAAGTCGGAAGCTCTCCGTCACCCCGGCACCACCTAAGCAGCACCGACCTTCGCGGAGAAGGTGTTTGTACACGTGACCCTCGAATGGAAACCTTGACGTAGCTGGAGTCACGGAGGTCTTGATCATGGCAACGGCATCTCGGCACCTTGGACGACGAATCCGGCGCCCCATGGATGTAGACGTACATGGCTTCCCTCGGACTTCGTCGGCGGCGAAGTGGAAGCACCCGGTCACGAGCCGAGTGACCTTGCACCGGCAAGGGTTTCGTTGGTGTAGAGGTTGTAGAGGAAGTAGTAGTACAGGCGGCGAAGACCAAGACCGGTGAAGCTCGGGGACGGCGAGGTGAGGTCTCAACTCCGGCAAGGAAGACCCAAAGAGCACTCGAAAGACTAACCGGGAGACTCACCAAAACACCAGTAAACTAGGGGCAAAACCACCGGAGAGAGAGGGGAAACCCATCACTTACCTTTCTCCTTCTCTCTCTCTCCTCTCCTCTCTCTCTCAAGCAAACCCTAGGTGGAGGACACCATGAGCAAGGGGGAACCCATGGGGAGGAGCTCCCCAACACACACAAGCCAAGGGGAACAAATGAATGAGCTCTCTCAAGTCTCCCCTCTCAGCCACGAGCTCTATTTATAACCCCCCTCTCGAGACTGGACACGTGGCGCGCATCGGAGCAAACACAGACAGACAGACGGCTTGGATCCGCGGATCTGGGAACTCACCGGACGCATCCGGAGCCATCGGACGCGTCCGGTCGCTGTGGATCTGGACGCGGTGCTCCTCACCGGACGCGTCCGGTCGGCTCGACTGGGCGCTGCCAACCCGAGAACTACCCCTACTGGACCTGGCCTCACCGGACCGTCCGGTCCCTCACCGGACGCGTTCGGTGGGTCAGTTTGGTCCCAGGCCCATGGCCAGATTCTCTCTCTCTCTCTCTCTCTCTCTCTCTCTCTCTCTCTCTCTCTCTCTCTCGCCCCCTCGGATGCTCGACTTGATTCGGTTAGGCTTTTTGTAGGCTTTTGGGCTCGGATAAGGATGGCTTGGCTTGGGCGGGAGGTTTTCGCGCCGGATATTTTGGAATGGACTTGGCGGCTACGAAACCTACCCGGACACTTGTAAAGGCGCCTCGGATGTTTCCGGGCCCATCCGGTGACTTCTACCCGAACAAAGCTAACCCCGGACACCTGGCACTCTTGATCGTTCTCGAACCTTCTCGACACAACTAGAAAGAGGATAGAGACGAGGACTCGAGTGCTCAGTGGGACCAACCTGCCAGAGACTAAGACTTGCACCTGGCGTGCACGAGCCTCGACACACACGCAACCAAAATCATTAAAAGAAATCTAAAAAATAAAATCCTTAATCTTGGTTGACGTGGCATCTGTCGCCAAATGCCAAAACCTTGCCCTAGGAGTCCTAGGTCTTACAATCTCCCCCTTTTTGGCAATTTAGTGACAAGACCTGCAAAATCAATCTCAAAGAGACAAGTGTACATGGTCTATGGCAGGGGGTTAGTTGCAAGTGCATTTGATCCAATATCCAAGCCAATATTTGAGCAATTAATCACTAACCAAAGCAAGTTCATCATGATCTAGAGCACATCACAAGCCAGCGCAATCAATCCTGAGCACATTCTAGTCATGATGATGAGCATATGAGCAAATCCAGTGAGCATGAGCATGGTCCAAAGCATAAGTAAGATACAACACATGTGCATGTGAACTAGTCAATATCAAGATACAATGCATGATAGCACAATTCTAGGTAATAGCAAGATACACATGCACGAGCATGACCAATGCAAGAGCAAGATACAACACATGAGCACATGTGAACTAGTCAAGCGCAAGGTACATATGTACAAGGTATGAGCAGGAATTGAGCACAAGCTGACAATGGCATGATCTAAAATAAGCATAAGCACAAGAAGGCAAGAGCATAAGCATGTGAACTTGATTCCTAGCTCCCCCTAGATCGATGCATATGGAAATAGAAGTTCTGAAATGAAATTTTGGGCTCAATTTTGCTCTTAGCTCTCATGCTCCCCCTCAACACATGCTCACTACAACTAAAGCACTACGCTCTCCATCACTCCCTTAGCCAGTTTTAAGCAAATTGAGATTGGTTTGCGCATTTTTCTCCCCTTTCTTGTTAGCAAAATGCAAAAAGACACTCAAACTGGCACCACTTTGAAAGTACAAACAAGAAAGAACTTGTGAGCTTTGAAATTTATACAAGTACCTAGAATGCACAAGTAGATCACCCCACAGCCTATCAAAGCTAGCGCAAGGTTACTTAGTCAACTTGAATCAAAATTAGCCAATTTTAGGTGAAGTTCACTAAGTTATTACCAAGCACATATGAGAGGTGAACATATAGCCACAAGTTTCAGACTTGGTGATCAAGTGCAAGAGAGTAAACTAGAGCTAGTATCTCTAGAAGAAGCTAATCATATCACAAGTTTTGCACTTCAAGCTTCAAGAGATAAAATATTTTTGTGTTGAGCATTTTATTCTTTTTAAAGCTTTTGGGCATTTGCCTCTTTTCAAAATTTGCTTCTGTCCCATGCCTTGGTCGACGACACCCAGCATGACACTGGAGGTGACCGTCTTGGTCATCCAGACTCCCCCCAAGTTCACATCTAGTGCAATGATGAGCCATCTCGTCGTGGAGGACTGGTGAGACATTTTCAGCCTATTCATTTTTGTTTGCTCAACAGTTTTTGAAAAAGTTCTCAATTAGCCATCCTGCTACTCCAAGTAATAGACAGTTCAAATAGAGTACTGGAGCTAGATTATCCATTGAACAAGAGGAACAAAGAGAGAAACAGGTGGCTTTAAGTGACCTAACACATGTGCAAGGCATCGATTTAGTCGATGTTTTAATTAAGCTTCAATTGATGAAGTAACTTCATTTCCAGGCACTAGTTCTCAAGACCACGAAGTAAAGCTACAAGTGCAACTAGGAAAGCAAGTATAAAGGACAAAGCTCAAGTCACAAACTCATATGTACAGGTATTATAATGGGACCTCTCCCGTAGTCCAGTCTAGGTGTCAAACTGCATTTGACTTATCTAGCAAATTCAATTCATTCCGCAGCTTGCAAAACCTATTCTCATCTAATGGTTTTGTAAAGATATCTGCAAGCTGGTCATCTGTCCGCATATGCTCAAGCACAATGTCACCCGTTGCTATGTGGTCTCTGAGAAAGTGGTGGCGAATGTCAACGTGATTGGTACGTGAGTGTTGGATCGGATTGCTAGCTATCTTTACTGCGCTCTCGTTGTCACACAGCAAGGGAATGTGGTCGAGTTTAATACCGTAGTTGTAAAGAGACTGTGTGAGGAAAAGCAATTGAGCACAGCTGCTCCCTGCCGCTATGTATTCGGCCTCAGCCGTTGATAGCGCCACGGAGTTCTGTTTCTTAGAAGCCCAAGATACTAGGCATCTACCTAGGAAGTGACATTCCCCCGAAGTGCTTTTGCGGTCGATCTTACATCCAGCGTAGTCCGAGTCGGAGTAACCGAGGAGTTCTAACCGCGCACCCTTCGGGAACCATATTCCTATACTAGGTGTATACTTCAAGTATCGAAATATGCGTTTAACTGCTTTTAAATGCATTTCTCTAGGGGATGCCTGAAACCTAGCACACATGCATACGCTAAACATTATATCAGACCTAGAAGCAGTCAAGTACAGCAAGACACCAATCATTGAGCGATAGAGCTTAGGATCAACAGGGGTACCTTGAGTGTCGAGATCGAGGTGCCAGTTTGTAGCCATAGGAGTCCTGATGGGCTTACAATCTTGCAGTTTGAATCGCTTGAGCAGGTCGTTGATGTACTTCTCCTGAGAGATAAAGGTACCCAAGCGCAACTTCCTGATTTGAAACCCCAGAAAGAAACTGAGCTCCCCCATCATCGACATCTCAAACTCCCTGGCTATCAATCGATCAACTCGTACACGATTAGCCGTTGAGCCGCCAAAGATAATGTTGTCCACATACACCTGGCAGAGAAAGAGATCCCCATCTGTCACCTTAGTGAACAAGGTCGAGTCGACCCGTCCAACCTTGAAGCCCTGCTGTGTGAGGAACTCTTTCAGTCTCTCGTACCAAGCCCGTGGAGCCTGTTTCAGTCCATACAGTGCCTTTGACAACTTGTACACATGATCGGGGTGATGTGGATCCTCAAAGCCTAGAGGCTGCTCAGCGTACACTAACTTTCCAATGTACCCGTTCAGAAAAGCACTCTTGACATCCATCTACTTGAGCACAATGTTGTGACATGTCGCGAAAGCCACAAGCAGCCTGATAGCATCCAAACGAGCCACTGTAGCGTAGGTGTCTCCACAGTCAATCCCCTCGATCTGTGAGTAGCCCTGTGTCACAAGTCTAGCCTTGTTTCTGACCACTGACCCAAACTCATCCTGCTTGTTCTTGAACACCCACTTGGTACGGATCACGTTGCAGTCCTTGGGTCGCTCCACAAGTGTCCAGACCTCGTTCCTCTCGAAATTGTTGAGCTCCTCGTGCATTGGATTGATCCAGTCGGCATCTGCAAGTGCCTCCTCAACCTTCTTTGGCTCAAGCTCAGAGACGAAGGCCTGAAACTCACAAATGTTGGCTGTCCTAGACCTGGTCTGCACTCCACGTGTCGGGTCACCAATCACCTGCCCGGCTGGGTGATCACGGGCAATGGTGTGGTGATGTCTCAGGTGTTGTGGTGCTGCTGACTCAACCTGCTCTGAGGCTGCCTCTGGCGCAGACCCTGTAGCTGTGCTGAAGTGAAGCTCCCCCTGAGTCAAGTGCCCTGTCAGGTGTTGGTGGAGGAACTGGTACTGGCTCATCCTTAGGCTCGGCCTCCACGGGTCTGACATCTCCCACTGGCATCTGCTGCACTGCCCTGGTCAACTCCTCATCTGCCACATCATCCATGCTGTCAAACTGCCCCTGGGACCCGCCTGACTCGTCAAACTTGACGTCACAGCTCTCCTCAACTAGCCCTGTCCTCTTGTTGAACACTCTGAAAGTCTATGATCTGGAGCCATATCCCAAGAAGAACCCTTCATCAACTCTGCTCTGGAACTTCCCTAAGTGCTGGGGCTTCTTGTAGATGTACACCTTGCAGCCAAAGACCCTGAAGTAGCTGACAGTTGGCTTTCTTCCAGTCAAGAGCTCATAGGCAGTCTTCTTGAGCAATCTGTGCAGGTACAATCTGTTGATGCAGTAGCAAGATGTGTTGATCGCCTCAGCCCAAAACTCATCTATCGTCTTGTACTCATCTAGCATTGTCCGTGCCATCTCAATCAAGGTCCTGTTCTTCCGCTCTACAATGCCGTTCTGCTCTGGTGTATATGTGGCGGAGAACTGGTGCCCTATGCCAAGCTCATCACAAAATTCTTGCACATTAGTATTCACAAACTCCGATCCATTCTCACTTCTCACCCGTTTTATTGGATATTCAAATTCATTTTGAGCCCTTTTTGCAAACCTTTTGAAAACATCCCCAACGTGGCTTTTATCCGACAAAAAGAAGACCCACGTGTAACGGGAGAAGTCGTCTACCACTACAAGGCAATGCACGTTCCCTCCTAGACTGACGTAAGTGGTAGGACCGAAGAGATCCATGTGCAAGAGTTCAAGTGGACGCGAAGAAGACATGACACACTCTTTGCTGGGTGTGGACTAGCAACTTGCTTCCCCGCTTGACATGCGCTACACAACCTAGACTTCTCAAAGGTAACGTCCTTAACACCCCGAATGAAATCATTTTTCACCAACTTCTTCAAATTAGCCATTCCCACATGTCCCAGGCGCCTATGCCAAAGCCATCCAAGCTCGACTTTGGTGAGTAGGCAAGCCGAGTCATTTGTGGGAGGCAACTCAAATTTTGCAAGAAACAGGTTTTGGAATCGAAAAGCTTTGAAAACCAATTTGTCATTTTGATCCAAAAACCTTATTTCAGTCGGTGAGATGTGACAATGGAACCCCAGGTCAAGCAACTGGGCAACGGAGATTAAGTTATAATGTAAAGGCTCAATGAGGAGGACATTTTGAATTGAAAGTTCTGGAGAAATGTATACCTCCCCGGTACCGATCACTCGACTCCGGCTCCCGTCACCAAAGGTTACCTTCTTCGGGAAGCTCCCTTCTTCCCCGAGTGAGGTGAACAACCGCGCGTTGCCCATCATGTGTTGAGTACACCCACTGTCCATGATCCAATGACGGCCGCCGGTCCTGTAGTTCACCTGCACTCACAGCCACAAAAGAGAGTCACTTCGAAGACTCAGGAACCCATTTAATGGGTCCCCGAGGGTTAGTCTTAGGAACTCTAAAGGTATCAAGCAATTCTTTCCTAACCCACACTTGTGACTTGTTCTCAAATTCCCATGAGGGTCCTATGAATTTGGCCACTATTTTCCCTTGGCCGTTCTTTTTGAACAAGTAGTTCCCATTAGCTTCTGTATGGTTCTTAGGAAGGTTGGGATTTGGTGTAGTCCACGTGTAGGGTCTAGGTTGGGTCCTAGGTGGTGCTCTCCTACCTCCAAAACCCCCAGGTGTCCTATCAAACCCGTGTGGCTCAAAGTAGGGTCTAGCTGGCCTGTAGTTGCTACCCTGACCATACCCATTCCAACCATTCCACCCATTCTGCCTAGCTGGGAATCTACCCTAAGAATCACTCCTATAGCCATTCCAGGCACTAGTGTTCTAGGTGTTTGGCCTATAGTTTTGCACTTGCCTAGTGTTCCACGAGCTAGTCCTAGAGTTCTCCCATTTCCCATTTCTATTCCAAGCTCTAGGTTGCCAAGTGTTGGGTGCTTGTGTCCTAGGGTGAGGGTTTCTAGTGTATTGCCAAGAGTGGTAGTAGGAGCTCCCCCTAGGTGTAGCACGAGAGGTATCGGCACCACTGGTAGATGCACGAGGACCAGGACCCTTCCTCTTTCTCCTCTTGGGTTTCTTCTCAGGGATGAACTCCAATCCGCCCTTCTCGGAGACAAGTCGTTGGTCCTTGAGCATCTTGTTCAAGGCCAAACTCCCCTCGTAGCTCCTCACCTCGAATTTAGCCAACTTAGCTCTCAACTCACCATTTCACTCGCTAGTCCCTTACACTTGGTTAATTTTGCTCTCAACTCATAGTTTTTCCTCAAAAGCTCCCCATTCTCTATGATCAATTCCCTTGCCGCCAATGCACCCTTGCAATGGTCGGGATCACACAAACCACCATTACCACTAGAGCCATTAGATGAAGAAGGAATCATAGCTGGACCACTAGAGCAAGCAATTGAACTTGAAGGGACATTCATAAACAAACTTTCAACAAGAGCAATAGATTTTTGCTTGTCACTAGCAATAGGTACAACAGCAGGTAATGGTGCAGGCAAAGCAAGTAAAGGAGCATGTGAATCAGGAGCATCAGCACACAACACTGTGGAAAATGAGCTATCATCAGGAATGCTAGAATCAGGCACAGTAACAGGCAAAGCAGCTGGCTGAGCAACAGGCAAAGAGCTACTAGCAGAAGCAGGCAAATCAGGCACAATTGCAACACAACTAGCAGGTGTAGGCAAAGCAACAAGCAGTGAGCTACTAGCTGGAGCAGGTAGTGAATCACAAGTCAAAGCATCTAGTGTTGTGGGTGCAGCAGGTGTGTCTAGCTCAGGTGTATCGAGCACAGTCAAGTCATCATCAGCACAATCTTGACTAGAGACGTACTCAAAGGAAGGCAAAGTGTTGATAGCATTATCCAAAGCATTTCCAGCCACAAGCATATCATTCCTATCTTCTAGCTTGTAGAGATCATCTACCAAGTCATTTACCATCCCTTGCAATTTTATACGTTCTCTATTATAGTCCTGATTTTGCTTGCACACTTCTGCATGTTTTTCTTTAAGTTTCTCATACTTAATCCTATATTGACGTGCTAGTTCTTCTCCTTTCTGAGCTAAGTCCAACAAGTACTCAAGACACTCTAGAGACCCCATCTCAAATGGCAAAGTGCTTGCATCAGAAGAAGCAGAAACACTCACCTCGTCATCGGTGGACTTGGAGAAGTGTGCCATCAGGCACCGTGGTGGAAGAACTGGGACAGCTGCAACCTCGATGTCGGACTCCCAGCCAGCATCATCACTTGAGGTAGCCGCCAAGCTCACAGGTGGAAGAGCAGGCGGTGGAGGTACTGACTCAACCACTGTGAGGCCGATCAGCGCCTTCGGCTTCTCCTTGTTCTTCTCCTTGGTTCCACCGTCGCTTGAAGTAGAGGAGGAAGACTTGCTTGAGCTGTTGTCGGTTTCCTACTCGCTGACGAAGGCTTTCTTCTTGCCACTCTTATCGGTGCGGCGGAAACCAGACTTGTACCTTCGGGGCTTGTGCTTGGGCTTGCCCTTGTCCTCACCGCTGCTTGCCTTCTCCTTGCCCTTGGACTTGTTCTTCTTCTTATTCGGGCACACCGAGGCAATGTGGCCTCGTTCGTTGCACTCGTAGCAGCGTATGGAGGCGAGAGCTTTCTTGTCCTTGAAGTTTCTGGAACCGAACTTCTTGAGATTCTTGTTGCACCCTTTTATGAGAAGGGCCAAGCTCTCTCCATCCTTGGACATCTTCGGGCTTCCTTGTTCGCCCTCCGAGCTGGACTTGTTGCTTGACTTGGCACTTGGCTTGGTACCGCTTGACTTGCCCGATGCTTGAGCCTTGAGTGCGATGGCCTTCTCCTTGGCCTTTGGAGCTGGCTCGTCGTCGGGCTCATTCACCAGCATCTCGTGTGCGGTGATGTACCCGAGGAGCGTGGTAGGAGACATCGTCTTGAGCTCGGGCTGCGTGAAGTGAAGACGATGAAATCCCTGTACTCCGACCTTGGAAGAATGCTCATCATTTTTCTGCAAATGTCTGCATCACTGACATCACAGCCAAGACCCTTCATTTCATTGATTAGTGGGTTAAGCCTGGCAAACATTGTGTTCCCATCCTCCCTGAGAAGCATCCTAAACCTATCATAGCGATTTTTGACAACAACTAGTTTCTCCTCCTTAACAACACTAGTTCCCTCGGGAATGTCAATTAGAGTTTTCCAAATTTCATGAGCAGTTGTGAGATTGCTAACGCTCTCAAAAGCATCTACGCTCAAACCAGAAAACAAAGCATTCTTAGCCTTGGCATTAAGATCTAGCTTAGTGACTTGATCCGTTGTGGGACCTGTCTCCTTGTTCACCTCAAAGCCTAGAGGAGACTCTACCACTTTCCAAACCAAGTGACCTAAAGACTGAATGTGTGTCATCATTCTTGTTTTCCAGTAGCTAAAGTGGGTGCCAGTAAAGAGTGGGATCCTATTGCCGGCGACACTACCCCCGTCAGCCATTTTGACTCTATGCGGTTAAGCACTAACAAGAGCACCAGCGCTCTGGTACCACTTGTAAGGATCTAGGGCCACGAGGGGGGGTGAAGCGGCTGTTTCAAACCAAATTTTAAACTATTTTTGTTCTTTTCTTTTTAGGCAAATTAATTACCCAATCCTAGTTCCAATTCTAACAACTAGACTAGGTACACTAGTGGAATTAGAACTAAGCTACCGAGAATTCACGGAATGAAATCTAACCTAACTAGCCGAAGCAACACGAAACATAGCCGAAGCGACAAGGAATTGTAAATGCGTGAAATCCACTCGGCGAGCTTTTAGGGCGTAAGCCCAAGGCTTGCTCCTGACCCGAACACCGAGGACGGACGCTCCCACAAGTCGGAAGCTCTCCGTAACCCCGGCACCACCTAAGCGGCACCGACCTACGCGGAGAAGGTGTTTGTACACGTGACCCTCGAACAGAGACCTTGACGTAGCCGGAGTCGCGGAGGTCTTGATCACAGCAACGGCGTCTCGGCACCTTGGACGAGGAATCCGGCGCCCCAGAGATGTAGACGTACACGGCTTCCCTCGGACTTCGTCGGCGACGAAGTGGAAGCGCCCGGTCACGAGCCGGGTGACCTTGCACCGGTAAGGGTTTCGTTGGTGTAGTGGTTGTAGAGGAAGTAGTCGTACATGCTGCGAAGACCAAGACCGGTGAAGCTCGGGGACGGTGAGGTGAAGTGTCAACTCCGGCAAGGAAGACCCAAATAGCACTCGAAAGACCAACCGGGAGACTCACCACAACACCGGGAAACTAGGGGCAAAACCACCAGAGAGGGAGGGGAAACCCATCACTTACCTTTCTCCTTCTCTCCCTCTCCTCTCCTCTCTCTCTCTCAAGCAAACCCTAGGTGGAGGACACCATGAGCAAGGGGGAACCCATGGGGAGGAGCTCTCCAACACACACAAGCCAAGGGGAACAAATGAATGAGCTCTCTCAAGTCTCCCCTCTCAGCCACGAGATCTATTTATAACCCCCCTCTCGAGACTGGACACGTGGCGCGCATTGGAGCAAACACAGACATACAGACGGCTTGGATCCACGGATCTGAGAACTCACCGGACGCATCCAGAGCCCACCGGACGCGTCCGGTTGCTATGGATCTGGGCGCGGTGCTCCTCACCGAACGCGTCTAGAGGCGGCCACCCGACGCGTCCAGTCGGCTCGACTGGGCGCTGCCAACCCGAGAACTACCCCTACTGGACCTGGCCTCACCGGACCGTCCGGTGGGTCAGTTTAGTCCCAGGCCCATGGCCAGATTGTCCTCTCTCTCTTTCTTTCACCCCCTCAGATTCTCGACTTGATTCGGTTAGGATTTTTGTCGGCTTTTGGACTCGGATAAGGATGCATGGCTCGGCTTGGGCGGGAGGTTTTCACGACGGATATTTTGGAGTGGACTTGGCGGCTACGAAACCTACCCGGACACGTGTAAAGGCGCCTCGGATGTTTCCGGGCCCTTCCGGTGACTTCTACCCAAAGCAAAGCTAACCCCGGACACCTGGCACTCTCGATCGCTCTCGAACCTTCTCGACACATCTAGAAAGAGGATAGAGACGAGGACTCGAGTGCTCAGTGGGACCAACCTGCCAGAGACCGATACTTGCACTTGGCGTGCACGAGCCTCGACATGCACACACGCAACCAAGATCATTAAAAGAAATCTAAAAAATAAAATCCTTAATCTTTGTTGATGTGGCATCGGTCACCAAATGCCAAAACCTAGCCCTAGGAGTCCTAGGTCTTACAACCTACCAGAAACTCTATATGGTGCTTCAAATTTACAGCACCATATAGAGCTTCTCCTACCTTTGTTCTTACTCCAAGTCTCCAATGGATCCTTTTTACTCATTTTCGCTATATAGATTTTTACTCATTTACACCAAATTTACAGCACCATATAGAGTTTCAATGGATCCTTTTTACTCATTTTCGATATATAATATAGAGTTGATATAATCTTTTTACGAGTTCTCCTTATCTTATCTGTCTTATTTGATTTATATGTCTATCTATTTATATTTGTTTTAAATTTAAAGTATTTTTAAAAATGTTCTTTTACTATCTCGAAGATTTGTTTAAAAGCTCCCAAACACAAATCAAACAAAGCCAATCCAACTCTAGAGGCTACCTTGAAAAAGGTCTCAAAATTAGATGATAAATTAGATAAGCAGATAAGTCAAATAAGATAAACTGAAAAGAACATAATGGATCATATTAGTAATTAATTTATTAGTTCTTTTATATTTTGGATCTTATAGACCAATGTAACACTCTAGTGCCAATTTTCTTTCTTATGTTTGTCCTTTTTTTGAATTTTTTTACCTTGTTTGTATGATAGAGATGGTCTCTTATATAATTGAGGCATTTGTCTCGCACCAAAAAAAAAGAATAGAACTACCTAAGCATTGGATTACACCTAGAAAAAGAAAAGAAAGCCGTGTTGCTAACAGAGTAAACCAGGAGGTCGGTGACGGTGACTAGGCCCCCTCGCCCTAACTCCTGTCATCCCACCAAGGGATCTGGTGTTGAGCAGAGTTTCTTTCGTTCCATAAAAAGCATTCGATAGAGAAGCTTTAGGAGTTTGTGCATTATCTTTGTTAATAAAAAACCATACTTTCAGAACATGCATAAAATTTGTAATATATCATTACTAGTGCCAACACTATACAACACATGCTACATATGCTTGATACAGGCAAGTGGAACATAAGTTGATCTTAAAAGTACTTCTATATGAGTTGGTTTTGTGGATGTTTTGCATTGTAGTAATAGTTTTTTTTTTCTACTATGATTGTAACCCTTAATTTGGCCACTGATCTAATATAAATTTTATTTTTTTTAGAAAAAAGACAATATACTCTCTCCTTATTAAGTACCCACTACACCAACAATTTATTGTACATGCCAGCTATAGAAAAATCTATATCATTACAAAAGAGTGCTTTCATAGGCTTCTATTTTACAAAAGTGGTTTATATAGAGTTATTTGAGAGTGGAAAAAAATGGTGGAGCCAGCCAACTAATTTTTATTTAAAAAAAAAAGAAACAAGAAGAATGATGAATGGAAGGATTACATGTAGATATGTGTGTTTTTTATATGTTGATTGTCGGCACATATTACATTTTGTGCCCTGGCGCATAGAAAACTCATCCTTTAAACACATGAGATTTTTCCCAATAACTAATTGTGGACTAAAGGAACATCTCGAGTTTCATGTACGTGATACGCACGTCTTGGCATATTGGCATCCACTATGTTTAGTGTAAATACTTCTATTGTTAATGATGACATGTCTAATATCACCCTCTTACTACTGCTAGTACTCCTATTTTGGGCATTATAGTAGTAAGGTAGGCAATAAAATGTAAGGGAGAAAAATATAGAAAGAAATAGGATAATGATCGAAAAACGGGAATAATGACATTATGCATGCCCTAAAGACATCGTCGTCTTTAAAAAAGGAGAGAGAGAAAAGAAAGAAAGGAAGAAACTTCACTGTGGATGCTCTCGGCAGCAAGTCCTTGAATAAGCACTTGCTAGCACACGTTACCTATGACTATGAGGCGGTGGCTTCGTTCTTTTCAGCTTAGTATAGCGTAGCGTATTACTGTAACAAATTTTATTTTATATATAACCTATGTAATGTAATAATTTGTAACGGTTTTTGAGCCTTTTAGTAGATCTCTCAAAGATTCTAAATATATTTTTAATAATTATTTTTGAATATGTAAACCTATTTGTCTTTTAGTCTTTGTCTCATGGCTACATACAGCAAGGGCAGTACGAGCATGCGTTCAGCCACACACAAAACGCCGGCGACACTTCGTGCCGTGCTAAAAACCCGGGGAATAAAAAATCAATAGAAAAGCCCGAGAGATGCGCTTGTTCCTTTGCTAGCTTCTAGTAGATGGATGAGAGGGGAATGGGAGCTAGGAAAGGGAAGGGTGGATCTCATAGCTTTTAAGGACTTTTTCGATGGATTTGACCGTCGAGATTTCATGTGATTCGCGTGGTGTGTGTTTGTGATTTTTTATGGCCATATTTCTGTTTCCGAGTAGTATACTATTGTATATTTTGGTTGTTTGAGGGCAATGTGTTCCTGCATTGCTGCTTGATTGTTGCCTATCTTGGTCGTCCGGTTATCCTAAGTGTGGGTAGTATGGCTTGGATGTGCTAAACGTCGTTCATGTACATATATAGTGCGAGATTAACATAAAAAAAATGATTCCAAGAGTGTTGTGGATGTTTTTATCGAGTCCCAATATTTCTTTGAACAATGGTGGGTCCCATACAGAATTGAAATAGTTGGATTAATGGGAATTTTTTTATACTAGCAAAAATACCTGTGCATTGCAACGGGAGAAATTAAAAAAATAATTGATTTATGCATCTTTGTTCTAGAAACAAAAAACAGATTAGAAAAGATCTTTTCCCTAAATGAAGTAGGATCGTAATATTAAATGGGGTCAAAATCGAAAGGGTTCGTGTTACATGCAGCCTGATTTGATTTATGTTTATATTATAGATTATAGATGATTGAGGGCGTGCACGGGAGACATTCGTCGGGAAACAAAGCTATGCTAGCAACTTAGCTTCATGTTCAGCTATGCTAGCAACTTAGCTTCATGTTCAGTGTGGTCTGAATTGTGTCCTGAAAACTAACTTAATGCCATGGCACAATGGGGATTATTGTTGAGTGTTTTAAGTTCAGACTTGAAAATCCTGGCACAGTTCGTTGTTGCACAATCGGATGGCTCTCAAAATCCTCGTAGCTACGGAAACAATAGATTAACAAACAATAGGACACCAGATAAGCCTCCCCTCTAAAATCATTAAAAAAACCGCGAAACAAAATTCAAATTACAGTCAAATATTGAGAACGGCACCGTACAACACAATTTGAACAGGCTAAAAGAATATGCTGAACACACTACATTACATTTCAGTTCTATTTACATCAACACACCAAAGTCACTTATACAAAGGATTATCCTATTTCTATTTTGTAACTGTTTAGAAGTTTTTTTTTGAAAGGTCATGAGATCCATCTTCCATCATCCGTGCATGTCTTGTATTAAAGAAAACATACCAGAAACTAACCAATCTGCTGAGAGAGAGAGAGAGAGAGAGAGATAGAGAAGTATGGTATCCATAAGATAATATATTTGACAAGACATTTGCGAGCATTGCCATCTGTATTATACATCAAATAAACTTGCACGTCAGCAGAATATTTTGGAGTAAAGCAGGAACAGAACAAAAGGATATCCTTAGAACACATGATGGTTATCCTTAGGATCCAATAACCTATAGGCATATATAACCATTTGAATGCAGATCTAGCTTGTCTGGCTTGCCCGGTTCTCAACTACCTTATCTAGCCTGTCCTTCGTTGGTGTATCTACCACTATCTTCTGAACACAAAGTCGACAGAGTACCTGATGTTCAAGCATAACTTGATACTGAACATCACTGTTGTTTGGTGACACGCTTGCTATTATCTTCTTCTCAATCCCAACCTCCTCTAGCAAACATAATAATAAATATAGATGAAAAAGCCTCTAAAGAATTTTTTTTTTGATATAGATTGAAAGGATGAGCTACAGTGGAATGGGCAATAAACCTACAACAAAAGGAGATGGGAACAAATGATCTACAACATCATCGATCTTGTTTGTAAAATGTAATGGACCTTTGAAGTTATCACCAGGATCTTCTCTGGTAATGGAGAATAAAGGAGACGTAAATCTATGAAATAGACAACGATTTATGAAAGGGTATTAGTTGAAGGCAAAATTCTGAGGGCAAAACTTATTTTGTCAGTATGCTAGAAAATCCAATTTTGTCACTTCTTTTGTGCACGTGAAAGGAGAGAACAATGGCAGAGCATCCAGTATTCTCTAATGCCAATATGCATCCAGGGTAATGGAGAAAGCTGCAGATTAAGTGTTGAAGGGATCCTGAAAATTAACAGAGAAAGTGTTCGCAGTGAATGCTACCAAAGGAATAAAGCAAATTGACAGAAGAAATAGCAACCTTGCGCCACTAAGGATTCCATATGCCAATTGTTTGCAGAAGGAGAAACCAATACCAAGGAAAACATTTCGATATTTTGGCCCCACTACTTGCCCTGCATTTAAATTAGCTGGTGTTAGCAAGAAAATCTTGATTAAAAGAAATCTTTGGAGAATATGTATGTTAATTCAAACAGAGAATTTCATTCTTAGAAGCAAGCTTTTAATATTTTCCTGTCATATACAAACCCAATATGCAAAATTTGAAGTGTTTGTATAAAATAACAATCCAGCAGGCGTACATCTATTCCAAAGGAAATAGCTACAAATATACAAGCTTGAATAAAATATATTGCAGAAACTGCCAATGTTCGTTGCAAAATTAGACATCTAGACAACTACTGCATCAGCATAAGATAGGTCTAGATCAAAGATAAGATAAACAGATTACCGAAAGTGGCATGGATACAGCAAAGTTCCGAAACTAAATGTCCTGGACGTGCAAGGATGAGATTATGTACTCTCCTTTCATCATATCCACTGGTTGAACATTCAATTGAAATTGCTTCATATTCGTCAGTACATACAGATAATAGTGACACAGGTATGAATGATAATCCAGCAGGAAATCTTTGCCTCCTTGTCACCCACAGAATTAACTCAACATAAGGAGTAAAGTGGATTATGGATATCACAGTTTCCAACACTATGCACAAACAGATAATTGTGGTACTCAAGATAGGGGTTATTTAGTTCAGTGCCACCCTTCAGATGTGAAGTAGGAGAACCCAAATTAGCAAATTTATCTTTAAGTGATAAACGGCAGCTTGGTTCTCGAGGACTCTGTTGCTCCATAGCCTTGTCTGGCCAATAATCTGCTTCAAATTTCTTCTGATCAGTTGTCCTTATATGGTATTCCTCTGGATTGCTGAATAGCGAGATTCCATCCAGATCTTTATAAAGTTGTAATAGATAAGCTACACATGCAATGCTAACAAATTTACAAAACAGATAAGCTTAATTCACATGATGTATACTACAGAATATTACATTTCAAAATAGATGTCATTGCTGGATATATACGACAATTTTAACCGAGCCAAAAAAAATGCAATTGAGAATAGATCTGCATTGAAGATGTAAAATTAGTTAGCAAGAACTCTATGGTTATGCAAATGAGACAAAAAAAATGCATTGATTTGTGACCTTAAGATCGATGTACAGCTAGCTAACAAAACAGGGTGATGCACTGAACAATAGAGGGAGATGAAGATGTAGAGGGCGGAGATCGAACAAGCAGGAGCTAGAACGAGGGGAGGGGCAACGACGGCGTTATTCACCAGTGCAGAAAGAAATTAAGGAGGGGCCGGCCGGAGGCGGAGAGCTGCACCGGTGACCTTTTTGGCCCTTTGGGCGGCGGCGCTCGCAGGTGGAGACGACAGCTGGGGGGTGGCGATGTGCGTCGTCGGCGGTGGCGAAGGGAGGCAGGGGCGGCTACACATACACGGCCGTGCGTGCTGAAGAGGGAGGAGACACAGATCCAGCCATCCATCCAGGGCCTCGAAGCTAGCAGTCCCTATGCCATCGCCAAGCCGTTGCAACCTGCAAATTCTTGTTCGCTGCTGAGTCGTCCCGTGCATGTGAACCGACTGATCAATCTGAAGATTAAATGATTTAGGTATTCAAAATTTATGTGAAAAACAGCTTCTAGCCACATTGAAATTCATTGAAATTTATGTCAATCGACGGATTCCATATCGAATCCGCGAGATCGGATCCACGCGTATCGAGCGGAAGGAGAGAGAGAGAGAGACGGAATCGGGGATCTACGCACCTCGGCGGCGAGGTACTCGAGGACGGCGGAGAGGTACACGGGGGCGCCGGCGCTGACGCGCTCCGCGTACTTGCCGGCCTTGAGGTACCGCGTGATGCAGCTGACGGGGAACTGGAGCCCGGCCTTGGACGAGCGCGACACCGCCTTCGCCGTCTTCGCCTTCCCGCGGCCGCCGCCTCCAGAGGAGCTCGTCGCCGCCTCGCCCTGCGGCGCACGCGAGAGAGAGCGAGAGACGGGGGCACCGTGGAGAGACGGTGGGGATCGTGACCCGTGGGGAGCGAGAGGGGACGGCAGCGGCGGCATGGGCGAGAGGCGGTGGTGGAGAGGTGAGGGCTCGACGACGTACGAAGAAGACTAACGAAAAAAAAAGTGAAAACTCTATTCTCTTTATTATTATATATATATAGGTAAAGATTTATTTTTTTCTTTTATGCAAAATTGTATCTCAGGTTGAAGTTTAGACACAAATAGGCGCCGCCGAGCGTTGAAGGCGCGACCGGGTGGTATCGAGCCCCGAAAGCGCGAGCGGTCCCACCTGCCAGTGCCCAGGGCGCCGCAACCCGCCCGGTCGAAAATTCAAATAGCGAGCGGGAGCTATCGTGGTTTGGCGGAACGATCGGTCCTCGAATTCCCTTGGGCGGGGCCGCGCGCAGGAAAAGCAATCTGTCGTGCGCCCAATCCACGACAGGCGCAGTCGCGCAACCAATCCACGACAG
Organism: Raddia guianensis; assembly: GCA_036346415.1. Taxonomy (NCBI): domain Eukaryota; kingdom Viridiplantae; phylum Streptophyta; class Magnoliopsida; order Poales; family Poaceae; genus Raddia; species Raddia guianensis. The sequence continues at coordinate 75,375,592 of CM070534.1, forward strand.
GGCCTTTTAAAAGGATAACCGGCCACCATTCACGCACTTTCCCCACTCCTTCTCACTCTCTCACACTCGCGCGCACAGGACAGAGGGAAGCGATTTCGGGCTCCCCATTACAGGTATTTTCTCTTCCTAATAGTTCTTAAAATTATTATGTATTGATTAGTATTAGTGATATATATTGATTGGAGAATATGTGGGCTTGAGTATTTGAAGATTTGAACGGCTAGATTTGATGACATTTGGATTTTTTTGGTGAAGTTTGAATGAATGAAACGATGAAAACTTGATAGGTTAGCCATATAGGTTTGTAAGTGGTTAATGTTTAAGAAGAGATTTGAACGGAGTGTATGTTTGAACACCATATATATTGCTAAGCATTTTTTTTATTACTGTGCACCGACATGACGTGACTCTGATGTGTCATAAAGATGCTTTGCGCAGCACCGACGTGATCGCACCACACTTACTCTGACACATCACACTCTCTCTCCGTCGGTGCACATTAAAGCAGACATGACGTGACCATACGCCAAGCACTACCGACATCGGTGCACAGTAAAGCAAACAGGACATGACCATACGGCATCCAATGCTATCGTGCCTCTCTCGGTTGGACCAACAATCATGCACACCTCATTGTGAAGGCGACTATAAATACCTTGCCTTCTTAAGCTTGCCATCGCACAGACTCAACTACAACTTGGCAAGCTGGGGTCCTTCCTCACAGCCTTTCATTCCTGATACCTGGTGGGAGTCATTTGGCCCAGGGGAGCATGCTCGTCCGCCTACATCCGACATGCGCTTGGTGGACTACAGCGACTGGAGAGATGGCCCCCCTCTGCTGAGAGATCGAAGCTTTCCTTCAATTTGGGTATGGCCCAAATGCCAGTGTGGTAACCCTGCCGTTGTGTAGTGGTTCAACCACGTCCATGAAGGCTTCACCGGTCGTAGATTCTACCGGTGCCCTGACTACAACGTAAGTTCCGTACCTTTACTTGTACATTGATCTCGTTCTCTACTAACTCTACATTTCAACTCACAGATTCCAGATGTTACATGTGACTGGACTATGTGGATGGATGACCCGTACCCGAGTGCTGCATATTTTTACATCGCAGGCCTCCACGCAAAGATAGATCGCTTGAAGAGTAGGCTCCGTTCACTACAGACAGCTGCACAACAAACTACCGAGCAACGTCCTCAGAGGCGCCGCCAGCATCCACCGGCCACAGCGGAGCCATCAAACCGCATGGTTCTCGATCAACAATACATCCCAACTTGTGTTTGTACTGACACTTCATGCCTCTGTGGATGTCATTACCCCACCACACCGAACGCAGAGGTTCTCCGTCACAGATCGATGATGCAGCAGCAATATCCAGAGTACTTTGACAGGGAGTGGGAAGCGACTTCCCATTGTTCGGCAACGTGGTGTTCATGCGAATGACACAATCCTTTCACACATCCATGGCCATCCACATAAAATACTATGTAGTCCAGGGGTGACGAACTTCTGTCACCGATGCGAATAAGTGATCTGTTAACCACACGTAGTCATCCATTACTACCGTCTGAATTCTATGTATTTGTTCTATGCGTTCAACTATGATGTATTTGTTCTATCCATCTATTTTCAATTATGAGATTGTCTGTCTATTTTCAATTCTGCCGTAAATCTTTATGATTTCTATTTCTACCATTCAATAAAGATATGAAAACATAACTAATCAAACTGTTGAGAAATAAAATTATGGACAAATAATTATCAAGACAATAGTTAATCCAATGATTAACTTAACCGTTAATCACATGATTAACAGATGGATTAACCACAGAGGAGAAACCGACACTTCGCACTCTTTCAAAGGAGCAACTGCCCCTTGTACAGTACTACTATATAAGGGCATACCCTTTGTAACTTTTACACACACTGTTCATTTTGTACATCACTGTGAATAAAGAAGCAGTTCCACTTTTACTTTCTCACTCGTTCTCTCATACTCACTACCACTGAGCGAATAGTGTAATCTAACACGTTATCAGCACCTTTACTCTACGGTGAGTTCCTGATCACAGTTCTAAGTACACAGCAATTGTGATTAGGGAGATGATGAGGGCTAGGATTGGTCTTCTTCGTCCATGGGGAGGAGTTCTTGGGGCTCCTTTTCCTAACTCAGTGCCTTCAAACACTCCCTGGTGGAGGATTCCAGAAGCATCACTGTTAACCATGGCTGCAAATCACAATGCCATGGCAGCACATCACATTGCACAAGTGCGAATGATCCAGAGGGTGAGGCGACAACGACGATGGAGGGACAGGGCCCCTCGTCGTCGCTACCGCAGAACCAGAAGGGGTGGACGGAGAAGGAGAAGGGGTGGTCAGCGGGGGAGACGCACCGTACCTGCAGGGAGAGGGGTAGCGATACCCCGATCACCGGATACTCCGGTTGCCGTGCCAATCCCCGCTACTGCCTTGTCGCCGACTGGGTCGACGGCATCTTCACCAGTGTTCACTCCCTTGTCACCAGATGGCTCGGGATACTTCACCTCTGGAGTGCACAGGGAGAATAACTTCGAGGCGATGGTGGCTGCCCTCCAGACAGATCGCCGACGCCGATGGCAGGAGACGCTTCGTGCCTTCGAGGGGGAAATCGGATATTTGTCCCAAAGTTGAGCAGCCTCTGGATATTTGTCCAAAGTTGAGCTGCCCCTGGATATTTGCCCCCACTTGACCTCTTTTGGTTTTGCTTATGTCTCGGGGGGCTGTTTAGAAAATCGCCAAAACACAGTGAGGCCAATCCCGTCGATCTCCCCGCGACCTGAAAGATCATGCGGGCCTTCTCTCCTCCGCCATCCATCTGCCATGGCGTATATGCCATGGCGGTAGTTTCACGTCGGCAAGGCCTCAAAGAGATCAGACGCCTCGCCTCACCCCATCATCATACGCTTCTTGCCGCCTTCTGCGCCTCCCTTGCTCAGAGTTTCGATGCGTCGGGGGTTCCCACGCGCCGCCGCTTCCAAGATCCCTTCACGGCCCGGCTTGCTCCCTTACCCCACGAGCTACAGGCAAGGGTGTGTTTGGTTTGATGATTTTGGATCATCCTAGATGGAATAGTACCTAGGGAATGCTGGGTAATCTTTTGGCAGTGTAGCATGTTGGTGTTTGGTTTGAGAAAAGTAGTACAGGAACCGAGCGATGCCAGTTTTGATGCCCGATCGGCTGGTACCGAATCGTAGAAGAACAGCAACCTAGAGGGAGAGTAGGAGGCTGGGTGTGTTTTGACGATTTTCTAAACAGCCCCCTGAGACACAAGCAAAACCAAAAAAGATCCGATGGGCAGAAAAAGGAAGGCGTTAAGAGACCCTCCTAGCCCAACCCTAGACACTATAAGATCCTTTTTCAAACCTGCTCTACTCCCATTTCGAGTCAAGAGATAGATAAATAGCCACATCCCATTGCACTGATCAAAGTGGGGCAAATATTCAGAGACAGCTCAACTTTGAGCAAATATCCGGAGGCTGCTCAACTTTGGGGCAAATATCCGATTTTCCCGCCTTCGAGGAAGGCAGGGCTCCTCCTTCACCATCTTCTCCAGAACCGAGAGGACCTCCGGGCTTCGTCGCCGTGGCTCTTGGTGGTGAGGTTACCCTTGCCACCGTAGCACCAAGGAGAAGAATGTCCTTCGGGGTCGAAGCCCCGACGGCAGCGCTGGACTTGCCGACTACTTTCGGGCGTGACGCAGGCCCCTCCGCCATCACCTACACCATGGCTGCCCGCCGATGGGCCACCCCCTTCTACACCAACAGCCAGGGGTTGGCGGCGGTGGCCACGGCCGGCGACGACATGGAGACCGACGGCGCGGGTTTTGGCCTAACTGTGGACGGCGAGGCCAGCCACGGGTCGGCGTCGATGGTCTTCTCCGAGACGGCACCGGTGGAGGCTCCCATCTCCAACCGCCACGAGGTGGCGGCGCCCGACGCCGGCGCTGGCCAAAGCACGGCGGAGGCCGGCTGCCGCGTGGCGGCACAAGTCCCTAGTGCGGCGGGGATCCTCCGGTCGGCGGCGGCCCCCGGCACGGGGCTCCCTGGAGCGGCGACGTCGGCCTCCGATGCGGGCCACCTCGGGGCGCCTCGGGCTCCCGTCGAGGAGCACCTCGGTGCGGCGACGCCGGATCTGGAGCCGGCGGTGGCTGGCGGTGCTTCGGCCGGCGGCGCTCCGGCCGGAGGAGGAAGCGGCGGCACACCGAAGAGGCGGCGTCCATGGGGGCTAAGGGTGGAAACCCTAGCTGCCCATGGCAGTGGAGATTAAATGGGCCGAATGGCCCGATCGGCTGGGAAGGAGAGATAAAAATCTCTGGAAAGTTTGCAATTTGGTCCTCGGGTCCAAGAAAAATTGCGAATATGCCTAGCCGACAGCAAAATAGGGGTCGATTTTAATCGATTATTTGCATAGGAGACCTCGGGTTTCTTTTATTTGCAATTATCTGCATTCCAGAACTTTATATTGTATAGGAATGCAATTTATTTCATGATTAATCGCAATATATATGTAATGTCATATTACATGTACCTATGTCGTTGTAATATATTGTGGTTATTACAATTGCTCATTTTCCTTGCTATTGCATTGTTAATTGCATATTTGGTGATTACCTTTTTAGTATGGGTCCTATGGCTGGGCCATAACGAGAGTAACTCACCCATAATCAAAGGTCTACACCGTTGCTTTAACTTTGCATTGCATATTTGGTGATTACCTTTTTAGTATGGGTCCTATGGCTGGGCCATAGCGAGAGTAGCTCGCCCATAATTAAAGGTCTACACCATGCTTTAATTTTGCAATGCAAATTTTGGTGATTACCTTCTTAGTAAGGTCTACACCATTAATTTAATTTTGCATTACATTTCAGTTATTTGTTTACATTCAATTTGATGGTTACTTTCTATGAGTTGAAATCAAACACAAGGTAGTGGAGTCTATTGCATTGGTCATGATCAGAAGTCCGCCATTCCTTCTGGATGAATACCATGTATATAGCAGTGATTCGCTCGCTCACTACTGAGAGGTCTACACATTTTGCAATGCAAATTGTGATTACCTACAAGTGTTGATTCAATCACATGTACTGAATTGAAAGTTTACATCAATTAAAAGAATGTTTAATTTCCATATGTTTCTGCATTATTTACTTGTTTATTTATATGCTATCCGCATTCAAATATAATGTAGAAATATGGAAATATGCTAGAAAGTTTGGAAATTACATAGACCTTTATTTACTGATTATATACATGTCAAATTTACTTTGGGAAGTAAATTAATGGAAAATACATATAATATGTAGGATATGACTGATTTATCTAAGAAGACATTTCCTGAACTTGCCTTAGATGGAAGCAATTACCTAACTTGGGCAATGGATGTTAAAATTTATTTGACATCCACGAATCTCAGCAATACAATTACAGACCCTGTCGTAGGGGCTGAACCTATAGCTGAGCCTTCGAAATACTCATCACTGCATTTTTTAAGGCACCATCTTCATCCTGATTTAAAAGCTGAGTATTTGATGGAAGAGAGTCCATTGCAATTATGGAAATCTCTTAAAGAGCGTTATGATCAATAAAAATCTGTTATACTGCCTGAAGCTCAACGGGAATGGTCAGTCTTGAGGTTTCAAGACTTCAAATCTGTTGCAGAATATAATTCTGCAGTACATAAGATCAATTCCCGGCTGAGATTTTGTGATAAACAAGTATCCGATGAGGATATGATAGAGAAAACTCTAAGTACTTTTCATCCTGCTATGAGGGTATTGCAACAGCAGTATCGTCAGCAGAAATACACAAAGTATTGTGAGTTGATCTATACATTACTTCAGGCAGAAAAACATGACGAGCTTTTAATGAAAAATCATCACGCTCGTCCCACGGGGACATTGAGTGTGCCTGAGGCACACGCAAATACTCAAAAGGCTAGTAGTAGCCATGGTCACAAGAATGACTATAATAAGGGAAGATGGAATAAAATGCAGAAAGGTAAAATGCAGAAATATAAAGGCAAGAGAAAAGGAAAAGGAAAAATTAAGAAGATCAATCCTTCGGACAAGTCACGGACTTGTTTCAAGTGTGGATGCAAGGGACATTGGGCACGTGAGTGCCGCACTCCAAAGCATCTGGTTCAATGATACCTTCAGTCCATTGGAAAGGACAAGAAGAAGCAAGGGAACAATGTTGAAAGTCACTTCACTTCAAAAATAGATATTAATCTGCCTGTTGGACAGTCAGAATCTGTTCAAAATCAAGATATGGATCTTGATGTTGAGAATCAAGACATGGAGCTTGATGTTGAACAAGTGAACAAGGACAACACGGATAACATGCTCATTGAGTATGTCGATCAAGACATGTTTGGAGATACCAAGTAGTCTCCTACATAATCCCTATGCTATGTAATCAGACTATATTTGTGCTACATATATTGTTGTACATGTATATTTGTAATCAGTAGATGATGTTGTGAAATAGGTCTATATGTAATGTTCAATGTGAGCATGTGGTATTGTAATTTCTAAACATACATATGTAAATGTATATATGTGTTTATATACATGAAAGGTCTTTATTCTATATAAAGTTCAATTCATTGGCTGAATTTTACTTTATTCTATTTTATAGAATTTGTGGAACAATCCATGGAGGAAGAAATCTGTCTTGTGGATAGTTGTACTACAAACACTATCCTTAGAGAGACAAAATATTTCCAAAATCTTACTAAAAGAAAAGGAAATATAATGACTATCGCTGGGAGCGATGCTTTGATTGTTGGTTCATGGAAAGCAACAATAATTCTCCCTATGGGTACTATGATTGAAATCGAGGATGTTCTATTGTATCCTGATTCAAAACGTAAGTTTTAAAGATATCCGTATGAATGGTTTTCATGTGGAAACTCATAATGAACACGGTGAAGAGTTTTTACTCTTAACCAAGTATAACGGATATGAAAAACAAATAATGGAGAAACTTCCTTCATTCTCTTCGGGATTATACTACACATATATAAGACCTGAACCACATGTTGCGATGAAAACAATTTTTAAAGACTTAGATTGTTTTAAGATCTGGCATGATCGCCTAGGTCACCCTAGTATGGGTATGATGCGGAAAATTGTAAATCATTCTGCCGGCCATAATATCAAAAGTTCAAATTTCCCGAAACCTGGGGATTTCATATGCACAGCTTGTGCTAAAGGGAAATTGATAATAAGACCTTCATATCTCAAAGTTAGAGATGAATCACTGAATTTTTTGGAAAGAATTCAAGGTGATATATGTGGCCCTATTCAGCCCTTGTCAGGGCCGTTTAGGTATTTTATGGTTCTATGTGATGCATCTACAAGATGGTCCGATGTGAGCTTATTGTCTACACGGAACCATGCTTTTGCAAAATTGATTGCCCAAATAATTAAATTACGAGCCAATCATCCTAATGATAGGATAAAGTCCATTCGCTTGGACAATGCTGCTGAGTTTTCCTCAAAAGCATTTAATGATTATTGTATGGCTTTGGGTATCAATGTAGAGCATTCTGTACCATATGTCCATACACAAAATGGGCTAGCAGAATCATTGATTAAGAGGATTAAGCTGATTGCTAGACCTCTTCTATAAAATTGTAGGTTACCAACTAGTTGTTGGGGCCATGCGGTTTTACATGCCGCCCCATTAATACAACTAAGACCAACTGCATATCATACGGTATCCCCGTTGCAGTTAGTACGTGGAAATGAACCAAGTATTTTCCATCTGCGGAAATTCGGTTGCAGTGTATATGTACCGCTTCCACCACCGCAGCATACACAAATGGGCCCTCATAGGAAATTGGGGGTTTATGTGAGGTATAATTCTTCGTCGATAATTAAATACCTCAAGCCATTAACAGGGGATCTGTTTACGGCTAGGTACGCAGATTGTATATTTGATGAGGATAATTTCCCGGCATTAGGGAGAGATAAGTACCACAAAGAATGCCGAGAAATAAATTGGGATGCCACGGGCATTCAATCCTTAGACCCACGTGCCAATGAATCTGAACTAGAAGTTCAGAAAATTATAAATTTGCAAAAGATTGCAAATGAGCTGCCTGATGCATTTACTGATTATAAGGGAGTTGTGAAATCCCATATACCTGCTGTAAATATACCCGAGAGAGTGGAGGTACCTCAGAAAACCACTCTTGCCCCTAATCCAAGGAAGAGGGGGAGACCTCTGGGTGCAAAGGACTTGGTTCCACGGAGACGTCCGCAGAAACAAAGGTCCAACACAGGTATACTAACCAAATCAGTAATTCAAAATGCTAGTCATCTTAATGATGATAATCCTAGCAAAGATATGTGCACAAATATAAATGCTGGGACATCGGAACTCTTGAACTCGATCGTTGAAGGAAATCACGATGAGTTGCAAGAAATAAATGAGGAAATTTCCACAAATTATGTCAATACAGGAGAATTGTATAAAAGAGAGAATTCAATTGTCGACATATATTTTGCCACTATGATTGCTGAATCCGTTCATCTGGATCCAGAACCTAAAACCATGGCAGAGTGCATGAAGCGCTCAGATTGGGTCAAATGGAAAGAAGCAATCGAGGCAGAATTACACTCGCTTAATAAAAGAGAGGTTTTTGGTCCAGTAGTACCAACATCTCCTAAAGTATTTCCTGTTGGAAATAAATGGGTCTTTGTTCCAAAAAGGAATGAAGACAATAAGGTGGTGAGATATAAAGCGAGACTTGTAGCACAAGGGTTTACGCAGAGACCCGACATCGATTACGATGAAACATATTCTCCTGTGATGAGTGGAATCACATTCCGATATTTGATATCATTGGCAGTTAATATGAGCTTAACTATGCAGTTAATGGATGTTGTGACCGCATATTTATATGGGTCACTTGATTCGGATATTTACATGAAAGTCCCTGAAGGGGTTAAACTTCCGAATCCTAAAGGAAATCGCAACATGTATAGCGTCAAATTGAAAAGATCGTTATATAAATTAAAACAGTCGGGGAGGATGTGGTACAACCGACTAAGTAAGTTCCTTTTGAAGAAAGGATATTCAAATAATGATGATTGCCCTTGTGTGTGTATTAAAAAGACACAAAGTGGGTTTTGCATTATATCAGCATATGTTGATGATTTAAATATCATTGGAACTACTGATGATATAAAAGAAGCAAGCAATCATCTCTTAGAGAAGAGAATTGACAGTAACAACAGATCAGCTGACAACCGAATACTTATAGTCAAATTCCTATATACATCTAATAACTAGTTTCATCCTTTCAAATATAGCAAATATGTAATCTAGCAAGAACAGAGAAACGGTTGACAAACAATCTTCCTTTTCAGTATAATACAAAGCAACTCCAAAATAATCACGATAAACTCCAAAGTAATCTTTATCTTCACACAAGGTTTCAGTATCAAATAACACCACTTTTACAACAAAAAAAAACACAATTGTTTGTGTAACTACTTAGCTACCAGATATTAATTTCACAAATGAGACGGCGTGTCTAAGTAGCTACCAAATATTATTTGTGCACAAGAGGAGATTCCATTTCTAAGCTTATTGATTATTGTTTCTTGTTCATCCTTATCCCTTGGAAACATGCCTCCTAATGGAGGATGGCGTGTATCCAATGCTTCGCAGTCAACACATGGAGTTACGTCTTCTAGAAGATGAATTGTCTTTAGGTTTGAAGCTTGCTCCATCATGACCCTTAGAAATGACATTTGTTGCTCTAGAGGCCGAAAACCAACAAACCGGACTTCTTTCAATTGCCACTTATTGGAGCATGTGAACTTAGGAACTTCCCATGAAGGTTCGGGTGGCTCTTCCCCCCAAATATTTATTCTTTTCTCATCCATATCGCATGGATGTTCATATATCTGCGCAAAGCAATAAAACGGTTAAATGCCTAGTATATAGCAGGTTTACTACTACAATTCCTTAGGGTATGTACAATGGTACACGTCAGATGCTGAAAACCGTCTATGACTATAAAGCTTGCCATGTAGGACAAATAATGATGTGGAGAGTGTGCTGGGTCGCCTACAATGCAAGAGTCGACTCTACACGCGAATTAAGACATTTTGTGTGTAAGCAAGTATAGCCTAAAAAGTATGCAGGTTGTAAGCCATAACTACCATTGTACGAGTTGTCTTTAAGCCATCTCTATAAGTGACATGGCAATGGTTAGCCATTGTACATGCCCTTATCTGTATGTGTGATCTGCTCTAATCCTAGCATAAGTGGTGTCAACAAAATGTACCATATAAATGATAAAAGTGATGGACAGAATACCTAACATAATAGTCTAATGAGAAACCTGACCTTAAAATTGTGTTGAAGAAACCCACACTGGATTTTTCCACCTGACAGGGCATAAATGCTAAATTAAATTAAGGAAAGGAGCTCAAGGTACCTCTATATCAAATATCTCAATAGACGGGGCAGCTTCCAGGAAAACTGTTGTCCATACAAGGTCAAATCCAACATTAATGCAAAGCAAGGACAACTTCTTTAACTTGTTCAATGTAGCCCAGTGTTGCTTTAATTCTGGTTGCACCCACACCTGATAGAAAATGAACAAAGAAAAATAAGAGAAAAGAAATGATATGGATGGATGGATAAAAAAGAAAAGGTGTCTACAACAGTAATATATAAATAAATCATGTGATTCCAAAGGATTATCAATGGGAGCAAGCAGATATTTTGATGAAGATAAAGACATGAAGCAACTAGACTTGCACTACTTTAGAATGCACGTAATCACTAGCTATAATAATTAAAATTAGAAACATATCCATTACTCCCTAAAGAACTTTGACTTAGAACATACCTAAAACAACTATTATTTGTGAGCTGAAGGGAGTAATATGAAATTACCTTTTCTCCTTGGAAGTCTAGTATTATAGTATGTATGTTTGTGGCACCAAGAACCTCACTCAAATTGAATTCTTCATGATAAATCGATGCAGCACATGAGAGGTGCACTTCCTCAAGGGATGGGACGGAACCAATACGCACTGGGGCATATTCATTAATCCAAGTATCACAACAGAACCGTTCAAGCTTTGGAAGACAGAGGATATCAATCCTCTCAAAGGTGGATGCGTAAACTTCAAGAATTTTGATATTAGAAGTAGGGGCATTTATCTCCCATACCAAACAGTCCCCATTGTCACAGTGGTAAAGAGACAGGTGTTGAAGCTGCTGGAACCAGTCAGATATCAGGTGATGCATATCCCATTCAGCAAAGCGAACACTAGTGATATGAAGCTTTGTGAGGCAGTGAAACATATTGGGACAAGCACCAAACAATCCATTGACTTTCTCTGCTCGCTGTCGCATTTCACGATCTTTACAAAGTGCAGCCTTCTTGCCAATAATGGCAAGTTTCAATTCTGTTACCACCTTACTCTCAATTGCATTGTTAAGCAGCGGCCCAATGTCACACCAGTGATTGCCAGTCACGTAGATCTTCAGTGATAGCCTTGTCATGGTGCATTTGTTACGAGGGTTAGACAACAAACACTTGGTGGCTTTTGTTAGAGATGCCATTGCTTGATCCATGTGTGGTTCTTCGATGGGATCAGGGCACGGGCCACAAAAGAAATCCTGGACATCAAGGTTGATCTCAGGCAGCAGCCAGGGCAAGTGCCTCCACCGTTTTGCTAGCACTCCTACCCTTACTGCTGTAACTAAGTCCACTTTGGACAAAATAGTGAGCAAAACATCATCTGTTTGATCACTGAAGCTATCTTGATGCCCTGTTTGCTGCAAGACAAAAATAAAATAACATATTATATAGAAATAACCGAGTTGAAAAAAAAAACTCCTTTTGGTGGAGGGGCAAATATATTGCCATACATGCAGCAGAAATCTCGTATTTTGTAAGGGAGGGGGTAAAAAACTTACCGCAGTAGCGACGTTCAACTCCATAGAGAACGGAAACACTCTCGATCGACTTTCGAGGATTGTGCGAGCAGGTGAAGCCTAGGGAAACACCCGATTCCAATGGGGAGTTCCAATCTATATATAATATAATACTTTATTTATGCGGGGCACTGCCCCGCCTTCGTATCCGAATCAAAGACAAATTGATGCCGGTTTCGTGTCCGAAACAAAGAGAGACCTGGCGCCTGGCAGCGGGCGCCGCCTCCGAGTAGGACTCTCCGGCTGAGATGATCCCCCGAGCTCGGATCAATCGTGAGAGCTCGCATAGCAGCAAAACCTAGAAGGCATAAGATGGTTGATCTGACAAGCTTGCGTCTTTTCTTCCTCTTCCCTTACCAACCATCCATCGCCCGGTTACCAACCTGAAAAACAGACGGACCTTGATGATCTGAATCGATGACGCATGGAAGCAAGGACGGCGGAGAGAGGCTCACCTTGTTCGGCGGCGGCGGCGGCGGCGGCGGGGCGCGGCCTGCGGCGGGCTGCGGCGGAGGCGAGGATGAACCCTAGCAGTGCGGGGCTGCAGAACATGGGATATATGTGTTGCGCAGGCCCGTCGATGGGGGCTGTGAGAGGTGGGCTGCCGCACATGGCGCCAATTGAGGTGGAGGCCCAAATTTCCCTGCTATGCGGTGCTAGGATTAGGAGTTTGTGGAGAAATATTTTTTATGTATTTATTTTTATTCTTTTATTCAAAATTGTAGGCCGATTTCGATTTTAGACAAAAATAGGCGTCGGTCGTTCGTTCAAACCACGACAACCTGGTAATCGGATTTTGAAGAAACGACTAATCGATAGATCCCGAGCATGGAGAAGGGAGTTGGCGCTGGCTTCCTATCGCTCGTTCAAAGCTCGACAGGAACTTATCGCTCGTTCAAAGATCGACAGGAGCTTATCGCTCGTTCAAAGCTCGACAGGAAGGTATTCTAATATAGATATAAGGTATTGTAAATAAGATATATTATTACGTAAAATAAGGTATTCTAATATAATATAAGGTATTCTAATATAAGATATATTATTACTGTCGACGGTTGGGATATAGACCCAAGTCAACCAAGGTTCTTCAAAGAGGAGATAGGAGACACGCCGAACAACCACGAACAGCAACGAACAGGAGACATAGATTTTTATCCTGGTTCAGGCCTCTCGGGAGAGATAATGGCCCTACGTCCAGCCTTTCTTTATATCAAAGAGGATTACAAGGTGGAACTCGACGAGATCAGCAGGTCTCGGCGAGTAATATGCGAAAATCTATCTGCTAAGGGTCAGGGTCCCTCTAAACGCCATAGGGGCCCTGTTTATATAGTACGGAGCAAACCGACCTACCGAGAAATATCGGGCCGGGCTAACTATGAGATCATAACGAACTCATACATGCCAAATACAACCTACGGTAGATAAAGGTAATCTCCTAATCTTGAGGATCACGACTCCTAGTCCAATCCAGGAAACCAACGTCCGGGTCTTCACGTAGCCGTGTGGAACTCTTGTTCGAGACGGACTCAAACACGATCCCTTGGCCACCACGCACCACGCCAGTCAGGAAGCTGTTCGGCGGGATGCATATGGGCCAGATAAAACCTCCCAGGAGACTGGGCCCTGGTAGGCTGTTCGATTGGGCCGTCAGGGAGTGGGCCATGGCAATGGGCCGTAATCTAATCCCCGACAATTACCTAATATAGATATAAGGTATTCTAAGATATAAGGGAATAATATAGATATAGAAGTTATTCTCCTGGTAAGGTAGAGAAATAAGCTATCTCCGGTCTACTTTGAAGTCATGGACCGGATGAAAATAATTTTAAGTAATAATATATTTTTTGTTTAAGTTTTGAAGTCCCTTGGCATGAATAATTTCCAGATTTTTTTAATGCAAACGTAATTAGAAAATATTCACTTTAAACGTTTACCGATTAAATTGAGAACATTACAATTGTTTGATTACTTCGCGTTACATATTGGCAGAGGCATGAAGTGTCAGGTCATGTTGGTAGAGTAAAGGTTCATCATCACAATAGGCGTGCCATGGTAACTGTCGTAATGCCTCAGGTACAAGTTCACAACGGATAGGGACATAAACGTGCCAGTAGCAGTACAAAGATGACACAAAGATGGTACATACAAAATCACTGCCGTCCTCGCACCTGCCTCGTACCCTGCCGCTGCTGATCTGTAGCCCCGCGGTGGCGCACCTGATCTCGGGAGTATGTGAGTGGGTCGCGTGGCCGAACTTCTCTCCGAGGCCTCCCCATATCGACAGGTGTGGTGGGGTCGTCAACCAGATAGCTATCGATATCAAATGGCACACTCACGTGTGGTGCAAAGCTGTGAGAATCATCTGAAAAATAAATAAGTTTAGAAATTATGCAACCACATGCAACTTGCAATGTCGTAAGCAAAGGTCATTATGTGCATACCATCGTAGGAAGTAGTGATGCCCTCCTCGACGCCCATATTGTAGGGCGGTGCAGTGCAAGTGCCGGCACCGTAGTAGGGCTGTACAGCGCTAGTGCCGAGATCAGGGTAGGCGGGTACGCTGCTCTCACTGGCACCGTAGTGCACCTGCCAAGGTGAAGGATCTCCGGTGGACCACTCGCCCCCCTGAGTGGGAACGTCAGCGTACGCCGCTGCCGCTTGCTCCCACGCCAGACATGCGGACTAACCAAGATCCACCCGTGGAGTGGCGTGGTTCTTTGGTGCGACATCAGAGCGTGGGGCCCCGTAGGAGTGCCGTGGCGCCTGATCCCACACCGAAGTTGGGGGACCCCCATAGGAGTGCCTGGTCTTGATCCCACGCCAAGTGGGGAAGGCTGTGGGGAGGAGTAGGGGTGGAGTCTTTGGGGGTAGCGACCCTCCGGCGGCGTTTGTACCTTCCCAAGCCGGCACGTCAGGCTGGAGTGGAGGTGCAGGTACAAAGCCGCGACCTTGATGCGACCGTCCGCCCCCACGCCTTCCACGCCCGCGCCAATCTGCATTAATTAAAAGGTAGAAGTAAAGATAACATAAATATTGAAATGCCAGCTGATCGGACTGTAAAGATAACAATGCGTACCTGCCAGTCCAGCGTGGGTCAATCCGCAGAGGCTCGCCCAACGGCCGTGGTTTAACAGTACCAAGCCGAGCATTGCGATCAGCAGTTAGGAAGGACCTGTGGGTCTTATCCACGGTGGGATCCAGAAACGTGTCCGCCACCTGCTGTGCCATCCCGCAAACTGAAAGGCCATATAATAAATACACATCAGTTTATATTCATCAATGAAATATTATGATCAATAGCAATATGTACATACGAGAATAATTATCTCAAGCTTAGAGAATAATTGTCACAACTTTACAAAAATAATAAAGATACATACGGCATTAATTATTACAAACAGACACAATTGTTCGAAAGGGTTAAACAAGGTACACATTATTCAACATTGTTCTTACATATTACAGAACCGGTCATAATGCAAACGTACTACGACGCCTAATAATACTTAACGATGGGACGGTCCAGCGGCGCCATCTCCAGGGGTACTCTGCGTGCAGTACTGGCTTGTATGCCCCACCTGCTTACACACAGTGCACCTCACCCTTCGGCGTCCAGTCTCCGACTCATCCATATCGTTCCTTATTCTCCGAGTCCTGCGACGCCCCTTCTTTGTCCTCAGCTTGCTCATGTGAGGGACCCATCGATGGTTAGAACCCGGTGCCTCTGTGAAGGACCCATCCACTGCGTACCCTATGATTTCGTTATTCCATGTGTTGAATACGTTTACCTTCTGATAATATGGTGACACATAAGAATGGGAGGATTCGTTCGTTTGCGCTGCAGCAGCGGCAATGACATGTGAACATGGCAGGTGAAGGAGAGCCGGCTTCCTACAGGAGCACTCACAGCTTGTCCCATGTATGACAACCTTGTGTGACCTCCTCTCCTGCTGTGTGCCTTCACGCCCACGGTCCCTGCAATGAATCTCATACTTCCTTTCTCTGGCTGTCTCCCAGATTGCACGATGCAGCTGTGCCTTCGCGATTTTCCTGCGCATGTACTCTGAGATGACTTGTGAATACAAAAAGCGGTTGTCTGCCATGAATATGTTCGCCTTCTAGTACCGATCTACAAAGTATTTCTGTGTGCCATACAAAATCCTCTCAACTATACCCACCAAAGGCAGACATCTAGATCCCTTCATGACCCAATTGTAAACCTCTGCTAAGTTCGTCGTCATGGTGCCGTACCTTGCACCCCCTTGATCGTGCAGCAATGACCATTTCTCCATCGGCTCGTGACGGATCCAATCACTGAATGATTTCGTGGCGGATCCTGCCCTTCGCCGCAAACCGGGGCCATCTGTCGGCAGTGCACAAAGGACGGTTGGATCATCTCCTTCCTCATGGTATAACATTGCATTCTTCGAACTGGTTAGTGCAACGGAACCCAGTGAGCTACGTTTCGTTGTGAAATCATCAAGCGTGATCCAAAGCTTCGTAAACTTACTCTCCTGGTTTTGCTGACATAGCCTCTTGAACATATTCATGAGGTCTTTACTCTTGAACTGGCGGAAGAAGTTTGCTCCCATATGCCTCATGCACCACCTGCTAATAATGTCATCCCATTTGGCAGCACCTCTTATGTCCGATCCATCCTGCATCTCCATGATAGCTTTCAACAGCCCGGCATGACGGTCATGAATAACACATGCCTCTGGCCGGTTCTGAACCACTCCAACCTTCACCCATTCTAGGAACCAATACCAGATGTCGGTTTTTTCAGACTCAACAAATGCAAATGCAACTGGTAGGACCTGGTTGTTCGCATCCACTGCTATGGCAGTCAAGATCTGCCCTATGTACTTCCCTGTTAGAAATGTGCCGTCCATATAAAGGATTGGCCGACAGTATTTGAATGTCGTGATGCATGGCCCGAGCGCGAAGAACGCACGCTGCAAGACCATCTTGTCTGGGTGTCTTTCTCCTGCAGCATGCTCTGCAATGTCAATGAATGTGCCTGAGTTCCTCCTAGCAATGGCCCGCAACATGAGCGGTAGATTTGCATATGGCGCTTCATAGGTCCCAAACCGACACTCGGTTGCTTTCCTCTTAGCCCTCCAAGCCTTTGCATAGCTTATCTCGTACTGAAACCTCTCCTCGACCTGCTGCCTTATAAAGCCGGCCGTAACATGAGGGTTATCCACAATCATACCTGACAGTTTCCTCGCCACCCACGTTGAAGTTATGTTCCGGTGCTTCTGCTCTGCAACATGCACCACACAATTGTGTTGCCGCACTATTGAGCACTTCCAATAATCCTTCCACATCCCCTTGAAAGCATGCACGCGGAAGGGACATGAGTTTTACACACACCTAACATCGTACTCCTTTTTACTTGACTTCACAACGGTGAACTGCCTACGCAGTGACACCGACCAGCACTTAACCACATCCAGTACTGCCTGCTTGTCCTTGAAAGTGGCCCCCCCATTTACCTCGTTCTCATGATACTCCCACTCAACATGGCTATCTTCAACCACTTCTAGGCCTTCAAAGTTGCTGGACCTCCACTTCATAGGAACATGGCTCTCTTCGTTCGAGTTTTCATCCTCTTCCGGTGCTTCTTCCTCCTCGGCGTCCTCGGCCTCCATCGCATCCACTATACCACCCACCGTTTCACCTTCATCAGCAGCGCCCGTCGCCTCCATCCCTACCTCCTCCTCTCCCTTTGCTTCGTTCTCCATTTGTAACCCTTCAGTACCGCCACCCTCCCCCCAACCTTCTTCCGTGCCTCCATCCACATGCCCTCCCCCTTCCTCCCATTGTCCCTCTGCGGCAGGCTCAAGATAGGTATTTCAGTAGCACCAACAAGCAAGACTAACGACCATCCGCGCTCGAATGCATATCAGAGATAATCCCTCCATGTCTTCGTTGAGTTGATTGGTATTAGCTCCCCGTAGAACCCTTGCGGGGCACGACTTACTACTGCTTGAATAACTAGCCGGAATCTCTCCGCCTCCAAATTGAACACCTTCAGCAACCATCCATAAATCCCACCATAAGACCTTTCCGACGCTCTTTTAATACCACGTTGTACATAAGGGAAGTTTGATAAATCTGCTCCAGCAGGACCAAGCATAATCTCGCCAACCCCATAATATATCTGAAAATATATTGTCTCTGCCATCTCACCTACATTGACCACAGGACACATATTTCTCTCAGTTTAACGAATAACCAGAAGTGATACATTTACAAATATTTCCACCATTTTTTGAACCATTCCATAAATTATTTTATGTTAACTTCAAATTTCCTTCTACTACAACAAATCGACAAAACAATCGTTCCAACGAAACCCTACATAGCCAAATATTCAATCTACAATCGTAACTCCTATTGGTTCCAAAACAATGCTAATACATATGGCTACCATTATGCCTAACCTATTTGGCACCGGTGGTTTTGCACGGACGGTGTTCAAACATGCGTTCCGTTCAAATATTTTCTTCCACATTCAGCACTTACAAACATATATGGATAGGCTATCAAGTTTTCAACGTTTCATTCATTCAAAGTTTAACAAAATTTCATATAGAATCAAATTTAGCCGGTCAAAAGTTCACAAACTCTTACCAATATACTCTTCAATCAATATATATCACTAAAACTAACTAATACCTACTAATTTTAACAAGAATTAGGAAGAGAAATTACCTCAAAATCACCTGCGGAGTCGCCTCCTGTCGCTTCTCTCGGTCCTGCGTGAGTGAGAGTGAGAGAGAGTGAAAGTGGCTTCTCACTGGGGTAGGGGGGGCAATAATGGAGGCCGGTCGTGCGTTGGTTCCGCGACAGGTGCTGTCGTTTGTTGGTTGCGCGACAGTGCGCTTTTCCTGTGCGCGGCCCCGACCAAGAGAATCCGAGGACTAATCGCTCCGCCAAAGCACGATAGCCTCTGCTCGCGATTTGAAATTCTGACTTGGCGGGCTAGGCACCGGTAGGTGGGTCCGCTCGCGTTTTTGCCGCTCGATAGCTTGCAGTCGCTCTTTCGTACCTCGACGGGCGTCTATTTTTGTCTAAACTTCATCACGGGGTACATTCTTGCATAAAAGAATAAAAAGAAATATATATAAAAAAAAATTCGAGTTTGTGTTTAGTCCGTTTTCCGGCTGCGTGTCAGTGTGCGTGTGCGAGATGGAATCGGTGTGTGTTTAGGATTCCTAAACCGAGTCAAGGCCGGTGTGGTATGTACTCGCTATATATACAGGGGCAGGGTGCCCAGCAATTGTGTAAGCGAATCAAGGAAATAAAGAAAAGGCTTTAGCTAATTAAGGTCCGCTAATCACGTTTCGTTTTTCCTTCGCGTTTTGAATCTGCTTGATGCACGTTCTGCTGGATCGGTTTGATTCCAGCAACGGCGAGGCGCGGTTGATCCTGGGTATGATCTAACATTTGCTGATTTGCCACAGTGGTTTTTTTTAGCAAACCTCCGTGATGACCGCGCTTAATATTGTGTTTTTTTTATTTCATATCAAAGACTTTTCCGCATACGATTTAAATTCGGATTGCGACTTGCGAGTTCTTCATTTGATTTTAGGCAATCATAGACGATATCATTATTATTGTAGCTCGCGATTTTCCAACCTAGCTAATAAACAATTACGTCAACTCTGATGGTGATACTCGAGGTAGACCGGTCTAATTCAAAACTAATCTGGTAATGTGTAGACTATTTACAATAATATCCCTTTTGTCTAGACCGCATGTGGCGCACAACTATATGCTCAATATACTATGCTGTGGGATAGCTTCCAGCAAGTCCCAAAACTGCTCCGCTTATATCTAGCTATAACTGGCTGACAGGGTGGCTCGGATTTATTTAACATCTACCACACCAAGACAGGGATCATTTGGCACGCTAAGTAGAAATTATTTGGCGCTTTCAGACTACCAAAAGAAAATAAATAAAAGGATAAGCAATAAATAATTACTTAGGTGAGTGCAAAGCCCAGCTCAGTGCAAACTTAAGGACGAAAAGGAATCAAGCACACGTCTTGACCGCCGGATGACGCAAAAACATAAATGATTAACCCACATAGGTCACCATACGTCCCAGAGCACTTGTCTTGGATGTACAAATGTACAGTGAAAACACCAGACTGTGGGAATTAGGTCGACCACGATGAAATGCAAGCACAAAGAAATCAAGGTGGCAATTAACCGGACAACATGCATCATGGTAAAAAGGTGCCGGGTAACAGATTGGACAATGTTACATTTTTATTAAAAAAAATGTCTTAGAGATGCTCGTTTACATGGTAAAAGTCAAAAGACACTGCAAAGAACCTGAGAAATGTTTTGGTAGTTTGTGCTCTTTTTTTATAGACAGAACGCTTAACCTATGGCACAAGGAATCAATCTTGCAGATGGGTAAGAAAAATAGCATGCCTCTTATTATTATTTTTTTATGAAGGAGGCTTTATTGATCCCAGACAATTACATCAAGTTGATACAATCGCTCCAAGACCACTTCCAGCCTCTGCATAGTTAGGATGCACACAGCCTGTGATTATTAAAGAAATAACGACATGACATCAAAAATCATGCTGCAGCAAGCTACAACACACAATTTAATCTTCAGATCCGAGCCCCACCATAACAACACTTGGACTGCGAGAATGGCCCTCCAAAAACAACGCCTCCAAGAAGAAAGCGACATGAAAGCATGCCGCCGTTACCATGGTCCAAGCAGTAAAACCCACGCCATAGGTTTTCATCCTGTAGAGCAAATCTTTCGAACTCCAGACAATGCCTTTAACAAGGGAGTGACAACCAAGCCACCATTGTCAGGTATAACCAGTTAAGACCAGACCTAGGGATTTCTCCCTAGAGTCGACGAACCGATACCCAAAAGCACCGCCAAATCGAAGTCCTCCAGTGTTGCCTCCCCCTCCTTTCCAAGCCAATGCCACCATATCTCCCAGCCTTGGCCAACTGCAATCGGCCACGAACTCCTCGACATGCATACCTTTTTCAGACGCGCACCACATGATGACAGTGTTGCTAGATAGCCAATGGGCACACGCCCAGAGTCCGCGGGTTCCATCTGATGACGGGATGAGTCGCCGAAGTAAGCGATTCCGTGAGTCGATGCCTAGGTGACTTCAGCCTCCGGGCCGGTATGACAACCACTGAGTAGAGGTGAAGACGCCGTAGCGAGAAGTAGCCGCACAACTATCCACAATCAACACCGAAGACAATTGGTCAGTTCGCCCATGGACGGACGCCAACAATCTCCAAGATTAGATCGCGGAGAGGCCTCGAAGCGTCACAGATCAGGACCGTGACGCGCCACACTGCCGCGGCAACCGCCCATGCAGGCGCCACGGCAAGCCTCGCTGCCGCACGCCTCCGCCGCCGACGGGCAGCGAAGGGCGGGGTTGAGGACCAAGCTGGTCGCGGAGGCGGCACACGTTGACGCCAGCATTGCACGCCGGAGGGGGCCGCCTCGCTGCTCCACTTCTACCTCATTAGTTTCAGATTCCAGATTCTCAGGCTCCAATGGAGTATCTTCCAAACCAAATCTTTTTACTAGTGAAATAAAAAGGTTATAGATGTTTGTGCTACCAGAAAGCTTAGCCAGGCATGTCAAAGCATCCTGCAAAAAGTCAAAGATGACCTGATAAAATATCATAAAATGTGCGGCCTAAAAAAATGCCAACAAGCATTGAAAAGTGTCAGGGAAATTTTTTGTCAAACTCACACAAGAAAGACAGTAACGTATGAAACCACATGAGCAATAAATGCAAATCTTTGTCTGGAAATAAAAGTACAAAAACCCAATCTAAGAACAGCGCAAATTTTCAAATGCGCACACCAAAAATGCATACCGCAACACAATTTTACAGGACTGAAGAAACATAAAGTTCCATAAAGATGATTAAATGAAACATAGCTGTCCAAACCATAGATTTGAGGCACTTAACATACGTGAAAACCCACTCACCTCTTTGTTGGACACAAGCCCACTCACTTGTGAAAGTAAGAACACATAAACAACAGTGAGAGAATTGTGTCCATAAACTAATGTTGTTTTCCATCGATAAAATCAATGTGCTAGAGAAAGTCTAAATCACCCAACTCAACCTATCTTTCAGACATAGCATTATAGCAAGCTTAACAGCTATAGCAAACTGGAGAGACCATGATAAAACCAAAATTTGTTGATATATAAAATACACAGAATACCCACACATCACATTAACTGCAACAAGTAGTTAATGCCATTTATGGTTTTGTGGTAATACTCACACTTTGATAACTCATTTCTGTCAATCTTTACTGGTCTATCAACAAAACAAGATGAATTAACAGTTAAAAAACCCAACCCAACTTAACAAAATAACATTTTGAATTTTTGATAAACCTTAAGATCCAAATAGCCCACAATCCACATCAATCTCTACTGGTCTGCATCAAGACTGAGCCTTGGAGTTTGAACACCCAAACAATTACACGATAAATCAACTGGTAATAGAAAGAATTGGGTAAATGATGTACCTTCAAATGAGCACGCTTTTCTGGTGAGGAATCAAGGATATAATTTGCAGAAGTGCAAAGAAGATCCACAGAATGCAATGCCAGAGCTTTCATGTTGTTACGGGCATCTTTTCTAGAGCACCTCTTTATGCTCGTAAAGGTAAATTTATTGGTTTTTGAGGAGAATAAGGGCATTCCCAACCCTACCCTCTTTTCTCCTCTAACTTATCATTATTCATCCACTTTTCAACCCCTCCCTATATTTTCCTCTCTTATATTTTATTTCACATCGCTGCTACAGTGATAAGTTAGGGGTTAGATATGTGTAACATTGGGAATGCCCTAAGGCTGAAAGTTCTGCAGAGATTTCTACATCTTGATCACTGCTACTTAATCTCCTAGTTCCATTTACAATTTGCTGAGGAACAATAAAAAACCTTATCTGAGAGAAGGCATGAAGCAACTTTGTAGTTCCAAAGACAAAAAACTATGAGCCGAAAAGGTTTAACATAAGAAAACTGCAATAGATGACAGCTGAACCTACAAGGCTTTAACAGCGGGTTTGTAAAGATACCGATCACACGTCAACATCTCTACCAGCAAATTGGATAGGGAATCAAAATTCTGGTATAAATCAATCGGATAGCGGCAGAAGGCAGGCAGCAAGTTCCATAATTGATCAGCCCAAGATTGCAACACTTTACATTTCCGTGCCTTTTTGACTAAAAGTGAAAGGAAAATGCAATCAGTTGAGTTGCATGCTTATTTAGGCCTATTAAATTATTTTGTATTTACCTCTGCTAGAAGCATTTCGTACAGATTTTGCCAGTGGTACAATATAGTCTACAAATTGTTGCAAAGAGGCCCCATAAATGTACTTGTCTAAAATGGGTAGAAGCCAAGTATTTGAACATGTTAGCCGATCCTCATCAAAAAGCTATTGGGATCAATGAAAGGATTTTATCTGGCCCCATAGAAATCACTGCTGCCCCAACGCACTCTTCAACCTGCAAATGTGTCATGTTCAATGGAAGGTTGATGATGCCACATGCAAACCTTTTCTCTTTATCCAACAGATACAAATTCCTATAAAACAATGCTGTCTATAAACTAAAACAATGTAATCCAGTTGTTTTCATTTTTCAGTCAAACCATACAACTCATTTTGGAGTCACTCTTCATTTGTTAGAGTAGTTAGTTTGGGAGTTAGAGTTGAGTCGAGCTGAAGCTCGGAGTTCCGGAATTGTCTTCGGGAATTCGGGTAATAGTTCTTGTATCCTTTTCTTTTTGTAAAACTTTACTTTTATAATATAAGTGTCTTTCATTATCTGAGCTGAGCATATTTACACTAAGTGGGAAGTGTGAATTATTAGAGCGGTTGATTAAGTTCATCTGATTTCAAGTATGGGTTCATTCTCATATGATTAGAATAGCCTAAGTATTGAACTTGGATCGCCTTCCTAGGATCCGGGGGGGATTGATCGGATTTAGTAACAGACGTAGTGTCTGAGACTATCTCTGACTTGGTTTACACCCATTCCAACGTACTTTGTGGTAGGTGGTAGGTGGTGACAGCCCTATCCATCCGAGATTTATCTCACGCGTAATCCACTGCGTTAGGAATTGGACCAGTAGGGCCCAATCGGGGGTGGTCATAATCATTCGGTGTTCTTAACTGATAGCGGGTGGTAGTGAATCGGCCAAGCTCCAACGAAGTTCTTAAAATAAACCTCCAAACTCATATCTGCTAGCTCAACCTGATAAATTGATTGCACTATACTTTATACTCTTCTCGTTGTCCTCCCAACTATCTGCCTAACTTATCCTTTATACTCCTGTGTGTGTGTGTGTCACCGGTCCTATTATATTTATCCTTACCCCGTTAACTAGCTGGCTGGTATCTTAAATGATATAGATAGTTAGAATTATCCTTCTCACTCGTTCCCTGTGGATTTGATACCTTGGAATACTCCCGGGTGAAAACTTTCGTCCGCTTACGGATTATTTCTAAGAGCGTAAGAATCGCCAACAGAGGCGCGGGAGGCGGCAGCAGGGAGGCCGCAGGCGGGAGGCAGCGACAGAGAGAGGCAAGCAGGAGAGAGAGAGAGAGATAGGGGAGAGGGAGAGAAAAACAGGAGAGAAGAGGGAGAGAGGGGATGACAGCCGGGTCCCATAATTTTTTAATTTTATTTGTATTTATTTTTCTGACTAAATCGTCACCTCATCCGCCATGTCGGAAGAACCACCCTCAAAACCATTGCGGGGTGTTATTTGCACCTTTTTCCTGGTTTTAGGGGTGAAATACCAGGTTTTGTAGTTCAGGGGGTATGTAGACGAAGGGTCATAGTTCAGGGTGTAATATAGACTTTTTTTCCTGAAAAATATTGTGACCCCTCGAGAGAGGTCTCAAGAAGTTCAAAAAATTACAAAAAAAATTTTAAGAGCTCTAAGAAAACCATTTAAAACCCCACAAAATAACTATAAGTTATTACATTATATGGCTCGTAAAAAAAATTTAGTGATAGCTTTAATTTTTAATTTAAACTGTTTTCTGCCTTAGCTGTTTATTGTTTGTCTTACCTCCACTTTGATCTTTTGTGCAGACGATCAGTGGTTTACTGTTTATGCCTTTATTTAATCATCGTTGTTGTTCTACATCTATCTCAATTTGATATTTTGTGCAAGCGATTTCCCTGCTATTTTTCCAGGCTATTTTATAGGTTTTTCACCATCTTTTCTTATAAAAAAATATATTGTTATGTTGGAGTCAATATGGGATGTAGGCATGGAGCATAGGCCTAGATGGCACCGGATCGGAGCTCGGACCGGAGCTGGGCGACGCTACACCGGTTGGGAAGAAGCCATAGGGAAGCTTGTGGCGCATACCGGAGGGAAGCTAGTGAGGAGCATGGTAGAGCTGAGTCATGGTGCGATGCCGAGGCAAAACCAGGATGGCGCAGGGGCGTAGCGTTGTGGAGTTAGCAGAGACAACATTTGTCAGAGCTGGATGGTGTTGTGGCATTTTCGCTATTCATACGTCCTTTTTATCATTCATCTATATTTATCTCTCTACTATTTTATTTGCTACAGTGCCATGCTCATTGCATTTTTGTTTTATTTCCATGTGACAAAAAAATAAGGTCGCAAGCTTGAACTCGAGCTTGGCTTGTCTCGGGATCAAGTCGAGTATGCGACGAGTACAGACAGCCTGCGAGTTTTACTACAAGGTCCCTCGAAGAAATTTTTCTCTATATTTAGAGATTCTCAGTCCTTATATCATTTTAGCATAGGTCTCTAAATTTGGACATTCCCTCTTAAGTTTCTGTATCTTTTGAAGAATAGAGACTCTACTGGCGATGATGAAAAATATAGAGATTAATGAATAGCATTTTAGAAAAGAAGATATAGAGAAAAAAATATGGAGAACCTGTTGAAGATGCTATAATGTTGCTGAGATGGTTGATTGGATAGGTTTTAGAGTGAATAAGATACAAGTTGGCCTTGCTGGAAAGAAAACTAGCCCACACCAGTCATTCTGTCTTCAACTTGGTAGGCTCCCGAGCTTCGCTCTAAGCTCAAGCTTGCCAGCCATTCCAATTTGAAGCTTTAGTCAACCTCGAATCAAGCCTATATATGTCTAACTAAGTTCGAGTAGCTCAAGGTATTGGGTACTTTTTAAGAAAATTGCCCACATGGCACTTCACAATTGCAAAAAAAATCCACCATGTGTAAAAAATACCACTCAGTGCTATGATTTTACATATGGTGAGAATTTTTATAATTTGGGAGTGCTATGTGGACGAATTGCCCTATTTTTATAGCTAATAATCTTTTTTATGGTCATAGTAGTACTGAATTAGCTACGACGATGGCATAATGAGGGCATATGCAATGCTAGCCTCAAAACCTGGCATCATCCCCAAATTTCACTATTCATATACATACCTAAATTCATTATTCACAAACTAAAAAATAAAGCTAGGTCAACATTTTGAGCTAGCATGAAACATGCACTGAGCGGCATCCATGACCAAGCACGTGCGGAATATTACAACATATTCAAACTGGCTTAGCCTTATTAGTTTAGTTAGCTTATTCATTCAGCCTCATACACAACTAATTTTAGCTCAGTCAGTTTATTTATTCAGTTCAGCCGCTTTGAACGTCCTCTGGGTGTGTTTGGTTGGGCCATCTTGGACGATCCGGCCCAACATGAGATGATTTTTGTTTGGTCCAGAAAAAACGGATGGGATCGTCCAGCATCGTCCCGTCGCTCCGTAGCGCAACCAGGGGACGGCTCGATCCGTTGGAAATCGGTAGGTTGGGCTCGTCCCGATCTCCTCGCCCCTCGTTGCCGGTCAGCCTGCCGCTCCGTCACCTCCCGCCGGGCCGCCGCCGCCTCCTCTCCCTACGCATCGCCGCCTCCTCCTCGTCCCCCGTCACCGGCAGCTCACCGCCACCATGACCTAGCCACCGCCACCACCGCCCCTCCCCTGCTACCGCCCCCTTCCACTTCCACGCCGCCACCTCCTCTTCTTCTCGGCGCCGCCGCCACCGCCCCTTCCCCTGCCCGCTGCCCCCGCCCCATCCCCATCCCCTGCCCTCCGCCACCTTCCACTTCCACGCCGCCACCTCCTCTTCTTCCCTGCGCCGCCACCACCGCTCCTTCCCCTGCCCGCCGCCCCCTTCCACTTCCGCTCCACCTCCCCTTCTTCCCGGCACTGGCAGCTCCGCTGCTTCCCCTACACCGCTGCCTCCCCCTTCTTCTCCCTCCTCCCTCAGATCCATTACTGGCACTCTTCACATGGGGCTTCCCGGCGGCCAACGGCGGCAGCTTGGCAGGATTCTTGGGGAGGAAGAGCAAGTACATGCGCATGGACGATGTGCTCCCGCAGGAGCAGGAAGAATACGATGGCGGCATCCGTGTTCGTGGTAGTGCCGGCGGCGGCGGCAGCAGCAGCAGGAGGTATGTCTTTGCCTGCTCTGTCTTCGCCTCCCTCAACCATGTCCTGCTCAACTACGGTGAGCTCGGCCCCTACTCCATGGCATTTCTCGATGCAGATTTCGTTTCAGCCATGACCACAGTTCTCAGATTCGGATTCGGATTCTGTCTAATTTACTAATCACTGTCTCTGAACTGAGATTTTTGGCATCATTATGTAGTAGTGAATCTTTTTCATGAGAAAATGCTGTTGTTTCCAGACGTGGGTGTGATGAGCGGCTGCATTAGGGTGTGTTTGATTAAGGGGCTACATAAACCCATGCTGGATAGAGGTCAACCAAACAGTGACAGTGTCATTGATCCATCCCTGATGATTTTGTCCCATCCCAAAATTTATCCAGGATGATGATATTGTTTGGCTCAACCAAACACACCCTAAGGGTGGTCACCTAGCTCGGTCGGTTAGCGCTAGCAGTCATGCGTGTGAGGAGGAGGGTGCTATCTCGCCATTATCTGTCGTATGCATTGAGGGAAGGGTGACGTTGCCGACCGAATTTCAATGAGAAGGGCGGCATCCGGCGGTCAAGACATGTGTGCTTGATTCCTTTTCGTCCTGAAGTTTGCACTCACCTAAGTAATTATTTATTGCTTATCCTTTTATTTATTTTCTTTTGGTAGTCTGAAAGCGCCAAATAATTTCTACTTAGCGTGCCAAATGATCCCTGTCTTGGTGTGGTAGATGTTAAATAAATCCGAGCCACCCTGTCAGCCAGTTATAGCTAGATATAAGCGGAGCAGTTTTGGGACTTGCTGGAAGCTATCCCACAGCATAGTATATTGAGCATATAGTTGTGCGCCACATGCGGTCTAGAGTCTAGACAAAAGGGATATTATTGTAAATAGTCTACACATTACCAGATTAGTTTTGAATTAGACCGGTCTACCTCGAGTATCACCATCAGGGTTGAAATAATTGTCTAATTAGCTAGGCTGGAAAGTCGCGAGCTACAATAATAATGATATCGCAATCCGAATTTAAATCGTATGCGGAAAAGTCTTTGATATGAAATAAAAAAAACAATATTAAGCGCGGTCATCGCGGAGGTTTGTTAAAAAAAAAAAACCACTGTGGCAAAGCACGCGGGAGTGGACGAGGCAGCGTGGGACGATGCGTCTAGAAAGTGTCCGGTGGATTGCCCAAATAGAGAAGGAAACTTGGCTAAAAAATATTTAATTTTTGGAACGTACGTCCACGATTAGCTTAGGAGTTCCCCGGTCTATCATGTCCCTTTAATCCACATTGAGATTCGTGCCACGTCTTTTTTTGTGCTACACCCGGATCTGATGCAGAAACTCAGCTCGCCACACCCGGAGCTACATCAAGCGGTGTCGCACCAACGTGGTGGCCACACCGGCTACTCTGGGTGCTGGTGAGGTCGCACGTCGGGATCGAGGTGGTCGCCGGGGAAGAGAGAGAGGACGGCGAGTTCGGCAGCACAAAGAGGAGAGAGAAAGGAAAGAGAGGACATGACAAGGAGAGAAAGGAGAGATAAAGACGGGGAGCTGCTACACACCAAGCGCAGGCCACTCTCCTTGTTTTTCCCCAGGCAGAAATCATGCCTAATTAAGTGCTTCAAACAAATTACTACTACGTTCACAAAAAACGTCCTAGGGTTTTTTCCCTTGATTTTGGGTTTGGTTCTGTCTCAAAATCTAGTCGATACATGCAGCTTGATAAAAATAACAATATGACATTTTTAGAATGAATTGGTTGAAGCATGTAACGTGATATTTTTAAAGCAATTTAAAATAAAAATGACTATTGCCTATGCTTAGAAAACTACAATATTTACATGTGACCTTTCTGGGTCGGTTACCTCCAGGTCCAAGTGTTAGATTATTTGGGCCAAGATCCACTTAAATGAGAAATAATTTTTAGAATATCTCAACGACCCACCTCATGTAGACATATAAACTTTCTTTCGTATCATATTGCTAGTGGAAAGAGTGGATGACAAGCTTAAAATAGTGAAGTTTGCTTCATCTCACTAGTTCATGTGATAGAAGCGAGAAAGAGAACAACACATGTGCTCGCTTGTCGGGCACAGAGCAGGGCGGCGCGTGCGCACGTCCTCCTTTTGCTCTTTAGGTTTTGCGGAATGGTTTCGAGAGATGGAAATGTGTGAGCCCAATCATGGATCTTGTGGCTCGTTAGCCCGAGTGGTTTTTCCCTATAAATATTGTCGCCGCCGCCAGAAGATACAGAGAAGAAACCCAAGGTTTCTGCCACTCCCATCTGCTGTACCGTTATCCAAGCACCCTCGAACGGGAGAGCAGGTTTACGGAACCGCACTGTTGTTGCGCTCCTGCACTGTGCATTCCTCGTACACCAATCTGCGTCGATGTCTTCATCGACGACAACAGCAACAACCCTAAGGACATGAACTCGAACCCAATTCACGGGTCTAAACTTGGAGCGAGACTTATAACCGAAGGGTACACGTACGAGAGTTGTGATATAACAAATTCTTTTTAAGATTTGTGTGGGATTTGCTATATATTATATACAGTAGCATACGTAGAGTTAGTTACATCATATATTTATTTTAGTCTTGCAGGACGGCGCCGGACGTTCAGCCAGGCGCCCAGGCCCGCTCTATTTAAGTAGCAGCATGTGTATTCTACATTTGTACGTACGAACTGCGCTTACAACTAGTTAGCAGGCTAGCTCCCAGCTCAAGGTACCAAGCCTCCTCCATGGCGGAAAACACACTACCCCTTGTTCTGTACACGTTGCTATGCGTCCTCCTCGTCACTCTACTCATCAAGCTCAAACTCAGAGCTTCTTCCCGCCGCTTGCACCTGCCTCCTGGCCCATGGATAGAGATGGCAACGGGGCTAGCCCCGCCGGGGATTAGCACCCCATCCCCGTCCCCGCAAAACTGAAATTCCCCCGTGGTTTTCCCCGTCCCCGCACACGGGGCGAAAAATTTCCCCGTCTCCGTCCCCGTCGCGGGTAACGGGGCCCAACGGGTTCCACATCCCCGTTTAGACCCCCCGTTTAGACCACAGGAGAGAGTGGGGACTGGGGACGCCGAACGGAGGAGGAAGAAGGAAACTAGGGCATGAGGAGAGAGCGGGGCGCCCGACCGGGAGGAGGAAGCGAGGAGGTCGTCGGGGTAGACGCCGGGGCGCGTGGTAGCGAGCCACGGCTTATGGCGCTTCGAAGTCGGCGGTGTCTTGCGCATGGCGAAAAAGGCGTCTGCGTCAGCGCCGCCGCAAGGGTGGGCGGCGAGGGCTGAGGCGGCAATGTATCCGAGCGTCGGCTTTCGTATTCAGGTTCGAGGCGTGGCCAGGCACGAGGCGTCACCGGGGAGACGAGGCAGAACTAGGAGACTAGGGTTGGCGGTTGGGAATTGGTGGCCTTGTCTTATGGGCGAAATATGCAGAGCGAGGAGAGAGCACTATTTATTCGGGGCCCGTCGGAACGGGATGGGGGCGGCTCCCATCCCGTCCCCCCAGACCCGACGGGATTGTTTTCCCGTTTAGTCCCGTGGGGACAAAATTGTCCCGTCCCGTCCCAATGGGGAATTCCCGGAGGAATCGGGAACGGGCCCCATTGCCATCTCTACCCATGGACGCCGCCATCGCCGGCCACATGCACCACTGCTTTCGGCGCCGCCGCACCACGCCATGGAGAGGCTTCGCCCGTGATGCGGCCCGTCGTGCTCTCCGGCTCGGCCACGTCCCCACGCTGGTGCTCTCGTCGCCGGAGGCGGCCAGGGAGGTCATGAAGACGCACGACGCCGCTCTTGCCAACTGGCCGGTGTACGCCACCGCGGATATCTTGACCCACGGCGGCCAGGACATCGCCTTCGCCGCCTATGGCAGCAAGCACTGGAAGGAGGTCCGGAAGCTCTGCGCCACGGAGTTGCTGAGCCCCAAGCGCGTCCTCTCCTTCCGCACCATCCGGGAGGAGGAGGCCGCGGCGCTCGTCCGGTCCGTCGCCGCCACGGCGCCGGCGGCCGTGAACGTCAGCGAGAGGATCAAGGTGATGATGAACGACATCATCATGAGGGTGTCCGTGGGCGACCGGTGCCCGCAGCGGGAGGCGTACCTGGAGGAGCTGGACAGGACGCTGAACCTCATGTCCGGATTCAACCTCATCGACATGTTCCCGGAGTCGCGGCTGGCACGGGCGCTCGGCGCCGGATCCCTCCGGGCGGCGACAGAGGTGCACGAGAGCATCCAGTGCATCGTGGACGCCATCATACGGGACCATGAGGCCGCGATGGAGGCCGCCGCCGCCGCCGGTGGCCGGTGCAAAAATTCTCACCATGTGTAAAAATAATACCACTCGGTGCTATGCTTTTGCATATGGTCGGGATTTTTGTAAATTGGGAGTGCCATGTGGACTAATTGCCCTATTTTTTAAAAGATAATTAATCCTTTTTATGGTTATAGCAGTATTGAAGCTATGACGATGTTGTCATCTCCAAATTTCACTATTTATATCTCGTACCTAAATTCACTATTCACAAATAAAAAATTTAGAACTAGGCCAACATTTGGAGTTAGCACAGACTATGCTTTTAGCGGCAACCATGAACAAACATGTGGTGGAATATTAAGGTTCTGTTTTTTTGGCTGATCTGAACGACTGAACAGCTGAACGACTGAAATTACTAAATTTCAAGAGCTTTTCGAGATAGACTCGAGATTCGGATACATTTCGTTCGACTTGTTTTTTAAAGCGTTATGCCCAACTTCAAAACGGTAAAAAATGGACTTAAAAAGTCAAAACATATGTCTTTTCAAAACGTATATAAACCATTAGCCTAGTAAGTTCAAAAGAACGTAGCCCAAGTGGTCACCTCGGTCGGTCATCGGCTCGTTGCTAGCAGTCATGCGTGTGAGGAGAATGGTTATCCCGGTGAGCTCAGTATTTTATCAGTAGCTACAAGAATCAAGACGCATAAATTCAAACACGCAAGCTGCGTGCGTGCGTCTTGAGTGAAATTTGGTGGCGAGTGAACAGCTGATACAGGGGCTTAACACAGGGGGGTTGATGCACATGCTATTGACTCAATTGTCGCCGCTATCTGTATTAGAGCATCCCCATCACACCCCTCAAAATGACCTCTATTTCAAAATTTTTCAAATGCATTAGGAGGGAATTTGGTCCATGTGAGTAGCAGCTTTACCTTTAGCGATTCTTCGAAGCGATTCTTGTAGCGATCTTGAGAAAATTTGAAGGCCCTATTTGATGCTCTTATCTCGTCATGCATGGGAATTTCAATGAGAAGGCATCCGGCGGTCAAGACATGTGCTTTTGATTCCTTTTCGTCCTAAAGTTTCCACTGAGTTGGGCTTTGACTAATTAGCGATTATTTATTGCTTATCCTTTTATTTGTTTTCTTTTGGTAGCTTGAAGGCGCCAAGAAATTTCTACTTAGCGTGCCAAATGATCCGTGTCCTGGTGTGGTATCATTAATCCGAGCTAGGCAGCCAGACAGTGAGCTAGCTAGATAAGCGGAGCAGTTTTGGGACTTGATGGAAGCTATCACACAAGCATAGTACATGGAGCATATAGTTGTGCGCCACGTACGTGTGGTCTAGACAAAAGGGTTATTATTGTAAATAGTCTACACATTACCAGATTAGTTTTGAATCAGACCGGTCTACCTCGAGCACCACCATCAGGGTTAAAGTAATTGTTTAATTAGCTAGGTTGGAAAATCGCAAGCTACAATAATAATGATATAATCTATGGTTGACTAAAATGAAATGAAGAACCCGCAATCCGAATGATGTGAGATAGAAAAACAAAATATTAAGCGCGGTCATCGCTGAGGTTTGCTAAAAAAAAAAGCACGCGGGAGTGGACGAGTGACCATGTGTCTACAAAGTGTTAGATTATTTGGGCCAAGATCCACTTAAATGATAATATCTCAAAGACCCACTCATGAAGACATACAAACTTTCTTTAGTATCATATTGCTAGTGAGTGTGGATGACAAACTTAAATAGTGGAGCTTGCTTAATCTCACTAATTCATGTGATAGGAGTAGTGTCGGTGTATTCTACATCGGGGTGTGCCCCCACATCGCTGCCAGGTGGGACCTGCGTCCAAGTAGAAAGTGTATTGTACAAGGAAATACCGAGCCTAAGCAGACCAAAGTCTGATTTCAGACAAAGAGGAGTTCAAACAGTGTAATTTCAGCACGTGGCGCCCGGTGCACAGGCGGGCTAACAGGCCCCAGGCATCGGGCGACCAGGACACGTGGCTCCCGGCCAGCGGGGGCGAGCAGCGCCGGTGACCAGACACGTGGCGCCCGACGCCAGCGAAGGCGAGCGCCCGGCGACCAGGACGCATGGCCCCCGGTGCGTAGGCGTCGGGCAAGAGCATTAGGGCAGCAGGGGCGCGGGGGCTCCACTATCAGGGACACAGCACGAAGGCGCAGGGAGGCTTCATTACTAAGGATTTCGTCTGTATACACCGAATTCGAAGCATTTAATGCAACGGAACCGCTCTGGATGGAGTGGGCGGGGCTCTGACAATATGATTGCCCCCGCCCCGCTAAATGATGTCAACTTCACGGTGGCCGTCACCACAGCCATCTCGTTTGTACCAGCTATGGGGTGACATGAAAGGCGCTAGGAGTAGACGGGCTGCTTTGTCTCGTCTAAGCAGTCCTGTTGTCAAAAGCAGGGACAGGAGCGACGGCAGCGAGGACTAGCGCCGAAAGAATGATGACTACAGTGCTAGAACCATTAAATGTGTGTTGTGTATCACGTTGTGACCCACGCCAGCCCGGCTATATAAGGGCTGGGGGTGCATCTGTAGGGGGTTTAGAAATTTCGATCCTGAGATCGGACTCTCAAAAAACTGACCAGTTCATACTTTGCAAGGAGCTCAAGCAGGATTAGGGCTATTACTCGATCAGGGGGCCTGAACCTGGGTAAACTCGTAGCGTCTGTTTTGGAGCTTTGAGCCGTAAGCGAGAGAAGAGGAGTGATCCGACTACACACACCCCCACTGCCGAACCACCAGATCAGGTCCCGAAAAACCTATCAGCTAAAACACACCGACAAGTAGGAAAGAGAACAAAACATGTGCTCGCTCGTCAGGCATGGGACGGTGCGTGTGCGCGTCCTCCTTTTGCTCTTTAGGTTTTGCGGAATGGTTTCGATATATGGAAGCGTCTGAGCCCAATCATGGCACGATCTCGTGGTCATTAGCCCGCGTTGTATCTTCCCTTAAAATATTGCCGCCGTCGCCAGAAGATACAGAGAAGAAACCCTAGGTTTTTGCTGCTCCCATCTACTGGTTGTTGCGCCATCATCCAAGCTCCCTCGTTCCATGCGCCGGCGTGTACCGTCGAACACACCGGAGAGCAGGTCTATGGAAGGAACCGCACTGTTCTTGTGCTCCTACACCGTATGTCATTCCTTCTACACCAATCTACGTCGATCGATGTCTTCACCGGCGACAACAACCACCCCCCTAAGGAATTGAACAAGAACCCAATTCATGGGTCTCATTAAACTTGTAACGAGACTTATACACGCACGAGAGTTGTGATATAACAAATTATTTTTAAGATTTGTTTGGGATTTGCTATATACATACACAGTAGCATACGTAGAGATGGTTACATCGTACTTCTCTCTTTTTTTTGTTTGACAAATTTGTTTTTTGGACATACCTTTGATCATTCGTCTTATTAAAAAATTTAGTGAAAACATATAAAAGAAAGTACTCCCTCCATTCCAAAATATAGAGCGTGCATATTTTTTTTCAGAAGTCAATGTTTAGAATCTTTGACTAATAATTAAGTAAAAATATACATGTTTTAGTATATGCATGTAATATATTTTAATCCGTATTTAAAAGTATTTTGATATGATGTTAGTTTTTTAGTTGCTAATGACATATTTTAAAAAAATAACGGTTAAAGTTATATTTTGAAGTTAAATGATATATATTTTATTTTTTTGAATAAGACAAATGGTTAAACTCGTGTATAAAAGTCAAATACGTTAAATAAAAAACGGAAGGAGTGCTGTATTTTAGTCTCGCAGGACGCCGGATGTTCATCCAGGCGCCCAGGCCCGCTCTATTTAAGTAGCAGCATGTCACCAGCAAGTTCGCAGCTCGACGTTACGTACGAACTTTGCTTACAAGTTACAACCAGCAAAGTTACCAGCTCAACGGTACCAAGCAAGCCTCGTCCATGGCGGAAAACACACAGTACACACTGCCCCCTCTCCCCCTTGTTCTCTACACGTTGCTTTGCGTCCTCCTCGTCGCTCTACTCATCAAGCTCAAACTCGGAGCTACTTCCCGCCGCTTGCGCCTGCCTCCTGGCCCATGGGCGCTGCCCGTCATCGGCCACATGCACCACCTGCTCGGCGCCCTGCCGCACCACGCCATGGAGAGGCTCGCCCGGCGGTACGGCCCCGTCGTGCTCCTCCGCCTCGGCCACGTCCCCACGCTGGTGCTCTCCACGCCGGAGGCGGCCAGGGAGGTCATGAAGACGCACGACGCCGTTCTTTCCAGCCGGCCGGTGTACGCCACCGCGGACATCATAACCTACGGCGGCCAGGACATCGCCTTCGCCGCCTACGGCAGCAAGCACTGGAAGGAGGTCCGGAGGCTCTGCGCGACGGAGTTGCTGAGCCCCAAGCGCGTCCTCTCCTTCCGCCCCATCCGGGAGGAGGCCGCGACGCCGTCGTCGGTCCGTCGCGGCGGCCGCCGCCGCCGCCGCCGCCAGCGGCGCCGGCCGTGAACGTGAGCGAGAGGGTCAAGGTGATGTTGAACGACATCATCATGAGGGTGTCCGTGGGCGACCGGTGCGCGCAGCGGGAGGCGTACCTGGAGGTGCTGGACAAGACGCTGAACCTCATGTCCGGATTCAACCTCGTCGACTTGTTCCCGGAGTCGCGGCTGGCACGGGCGCTCGGCGCCGGACCCCTCCGGGCGGCGAGAGAGGTGCACGAGAGCATCCAGTCCATCGTGGACGCCATCATACAGGACCATGAGGCCGCGATGGAGGCCGCCGCCGCCGGTGGCCGCCATGAGAGGGAGGACATCCTCGACCTGCTGCTGCGGTTTCGAAAGGATGGCGGCGGGCTGGGCACCATCCTCACCACGGAAGTCGTATCCGGCGTGCTGGCTGTAAGTCGCCATCTCCACAGTCCACACATCAATCGACGAAATTATCAAATTTCGCTAGTTCACTAAATAGCGTATAATTATTGCTACTTCGTCAGGATGTTTTCGGTGCTGGCTCGGAGACTTCATCGACAACAATAATATGGGCCATGTCGGAGCTCATGAGGAGCCCACGTGCGATGGAACGAGCACAATCAGAGATCCGACAAGTCCTTTGTGGTAGAACTGAGGTGAAAGAGGAAGACATCCATGGGAGACTCCACTACCTGGAGATGGTTATCAAGGAGACACTAAGGTTGCATCCTCCATTGCCACTGCTTCTCCCGAGACTATGCTCCGAGCCTTGCAAGATTATGGGCTATGACATACCCAAGGGTACCACGATCCTTATAAATGGTTGGGCGATTAGTAGAGATGAAAAGAACTGGAGTGATGCAAAAGAGTTCAAGCCTGAAAGGTTTGATGATGTGAAGGTTGACTACAATGGCACAGACTTTAAGTTTATCCCTGGCGGCTCCGGTCGAAGGATGTGCCCAGGTTTGTTGTTTGGGTTGCGAAGTATCGAGATAGCACTTGCAAGCCTTCTTTACCACTTTGATTGGAAGCTACCGAGTGGAGCAAATCCGCATGAGTTGGACATGGTCGAATCATACGGGATCACGACACGTCGAAACAGTGATCTCATGTTGGTAGCTACACCTTTTGTTCCTAATGGATCAACCGATTAGTGTTGCAGACTAAGGCCTTATACAATTCAGCTTATCGTAGCGTAGCGTAGCGTTTCAGCAAAATTTGAAAGTTTTTAAAGAGAGGTTCAAATGTTATTAAAAAATAATTTAAAAATAGTTTTAGAATCTTTAAGAGGACTACTAAAAACCTGAGAAAAATCATTACAAATTATTACACCAAATAGGCTATATAAAAAGACAAATTTTGCTGAAACGCTACGCTACGTTAAGCTGAAATGTACAAGGCCTAAGTGGGAGTTTTCGAGCCGATCTAGATCATACAGGTGATCATGTGAGATATTTGTATCACACGTCTATATTTATGTAGTCATAAATTTCTTAAATAAATGTCTTTACTTCGTTCATCAAGTACAGCCATGGCTCCACCATAAGAATCCATAAAAAGTAGGGATGATAATTTTACCCATGGGTTCGGGTACCCATGGGTATCCAATCTGATGGATTTGGGTATGAGTTTTATTATAGACCCATGGGTTTCAAATTTTGGGTTTGGGTTCATTTTTACATTCATGATACCCATGGGTACCTGAAAAAATAAAAATTAAATATAATATGATATCATGTCATCATGTCTTATCAATTAATATGTATTGATGAAAGGCTAAAGTTTAAATATGAGTTTATACGTTCAAAGTCAATGAAAGGCTAGAGTTTGAAGTGTCTAGTGTCATATATGTTGTATTCAATGTTGAGATATAGAATTATTATGTATTTCAGGTTCGGGTATAGGCGTGGGTTTATACCCATGAAATAGTTCGGGTTCGATTCGGGTATAGTTTTTGGATTTGGAATTCGGGTACAACGGGGTGTAACGGGAGTTTGAGAGTTTTGAAAAATCTAGAAAATATAAATTTAAAAATAACAGAAAATATAAATTTTAAAATAATATCCCATTGCTCTTCCCCCCTTCTTATGCTTCCTTTTTAAAGACAATTCAAAAAATGTAAAAAAATGAAACAAGCCTCGACCAATAAGCTCAACCGAAAAAAACAAAAATAGAGAATTTCGAAAATTTCAAACAATTAAAATTTTAAAATATTATTTCTTTGTTTTTCTCCTCTTATAATTTCTTGCAAATATTTTTTATTTGTTCTTTTCTCTCTATTATCTCTTTCAATTCGGCCCATTAAGCATGGAACACGCACATCCGTGGAATTTCCTTTTAGTCAAATAAAAACAGTGGAAATGCGGTTATTAGCGAAAGGAAAGAGTCCACTTTACCCCTTCAACTATTGCTAAAGTTTGGTTTTGCCTCCTCAACTTCAAAACCAAGTGACCAACCTTCATATACTATGAATGCCAAACAAAATATCCATTCACATAAATCCATCCTGGTTTTGGATGACATGATAGCCTAGTTGGCATGGATTCTCTAGAAAATTATAAGAAACTCAGAACAATG
Organism: Raddia guianensis; assembly: GCA_036346415.1. NCBI lineage: Eukaryota > Viridiplantae > Streptophyta > Magnoliopsida > Poales > Poaceae > Raddia > Raddia guianensis. The sequence continues at coordinate 75,414,414 of CM070534.1, forward strand.
AACAAATACATAAATAAATAAAAAAAATGTAGAATTCAAATATGCAACAAACAATAATCTTTATGTATAGATTTATATGCATTTTTTCACTTATAGTGTCTTTTATTGATTACATAAATCAAGTATTTAGAAAAACTATGTTTTGCTTTTGGAAAAAAGGAAATAGATACTTTACCTTTCGGAATGATGGATAAATTAATAAAAATATAAGGATGATTTTTTACTATTAATTTTAATTTTTAAAAATAAATTAAAGGTTAAAACTAACTTTGAATTTGAATTGAAATTCAAATTGAAAAGTATACAACTAATGTACTCATATTTTTGTGAACGACATCATCATGAGGGTGTCCGTGGGCGACCGGCCGTGCGCGCAGCGGGAGGCGTACCTGGAGGTGCTGGACAAGACGCTGAACCTCATGTCCGGATTCAACCTCGTCGACCTGTTCTAGGAGTCGTGGCTGGCACGGGCGATCGGTGCCGGACCCCTCCGGGCGGTGAGAGAGGTGCACGAGAGCATCCAGTCCATCGTGGACGCCATCATACAGGACCATGACACCGCGATGGAGGCCGCCGGTGGCCACCGCCATGAGAGGGAGGGCATCCTTGACCTGCTGCTGCGGTTTCGAAGGGATGGCGGCGGGCTGGGCACCATCCTCACCAAGGAAGTCGTATCCGGCGTGCTAGATGTAAGTGATCATCTCCACAGTCCACACATGCATGCAAGCAGGGATTTAAATTTTGATCCTCGATCGATAAAATTATCAAATTTCGCGAGCCGAATTTTCACCGAAGGAATAATAGAGCTTTTCAATTTTAAATAAAAAATATACGAAAAATGGTAAACTACATGTTACACCATGCAAATCGCGCGTTTGATCCATCATGGAATACCCACCAAACTACAGGAGGTTTTCTAAAAAAGAAAAAATATAACTTCTTTGGTATATGTTAGTCTCAAGTCTTATTTTTTAAAAAATCAAGAGATAGGTTATATTTGACCTAGACCAAAATGTATATGTATATGCAAGTATATATGTAGCTTACCTTGTTGGTAAAGCATCCCCCAAGCTAGCTGCTGTTCCAGTCACTTTCACGACTACACGATTTGTGTTGAAATCCATGCTTTAGCTCCACACAGCCTCAAAAGGTATTTTTGCAAAAACACCCCTAACATTTTTCTAAAAGAAGTAATCGGCTCTTCTTCTTCCTCCTCTCTCCCTCCTCGTCTTCTCACCTCAGCCGGCCAGCAATTGGCCGTGCTATCGCCACCGACTAGCCGGCTCGCACCGACTGCGCCGAACCACGCCTAGGTCGTCGTTGTGGTTGCATGCCAGCCACGTGGCCACCAGTAGCGGCGTGGTCAAGTTCCGGTCAACTCGAGTGAGAGGAGGAAGAGATAAGGAAGAAGAAGGAACCAATCGTCTTCTTTAGAATATTATACGGTTTTTATGCAAAAGTATCTTTTGTGGCTGGGTGGAGCCGAACCACGGATCTTAGCGCGAAGCGTGTGGTCGTGAAGGTGACTAGAACACTAGCTAGCTTGGGAAAATCTATTCTCCTAACCTTCCATATATTTTTTTGATTGCAACCAACCAGGTCCGTCTTCCTCCTCTCTCCCTCATCTTCTACTATCCTCGGCGAGACCCTACCTAGTCGCGCCACCGCCGGGGACAACGTCCTAGCTAGCTGGCTTGAGAGAGGAGGAGGAGGGCGAGAAAATCAACAAGATGTATCCAATTGGTTTTTTAGAAAGTTTAAGGGGTGTTTATGCAAAAAAAACTTTTGGGGCTGAGTGTGGTTGCAACATGGGTCTTGGCATGGATCAGATGGTCGCAGAGGTGCTTGGAACCCCTTCTACCATGGAAAATACGCTCTTTCATTAATGTAAATTTTCCGCTATTTCATCAGGATATTTTGGTGCCGGCTCGGAGACTTCATCGACAACAATAGCATGGGCCATGTCCGAGCTCATGAGGAGCCCACGTGCGATGGAACGAGCACAATCAGAGATCCGACAAGTCCTTCGTGGTAAAACTGAGGTGAAAGAGGCAGACATCCATGGGAGACTCCTCTACCTGCAGACGGTTATCAAGGAGACCCTAAGGTTGCATCCTCCGTTGCCGCTGCTTCTCACAAGAGTATGTGCCGAGACTTGCAAGATTATGGGCTACGACATACCCAAGGGCACCACAATACTTATAAATGATTGGGCGATTGGTAGAGATGAAAAGTATTGGAGTGATGCAAAAGAGTTCAAGCCTGAAAGGTTTGATGATGTGAAGGTTGACTACAATGGCACGGACTTTAAGTTTATCCTTGGTGGCTCCGGTCGAAGGATGTGCCTAGGTTTGTTGTTCGGGTTGCGAAGCATCGAGATAGCACTTGCAAGCCTTCTTTACCACTTCGATTGGAAGCTGCCCGGTGGAGCAAATCCACATGAGTTGGATATGATCGAATCAGACGGGATCACGACACGTCGAAAGAGTGATCTCGTGTTGGTAGCTACTCCTTTTGTTCCCCATGGATCAACTGATTAGTGTTGTAGACTAAGTGGGTGTTTTCGAGCCGATCTAGGGATTCATTTGTGGGAAGTCAATGAAGTGTGTGTTACAGTGTTAGTGATATGCCATAGAGACGGATCATGTGAGATGTTTATGATCATGTGAGATGTTTGTATCACACGTCTATATTTTTGTACTTATCATTTTCTTCAATAAATGTCATTACTTTCTTTATCAAGTACAACTAGGCTATGGAACACATTATCTATGTGATATTATTATAGACGATCTCTGATCGCATATCATTTTGTGGGATAATAATGTTTTGACCAACACATGTATTGATTGACAGTAATGTTTTGATATGTCATAGATATGAAGATACCAAATAAATAATGTGGGCACATGTTAAGAACATGGGATTGAATAGACCTACTCTGAAACACTGTTGAGATTGTTATCCTTAATATGCCATCAGTCTATAGTCTCGTGTCGTATATCTGTATGGTCTTTTGATTTGAGATCCTTGTTAATCTTCATCATCCGTGGTTGTAATATTCAAAAATAGAGTTAAAACGGAGTTGTACTAAAACCCTATAATGTACGTAAGAATAAAATTTGTTTTCTTCCTGTAAATAAGAAGATCTCGTACACGGATGAATGGAAAGTAGGGATATTATAGGTATTTGAGCAAATAGGATTCTCTTGTATTAAGCAAAAATAAAAGATGTTAAATTCAAAACATAAGCCCCACACAAGGGTAGGGAATAAGCGAGTTGTCACTGTGATGCATCAGCATAATGCATCATGGACAGAAATCGAGTGTGGTATCACTTAATTATATACCAACTCTGTACACCGTACAGTGTAAGAATTGTCCTGCCAAAATCTTAAATATACAAAAGAGAGTTTCAGCTCCCTCCCAATGCCATGTGTCATGCGTCGTTGTGCCACGTCGCCCCGTTCATTCGCTGACGTCCGATCACGCGCCAGTCAAATCCGGCCAATCCATTAATTTTTTACGTATAAAAGATTTTTTGCGTTGCATCCCACGTCTCACCACATCACCTAAAAGTTCTTGGCCATCCGTTCTCGCCGGACGCCACGTCGCCCAAATTTGATCGTCTATACAAACTTAACTCGTAAAAAGGTTTCTCCCGCTGACTAACTAACAAGGCGGGCGCTAACCAAGAAAGAGAGAGAGATCGCACGAATCTCGGAGCTACTATGTTTCTCATCATTTATATCTATCTCAAAGTATTGTTTGAAGAATCATAACAAAGACATACAAAATAGCTCTCATTTATATTAAGACGCATTTATAACATTAGCAAGACAACATAATGAAAGCTAGCTACTAGAATTGGAATAATAACTTCAATTGATTACAATACTTTGCACATGCATATCTAAAGATAATTATATTAATTTATTTCGTCAGGAACTTTTCTCGGGAGGCTCGGAGACTACAACTCAACAACAATATGGGCTATGTCTGAGCTTATGAGAAGTCCGCGAGCAATGGAACGGACATAATTCGAGATTCGACAAGTCCTTCATGGCAAAACCAAGGTCAAAGAAGAAGACATCCAAGGACGCTTACATTATTTGCAGATGGTGATCAAGGAGACCCTTAGGTTACATCCTCCTTTGCCATTGCTTCTTCGAAAATGTGCCAAGGCCTGCAAGATCATGAGCTATGACATACCTCAAGAAACCACAGTGCTTGTGATGCATAGGCTCTTGCTAGGGACAAGAATCATTGGATAGCTGCAGAGGAGTTTAGGCCAGAAAGGTTTGATGATGACATGAATGACTATAATGGTGCAAACTTTAGGTTTCTTCCTTTTGGTTCTGGTCGAAGGATGTGCCCTGGCTTGATGTTTGGCTTGTCTAGTATCGAACTCACGGTTTCAAAATAATTATTTATTAAAATTAAAAGGTTATATTTAAAATTAATGCTTTGATTTGAGTTTGATAAGAATATAAATAATTTAAATCTAGATTTGAAAATAATTGTACTATTTTGACCAAATTTGATTTAATCAAATTATGTCTAAATTTTATACCAAAAATTTGGAAAATATTTGTTAAAAACAAAATTTCTGAAATCCTAAATTAAAAATAAAATTTTCTTCCAGTGGGCCCCACCCCTTTCCTTTTTCTTTTTCGTTTTCTTTTCTCCTTCTCCTTTTTCTTTTTCTTCTTTTCTTTTTCCCTCCCCTTTTCTCCTGTCGGCTCTGTCGCCTTCCTCCGGCTCCCCTCCGCCACATGCTGCCGCGCCGTGGACCCCGCCACAGTACGCCGCCGGCGTGGAGTCCGGGCCAAGCCAACCTCCACTTGCGCCCTGGACCCCGCCGCCGTTGTCCTTTCCGCGGCCGCAGGCTATAAAGCCGCTCGCTGTCACTCTCCTCCCCCTCTCTGTCCAAACCGGCGCCGTAGCCGTCGACGCCGAAGGTAAGCCCCACGGTGAGCCATCCCTTATGTTCCCCGGCCCAGCCCCGAGCTCCTCTGCCGCCGCCGTCCACCGTAGTTCGCCGCGCCGTGCTCCCCCTCTGACCCGCACCACCTCCACGCCGCCGCGCCATCACAGCCCTCCCCGGCACAAATAAGAGCCTCCACCACCGTCCTACAACATTCCCGTAGCACTCCGGAGCATCTACAACCCTCTCTCACGCCGCCGATGACCTCTCCGCCATGCGCCGCCGTCTCCCTCAGCCTCGGTCCGCCGCCAGCCATCACCGGCGTTTCTCCCGTGCCACCAACCCCACCCCGAGGACCCACGCGACTCCCTCTTCCTTTACCCTCACATCACCTCGCCAGAGAACGCCGCCGTCGCCGGAATCGCCGCCGCCCGATCGAGCGCCGCCGCCTCCCCTGCTCTGTCTCACCGACGGATGGGCCCCAGCCGTCAGCCCCCTCCTCCCCGCCGGAGCTCCTGCCGAGCCAGCCCAGCCGGCCCAGCGTGTCCCTCCCGCGCGTGGCCCAGCTGCGCCAGGCCGCTGTTTGCCCCGTGCGCACGTGTCTTTGGGCCGGCGCAGTAAGAACCGGTCCATTTAGTTTTTCTGGTTTATTTGATTATAAAACTTGTTATTTTTATATCTTCAAAACTATAACTCCAAATTTAGTGAAACAAGTTTCTAAAAATTCATAAAAATCTGAGAGCTCCCTAATCATGTCAATGGTGATCTATTCGCTTGATATGTTGGCTGCCTTGTTCTTTAATTGGATTATCATGTTACTTGGTGCTTTACAGTCCATTTTTATAGAGTACATGATAAATAATCTATTCCATGGCATTGTTATGTGTTTGCTCATTCTATTTATATTTGATCAATTCATTATGCTTATATCACACTATGTTCAACAAATTCACTATTCACAAATAAAAAATTTAGAACTAGGCCAACATTTGGAGCTAGCACAGACCATGCTTTTAGCGGCAACCATGACCAAACATGTGGCGGAATACTGAGGTTTTTTTTTTTTGAGCTGACTGAAATTACTAAATTTCGAGAGATTTTCGAGATAGTCTCGAGATTCGGATCCATTTTGTTTGACTTGTTTTTTAAAGCGTTATAACCCAACTTCGAAAAAGTAAAAAAAATAGACTTAAAAAATCAAAACATATGTCTTTTCACAACGTATATAAACCATTAGCCTAATAAGTTCAAAAGAACGTAGCCCAAGTGGTCACCTCGGTCGGTTGTCGCTAGCAGTCATGCGTGTGGTCACCTCGGTCGGTTGTCGCTAGTCGCCGCTATCTGTATTATCTGTCGTATGCATGGGGAATTTCAATGAGAAGGCATCTGGCCGTCAAGACATGTGCTTTTGATTCCTTTTCGTCCTAAAGTTTCCACTGAGTTGGGCTTTGACTAATTAGCGATTATTTATTGCTTATCCTTTTATTTGTTTTCTTTTGGTAGCTTGAAGGCGCCAAGAAGTTTCTACTTAGCGTGCCAAATGATCCGTGTCCTGGTGTGGTGTATGTTGAATAATCCGAGGTAGCCAGCCAGACAGTGAGCTAGCTAGATAAGCGGAGCAGTTTTGGGACTTGATGGAAGCTATCACACAGCATAGTATATGGAGCATATGGTTGTGCGCCACGTACGTGTGGTGTAGACAAAAGGGATACTTGTAAATAGTCTACACATTACCAGATTAGTTTTGAATCAGCCCGGTCTACCTCGAGCACCACCATCAGGGTTAAACTAATTGTTTAATTAGCTAGGTTGGAAAATCGCAAGCTACAATAATACTGATATAGTCTATGGTTGACTAAAATGAAATGAAGAACCCGCAATCCGAATGATGTTCAAACAGTGTAATTCCAACACGTGGCGCCCGGTGTCTGGTGGGCGGCGGCAAATGACCGTGACCAGACACATGGTGCTGGCGGCGGCGTCAGCGAGGCGTTAGGCAACAGGGCGCGGGGCCCCACCGTCGAGACACAGGACGAAGGCGCAGGAAGGCTTCCTTGCTAAGGATTTCGTCGGGATATACCAAATCCGGAGCATTTAATGCGACGGAACCGTTCTGGACGGAGTGGGCGGGGCTCTGACAATATGATTGCCCCCGCCCCCTAAATGATGTCAACTATACAGTGGTCGTCACCACAGTCGTCTCGTTTGTACCAGCTATGGGGTGAAATGAAAGGCACTAGGGTAGACGGGCTGCTTTGTCTAGTCTAAGATGTCCCGTTGTCAGAAACAGGGACAGGAGCGACGGCAGCGAGGACTAGCGCCAAAAGAATGATGGCTACAGTGGTACGACCATTAAATGTGTGCTGTGTAGCATGTTGTGACCCACGCCAGCCCGGGTATATAAGGGCTGGGGGTGCATCTGTAGGGGGTTCCGAAATTTCGATCCTGAGATTGGACCCTAAAAAAACTAGCCAGTTCATACTTTGCAAGGAGCTCGAGCAGGGTTAGGGCTGTTACCCGATCAGGGGGCCTGAACCTGGGTAAACTCGTAGCGTCTGTTTTGGAGCTTTGAGCCGTAAGCGAGAGGAGAGGAGTGATCCGACTACGCACACCCCCCACTGCCGAACCACCGGATCAGGTCCCGAAAAACCTGTCAGCTGAAACACGCCGACAAGTAGGAAAGAGAACAAAACATGTGCTCGCTCATCGGGCACGGGGCGGTGCGTGCGCACGTCCTCCTTTTGCTCTTTAGGTTTTGCGGAATGGTTTCAATATATGGAAGCTTGTGAGCCCAATCATGGCACGATCTCATGGCTCATTAGCCCGCGTGGTATTTTCCCTCAAAATATTGCCACCGCCGCCAGAAGATACATTCCCTCAAAATATTGCCACCGCCGCCAGAAGATACAGAGAAGAAACCCTAGTTTTTTGCCACTCCCATCTATTGGCTGTTGCGCCATCATCCAAGCTCACTCGTTCCATGCGTCGGCGTGCACCGTCGAATGGGCCGGAGGGCAGGTCTATGGAAGGAACCGCGCTATTCTTGCGCTCCTACACTGTATGTCGTTCCTTCTACACTAATCTACGTCGATCAATGTCTTCACCGGCGACAACAACCACCCCCCTAAGGAATTGAACAAGAACCCAATTCATGGGTCTCATTAAACTTGCAACGAGGCTTATACACGCACGAGAGTTGTGATATATATATTATACAGTAGCATACGTTAAGATGGTACTTCTATATTTTTTGTTTGACGAATTTGATTTTTGGACATGTCTTTCATCATTCGTCTTATTAAAAAATTTGGTGAAAACATGCAAAAGAAAGTATTCCCTTCATTTCAAAATATAGGGCCTGCATGTTTTTTTAGAAGTTAATGTTTAGAATCCTTGACAAAAAAATGTACATGTTTTAGTATATGCATGTAATATATTTTGATCCGTATTTAAAAGTACTTTGATATGATGCTAGTTTTGTAGTTGCTAATGACATATTTAAAAAAAATTTAACGGTCAAAGTTATACTTTGAAGTTAAATGATATTTATTTTATTTTTGAATAAGACGAATGGTTAAAGCCGTATCCAAAAAGTCAAATACATTAAATTAAAAACGGAAGAAGTACTAAAGTGAAATACGTTATAGTCTTGCATGACGCCGGATGTTCAACCAGGCGCCCAGGCCCGCTCTATTTAAGTAACAGCGTGTATGCTAGTACAACGGTACGTACGAACTGCGCTTACAACCAGCTCAAGGTACCAAGCAAGCAAGCTTCGTCCATGGCGGAAAACACACAACCCCCCCTCCCCCTTGTTCTCTACACGTTGCTATGCGTCCTCCTCGTCGCTCTACTCATCAAGCTCAAACTCGGAGCTTCTTCCCGCCGCTTGCGCCCGCCTCCTGGCCCATGGGCGCTGCCCGTCATCGGCCACATGCACCACCTGCTCGGCGCGCTGCCGCACCACGCCATGGAGAGGCTCGCCCGGCGGTACGGCCCCGTCGTGCTCCTCCGCCTAGGCCACGTCCCCACGCTGGTGCTCTCCTCGCCGGAGGCGGCCAGGGAGGCCATGAAGACGCACGACGCCGCTCTTGCCAACCGGCCGGTGTACGCCACCGCGGAAATCTTGACCTCGGCGGCGGGACGCGCCTTCGCCGCCTCTGGCGGCAAGCATCGGAAGGAGGTCCGGAGGCTCTGCGCGACGGAGTTCTTGAGCCCTGCGCGTCCTCTCCTTCCGCCCCATCCGGAGGAGGAGGCCGCGACGCCGTCCGTCCGTCGCGGCCGCCGCCGCCGCCGCCGCCGCCGCCGCCGTGAACGTGGCGAGAGGGTCAAGGTGATGTTGAACGACATCATCATGAGGGTGTCCGTGGGCGACCGGTGCGCGCAGCGGGAGGCGTTCCTGGAGGAGCTGGACAAGACGGTGGACCTCTTGTCCGGATTCAACCTCATCGACCTGTTCCCGGAGTCGCAGCTGGCACGGGCGCTCGGCGCCGGACCCCTCCGGGCGGCGAGAGAGGTGCACGAGAGCATCCAGTGCATCATGGACGCCATCATACAGGACCATGAGGCCGCGATGGAGGCCGCCGCCGCCGGTGGCCGCCATGAGAGGGAGGACATCCTCGACCTGCTGCTGCGGTTTCGAAAGGATGGCGACGGGCTGGGCACCATCCTCACCACGGAAGTCGTATCCGGCGTGCTGGCTGTAAGTCGCCATCTCCACAGTCCACACATCGATCGACGAAATTATCAAATTTCGCTAGTTCACTAAATAGCGTATAATTTTTTTTTTTCCACAAGGGACTATTCCCCATTTCCATTATCATTGACAACGAAAACATTACACAAAAGTCAGTTTCTGACCGCCACATGACAAGAACCCAAAATAATAGACTCAACTTTGCCCAGCAACACTACAAAAATTTCCAGCAAAACATTGTTGCAAAACAGGGCAATTTGTTTTTAAGTCTTGATTACATCACAACCCAACTATCCAGCCTCATGCAACCCAACACCTCAGGCTGCCTTGCCTACTTGAAGATTCTTTGATCCCCCACTATGTGCAGAGCTGATTGTCAGCTTTGTTCCTTTCCCCTCCACTTGATTCTTCTCCAAAGCTGCGACAAAATTTTTTAGAGTCGAAGCACAATACCTCAAAGATATCCCCCCCCCCCCTCTGTATTGTGAGCCCCTGCCCAATATTCCAATAGAGCACAACTGATATGCAAAACAGTCATTGGAGACTTTATGCTGTTATTTTCAAAAATTGTTTTGTTTCTGCTTATCCAAATCGCCCAACAGAACGCAGCTAAACAAACTGTGTGAAGCCCCTTGCCCTCTGGCCAGATAAGATTCATCCAAGAATAGAATTGATCTATGGAATTTGGTCTAGTCTTTGCCTTGCAACACTCCCTCACAATCCCCCACATAGCTTTAGCAACCACACATTGGAAAAACAAGTGCTGACTAGTTTCTATCTCCTCACAAAAACAACATCTTGGGTCTCCACCCCAATTACGTCTACGGAGATTTTCTTTTGTTAGGATAACATCTTGAAAAAGAAGCCACATAAATATCTTATGCTTCAAAGGTAGTTTGTTCTTCCACACAGAGTTTAGTCTCATACAGCTATCCCCACTAGAAATAGCTTTATACAAAGATTTTACTGAAAATATTTTCTTTTTATCCAATAACCAAAATGGCTCATCTGCTTTTCTACCTATTTCAAGTTTCTCCAATTCAGATTTTAACTCATCCCAATCCCTTTGATCGCTTGGTGAAAGCCATCTTCTAAAAGACAAAACCCAATTTCTCTTCTTGCAATCCGCCACCGAAATCTCCTGATCATTACATATGTTGAAAATATTTGATAAATGGCATTTTAATGGTTTCACTCCAAACCAAATGTCATGCCAAAAACCAGTCTCTTCCCCATTACCTACATGATAGCCTCTTTGCCTAATGTAAACTTCTTTACATTTGAGCAAATCTTTCCAACAGGGGGGTCACTATTTCTTTGTTTAACCTGAGAAATTGTCCCTTTATTCATATACTTAGCTCTAACTATTCCCTGCCAAATACCATCCTTTTTATCCAGCCTCCACCACCATTTACACAACAAACTTATGTTCATATCTCTCAGATTTTTCACCCCCAGCCCTCCAGCTTTTTTTTCTCTAGTAATTTTACACCACTTAACCAAATAATATTTCTGTTTCCTGTTATTACCTTTCCAAAAGAAACTTCTTCTGGTTTGGTCAATTTGATTAATCACTGTTTTTGGTAGTAAGAACATTGACATGCTATAGACAGGTATACTAGATAGGCAAGAATTAATAAGGACCAACCTCCCCCCCGGGAGAGAGAACTACACTTCCAACCATCAAGTTTTTTCTTCACTTTCTCAACTATCCTATCCCACTGCTTGCATTTTAATCTATCACCCCCCACAGGGACCCCCAGATATTGCATGGGAAGAGTCCCCACGTCACATGTAAACAACTCTGAATAAATCTGCTCTTTGTCGACATCTCCATTTATCATATACAACTCACTCTTATGAAAATTGATTTTCATGCCAGACAGTCTCTCATATAGGAACATGATAAATTTAAAGTTCAAGGCAGAATTGATATCATCTTTTAGAAAGATGATAGTGTCGTCAGCATATTGCAGAATAGCTAAACCGTCCTCATAAAGTTCTGGCACTAAGCCCTTAACAAACCCCCTCTCCTAAGCCACCTTAATCATTTTTGTCATGCAATCAGCCACCACATTGAATAAAAGAGGAGACAAAGGATCTCCCTGTCTGACTCCCTGGCTGCTTTTAAAATAGGGGCCATCTTTACTATTGATACTCGCTTGAAATGTACCAGAGGTCACTACTTGTTTAATCCATCTAACTACCTTTACATCAAACCCTCTTATTTGTAAAATATTAAAAAGGAAGTCCCAGTCTACTCTATCATAAGCTTTTTCAAAGTCTAATTTCAAAAAGATCCCACAATCCTTGCTTATTTTCACTGAATGCATAACCTCATGTAAAGACATCACCCCTTCCACAATAAATCTATTTTTAAAGAAGGCATTCTGAGTTTTAGAAATTATTCTATTGAGCACCCCTTCCATTCTATTAGTTAGGACTTTGGTAAAAATTTTATAAACACAATTCAAAAGGCAAATAGGTCTGAAATGTTGAACCATAATTGCATCACACTTTTTTGGGAGTAAGATAATTTGCCCATAGTTGATCTTATCTACCCTCAAAGTCTCTGCATGAAAATCTTTAAAAAGATCAATCAAATCCTTTTTAACAATGAACCAACAAGTTTGATAGAATTCAATGGGTAAACCATCTGGGCCCGCAGCCTTATTGTGCCCCATGTTGAAAATTGCATTTTTGATTTCCTCTTCAGAAAAAGGTTTGAGTAATTCTAAATTTTCCTCTTTGGAAACTTTCTCATCCTCATTCCAAATATTCTTGATACCAAAACTATTAAAATCGTTAGTCTTAGAGAAAAGCATTTTATAGTAATTAGCCCATATTATTTTATAAATAGCGTATAATTATTGCTATTTCGTCAGGATGTTTTCGGTGCCGGCTCGGAGACTTCATCGACAACAATAATATGGGCCATGTCGGAGCTCATGAGGAGCCCACGTGCGATGGAACGAGCACAATCAGAGATCCGACAAGTCCTTTGTGGTAGAACTGAGGTGAAAGAGGAAGACATCCATGGGAGACTCCACTACCTGGAGATGGTTATCAAGGAGACACTAAGGTTGCATCCTCCATTGCCACTGCTTCTCCCGAGACTATGCTCCGAGCCTTGCAAGATTATGGGCTATGACATACCCAAGGGTACCACGATCCTTATAAATGGTTGGGCGATTGGTAGAGATGAAAAGAACTGGAGTGATGCAAAAGAGTTCAAGCCTGAAAGGTTTGATGATGTGAAGGTTGACTACAATGGCATAGACTTTAAGTTTATCCCTGGCGGCTCCGGTCGAAGGATGTGCCCAGGTTTGTTGTTTGGGTTGCGAAGTATCGAGATAGCACTTGCAAGCCTTCTTTACCACTTTGATTGGAAGCTACCGAGTGGAGCAAATCTGCATGAGTTGGACATGGTCGAATCATACGGGATCACGACACGTCGAAACAGTGATCTCATGTTGGTAGCTACACCTTTTGTTCCTAATGGATCAACCGATTAGTGTTGCAGACTAAGGCCTTGTACAATTCAGCTTATCGTAGCGTAGCGTAGCGTTTCAGCAAAATTTGAAAGTTTTTAAAGAGAGGTTCAAATGTTATTAAAAAATAATTTAAAAATAGTTTTAGAATCTTTAAGAGGACTACTAAAAACCTGAGAAAAATCATTACAAATTATTACACCACATAGGCTATATAAAAAGACAAATTTTGCTGAAACGCTACGCTACGTTAAGCTGAAATGTACGAGGCCTAAGTGGGAGTTTTCGAGCCGATCTAGATCATAGAGGTGATCATGTGAGATATTTGTATCACACGTCTATGTTTATGTAGTCATAAATTTCTTAAATAAATGTCTTTACTTCGTTCATCAAGTACAGCCATGGCTCCACCAAAAGAATCCATAAAAAGTAGGGATGATAATTTTACCCAAGGGTTCGGGTACCCATGGGTATCCAATCTGATGGATTCGGGTATGAGTTTTATTATAGACCCATGGGTTTCAAATTTCGGGTTTGGGTTCATTTTTACATTCATGATACCCATGGGTACCTGAAAAAATAAAAATTAAATATAATATGATATCATGTCATCATATCTTATCAATTAATATGTATTGATGAAAGGCTAAAGTTTAAATATGAGTTTATACGTTCAAAGTTAATGAAAGGCTAGAGTTTGAAGTGTCTAGTGTCATATCTGTTGTATTCAATGTTGATATAGAATTATTATGTATTTCGGGTTCGGGTATAGGCGTGGGTTCATACCCATGAAATAGTTCGGGTTCGATTCGGGTATAGTTTTTGGATTTTGAATTCGGGTACGAGGGGGTGTAACAGGAGTTTGAGAGTTTTGAAAAATCTAGAAAATATAAATTTAAATGGTTGGGCGATTGGTAGAGATGAAAATAACTAGAGTGATGCAAAAGAGTTCAAGCCTAAAAGGTTTGATGATGTGAAGGTTGACTACAATGGCACAGACTTTAAGTTTATCCCTGGCGGATCCGGTCGAAGGATGTGCCCAGGTTTGTTGTTTGGGTTGTGAAGTATCGAGATAGCACTTGCGAGCCTTCTTTACCACTTCGATTGGAAGCAACCGAGTGGAGCAAATCCACATGAGTTGGACATAGTTGAATCATACGGGATCACGACACGTCGAAACAGTGATCTCATGTTGGTAGCTACACCTTTTGTTCCCAATGGATCAACTGATTAGTGTTGCAGACTAAGTGGGAGTTTTCAAGCCGATCTAGGGATTGATTTGTGGAAAATCAATGAAATATGGGTTACGGTGTAAGTGATATGCCATAGAGGTGATCATATGAGATATTTGTATCACACGTCTATGTTTTTCTTAAATAAATGTCTTTACTTTGTTCATCAAGTACAACCATGGCTCCACCAAAAGAATCCATAAAAAGTAGGGATGATAGTTTTACCCATAGGTTCGGTTACCCATGGGTATCCAATCAAATGGGTTCGGGTATGAGTTTTATTATAGACCCATGTGTTTCAAATTTCAGGTTTGGGTTCATTTTTACATTCATGGATACCCATGGGTACTTGAAAAAAAATTAAAAATTAAATATGATATGATATCATGTCATCATGTCTTATCAATTAATATGTATTGATGAAAGGCTAAAGGCTAAAGTTTAAATATGAGTTTATACGTTCAAAGTTAATGAAAGGCTAGAGTTTGAAGTGTCTAGTGTCTAGAGTTTCAAATTTCAGGTTTGGGTTCTTTTTACATTCATGGATACCTATGGGTACTTGAAAAAAAAAATATAATATGATATCATGTCATGTCATCATGTCTTATCAATTAATGTGTATTGATGAAAGGCTAAAGTTTAAATATGAGTTTATACATTCAAAGTTAATGAAAGGCTAGAGTTTGAAGTGTCTAGTGTCATATATGTTGTATTCAATGTTGAGATATAGAATTATTATGTATTTTGGGTTCGGGCATAGGCGTGGGTTCATACCCATGAAATAGTTCGGGTATAGTTTTCGGGTTTTGAATTTGGGTACGAGGGGGTGTAACGGGAGGTACCCGACTCAATTGCTATCCCTAATAAAAAGTTTGAGAGTTTTGAAAAATCTAGAAAATATAAATTAAAAAATAACAGAAAATATAATTTTTAAAATAATATCCCATTGCTCTCCCCCCTTTTATGCTCCTTTTTAAAGACAATTCAAAAAATGTAAAAAATGAAACAAGCCTCGACCAATAAGCTCAACCAGAAAAAAAAACAAAAATAAAGAATTTCTCAAAATTTCAAACAATTAAAATTTAAAAATATTATTCCTTTGTTTTTCTCCTCTTATAATTTCTTACAAATATTGTTTATTTGCTCTTTTCTCCCTATTATCTCTTTCAATTCGGCCCATTAAGCATGGACCACGCGCATCCATGGGATTTCCTTTTAGTCAAATAAAACAGTGGAAATGCGATTATTAGCAAAAGGAAAGAGTCCACCTTACCCCTTCAACTATCGCTAAAGTTTGGTTTTGCCTCCTCAACTTCAAAACCAGGTGACCAACCTTCATATACTATGAATGCCAGACAAAATATCCATTCACATATATCCATCCTGGTTTTGGAAGACATGACAGCCTAGCTGGCATGGTTTCTCCAGAAAATAAATTAAAAACTAATAAATTATAGAAAATCATAAGAAGCTCAGAACAATGAACAAATACATAAATAAATAAGAAAAAAAACGTAGAATTCAAATATGCAACAAACAATAATCTTTATGTATAGATTTATATGCAATTTTTTCACTTATAGTGTCTTTTATTGATTACATAAATCAAGTATTTAGAAAAACTATGTTTTGCTTCTGGAAAAATGGAAATAAATACTTTACCTTTTGGAATGATGGAGAAATTAATAAAAATATAAGGATGATTTTTATATTAAATTTTAATTTTAAAATTAAATTAAAGGTTAAAACTAACTTTGAATTTGAATTGAAATTCAAATTGAAAAGTATACAACTAATGTACTAATATTTTTGTGATTTTCCTCCAATTTTTCCTGAAAACCAACTAATCTTTCCTAAATAATTGATTTAGTAATCAATTGAGGACCTTATAAACAAATATATTTTTTTGGTATATGAGTTTCCACATGAATTAAATATTTTTATTGCATATCTAAATTCTACATTTTTATGATTTTATAGATATTTTTATTTAATTTCTTGAGCTTTATATAATTTTTATACTCCCTCCGTTCTTTTTTGTTTGACGCATTTGACATTTGGACACGTCTTTGACCATTTGTCTTATTCAAAAATTTTATGCGAACATGAAAAAAATAAGTCATGTTTAATGTACCTTTATTGCTAAAACAAATGACAATAAAATAAATGATATTTATATAATTTTTTAAATAAGACGAATGGTCAAAGTTGCGTTCGAAAGTCAAAGGCATAAAAAATGAAGGGAGTAATTTATTTGAGGTTTTTGGATTTTTTTTAGAAAATCATGCTGACTAGAGAATCATGCGAAATATGATCAACATCGGCAAGGTTTGGGCCCATATTATTCAGCGTTTTTGTGGTCCATCGGGCCTGTGAGCTTGGGTTTTAACAAATGTAGGTAATATATAAATCTCACCAATTTAGCAACTTTACTCTAAGAAACCGATAGATTTTAAAAAAACGCATTAAAATCTCAGAGGATACTTGACCTGCTTATGAGTAGCCCTGTCTGACAAGCCTGACATAGTGCAGCCCGAAGAAGCCTGACCTGGCCCGACCCGAGCTAAGAAAGCCCGACTCATCTTGACCCAACTAGTGGACCTGATCGGGGTAGAGGTTGGGCCTCAATTTGAAGCCCGATCGTCAGGCTGGACAGGCTCGAGCCTGAAAAATTGTGCAACTAGCTGTGGTGTGGCGCATATACGTAGCTTTCTTGCAACGATACAGTTTAGGAGGGTGCATTACAGAAGCACCCAAAAATTTTGGTAGAATCTCTGTTTCACTAGTAAATAAAGCCGCAAAGGTAAATAAACTTATGTCATTCACACACGCTTACAAATTTTTTTTATTCAATTCAGCTTAAGCTTGCTTAAAAGTTTAGACGTTTTGGGTTTTTTTTTTTAGTTCAGATTTTTTAATCGTAGAGATACATTAAAAAGCTCTAAAAATAACATAAACAAATATAAGCACCATTAAAAAGGTAATTCCAAAACCTATCAGCGTCTAACTTAGGTCAACAAACTTATTCATATAACTCAACCTCCGAATATGTTTTCTGATCTTGTAGGATTTTACAACATTTCAAATTCGATATTAAACTACTCTCTTTGTTTTTTATTTGTCGTCATTGATTTTTAGACATGCCCCCTTTGACCATTCGTATTATTCAAAAACTATTTAAGTATCATTTATTTTGTTATGTTTTGTTTTATTGTTAAAGGTACTTTAACCATAACTTATATTTTTACATATTTGCACTAACTTTTTGAATAACACGAATGGTCAAAGGGTACCTTTAAGCATGACTTATATTTTTACATATTTGCACTAATTTTTTGAATAACACGAATGGTTAAATGGTATGTACAAAAGTCAACTGCGATAAATAAAAAAGAACGGAGGGAGTATTAAATTTCACTGAAATATATGAGTATGAGCCTCGAGATATTATTATTATATGAGTAAACATAAATAAATTGGTAATCTATATATAGATCAAATTTAGGAAAAAAGTCTATTTGCCCCCCTGAAGTATTGAGTGGGGCGCACATAACCCCTAGCTAGAAAACCAGTTATTGTGGCCCTTGTATTTAAAAACCGGTACACTTAACCCCCTGCTCTGGTTTCTCAAGGTGGGTTTGCCATGTGAACTAGACACGCAGGCTATATTGTCCAGGTGGCTGGTGCTTTGGCACTCCAATTATAAAATCATCAAATATATGAAAAATGACGGGACCCATGTGTCAGCAACTCATCTCCTTTCTTATACCTCTCTCCCATCTCTCTCTCGTCTCCTCTCCCCCTGTCTCTCCTCCCCGACCACCTCCTTCCTTCCTCCCCTCGAGGCAGGAGCGAGCGATGCGGGAGGCAACACGCGAGCTCTGACGAGTACGTCGTACTCGACCTTGGCGGCGCGGCGAATCGTGCTCGTGCTTGTATGGCGACGCGGATCGAGCTCATTCTCATGGTGCGGTGCGGATCGAGCTCTTTCTTCCCCTGCCCCTTCTCTCCCCAATGGATGTGGCAGTGGCGCGGGATGGCATCGCCGACGTGGAGGGAGTCGGTGCTTGGAGAATTAGGCCGACGAAGGTGGTGGCGGAGGTGGTGGCAGCGCGTTAGCGGAGGTGGTGGCGACGGCGTGGATTGAGCTCATGCGGCCGGAGCTTGGCGGCGGTGCAGATCCACCTCTTACCCTGTCTTCTCCTCTCTTCCTATTGCTCCTCTCTCTCCCCTCCCTCCCCTCTCTCTTTCCCTGCCCCTTCTCTCCCTAATGGATGTGGCGGCTGTTGTCTTTACTCTGTTTTAGGCTAAGTCTTTCTCAGTTTGAGTCTGTTAGTTATGAGTTTGTTTTTCCTTGTATGTGCACGAGCGATTGTTACTTGCGTCGTGCACAGTTTGTTGGTGCCCGGTCAGCGAGCTTATCTCGCGCGGAGCGCGTCCGTCGCTACGGCATGCCGCTTGAAGCGGTCTAGGCAAAGGCGAACGTGGGATGGCACGTCCGTTCCAGATCGTGGAGTGTTTGGCGCGTCGTGCGTCTGTAACTCAGGGGAATAAAAGGAATAGAAACAGAAAACGCTGCAGGTTGTTACGCAGCACCAAAAACTCTCTCGCGTGTGTTCTTGTGTTCTGGAGTTTGTTCGCTGGGGTTCCGGCTGACATTTGGCATCAGAGCTCTAGGGAGGGTGTCCTGGAATCGATCGCGGCGCGTTACAGTTGCTGGAATCGTGACCAAGCCATCCGCTGCGCACTCATGGGAGACACGACGACGCAACCCTCTCCTGGATTGCTTGAATCCGGTGGCAGCGGGACGAAGGATGACGACGTCGTCGTCCAGCGCGTCGTCCGAGAAGTAGGCGGTCCGGCCAATTGGCCACTCCTCACGAAGACCAACTACGTCGAGTGGGCACTCTTGATGAAGATCAAGATGAAGGCGCGCAACCTCTGGACGGCGATCGAGCCTGGTGGCGTCTCTGTCCAGGAGGACATGATGGCACTGGACGCCATCACCAGCGCCGCTCCGAGCGACCTGGTCGCGTCGCTGGCGGAGAAGGCGACGGCCAAGGAGGCTGGGGCGCCGCAAATCGCCGCTGCGCGTCGGCGCCAAAGAGCGCGCAAGTCAAAGCGCGGCGCTCAGCGGCGGAGTACGAGATGATCCGATTCAAGCCGGAAGAGGCCATCGACGACTTCACAATCCGGCTCTCAAACCTGGTTGCTGCGATGCGCACCGTAGGCGAGGTGGTGGATACGACCAAAGTGGTCGAGAAGCTACTTCGTGTCGCCCCCAAGCGGTTCCGCGAGGTTGCCGTAGCAATCGAGGTAACTACTGACCTCTCGACGCTGACTCTTGAGGAAGTGTCGGGGCGGCTGCGAGTTGCAGAGGATCGCCTGAATGAAGAAGAAGAAGAGGCTCCACCAACAAGCGCCGACGGCAAGCTGTACCTGACGGAGGAGCAATGGGTCGCACGCATGAAGCAGCGGGAGCAAGGTGGCGCCAACAATGGCTCCGGCAACGGCAGCGATGCACAGCAGAAGCGACGTTTTCGCGGGCGCCGTGGCCGTGGCTCCAGTGGCAAGGAGGGTGGCGCTGGATCCTCATCCGGCGTCCCCAGGGACACCTGCCATAACTGCGGCAAAATTGGCCACTGGGCCAAGGACTGCCGGTCAAAGCCCAAACGTGCCGAGGCCCACGTGGCCCAGGGAGAAGAAGCCGAGGGCCCTGCTCTCTTCTTTGCTGCGGCGACTCTGGAAGACCCTCCGCCGCCGCCATTGTTGGAGCTGCAGCACGCGCCGCCGCTGGAGCCACACCATGCAGATGCTGTGGTGTGGCCACCGCGATGGGAGTCCAGCGTTAGCGCTGGGCTATCGTTGTCTTCATCAACCGAGGAGGTGCATCTGGTGGAGGAGAAGGTCCTGGCGCAGCTCAACGACGATGGCGACCGTGACGCTGGCCTCTGGTACCTGGATACCGGGGCCACCAACCACATGACCGGCGTGCGGGAGATCTTCACCGAGCTCGACACCGGCATCTGCGGATCAGTGCGCTTTGGGGACGGCTCAGTGGCAGCCATAGAGGGTCGCGGCAACATCCTGTTCGAGGCGAGGACAGGGGAGCACCAGCGCCTCACGGAGGTATACTTCATCCCAAAACTCACAACTAACATTGTGAGTGTCGGGCAACTCGATGAGGGAGGGTGCAAGGTGCACATTGAAGAAGGCGTCCTCCGGATTTGGGACCAGCACCAGCGATTGATGGCGCGAGTGGAACGCTCTGCTGCTCGCCTGTACCTTCTCTGGCTAACAGCGGCGAGGCCCGTGTGCTTACTTGCACAGCGTGGCGATGCGGCATGGCGCTGGCATGAGAGGTATGGGCATCTCCACTTCGAGGCGCTGAGGAAGCTAGCCCGCGACGAGATGGTGTACGGGCTGCCGCACATCGACCACGTCGAGCAGCTCTGCGATTGCTGCATGGCGACGAAGCAGCGGCGCACCTCATTCCCGCAGAAGACAGAGTACCGAGCGCCGGGTCGGCTTGACTTGGTCCATGGCGATCTCTGTGGGCCCATCACGCCTGCGACGCCAGGAGGGAAGAAGCACTTTCTGCTGCTCGTCGATGACCACACACGGTTCATGTGGATCGTGCTCATCGGCAGCAAGGACCAAGCAGCGGGCGTCATCAAGAAGTGGCTGGCGTCCGTCGAAGTGGAAACGGGGCGCGTGCTTCGCGTACTGCGCACCGATCATGGCGACGAGTTTACTTCGGTGGAATTTGCTGAGTACTGTGCAGGGCGGGGAGTTCGGCGCCATCTCTCAGCGCCGTATTGTCCGCAGCAAAATGGAGTTGTGGAGCGCAGAAACCAGACCGTAGTGGCGATGGCCAGGAGCTTGCTCAAGGGCAGAGGTGTGCCGACGCAATTCTGGGGAGAAGCTGTTGTGACGGCTGTGTATTTGCTCAACCGAGCGCCAACGAAGAGCCTAGCCTGCCGGACTCCGTACGAGGCATGGTACGGTTCGAAGCCGGCCGTGCGCCACCTGCGTACCTTTGGGTGCGTGGCGCACGTGAAGACTGTGAAGCCGCACCTGAAGAAGCTGGAGGACAGGAGCAAGAAGATGGTCCTGTTCGGGTATGAGCCGGGGGCGAAGGCGTATCGTGTCTACGATCCGGTGGCGCGGCGAGTTCATGTCTCGCGCGACATCATCTTCGATGAGGACGCGGCATGGCCTTGGGGTGGCCAAAGTGATAACGAGGAGCGGCATGAGTTCACCGTCGAGTTCTTCTGTCAAGAACTCCCGGTCGGTCCCCAAGCTCCGGCAGCGACGTCAACACCACCAACACCCTCGGCATCACCGGCGGCATCAACCTCGACACCATCATCGTCGTCACCAGTGTCTCCTAGCGCGCTTGACACGCCTCTACACTCGACGGCTGGGAGCAGCGTCGCCTCGCCGCCACTTGATGCAGATCTTCTTGATGCAGATCATGGCAGCAGCTGTCCACTCCGAATTCGCCAGCTGAATGACATCATCGGGGAAGCCGAGGTCCCGGGTCTGGCTGCTCGTGAGCTGGACTATGGGGAGCTCCTGCTCGTGGCTGGGGGAGAGCCAACGACGTTCACCGAAGCAGAGGGCCACGCAGAGTGGCGTCGGGCCATGCTGGATGAGATGGCAGCCATTGAGAGGAACCAGACCAGGCGTCTTACTGATCTCCCACCTGGGCACCGACCGATCGGGCTCAAGTGGGTGTATAAGCTGAAGAAAGATGCACAGGGAGCTGTGATCAAGCACAAGGCGAGGCTAGTCGCGAAGGGGTACGTCCAGAGGCAGGGGGTGGATTTTGACGACGTGTTCGCGCCGGTGGCGCGACTCGAGTCAGTCCGTCTGCTTCTGGCCATGGCGGCACAAGAGGGATGGATCGTTCATCATATGGACGTGAAATCCGCTTTTCTCAATGGGGAGCTCACTGAGGAGGTGTATGTCTCTCAACCTCTTGGATTTGTCGCAGAAGGAGCAGAAGGCAAGGTACTTCGGCTCGACAAGGCTCTCTACGGACTCCGCCAGGCACCTCGTGCCTGGAACACCAAACTGGACCAAAGTCTTGTCAAGCTCGGTTTCCAGCAAAGTGCTTGCGAGCATGGCTTGTACACCCGTGGTGATGGTATGTCTCGCCTCCTCATTGGTGTTTATGTTGATGATCTAATTATCACTGGAGGAAATTTGGAGGAGATCGACATCTTCAAGCAAGAGATGAAGCGGCTGTTTCAGATGAGTGATCTCGGCGCTCTCAGCTTCTATCTTGGAATAGAGGTGAAGCAGAGTGCTGATGGAATCACGCTGAACCAGGGAGCATATGCTGCACGCATCCTTGACAAGGCAGGCATGATAGGTTGCAATCCTGTGCACGTGCCCATGGAGCCTCGTTTCAAGCTGAGCAAGGAGAGCTTGGCTCCGGCGACAAACGCCACTGAGTACCGTAGCATCGTCGGCAGCTTGCGGTACTTGGTGAATACTCGCCCTGATCTCACGTACTCGGTGGGATACGTGAGCCGTTTTATGGAGAATCCAACCACCGAACATTTGGCTGCCGTAAAGCGCATACTGCGCTGTCGCAGGGACGATCAATTACGGGTGCCACTACGTCAAGAACACCAACATGGCGCCGCTGATCGGTTTCAGCGACAGCGACATGGCTGGAGATCTAGACACCCGGAAGAGCACCACTGGCGTCCTCTTTCTCCTTGGTTCAAGTGTGATCAGCTGGCAATCGCAGAAACAGCGAGTTGTGGCATTGAGTTCATGTGAAGCTGAGTATATTGCAGCCACCACAGCAGCCTGTCAAGGTGTGTGGCTGGGGCAACTACTGGCAGAGTTGAAGAAGGAGGAAGTCAAGCCGTTCATGCTTAAGATTGATAACCAGTCCGCTATTGCTCTGATCAAGAACCCGGTGTTTCACGAGAGAAGCAAGCACATAGACACAAAGTACCACTACATTCGTGAGTGTCTGAGTGATGGCAAGCTCAAGGTGGAGGCAATCGGGACTGATGGGCAACTGGCGGATATTCTGACCAAGCCTTTAGGGCGGAATAAGTTCATTGAGCAGAGGTCCAAGCTTGGGATTATAGAGGTCAGGTGAGCAAGACTTAGGGGGGTGAAATGTTGTCTTTACTCTGTTTTAGGCTAAGTCTTTCTCAGTTTGAGTCTGTTAGTTATGAGTTTGTTTTTCCTTGTATGTGCACAAGCGATTGTTGCTTGCGTCGTGCACAGGTTGTTGGTGCCCGGTCAGCGAGCTTATCTCGCGCGGAGCGTGTCCGTCGCTATGGCATGCCGCTTGAAGCGGTCTAGGCAAAGGCGAACGTGGGATGGCACGTCCGTTCGAGATCGTGGAGTGTTTGGCGCGTCGTAAGGTCAGAACTCGGGGAATAAAAGGAATAGAAACAAAACGCCGCAGTTGTTCGCAAAGACCAAAAACTCTCGCGTGTGTTCTTGAGTTTGTTCGTTTGGGGTTCGGTGGACAAGGCGCGCTGGTCGAGCTAGTCTTGCGCAGAGCTTGGCGGTGGCATGGATCGAGCTTGTGCGGCGGAGATACAACCGGAACGAGGGCGCATGGCGGTGGCGCCGCCATGAAGGGAGCCGGAGCCACTGCTCCGACTTGTTGCCCCACTGGAGAGGGAGAGAGGAATATGGAGAGGAGAGGAAGCCGCGGTGCCATCGTCACCATGGAGGGTATCGCGCCACGCCGCCGTTGCTCGTGGTCGCTACTGTAGGGGTGGCGGCGCTCCAAGCCGAAGCGATGGCTGGGGCAACCATTGACCTTGGATGCAACAGGGGAAGAGAGATAAGGGAGAGAGAGGGAAGAAGAAAGAAAAGTGGGACATGTGGGTCTTGGGTTAAAAATAGATGAAAAAACAAACAAAAAAGCCATATGGATATCTTACGTGGCAAAACCACTCTCGTGGATAGCTAACGTGGCAAAACCACCTTTAAAACCGTCTGCGAAGGGTTATTTGTACCATTTTGAATCCTTCAAGGAGCACAATACTTGGTTTTAGAAGTCAGGGGTTATGTGTGCTCGGATCAATACGGGTCAATACGGGTAAGTAGACTTTTTCCTCAAATTTTAAACCCTAAGGCTGTCTCCAACAGTAATCCCTAAATTTGATCCCCTATAGCCTCATTTACAGGTTCCCGTAAACAAAATCCACTCCCTATATTTTTCTCATCTCCAACAAAGTGTCCCCTATATGGAGAATTGTATAGGGAGGAGAGAACCCTATATATAAGGGAATGGAGAGAAAACTCTATTTTACGGAATGGTATAGGGAGAGCTGTTGGAGCATATACGGGAAGAATCCATCCCCTATTTTGGGATAGAGAATGCTTTAGGGTGTGCTGTTGGAGACAGCCTAAGCGGTTAAACTTTAAAATCCCCCAAAACCCTTCACGCAATCACGCTGCTCTGTCTGTGCCGCCACCATGAAGCGGAAGCAGAGAGCGTCGGCGGCTGCCGCCCAAGTCGACGCCGACGAACCCTCCCAGGCCCCGCTCCCCCTCGAAGCCTTCTCGGGCGACGTCTGTGCCGCCCTCACCGCGCGCTACGGCCGCTCCGCCGCACCGCATCACCGCCACCTCCTCGCCTCCGCCGCCGCCATCCGCTCCATTCTCGTCGACGACGGCCTCCCCCTTACCCCCGCGTCTTACCTCCCCGCAGCCGTATCCGCCCTCCGGGCAGCTGGCCCGGATGACCCCACCGCAGCTTCCGCCCTCGCCTCCCTCCTAGCCACTCTCCTCCCCCACATCCCCTCTTCTCCCTCCTCCCTCCCGCCAGCCTCCGCCTCTGAATCTGCCTCAGCGCTCGCCTCCTTCCTCTCCTCCCGTGATGCCTCCCGGCTGCCCACCGGCACCGTGCGCTCGGTGGTCAAGTCGCTCGGCCACTTGGCCCTCCATATCGACGCTGCAGCCGATTGGGGCGCTGTTGCCGCGCCTCTGGATGCTCTCCTCGCTGCATCCTTGGATCAGCGGGCCAAGGTGAGGAAACTATGACTTTTTTCTGCACATTTAGAACTCGCGCTCACGTTGGGTATCACTTGCTGTCTTGGTAGGTCCGAAGATGTGCGCAGGAGAGTGTAGAAAAGCTATTTTCTTACCTGGAACATTCTGGTCATGCGAAGAAAGCTAGTGATGCTGCAATCGGCATGTTTGAGAAGCACATTCCGGCATTGAAAAATCTCGATTCAGATGCTTCTGAGGCTGAGACAGAAGCGGTTTATATGCTAGGTGCAGTGGCAGTTTTAGTTCCATACCTATCGAAGAAGGCAAGGAAGACAGTGTTTGCAGATGCTTATCAGCTACTGAGCCCATATTTTACCCCAATTACAAGGCATGTCCTCAGGCTTTTGGAGACCTTGTTGGAGCATCTGAAGGCTGAGAATGTTGAGTCGGAGTTGGAGAATCTCTTGTCCTTGCTGCTGGCTTACCTGCCTTATGATGAGAAGAAGCCTGATGATACCATTCTTGCAGCATTACAGCTGATGAAAAATTGCTTGGCAAAACTGGCCGGCCGCCCAAAATTGTGGACAAAAGCACTTCCATCTGCATTTGAGTCAGTTTCAGGTTTGCATGTTTACATGTTTTGTGCCTAATTTCAATTCAACAATGCTTCTTTAAAGGGATACACATGTCCAATTGAAAATTTTGTTATATGTAAGTTCCCAACTGACATACATGCATGGGTTATCTTCTTTGGAAATAGTGAATTTTCGGTTTATCGTCATCAGTGCATGTTTAATCTATAACCCTGTTGCATGCTTCCTCCAATGTCATTTTCATGGCTGCATTTGGGGAAAATTCATCTCTTTTCTCAATTTTGACAACAATTACTCCCCACCTTTTTTAGGGGTTGACAACCTCTTAGAGAGCATTTGCTAAAATTCTGTATGTTTTTTTCCTTTCAATGCGCACCTACATTGATCCCATGGAATATTTGTTCGGAGATGCATTTTGTTTATGTCGTACAATTCATGCTGATAAACAGTCTTTTGGTGGATCTGTTTAACAATTTTTGGGTTTCTGGTAGATTCATCTGGTCGTTATCTTATTATTTATCTGTACTGTAATGCTTACCAACATTATTGTTATAATTCACAATTCCTCATTTTGGCAGGATACCTAATTCTGGACAGAAAATGTTCTGAAGACATAGCGCAACTGTTACAAGATTGTATTCATTCTCAAGTAGACCAAAGTATTTTTTTGACTAATGGATCACATTTATGTGATTTTGAGGGTTTGAGTGATGTGGCTGCTGTTAAATCAATATGTCTGTCTATCAATGACATACTTCGAACATGTGCTTCTCCTCCTGATAGTATTCTAACAGTAGTCTTGGTTTTGTTCATTAAACTTGGTATGTCTTCAATTGTTTCAGCAAGAACATATCCTGCCTTCAATTGTATAAATGTACATGTACATATCATTTGACAAAATATTTTGATTGAATGATGTTTACTTGTATGTATAATATAGTATGTACCTTTTGTCTGATCTTATTTATATATTCCAACATATAGTATATCTCAAGAATATACATGCTGAGTAGTGAGTACAAGTGGCACTAAAAAAGGTGCATATCACACAATAATAATGTATTTGCTTAGTGTAAGTACTCTACCATTTTAGACATATCAGAGATCAACAGAACTCCCATGGCAACTTTTAACTCACTATTTTGTGACTTTCGTCATCGTTACCCTTTTTACATGTATGCTATTGGCCTGCTTTACATATCGTTGCTTGATTTATTAGATGTTTTATTTGTTATTATTTTGCAGGGGAGAGTTCTTATGTTCTTATGAAAGATATCCTACTTACCTTGTCACGATTTGCTATGAGAATAGATAAAGAACCACAACCGAGTGTAAGTTCTTTCAATCATGAGTACTATCAGGGAGAGATTTATTTTCTTCTTTTGTACATGTATCATCTTTTGTGAATGTAGAACATTATACTTTTTATTGTTTAATATATTGTATAGTTGCCTTAGGCCCTCTTTGATTTGCGGTTTTGGTTGTGTATGGAAACTTTGTTATTTTTTGTACAACTATTCAGTTTAACTTTTTGAAATATTTTTTTCGGGTTTTGTGGGGTTTTTTCCTCAAATATTTCAAAACTTTTTTTAACAAAATTTTTTAGCCTTTCTATGCCTCTTTTTAGAGGTCCTCAACTTTTTCAACTACAACCAAAACCAAACTAGAACTGTGAAACAAAGAGAGCCTTAAATGATAATGCATGCAAGTTGTTACTATTGCTGACCTTGCTTGTGTCCAAATTTTTATCATGGGAAACTTGGACACCAGAAACTTCCAATCCAAAGGGGAAGCTTGAGCCGCACACATAGTTTAACTGAAAAATGAAAACAACTGGATTACATTGTTTTAGTTTATGGACAGCATTGTTTTATAGGAATTTGTATCTGTTGGATAAAGAGAAAAGGTTTGCATGTGGCATCATCAACCTTCCATTGAACATGACACATTTGCAGGTTGAAGAGTGCGTTGGGGCTGCAGTGATTTCTATGGGGCCAGATAAAATCCTTTCATTGATCCCAATAGCTTTTGATGAGGATCGGCTAACATGTTCAAATACTTGGCTTCTACCCATTTTAGAAAAGTACATTTATGGGGCCTCTTTGCAACAATTTGTAGACTATATTGTACCACTGGCAAAATCTGTACAAAATGCTTCTAGCAGAGGTAAATACAAATAATTTAATAGGCCTAAATAAGCATGCAGCTCAACTGATTGCATTTTCCTTTCACTTTTAGTCAAAAAGGCACGGAAATGTAAAGCGTTGCAATCTTGGGCTGATCAATTATGGAACTTGCTGCCTGCCTTCTGCCGCTATCCGATTGATTTGTACCAGAATTTTGATTCCCTGTCCAATTTGCTGGTAGAGATGTTGACATGTGATCGGTATCTTTACAAACCCGCTGTTAAAGCCTTGCAGGTTCAGCTGTCATCTATTGCAGTTTTCTTATGTTAAATCTTTTCAGCTCATAGTTTTTTGTCTTTTGAACTACAAAGTTGCTTCACCCCTTCTCTCAGATAAGTTTTTTTATTGTTCCTCAGCAAATTGTTGATGGAACTAGGAGATTAAGCAGCAGTGATCAAGATGTAGAAATCTCTGCAGAACTTTCAGCCTTATTCTCCTCAAAAAACAATAAATTTACCTTTGTGAGCTTAAAGAGGTGCTCTAGAAAAGATGCCCGTAAGAACATGAAAGCTCTGGCATTGCATTCTGTGGATCTTCTTTGCACTTCTGCAAATTATTTCCTTGATTCCTCACCAGAAAAGCATGCTCATTTGAAGGTACATCATTTACCCAATTCTTTCTATAACCAGTTGATTTATCGTGTAATTGTTTGGGTGTTCAAACTCTAAGGCTCAGTCATGATGCAGACCAGTAGAGATTGATGTGAATTGTGGTGGGCTATTTGGATCTTAAGGTTTATCAAAAATTCAAAAATGTTACTTTGTTAAGTTGGGTTGGGTTTTTTAACTGTTAATTCGTCTTGTTTTGTTGATAGACCAGTAAAGATTGACATAAATGAGTTATCAAAGGCCTTGTTTGTTTCAGATTAATGTAGCGTTGCGTTATACTGTAGCAAATTTGTGATCCCCTCAAAATACGTCTTAACGAGTTCAAAAAATTATGAAAAAATATTTTACAAACTTTAAGAAGTACTATTTAAAACCCCACAAGAATGACTACAAAACATTACATCATTTGGCTTATACAAAAATAACAAATTTTCATTTAATTTAATTTAATATAATATAATCTGAAACAAACAAGGCCAAAGTGTGAGTATTACCACAAAACCATAAATGGCATTAACTACTTGTTGCAGTTAATATGATGTGTGGGTATTCTGTGTATTTTATATATCAACAAATTTTGGTTTTATCATGGTCTCTCCAGTTTGCTATAGCTGTTAAGCTTGCTATAATGCTATGTCTGAAAGATAGGTTGAGTTGGGTGATTTAAACTTTCTCTAATAGGTCGAGTTCCGTGATTTAGACTTTCTCTAGCACATTGATTTTATCGATTCTGGAAAATAACATTAGTTTATGGACAAAATTCTCTCACTGCTGTTTATGTACTACTTTCACAAGTGAGTGGGCTTGTGTCCAACAAAGAGGTGAGTGGGTTTTCACGTATATTAAGAGCCTCAAATCTATGGTTTGGACAGCTATGTTTCATCTAATTATCTTTATGTAACTTTATGTTTCTTCAGTCCTATAAAATTGTGTTGCGGTATGCATTTTTGGTGTGTGCATTTGGAAATTTAGGCTGTTCTTAGATTGGATTTTTGTACTTTTATTTCCAGACAAAGATTTACATTTATTGCTCATGTGGTTTCATACATTACTGTCTTTCTTGTGTGAGTTTGGCAAAAATTTTCCCTGACACTTTTCAATGCTTGTTGGCCTTTTTTAGGCCGCACATTTTATGATATTTTATCAGGTCATCTTTGACTTTTTGCAGGATGCTTTGACATGCCTAGCTCAGCTTTCTGGTAGCACAAACGTCCATAACCTTTTTATTTCGCTAGTCAAAAGATTTGGTTTGGAAGATACTCCATTGGAGCCTGAGAATCTGGAATCTGAAACTAATGAGGTAGAAGTGGAGGATGAAGAGGGCACTGATTTGACGGAGATAAATAATAAGAGGCATGCTATTTTTCTTACCCATCTGCAAGATTGATTCCTTGTGCCATAGGTTAAGTGTTCTGTATATAAAAAAGAGCACAAACCACCAAAACATTTCTCAGGTTCTTAGCAGTGTCATTTGACTATTACCATGTAAACGAGCATCTATAAGGCATTTATTTAAATTAAAATGTAACATTGTCCAATCTGTTACCCGGCTCCTTTTTACCATGATGCATGTTGTCCGGTTAATTGCCACCTTGATTTCTTTGTGCTTGCATTTCATTGTTGTCGACCTGATTCCCACAGTCTGGGTGTTTTCACTGTACATTTGTACATCCAAGACAAGTGCTCTGGGACGTATGGTGACCTATGTGGGTTAATCATTTATATGTTTTTGCGTTTAATCTTATCAAGACAAAACGTGTACATTCATCTTCTGTTAGCTGTGTCTAGTTATTTAGCTATAGCTGAACAATTTTGTGAATCAAATACTACCCACCCCTTTTCAACTCTTGCATTTGAAAGTTGCTTGAGATGAGCGACTCGATCTCCATGTCTTAAATGAATATGGATGTTCTGAAAACTATTGATAACAGATGTTTCTGTAACATATTTACCTCGCACAATACAATGCTGACTAACTTGAAATATTATTTAATATCATTATCATGTGATGATCATGGCATCTCCTTTACTTGGGGATTTTTTAAGACGCACCGAGACTACTATGGGCCACTCATTTAACCTTTGGGAGTAAGGCAATGAATTTACCTGAACCATGCATGTCTGATCCAACACCTCGACACATGGTGTACCATAGAATCTCTTTTCTTGTGTTCTATTAGATATATAAGAAGCTTGTTATATGGCTGTCCAACGTCACACCACATATTCACATATGGTTTCTTTCTGCTAGCACATGCATGATGTGCATTAACCAGAAACTTGCTATAAATGGTATGACTATAAATTTGATTGTCCAGGTCTCTTCTAATGGAACTCATTTCGACATTTGTTGAAGCTGCTGATGAGGATCTGCTTGATTTATTTTTTAGATTTGTTAAATCTTCTTTACTGGTACTGCTTACTAATTTCTTGCTCACGTTGCATGCCAACTCCTAGTAGAATGTTCATCTTTCAAACTAGTTCTTCTTTTCTCACAGAACAATAACCAGTCTTGTGAGGGCAAAGCCCTTGTCGCATTAAGCATAATTTTGAAGGTCAGTATGATTTTGTCATATGCAATTTGGTCGTATACTCTTTTTACTATCAATCATCGTCCCTTTCTTACTTTTAGGAACAAAGTAAATATTCATTATCTCGGTTGGATGAAATAATGCTGCTTCTTCATGGAATAAAGCAAGATTTGGATAATGAAGTTTTAAAAAGGAAATTATTGTGCTACCAATATTTGTTGGTCTCCATGATTAAGGTAGGTCGGTAGTTGGTATTCTCTTGCATAATCTATAATATAGCAGTAGCTGGAGCTTTTCTTTTATAGAACTTTGATTTGAAATTCTTGGGTACCTTATTTGCTAAAGTTCTATGTTCATTTCTGGACCAAAATGCCGTAGCCAAAGCTCATTCACCTCGTTTATTCTGATTATGCGCCGTCTTCTGTATTAGTTTCTGAGGAATAATTAGCATGGCACATTGCCAAAGACATCAATAAATGTGGATCAAATAGGAATCGCTGTACTCATACACAAAAAACCACTACACGATCATCAGCAATCTGCCATGCACTTGCTCCAGCGGGATCAACATCATGAAGTGGGGAACGATCCTTGGTGAGATGTGAGGCAAGACCAATAGAGCGAAATAGCATGCGGACGGATGATGCCCAATCATGATAATTGTGAACTTTGAGTTTAATAATTGTAACCAATAGTGCTCCAGCACCGATGAGCGGATCAAGAGATACCATAGGTAAATAGAAGTAACCGAAGAGTTGATTTGGTTGAACTCACAGCATCAATTGAGACAAAGGGCAGTGCTAGTGGATGATAGCTTCATAATAGAAGTAGGAAATGGCAACGATGCCACTAAGTGAACAGCTATGTGGCTGAATGAGTTGAATGCAGCATAAATCCAAAAGAACGCCTCCAAGACAACTGCAGTCACTGCACTACAGGGACAGCAGCACGTACGGTAGACAGTGGCGCTGAGCTCCACGAGGACAGGGACGCCGACCTCCAAGTTGACGGCAATACCTCCACGGACGATGGGCTCCAACGGGGATGACAGCACCCAGCTATGGAGGTGCCGTTGTGCTGCAGATCTGTGCCCTCATGACCTCGTCGATGCGAACCCCGCGCGAATGGGAAGACGGAGCTGTAGGGCCGACAACCAAGCCCTCAACGTCAAGGACGACGTGGAGCGGCGGCAGCAGGATGAATCCTAGCTCCAAGTGCCCAGCGGTGGTGAATGCTCTAATACCATATTAGTTTGTGAGGAATAATGAGCACATTACTTACTTCATTCATCTGCGTAACAGTATATACATACATATATGGGCCTCATGGTCCTCATGGGCTAGGAATAGCTAAGCCTCATACATACACATTTATATTAACGTCCTGTAGGTAAAGAACATTCTGTTCTACCTGCCATTATTTTCATAATGCTATCTTCACATTGATGTTATTACTTATCTTAATGAATAAATTTATGATAATAAGAGATGCTAATTGTAGGTTGCATCCAATTCGGTGCTAATGCACTATTTAGTAGCAAGTAAACACTAAAATACATCAATTTGGTGCTAATGTGTAACTTAAACACATTGAAATCGCGCATAAGGAATTACAAGATGTTCACATGTATTTCCTATGCTGCGCACCTTTTTGTTAAATGTATGGTATAGGCAAGGGGCTTATCTTATATTTAATGCAACAGAATTATACACTTAAAAGAAACCTGTACATGTCATTGAACAAAATGTATTGACAGTGGGAATGAAGTGCATCTGAAATGTACATGTTTGTTGCGCTTGTAATAAATTATGCATCTGCAAATTCTCTAAGCACCATAAGAACTCTGGTTAGTTATATTAACTCATGCTTATTCTGTATGTGTTCCTTTGAACAGATTGGAATAACATGATGACTTGCAGACTTAGTTTTATTGAGATATCGACATGATTTTCTTTGATTGTGTTTTCCCTACCTTGTACATGTGTTCATGGGTTGAGTTTACCCATCCTTCTTGTAGAATGTGAGAGATTTTCTGACTTATTATTACCATTTTGAAGGTTAATGAAGAGAACACCAGCAAGAATGCATTCTTGATTCTAAACGAGTTAATACTTGCATTGAAGGTTTCTCCTATCCTCATGTTTCAATCAATCTTCATGTGTGTATTAGGAGGATAATATCCTGTCGAACATAAGCCATCACTATCTACAAATGGATAAATGCAACAACCTAAAACACAGCCATGGAAAAGGGCATGTGTCCAGATTTTTTCTGTCTGCTGCTATCATATGTTTTATTTATTCTGATCTTTTTTTTAATGCAGTCTAAGAAGGAAAGTAGAAGATTAGCCTATGATGTACTCCTGGCTACTAGTACTAGCTTGAGGAGCTCTGAGTCAAATAATGAAGATTCAGATCTTCAACGTCTATTCACAATGGTTAGCTGAAGAAAATTTTCTCTGCTCTCAAGACATTTTCCTATGTTTTATCTGGTATATAAAAGTTTGGAGCTGCCTTGTCCTGACTAAGTGACAAATACTTTTTTGTTTCCTGTTCCTAATTTTTGCAGTTCAAACATTTCTTTTCAGGAAAGAAACCTAGGGACATTTTTCTCCTTTTTAGTTAGAAACGTTAATATGCACATTAGTTATATGAAGCAGTGTTCCCATTAAGTGCCATGGGCAAAAATCCAGGTGGAACTGTAGCAGAATAGCACTCTTCGTGTGTGGATACTGTGACTAGATGGTGTTGCTTATGTATGCTCAAGGACTGCGGCAACCCTTGAACATGGCGGCCAAAGAAAACCTTATCTATCCCTTAGGTTTTTGAGTTATGTTTGGTTTTCTATAATAGGGATGAATTAAAATAGCATCTTGTCTATTAGTTAGGAAGGTTATTATTTAGATTCTACATTGATCTTTTCCATAATTGGAGAGCTTTACATAAGAATGTCGAAATGTCGAATGCTATTGTTAACATTAAGCAATGACTGAATAAATAAGTCTCTAATCTCCATCTTCTAAAATCAGGCCTTGGAGCCTCTCTAAATGATTTGCGTAAATAGCTAGCCAAACTAGCCTAGAATTTTATTGCAGTTTATGTTAGCCAAAATATTGTACCAACTGCTGGTGTTGTGAATTAAGGCCAGAGACCTTAGGTGTGTACTATATCCTGAATATCCGTTCTTTGATTGCCTTGCTTCCAGTCCATGTTGAGATTTGATACAAATTCCTCGTCATGCAAATTGTTGTCTTGGTAATTCAACCGAGTTGTTTTTAGTTCCGTTGCATTATTGGATCAGATAAACAATAATTATTCAATTACTAACTTAGGCTTGCCTAGCAACTGGAGATCTGTCATGGGCAGTGCATTTTATTGAATTTACTGGCTGCAGGATCATGTCTACCACTCTACCCTATGTTGTATATGTATATTGTACATGAGAAGCATCTGTTTGAACTTGTAATATATGTAAGACACAACATAGTTTTGGCATAATTTGTTTGAATAAGCAATATAGTTGTGCATGGCAAGTGTGTCAGACCATCAAATATGCAGTTCCATTGTTGAATCCTATTGATAATTTTGTGTTTTTCAGGTAATGGGATATCTTTCTAGTCCATCTCCACACATAGTGGGTGGAGCAATAGCTGCGCTATCATTGCTTATATACAATGATGCTACTTTTTGCATGGAAGTTCCAAATCTAATACCGTCTGTATTAGTTTTGCTGCAACATAAAGCTATTGAAGTAATTAAAGTGAGTTTTGTGCCTCTATGTTCGCTCTTCGTTGTTTCCTATTACTAAGAGAATGATATGTTCTATTATATGCAATTTAGGCATCATTGGGCTTTGTTAAGGTGCTAGTAACATCTTTGCAATCAGAAAAACTTTTGAGTTTGCAAGCAGATATCATGAGTGGTATATTACCATGGTCTTCTGTTACAAAGCACCATTTCAAAGGGAAGGTTAGTCAGTACTGTTGTTCAGGGATTAGTTTCCGTTCTCTCTTTATGTTCTTTAGGTGTGCTTAATGTAATATTTTGTATTATGTGCAGGTTGTGCTAATATTGGAAATATTGATTAGAAAATGTGGTTTTGATGCTATCAACTTAGTTACACCTGAAAAGTACAAGGCCTTTGTTAGAAGTATTGAAGAGGTAAAGCCCCTTTACTAGTTTGTTCTGGCAATAAAACACGTTATTATAGCCACCCTGATATTTTGACTGGATATTATCTACGAGACGAGTAATTTGGATTTTGGACAGATCAAAGTGTGAATTGAACAGCTCCGGTATTTTAAATTTGCAGGGTCGCAAAGGGAATCATTATCCAGCAGATGGTGCAGAGTCTGAGGCACAAGAAGCAGCAGTGCATTATACACCTAAGAGGTTAGTTAGTGTCACTTCTTTTGTATCCTTTGCAAGCTACTTATACCGTGGTACACACGCAGAAGAAAAAAGGTCGATTCTAATGCTGAAACTAAAGAGGAAACACCTA
This sequence comes from Raddia guianensis, assembly GCA_036346415.1. Taxonomy (NCBI): domain Eukaryota; kingdom Viridiplantae; phylum Streptophyta; class Magnoliopsida; order Poales; family Poaceae; genus Raddia; species Raddia guianensis. The sequence goes on from CM070534.1 coordinate 75,450,161, forward strand.
GTCGACCACCAACAAAGGGTTGTTCATCCGGAAAGAAGGAATTCTTTAGGAAAGGTGCTGGGAATGCTCATGCTCTGGGTGATAAAAACCAACAAAGCAAAGCATCAGGTGGCAAAGTCTATAGAACTAATTTCAAATCCAAATCCAGAGAACGAGGAGGAAATGGTGAAAGCATCTATAGGTCCCAAGGTCGCAACAGAAGAACAAGGGGTGAAATGTTCAACAAAAAGCAAAATCGAGAGTTTAAAGCTAACAAGGAATTTCCTAGATTCAAGAAGCCTCGAACTGCACCGACAACCTGAGAGCAAAGTGCCACTTAGCAGCTACCGAGTTTGTTGCGTTACGTGTTTGGATCATGTCAATAAGCCAAGTCTGTCGGGCCATTTTTTTTGCGCGCCATCTTATGGAGTTCTGCAAATCTACCAACTGGGAAGCAATCGACGGGGAATGATCACGGTGTCAGTTACAAACCCACCGCTTCTGTACGGTAAAATTTTGACTTGTGGGTGGATTGAATCATGAGATGGTGTTTTATTTTATACAAATATACCAGTGTTTCCATTGCTAGTATTGATCTAGTGTTGTTCGTCTGGTAATTTATTTTCAAAAAAAGTGTCGATTTGGTCCCTCAACTATACCCGTCGGACCGGACCACTTTGGTCCCTGAACAGCAATACTGGATTTGTCAGGTCCTTGAACTCTCAAAACCGAACTTGGTTAATCCTTTGACTGGTCAAAACGGTGTTTTAGACGAAGTGGCAGTTTACGTGGTAGATCTGGCATATTTTTGCTGATGTAGCAACCATGTGGTAACGATGTGGCAATCTCAAATGGCGTCCACGCAGAAGAAATCTGCCACATCAGCGTAAGTGAAAATCTCAAAACTACTGTGTCGACGGTTGAGATAACGATATCAAGTCGTTAAGGTTCTTTAGAAGTGAGATAGGAGACACGCCGAACAACCACGAACAGCAGGAGACAGGGGTTTTTATCCTGTCCAGCCTTACGTCCAGCCTTTCTTTATATCAAAGAGAATTACAAGAGGTGGCTCGACGAGACGAACAAGTCTCGGCGAGATTATGATGTATATCAGGTGCTAAAAGCTAAATCAAGTCAGATTGACCAGATGCTGGATGCGTCAACTCGTGCCCTCTACACGCCGTAGGGGCTCGATTTATATAGTGGTGAGCAAACCGACCTACCGAGGGAATATCGGGCCGGGCTAATTACGAGATCGTAACGAACTCAACGTGCCAAATATATCCCGAGGCAGATAAGGCATACTCCTAGTCTTGGGGATCACGACTCCTAATCCAATCCGGGAAACCAACGTCCGGGTCTTCACGTAGCCGTGCAGAACTCTTGTCCGAGACGGACTCAAACACGATTTCTTGGCCATTACGCACCACGCCAGTCAGGAAGCTGTTCGGCAGGATGCATATGGGCTTGATAGAACATTCCAAGGAGCTGGGCCCTAGTAGGCTGTTCGATTGGGCCGTCAGGGAGTGGGCCATGGCAATGGGCCGTGATTTTATCCCCGACAGCTAGCCCCCGAGACTCAAGTGGAAGGACTCACTAGAGTGGGGTCTTCCTTTTGAGACTTCAAGTCACGAAGAGGGTATTTTTCCTGCTACAAAGACGTGCAACAGGCGACCGAACAGGTTATGGTTCAACCAAACAAGACTTATTCGGGACCAAACAAACCCGCCCGGTGCCGAGCAACTCTGTTGCGTCGAATAGGGAACGACGTCTGTCCAAGCAGAGTACCCAGCCCTCGATACAAAAATCGGAAGAAGTGAGTTGAATCATCTCCTTGAGGCTGAATGCCATCAAGGAGGGATTGGATTCTTGGCAGTGAAGAGCGTACAACCACATCCGGTATGATCAGATCTTCCGGGAGAATGAACATAGCAAGTCGTGAAACGGACTCGTGCTGCTGCATCCAGGCATGAAGACACCTACAAAAACATGAACGAAAATAGAGGAATCATCTCTCGGGTTAGAGCTTGCCCGAGGAAATATAGATTGCGCTCTCGAACAAATGTCGCGCTCAGGAGCAAAGGTGACGTGCCCCAGACGTAGATCGTGTGCTAGGAGCAGACAATGCATACGAGGGAGAAGGTGACCCAATCCCGAGCGTAGAGCTCGTCAAAGGAATCAGGTAAAGAGATCCAGTCCCCGAGCACGGAGCTCGTTAAAGGGACCAGAAAGTGCGACCAGGCTAAGACGTACCCGGTCAAAGGCCATCCAGTCCCCGAGCACGGAGCTCGTCGCGGGGACTAGACGTGCGCTTCTGGCGAAGAGCGCCAGCCATGAGGTGATCCAAATGAGCACGGAGCTCGTTGCAGGGACCAGACGCGCGCTCCGGACGAAGAGCTGCCCGGTGCGAGGTGAATCACAACCCGTTGCAGTCAGAACCGTAAGAGAACGTGTGAAATCAACGCTTTACCCACGACGTATTCCTTGCGATAGTGTAAGCGTTGTCTTGGCAAGTGCAGAACCGACGCTTGGAGTACCCGTTGCGATGAGAATCGGCTTACGGTGGGCAGGACTTCGTTGGTGGCGCACTACCTTGACTTAGCCAAACTGTGAAGGTCAATACCGGGCAAAGGCAAGAAATCATACGCAGGCGAAGTGAATCAATCCCTGGGCGTGCGCGGAGTGTACCCGGGAAGAAAGGGATGCAGACATCGGTTTTGGTGGAAGCCTGGAACCTCGCCACGACCATCACCGGAGTCCGACGTTCCCCGTTCCTGTATTTCCTGCAGAAGATAAACAAGAAACGGGCCAGTAAGGGGAAAAAGAGAGCAAGAACAGGCTCTAAGAAGAGCAAAGCGAGTTTTGGAAAACACGCTAAGGACGACCTATCCGCACAAGACATAATTTTTCCGGGTACGTCCCCGATAGCGTTAGTGTCACCTCAGCGAATGCGGAACCGACGCTAGGAGTGCTCGTTGCGATGAGAATCGGCTTACGGTGGGCAGGACTCTGTAGGTGGTGCATTGCTCTGGATTACCGTGCAAGGAAGGACGTAGCATGGATAAAAAAGACGTGTGCGGGTAAGTGCAGCCCCGCTGTGGCTAAGACCGCTAACCAGGGAAGGCGATCGGGACCTTAGACGCAGTCAAAACGTGCAAGGCAAAACCTTATCCGGACATGGACCCGTGCAGCGTTGGTGTCGCCTCGGCGGATGCGGAACCAGCGCCAGGAGTGCCCGTTGCGATGAGAATCGGCTTACGGTGGGCATGCTCGTTGCGGCTTACGGTGGGCATGCCCGTTGCGATGAGAATCGGCTTACGGTGGGCAGAACTCCCTCGGTGGTGCACCGCTTCGGTTAACCGGAGCCGTACAGATCGTTGCCAGATAAAAAGACATGCTCGTACGCGGAGATCGCTACGGGAGCGAAAGAATGAGGTTTTGGAAAACCAACGCTAAGGAAAGGAACTGAAAAACTGAAAACGTACCGGGGTTGCTGAAATTCAGCTCAAGTCCCAACTGATCGAGGAGGAGCAGTCCTCCGAGGAGCCGCCGAGCGACTCAAGACCGCCGAGCGGCGCTTGAATCGAGCGAGAGTCGACGAGCAATTTTTTCCGCAAAAAGAGCATAAAAAGACAAGGACGAACAGAAACCAAGAGCAAGGCGAACAACGCTAGAAAGTTTTAAGAAAACCGGTAGAACGCTTAGCCTAACTCCCCCGTTGTGCAGTACCTCCGAGGACTGAGTTTGCGAACTCGAACAGTGCACAAGAGAAAGAGCGACGCCTAGCCCGTGCAGACGATGCATGAAGACCTGAGCTTGCGACTTCAAGCACGTGCGTAGAAAGTTAGAGCGACACCCGTATCCTGATCGACTCGTTTCAGGAACTGCTCGTTAACGTAAGTTAGGCGATTCCAAAGGTAACCAAACAAGTAAAGTGCCTCTGCCGCGGAGGGCTTACGAGGGCAGACTTTGCCAAGTGGTCGTGTCAGGCGGTAAGTGCCTCTGCCGCGGAGGGCTTACGAGAGCAGGCTTAGCCGCGAGGCTGGATGCCGTGTTACGTAACTCTGAGTTTAGTAACTTGTTGAAGCTAGATACGAGCAGGAAAAAATCCTTAAGATTGCGGAGCCGAGTGTTCGCAAGGCCGGGCAGCCATCAAGTGTTACCAGAGAGAGGGTAGTATTGACAAGACAGAGATGTGAAAAGGGCCGCAGGGAGTCGCGAAGATTCACTTTTATTAGATTGAACTTTACATGGAACCCGACAGACTTGGACGAACAAAGGCACGAAGTTTGACAAAAAGCGCGAAAACACAGAAAAGACCTACATAAAGAACTTACGAAGCTGGTCGATGTTCCAAGTGCTGGTCAGCTCTCTCCCGTCATCCATCGCCAGCGTAACGGCCGGGATCGAAGGAGTTTTGATCTGTCCCGAGCACGGAGCTCATCGCCGGGACGAGACGCTGCTTCCCGGCGAAGAGCCGCCGCGCGAAGTTGATCCAACCGAAGGCCGAGCTCGTCGCGGGACGGACGCGGCTCGGGCGAAGAGCGCCAGTCGCGAAGAGATATCGATCCCGAGCACGGAGCTCGTCGCGGGATCAAGCGCGCCGGCGAAGAGCTGCCGGTCGCGAAGAGATATCCAGCCTCCGAGCGCGAGCTCGTCGCGGGACGAGACGCGCCGGCGAAGAGCTGCCCGGCGCGAGATCAAGATCGAAGGGATCGATCCGATCTGGCAGGGGAAGAGACATCCTGCCCTTCTGAGTCGTAGTCCTTAGGGAGAATCTCCTAGTCGCTGATAGAGTTCGACATGCTTGATCTGCGTGTCCCCACGGACGGCGCCAACTGTCGACGGTTGAGATAACGATCTCAAGTCGCTAAGGTTCTTTAGAAGTGAGATAGGAGACACGCCGAACAACCACGAACAGCAACGAACAGGAGACATGAGTTTTTATCCTAGTTCAGGCCTCTCGGGAGAGATAATAGCCCTACGTCCAGCCTTTCTTTATATCAAAGAGAATTACAAGAGGTGGCTCGACGAGACGAACAAGTCTCGGCGAGATTATGGTGTATATCAGATGCTAAAAGCTAAATCAAGTCAGATTGAATAGATGCTGGATGCGTCAACTCGTGCCCTCTACACGCCGTAGGGCTCGGTTTATATAGTGGTGAGCAAACCGACCTACCGAGGGAATATCGGGCCGGGCTAATTACGAGATCGTAACGAACTCAACGTGCCAAATATATCCCGAGGCAGATAAGGCATACTCCTAATCTTGGGGATCACGACTCCTAATCCAATCCGGAAAACCAACGTCCGGGTCTTCACGTAGCCGTGCAGAACTCTTGTCCGAGACGGACTCAAACACGATTCCTTGGCCATTACGCACCACGCCAGCCAGGAAGCTGTTCGGCAGGATGCATATGGGCCTGATAGAACCTTCCAAGGAGCTGGGCCCTAGTAGGCTGTTCGATTGGGCCGTCAGGGAGTGGGCCATGGCAATGGGCCGTGATTTTATCCCCGACACACTGTTTTAATCAGTCAAAGGACTAGCCAAATTCGGTTTTGAGAGTTTAAGGACCTAACAAGTTCGGTATTGTGTTCAGGGACCAAAGTGGTTCGACGGGTATAGTTGGGGGACCAAATCGGCACTTTTTTCTTTATTTTTTATACTATGTTTAAATGCCAAAGGAGACAATCGAGTGCGTCCATGGATTTATTAAATCGAGTGCGATCGTTCGATCTTGTCATGTAATCAAATCCAGCCGTCCATATTAAATGAACATTTCAAACAAAATGTTTCGCCATTGGACATCAACACGGGTGGCTTGACCTATTGTCTAGCTGCGCTTGATTTTAGCTTGCAGGCCAGCGTTCGAAACCAGCCTCCGCCTCATCTTTTATCAACCGGAATAAGCACTGCCACATGCCACGCACGGATGTGCACAGATGCTTCTTTTTCTTCTCCTTTTTCATTTTTTTAGCTCGAAAAAACAGAAAACTTTCGAAAATTAAACCATGGCTGCACAAAGAACATCCATGAAAAAATTGATGTTATTTAAAATTTTGCAATCCAAATTTACAAATAGTTTGCTCTTTCTTATTAAGGGTATATTTCTTCTTCATTTTCTACTTTTTAATTTTACCTTTGGTACGTCACAAAAAAATCCTAAATTTGAAATTTTTAGAACCATGTCTGTGAAACAACATCCAAAATTAATTTTTCCCAAAAAATAAAAGCTCTCATATAGCAAGATTTAGGCTAAGGATTTTATTTTTGTCAGCTCGCAAAAACTTCATAAATATTCATAATGCAAGATTGGAAGTAATGATTTTTTTTTGCCAGGTCGCGAAAAAACACAAAAGATTAAAAGTTTACATAAATTAAACCATGTATGCACAAAGAACATCTATAAAAAAGTTTAATGTTATTCAAAAAATTTTAAAGTCCAAATTTACAAGTAGTTTGCTCTTTGTTATGTAGGGCATATTTCTTTTCGATTTTCCACTTTTCAATTTTACTTATAGCACATCACAAAAAATCATAAATTTGAAAGTTTCGGAAACATGTCATTAAAAGAACATCCAAAATTAATTTTCTTCAAAGATCAAACATTTTTCACAATGCAAGGTTCGAACTAAGAATTTTATCTTTACTAAGCTGCAAAAACTTCATACGAAATTAAAAGTTTCCGATAAACCATGCCTCCACAAAGAATATCAATAAAAAATTTGATGTTATTCAAAAGTTTTTGAAGTCCAAGTTTACAAACAGTTTGTTCTTTCTTATAAAGAGCATATTTTTCTTGATTTTGCTCTTTTCAACTTTATTTATTATAGGTCAAAAAATATATAAAAAAGTTTTTGGACCAAATCTGAATGAAAAAAAATCCAAAACTAAAAGATTTCAAAGATTATAGGTTTTCATAATGCAAGGTTCGAACTAAAGGATTTTTTTGATAGGTCACAAATAAACATAAAATTGAAAGTATACATAAATTAAACCGTGGTTGCACAGAGAGCATCCATAGTAAAAGTTTGTTGTTGCTCAAATTTTTTTGAAATTTAAATCTAAAAATAGTTTGCTCTTTGTAATAAAAGGCATATTTGTTCAAAAATATATTTGAGCTTTAGAAATGTTGACTTCTATAAAATGAATTAAGAAATAATAGAAAGGTTTAAAAATAATAAAAGAGCCAAAAAATCCAAAGAAACAAAAAGATATCAGAATGCGCTTTTGTCTTACAAAACTAATGCCACGCGCCACGGGCGCGTAGCCATCGCTAGTATATTTATAAGGGGTAGAAAAGAAAAGCACATAAACACACTAGGTCCATAAAGTGATCTATATGCATTATACATTAACCCCCTCAAACTTAAGGTGGATCCACAACATTAAGTTTGGAGATGACAATCATGTTGCGAACTAGCAGTGCTTTGGTGAATGAATTTCCAATCTAAAGCTTCAAAGAAACACATTGAAGAGCGATCATTGCTCGTTGAACCTATGATCAAACGCATGAAGCATTAACACCAATATGCTTGATAAACTCATTTGTCGTAAGATTTTGAGTTATATTGATGGTGCTAGAACTACCATATGACATTGTTAGGAGCTAGTAGAGCTAAGTCACCTCACCCGTCACAGAAACTAATGCTCGCAACTCAACCTCAATACTAGAACAGGAAACAGCCTATCATTTCTTGGTCTTCTAGGTAATGAGATAGGAACCAAGAAAAACACAATAAACATAGAGGGACTTGTGATATGTAGGATCACTAGCCTAAAAGGTATAAAAATAGGCTTGAAGCTGTAAAGACTGGAGATAGAGAAGAACAAATGATGGTCAAGAGTACCACGGAGATATCTCAGAACACGAAGGAGGTGACTATAACGTATCTGAGTAGGAGTCTACATGAATTGACTCAAAATGTGAACAACATGAGAGATATCGCTAAGATAAACAAGACCCTCAACCCCAAGTGGCGATAGCGAGTAGGATCATTAAGAGGAGCATCATCAATAACATAGAGCTGAAGGTGAAGCTCCATGGGAGCCTACAGTGATAAGAAAGACACACTCGATCTAGAAGATCCTAGATATACTTCCGCTAGGAGAGGTCCCTTAGGCATAGAAGTGACATCTATCCAAGAAAGTAGCTAAGATCCTTGTCCTCCCAAAGATGAGCACAACGTAGACCACAAGACGTTTCTAGGAAGTCGAGTTGGCGCCACACGTCAGCGATCTGCTGGTAGAAGGCATCAATCATGGATTCCATCTGAAGAATGGTACTCTCCAGCTCAAGTGTGAAAGAGTAGAGAGCATCATTGCTTGGTGAAATTGGACCTGCAAGCGCTCCCACATCGTTCACTGCACACATTTACCACCTAGCTGTATTAATGTACACCTCCACCTATCATCTAACTACACATTCTTTAACTAATCTAAATTAAGTTGTGTATCTAACTATATTACTGATTTTTATGGCTAGCCTATCTTGTTTTTTCACACCTATACATTAAATTTGTGAAAAAAACATTATCTAACCTTCTACCTTCTCTCCTTTTTCTCCCTCGATTTCTCTTTCCTCACTCGAGTTGCCTGCTCAAAAGCCCACAATGTGGTGCACAATTTATATGGTTAGCAAAACCCGCCATATGAAAACGGTGGCATTTGCCCGCCTCCCAAATTACCGACCAAGTCTTGCCGTGACAATTGGGCTGCAGCGGAAACCCGCCTAAATGGCGGCTTTTGGATCTAACTGTTGTTATTATATCCTGTCACATCTTTCTGCGAAAATTCAAATTTTTGCCGATCTAAACGGAGGTTTATAGCTTGCACCAATTCGAACCACGAGAGAATGCTATTTATTTAAATTTAGTAAACAAACATTTATATATTTAATTCGAAAAAGTAAAACATATTAAAAAATCCCACCAGACACCGACTAGTGGAGCAAGGTCATTTCCCATCAGAAATTCTCAGACTGTCTGAGTCCCGACTACCCTAGCTCTAGCTGTAGCGAGGCGCACGCGACCCCGCGTCGCTCGGTTCCGGCGGCCATGGCGGTGGCGGCTCCCGGGCAGCTCAACCTCGACGAGTCCCCGTCCTGGGGCTCCCGCAGCGTCGACTGCTTCGAGAAGCTCGAGCAGATCGGCGAGGGCACCTACGGGTAACCCCCTCGCTTTGTGCCTTCGTTTTGCCTAGTCAATCCGGCGCGCGTCTCACCCGCCTCCCTCCCTCCGTTGCCGCCGCCAGGCAAGTCTACATGGCGAAGGAGACGGAGACGAACGAGATCGTGGCGCTCAAGAAGATCCGCATGGACAACGAGCGCGAAGGCGTAAGCTTTGCCCTCATTTTCTCTCCCCCTCTTTCCTATGGTGAGATGTGTATCTGGTTTTCGGCGCAGTTCCCGATCACCGCCATACGCGAGATCAAGATCCTGAAGAAGCTCCACCACCAGAACGTTATCCAGCTCAAGGAGATTGTCACTTCCCCAGGTGGTCCGGTGACATACACCATGAATTGGATTAGATTTATGCGTCTTGTGGAGTTTGTTCTTTGGGCTAATGGAAATTGTTTTTTGGGGGGCAGGTCCAGAGCGAGATGACCAAGGAAAGCCAAGTATGGTTCATTTCATTCTTGCAGTTCTAGTGCTCTTGGTTTGTTAAGTTTAGGTACTTCTAGGTTGCTATGCTTCACGAGTAGTGTTGTTCAAATAGTCGAGGGCAACAAGTACAAGGGAAGCATTTACATGGTTTTTGAGTACATGGATCATGACCTGACCGGCCTTGCGGATAGGCCTGGGATGCGGTTCACCGTGCCACAGATTAAGGTAGAGCGGCCTATCTATGACATTGATTTTCCTCTTAATTTTATGATATTTTTATCACTGATTGGATAATCTTGTCTTGGTCCAGTGCTACATGAGGCAGCTGCTCACTGGTCTGCACTACTGCCATGTCAATCAAGTGCTGCATCGAGATATTAAAGGTACATTCTTAGAAGCTCTTAAGGGTTTCTTTTATTGTTATTTTTGCCTCCTGTTGGGTGTTGCAAAGCTAATATGCTACATTTGATACTTCCATTTTAGGATCTAACCTTTTGATAGACAACGAGGGAAACTTGAAGCTTGCTGATTTTGGCCTTGCAAGATCATTCTCAAGTGATCACAATGGAAACCTTACTAATCGTGTTATCACTCTGTGGTACAGGTATAGTTTTTTTTTTTCTCCTGTGTTTGTTGTCACATTGTATTAGTTATCCAGGCTTATTGTTTTGTTGGATTTCTGTATCCAGACCGCCAGAGTTGCTACTCGGAAGCACAAGGTATGGTCCAGCTGTTGACATGTGGTCTGTGGGATGTATTTTTGCAGAGCTCCTCCATGGAAAGCCAATATTGCCTGGAAAGAACGAGGTACATGCTTTTTAGGCCTTCACATGTCAAGTGTTAACCTAAGCATTCACATATCATGTTTTTTGTTTGTTATTGATATTTTATTTCATCGATTTGTGTACATGACTACATGAACAAGTTTACTTGTTCTTTCATTTCTCTCCCCTCTTGGAAAATTGAACAGCCAGTTATCATATGGTAATGGTTTTGATTAAATCTGTAAAATTGAGTATGCACCTGCACATCCGAACTTGCTTTAAGTTTGTCCCATTTGATATCTGCTCATGGCCTTCCCTCACTTCCAGTTACAGCTTCTGGAAACATTTTCCGTGAATCATATTCTTTGCAGCATTAATTTGATAGATTAATCCAATACGGGTATCCTTTGGAAGCCACATTTATACTATACAAAAGCTATAGCTTCACACTGCACATCCGAACATGCTTTAAGGTTTGCCCATTCGGTATATGCTCATGGCCTTCCCTCAACCACTTCCAGTTATAGCTTCTGGATAAATTTAATTTTCCATGAGTCATATTCTTTGCAGTATTAATTTGATAGATTAATCTAGTTAACATGGGTATCCTTTGGTAACCACTTGTATAATTTACATATGTTATAGCTATTACCCCTTCTGGTGTTGTTCTATTACTGCAGCCAGAGCAGCTGAATAAAATTTTTGAACTTTGTGGTACACCTGATGAAATAATATGGCCTGGTGTCACAAAAATGCCATGGTACAATAATTTCAAGCCTCCTCGACCGTTGAAGAGACGAGTTAAAGAGGCCTTTAAGCAGTGAGTGCTATGATTGGCATTGTTTTCATTATGTAACTTCGATATTGCTATTGTTGTCTCATCCATCCCTTTATATATTTGCAGTTTTGATCGGCACGCACTGGATCTGTTAGAGAAGATGTTAACCTTGGATCCATCACAGGTATACTACATTTGAACAGTATCAATTGTGAATCTTCATACAATCTGTTACTTGTTCGAATGACTAATCTTATTCTTGCTTCAAGGCTGTGTACCATAAGCACTTTTCAATTTTCATTATGGCATAAATGCACACTTTTTGGTTGTTCAGAGGATATCAGCAAAAGATGCACTCGATGCAGAATATTTCTGGACTGATCCCTTGCCATGTGATCCGAAAAGGTAAATTGTCACACTGCAAGTGCATTTTAGTACTTTCCCTTTGGAACTGAGTTGAACCATTAGCATTGAATGTTTGCTAAAAACAGCTTGCCAAAGTATGAGGCGTCACATGAATTCCAGACCAAGAAAAAACGACAGCAGCAGAGGCAAGCAGAGGAAGCTGCCAAGCGCCAAAAACTGCAGCACCCTCCTCCACATTCTCGCTTGCCTCCAATCCAGCAGCCCGGCCAACCACACCAAATCAGGCCTGGCCAGCCAATGCACAATGCACCACCCGTTGCAGCTGGTCCGAGCCATCATTATTCAAAGCCCCGAGGCCCAGGAGGCCCCAACAGGTACCCACAGGGTGGGAACCAAGGAGGAGGCTACAACCCGAACCGTGGTGGGCAGGGCGGTGGCTACGGGAGTGGCCCATATCCTCAACAAGGTCGAGGACCTCCACCGCCATATCCTGGTGGAGGGATGGGTGGAGCTGGGGGTCCACGGGGTGGGGGTGGCAGTGGCTATGGAGTCAGCGGGCCAAATTATCCGCAAGGCGGACCATATGGACATGGTGCATCTGGTCCTGGCCGAGGCCCAAACTATCCTCAAGGTGGTTCACGGAATCAGCAGCAGTATGGGAACTGGCAATAGTATGGCAAAATCATTCAGAGTGACGAAATGCCCTTCCAGTTGGACTACACACCGGGAGAGCCTCTGCGTTGAAGCACTACCATTTGAGATCTGTCGCATAATATAATTTGATACATGGAGCACTCCTGTGCGACTCTAGATGTATTGTATGAATGTGAGACGGACGATTATGTCCATTTCCTGAGATCGTGTACTTGTATTTCTAGCAGAATGTGGAAAGACATGGCAAAGTTTGCTAGCGTTCATTCATAGCATATCTGCAATTCAAGTGTCCTTAACAGAACCACCCCGTGGTATTCACAAGAATTATATTACAGCAAAGATACTTGCATCTGCGTGGGCTTTGCGATAAGATGAACAAAAGAAACAAGACAGGTGAACAAAGTTATGCAGGTTCTGCAATTTGCTTCTAATTTCTATCATGTTAGCAAAATCTGTTACATGACCGCCACAAGTTAAAAAGAAAAGGCACCAAGAAAGTAAAAGAAACTTGATGTACAGGAAAAGCATGACTTCAAAATATAAATTCATGGGAATATGGCTTCAACGAATGCCTCAGCATCAAAAGGTTGAAGATCCTCCATTCCTTCACCAACTCCGACAAACTTCACTGGAATTCCAAGTTCATCAACAACACTAACCTGCAATAGAGCAAACAATAAATTTGAATTGTGCCACTCTTGGCAGCTACTTGCATATTGCAAGATTATTGCCCATACCACACAACCACCCCGAGCGGTGCCATCTAGCTTTGTCAGGATGAATCCTGTGATTCCAACAACCTAGTAATAAGCAAGAGAATCCAATGTCACCATCCTCTTGAAAAGCCAAAAATAATAAGTACTAAAAGAGCATACATCATTGAACTCCTTTGCTTGCTGTAACATATTTAAGCCAGTAGTGCCATCCAGAACCAGTAAAATCTCCTGACGTGCCAGAAAGATATGATGGTTAGCATGTGAAGCATGAAAAATAGAATTATCAGAATATTGAATAGAAAAGTGCATATCTAAACCTGCAGCCAAAGTACTATGAAGAAAATGTAGTCATTCTAACATATATATCCTTTGAATATAAATACAGCATACATTAGGAGCACCAGGAAGGGCTTTAGCTATGACTTTCTTGCAAGAAACTAACTCTTCCATCAAACCATAATTTGTATGAAGTCCTGCAAAATAAGTAATCAAAGAGTCAATTTCCCCAGAAAAAGAGTAAATAAGTATACATATGCTGCTCTAAGTCTATAACAATAACCGTACGTCCTGATGTATCACACAGAACAACATCATATCCTTCACGCTTCCCACGTTTCACTGCCTGTGAAAGAACTACCATACGAGTCAAATTAGATGAAAGATGAAACCTGGGCCTCTTAAGAGAACTTAATACTTTCATGACACTAGGGGATCAGATATTCATACCTGATGGAGCTTTCGCTTTCTTATCATTATCAATAACAATCTCTGAACCTGTTCTCTCAGCCCAAATTTCTAGTTGGTCACGAGCTGCTGCTCTGAAGGTATCACCCGCTGCCATCAATACCTAAATTAAAGTTGAATATGGCACACAAACTCGTTAGCTTTACATGAATGTGCTGAGGCAATATATATATATATATATATATATATATATATATAGAGAGAGAGAGAGAGAGAGAGAGAGAGAGAGAGATTTGCTAGCGTGAACTTGAGTGTACGGATCCCGCCGTGAACTTCGATGGGTTTTTGAAATTCGAGAACTTTAGTGATCGATCCAAACCGTTGATCTTGTTCGTCATATCAAAACGTAGCCACCAACCAAGTTTCGTATTTTTTTGAATTTTTTTGCTATTTGTTTTCTAATTTTGAAAATCATCTTTTTTAGACGCTCCACGACTATTTGGGAAGGCTGATTTTCAAAATTAGAAAACAAATAGCAAAAAATTCAAAAAATACGAAACTTGGTTGGTGGCTATCTTTGACATGACGAACAAGATCAATGAATTGATCGATTAAAGTTCTCAATTCAAAACCCATCAAGTTCACGGCGACTCACTATATATATATATATATATATATATATATATATATATATATATATATATATATATATATATATATATATCTCGAGATTTGCTAGTGTACACTCGAGTGTACGGAGTCGCCGTGAACTTCGATGGGTTTTTGAAATTCGAGAACTTTAGTGATCGATTATATATATATATATATATATATATATATCTCGAGATTTGCTAGTGTACACTCGAGTGTACGGAGTCGCCGTGAACTTCGATGGGTTTTTGAGATTCGAGAACTTTAGTGATCGATCCAAACCCTTGATCTTGTTCGTCATGTCAAAAGATAGCCACCAACCAAGTTTCATATTTTTTTGAATTTTTTTGCTATTTGGAAGACTGATTTTCAAAATTAGAAAACAAATAGTAAAAAAATTTGAAAAAAATACGAAACTTGGTTGGTGGCTACGTTTTGATATGACGAACAAGATCAACGGTTTGGATCGATCACTAAAGTTCTCAAATTTTAAAAATCCATCAAAGTTCACGGAGGGATCCGTACACTCAAGTTCACGCTAGCAAATCTCTCTCTCTCTCTATATATATATAACTGAATTTTATCCCCCATAAAAGATAAAACTAGCCTAAAACCAAATGTCAAGAAAAGTGCCTCACCTTCACTCCTTCATTCTTCATTCTATAAGCAAGTTTTCCTACAGATATTGCAAATGAAAAGTGAGTTGGATTGGCTGCTTTTGATACTATCAGGATCAATACAGAGAACATAAAAATGTGTGTCAGCAATGACTCCAGTTGCTAGCAAATGTTCAAACTATTACATATTAACTTATTAAGTACCCTTACTACACAGGGTTCATGTTATCTCCACAGCAACCACATTACCTACAGAAGCTTAATAGAATGCAATATTGCATTCCAAGCTTATGCAGCTGAAAGATGTGAGTAGTTTTGCCTTGAGTTGATTGATTAGTCATTTTGTATAACATATCCTACATCGGCATCATAAATTCACTACAAGTAACCACTAAAACTGATTATTCTTCCATTCAGCATATTATTTGTTGGAATATGATAAGGCAGTCCCTTGTTACCTTATTTTTTTAACTATTGTTATCTTGTTACATATAGTAGGCTGGAACTAGCACCAACAAGTTGAACTCTAATTGGACAGATGCAGATGTTAGTCATTTTATCACAATGGAGGATCATCATTTTTTTTTTTGCAAGTGCCTGTCAGTCAATTAAAGCCATATATGCCATATGATCAATGTGGCAAGGTTTATGTAAATTTTTCAAGCAATGCATGTCACTAGAATCATTTAAGGGGCTACAATTTTATTTATACAGCTGCTGAGCTGCCTCAGTGTTAGATCACTAGAATCATTTAAGTGTGCTTGTTTCAGTTTTAATCTACACCTTATTACTGAAGACAACTTTTTGTAATAGGGACAAAACATTTAACTAAGTAAATACAATCAAGAGCACGGTGGAATATGCATTAGAAATACCAAGGGAAGTCGTCTTTCCACCCCCATTCACCCCCACAATCATGATAACGGCCGGCTTCCTGCCATGGTGAGCAAGCACATTGATCTTCAAGATTCAAACGCCACAGAACAATGGTCACTAGTAGGGGGATAGCACGCAGAGGCTCAGAGCAGGACCTGAAGCCGAGCTGCAGCTCCGTGTTGCCGCCCTTGCTCGTTAGCAGTTCAAGAATGCATCTTTTCAGTGCCTCCTGAGACATCATTCACAGCAAGTAACAACATGAATCACCAAAGCGATGACAATGCCCGCTAGAAGGAGAGCATAAGAGATCGGATCGACCTTTATCTCGCTCCCGGACTTGAGCTTGCCGTCGCGGATTTCCTCGCGGAGGGTGTCGACGATCCGGAACGAAATCTTGGGCCCAAAGTCCGACACCAGAAGCGCCTTCGTGCATGTGAAGAAGCATCGGGAGGAGAAAGGGGCGGGAATCAGTAAAGACTTGATTTTTAGTCAGGGACCTCGGGGAGCGAGAGCGGGCGAGCAGGGCGCGGTACCTCTTCGAGCTCGTCGAGGACGCGGTCGGTGTCGGCGAGGTTCCAGTAGGTGAGGAGCTCGTCGACGACGGAGAGGTTCTCGCGGGTCTTGGAGAAGCCGGAGAAGAGCTTCTCGACGTCGCTCTTGGCCTTCTCCTTGATGAGGCGGCCGAGGCGGGTGAAGAAGCCCGCCTGGCCGGCCGCAGCCGCGCAGCGGAGGAGGCCGGCGCGGCGGCCGGAGGGGGCGCGTAGGGAGACGGAGGCGGAGGCGGAGAGGAAGGGGAGGAGATGGCAGGGCGCCGCCATTTTGGCGCTGCGGATACAAGCAGCGCGGCGCAGCTATGGGTGTGGATAGCGCTAGGCGCTGGCCCGCCAAAACGCCAACGCTGAGCTAACAGTATCTAAATTCTAAAATCATGGTTTGAAGTCTGAACTAACAGTATCTAAAGTTTTTAAAAAAACAATGGCGGACGTAAGCGCTCAGACGTAGGGCGCAAGTGCGTTGGATGGGATGCGTCTTGGCCGTCAGATCATCGGCAGCGCGCATCCGAGCGCAACCCCGCCCCACTGGACGTAGCAAGGCGGATGTTGACTACATATGCAGTTGATAATTTTTCAATTAAACTTCTGATTTTTGTATAAAATTCAAACAGTGTTTAAATTGCATGGAATAAATTTCATAATTATTCTAAAATCGAGGGCAACCATTTTAAATACTTTTAAATTTTTTTAAAATTTTCACTTTTCAATTTTTTTAATATGAAATTATGAGAACCCACTCATGAAACTTGACAGTATACTAGTGAACTTTTAATAATGTACTAACATGACAAACATGGTTGAAACTTGAACCTTGGCCATGTGTTGCTGAATCTTGTTTTATATACTAATAAATCTTGACCCATGTACTGATGAATCGTGGCCCTGTACTGGCTGAACCTTGGTCGTGTACTGATGAAACTCGGCACACGTATTGATGAATGCGAGCGCTAGTTGAAACCTAATGAAACTTGGATGTAACCTAATGAAACTTGAAGAAACTTGGATAAAACCTGTTGAAACTTGATGAAAATTGGATTAGACCTCATGAAACTTGACAGTTCGGCAAGTTTAACGAATATGAAATCCAAGTTTCAGTACGCGAAACTCAAGTTTCACTAGACAAGATTGAAGTTTCAATAACTTGAGAACCTGCCAATGAAACTTGAGAATTTATTGATGAAACTTGATGATGTACTAATGAAACTTGAGAAAACTGGTCAAAATTTATATGGTAACATACGTCTTGTTTTGTTCGTAAAAATAAGAGAAACGCGTTGGTACAAACGGTTGGTGGATTAGAGCACCTAGTCAAAATTTATGGTCACCGAGAAAAAAAATACAAAACGAACTCTTAGCTAACGTCAGCTTGCGTCATTGCATGCAATTAGGAAGCAGTTCGCACGTCGCGGGAGGCAATTCGCGCGGGGCGCGTTTCACGCGGGCGTGAGTCCTACGCATCGGATTACCGGCGTGCAGTGTTTTAGTTAAAAAAAACACCATCAACAATTTAATTTTTGTAATAAGGTAAATTTGAGTCTTAAACTTTTTTTAAAAAAATAAGTCTGTCTTGTTGTGCATTCCACCGGCTACTTGACAGAGATACTAGAAATTTAGAGAAGCTCGTGCATGAAAGAAGGTTATAATGTACTAGATGAGTGAATCATTTTTAATTTAATGTACTAGCGTCCAGACGTCCGGCATGAGGCGTTGGATCGAATGCGCCTTGGCCGTTGGCAGCGCGCATCCGAGCACACCCCGCACATGCAAAAAGTAGCATGCAAAAAGCAGTCCGTTGTATTGCATGCTAATCAGTTGCATGCTAACAAATAATATCAGCCTAAATGTACAAAGAAATCATTAAAATTTCAATTTTTGTATAAAATTCAAACGGTGTCCAAATTGCACGAACTAAATTTTATAGTTCTTCTAAAATCGTAAGCAGCCCATTTAAACACTATTCATTTTTTCCATTTTTTATTTTTTGGTTTTTTTTCCTGAAACTGGAAGAACCCCGTATGAAACTTGAAAGGTATACTAGTGAACCTTAAATAATGTACTAATAGAAATTGACAAACACGGTTGAAACTTGAACCTTGTTCCATGTGCTGATGAATCTTGCTCCATGTGCTGACAAACCTTGACCCATGTACTAATGAATCGTGGTCCTGTACTGGCTGAACCTTAGCCGTGTACTGATGAACCTTGACCCATGTATTGATGAAGACGAGCGTTAGATGAAACCTGATGAAACTTGGATGAAACCTGATTAAACTTGGATGACCTGATGAAACTCGGATGTAACCTGCTGAAACTTGATGAAACTTGGATTAAACGTGATGAAACTTAACAGTTCAACAAGTTTAACGAGTATGAAATCCAAGTTTCAGTAGGTGAAAACCCGAGTTTCACTAGGCAAAATTGAAGTTTCAATGGAAGAACCCAAAGCATCCGTGACCAAAATCCAAGTTTCAGCGAAAAATCAAAAAGTTTCGGTGGACGATAGTATAAGTTTCAATAGGGAAAAATCAAGTTTTAATAAAGATCTGAAAATCTCAAGTTTCAATAAAAGAAAACCCAAGTTTCAATAGGCAAAACTAATATTTCAATGGCAAAAATTTCAATAGCCATGGACAACACTATTTGTTAGCTACCGCATGCGAGCTAAGTAGTACAACATTAGAGGAGCCTCGAGTGCACGTAGTAAAAATATAAACTGCTACGTACATCTATCTTAGCCCATGTGCATGTATATCAGTACAACTTAGTATGTCATCCAATCATGTGAATGGAATAAAAAAAGAAAAACTATGCGGGTCCCACCCTATGTGGCTTGTCCCCTCTGCTGTCACACGAAAGCAATGTCAGTCACTGCACAGGTCGACGTGGGCAATGGGAGCCACGTAGCCAGGATCTCCTCTCGTGGGCTGCACGGCCCGTGAGTGCAAGCGCGTCCAGAGCGCCGGACGCCCGGACAGTAGTGTTTTCAAAAAACAATTTGTTTGGAAGTACATTTCCTCGGCCATCTCAGCATGATTCCCTAAGCTGGTGATGGTAGCCGGGCAAAATAGTATGGATGATACTCCGACCCAACATCACAGTTATTTCATAGTTCTAAAATAAAATTATAAATTCTAAAAATACTAGGGTTTAGAAAATTGTGTGGTGTTTGTATACAAAGTTTAGACGTTTCAAAACTCTGCTTTTATGGAAACCATGGTTTGTTAAGTTTTTGTAACTTCACTCTACACTTTTTATTATAACTTTAATTATTAGTTGGTGTTGTGATTCAACTTTATTTTATTATATTTTATCAAAGAGTTTTACATTCATAAACCATGCAAACAAACAAATTATAGTTCCAAAAAATCATGGTTTAGATACTGTTTCGTTCAAACCATGATTTTGCATGCACATATATGTAAAGTCTATGTATTAGGAAACCATGGTAATTCATACACATGTTTCCAAACAAGGGCTCAACTAGTGTGTCGGGAGAAACGAACATCAAGTTGTTTTTGCCTTTTGATAAACGACATTGGACACACCTATTTCTTGGACATGTGACATTTTGAACATTTTCCTCATTTTCTCCATTTTCTCTCTCCTTTTCCGTTTACCATGATGAAAAGACCAAGATGTCCTCATCTTATTCCTCCCTCCTTCCTTCCTCCATGGTTGCCGATCTTGCGTCACCGCTGCTCTCCATGCTCGTTGCTCCGGCGTTCACCGTAGCCAACCGGCGCTGCCACGAGCTTGCGCGAGCACGTGCCATTGCCATTGCCCCGGCGGCACTTGCCGTGGTTGCTGCGGAGGGGGAGTTCATCGAGGCAGTGCGCGCAACGAGAGAGAGAGATGCAGGAGGAGAGAGGAAGGAGGTAGGAGGATGAAGAAGCTAGGTTGGAGGCTGATAGGTGGGTCCGAGCGATGGCAAGAGAGAAAAAGAGATGTCGGGTGTACTTTAATCTTTTCATCATGGAAAATGGGAAAAGGAGAGAGAAAAATGGTCGGAAAATACTCAAAATATCATATATCCAAGAAATAGGTGTTTTTTTTTGCAGAAGGGGGAGGACCCCGATTTCCATTACCATAGGAATAACGGAAACAATGTCCTTACAATATTAAGCTAGGCTAGCTGAATTCAGACCAAAACGAAGAAAAACGACCTACGATCAGTGACCTCACCAATCTAAAGGGCTTTACTTCCAACCACCACCACAATTAAACGCTTACAATCAATCAAACACAGACAAAGCAGAAAAGTCTCAGAGAACCACAACATCGCCCACAAAGATGCAGAACAATCTAGGAAGGGGCCATCAGTCCTCATCCTCATCCATCCTCCTCTTCTTGGGGCGACTGTCTCTGCTATCCTGGTACTCCTTGATGACTTGAAAGATCTTTGCAACGCCCATTTCGACCAGCTCCTTGTCATCCGATTTTAGGAGACCTGTCCAAAGATTAGCAAAAGCAAGCATCTTATACACCAATATCAAAGGATCTTTGATACGACTTCTCTCAAAACAGCTATCATTTATGGTCAGCCAGGTAGACCAAACAATAGCAGCGGTACATAACCCACTAAGCTTCATGTACTTTCCATTCCACTTTTGAAACCAATACCAAACCTGCTCAAAACTTTTGGGAATTGTATCAGCACCCAGAATGTTGGCAATAACCCCCCCACAGCGTTTTTGTCAGCTTACAATAAAAAAATAAATGATTGCAGGTTTCAACCTCTTGGCAGAATTCACAAGTTTGGTCACCCAACCATCCCCTCCTATACAGGTTTTTCTTGGTCAAAACTGCATTATTTTGACAAAGCCAGAGAAAGATTTTGATTTTAAGGGGAATTTTGGCTTCCCAAATTCTTCTCAGATTTCTATTGCTTTTGAGGCAATGAAAAGTTTTATACATTGAGGCAACTGTGAAAATCCCTTTCTTCTCAGGAATCCTTTTATAAACATCTTTTTTTTTTCCAGAATTATGACTTAAAGGAAGAGCCTTCATCATATCCTTCCAGCAAGGATTATTCTCCCCATCAAATTCTCTCCTGAAACTTAAAGTCATTCCATTATCCAGAACATCTGACACAGAACACTTTATATTCTAACAAATGTCAATCACCACAGGGAACTGATCACTTAAAGATTTTTCACCATACCACTTATCATACCAAAAACTAGCTGATCTACCATCCCCAATCACCACTCTTCTATTATTCAAATAAAAATGCTTAATTTTCATCAAATCTTTCCAGCAGGGAGAATCAGTTTGTCTTGTTTTTAATAAGGCCAGTCCCTGCCCCTTGTAGTATCTAGCCCTAACAAGATCTTGCCACATGCCATGACCTGTTTCCAGCTTCCAAAGCCACTTGCAAAGCAGGCTAATATTTAATTGTCTAATATTTTGAATGCCCAGACCCCCTTTATCTCTAGGCATAGTAATCTCTCCCCACTTGATTAGGTGATATTTTTTCCTTCCATCTGTCTCACCCCAAAGATATTTCCTTCTGATTTTATCAATTCTGTTACAAACTGTTTTAGGCAGCAGATTCATAGACATAGTATATATAGGCATACTGAAAAGGCAAGCATTAATCAAGGTAAGCCTACCACCAATGGACAAAAATCTTCCCTTCCAAGAGCTCAGCCTCTTAGAAATTTTTTCCACCAAAGCTTCCTAATTGCCAACATTAATTCTTCTATGACTAATTAATGCATCCAAATACTTGATGGGAAAACATCCCACCACACAAGTAAACAGCTCAGCAAATTCTTTATCTTTGTCAGGATCTCTATTAACAGAGATGATCTCACTCTTAAGAAAATTGATTTTGAGGCCTGACATTTTTTCAAAAATTGACAGCATGAATTTAACATTAACTGCAGACTCAATATCATCTTGGAGGCATAGAATAGTATCATCAGCATATTGAAAAATAGGGGTTTCATTCTTGATTAAATCATCAGCCAAACCTTTTATCCTCCCATTTTTTTGATCAAAGGTTATCATTCTACTAAGACTATCCACAGCAATGTTGAAAAGCAGGGGAGACAAAGGATCCCCCTGTCTCACCCCTTTACAGCTTTTAAAATATGGCCCTTGACAACCATTAACATTTACTGAGAGGGTTCCATTTTTAATAACTTTTTTCATCCATTTGCACCATTTTTCCTCAAAACCTCTCCATTTCAAGCACTTCATTAGAAATTCCCAGTTTATCTTGTCATAAGCTTTTTCAAAATCAATTTTCACGAAAATCCCACATTTTTTTGCTCTGCTTGGTATGATGGATTACCTCATTGAGAGCCATAATCCCATCCATTATAAATCTATCTGGGATAAAAGCATTCTGGGATTTGCTAATAAGCTTGCCCATCACCCTTTGAATCCTATTAGTCAAAACTTTGGTGAACCATTTGTATATAACATTCAAAAGGCAAATGGGCCTAAATTGCCTCACAGCCTCAGCCTCAGGGCATTTTGGAATAAGCACAATAGAACCATAGTTTATTCTTTCTATATCAAGCACACCCCTGTAAAAGCACTCAAAAAGATTCAAAATATCATATTTGATAACCCCCCCCCCCCAACACTTCTGGTAGAACTCAGCTGGGATACCATCAGGACCTGGTGCTTTATTTTTCCCTATTTCATCAATAACTTTCTTAATTTTTGTTTCAGTAAAAGGGCATATAAGATCCTCATTATCACAACTGTCTAACACACTACTCTTCTCCTACACAGCACTGTTAACATTAAAACTGGTCGATTCATAAGAGCCAAATAGATTCTTATAAAAATATGTAGCATGATTTGCTAACATAACATCACCCTTGATGACCCTGTCATCATCCACAAAGTGAGTGATTGTTTTTTTTCTTTTTTTTCCACTATTGTTTTTTTTCTTTTTTTTTTCCACTAGCCAGCATGTGAAAATATTTAGTGTTTAGATCACCATTCAGCAACCAGTTAGCCTGAGCATTTTGATGCCATATTTTTTCCTCATCTTTTAGCATCTCATGAATATTATTAATAATCTCTATTTTCTCTTCACATTCATTTATTGAGATATTAGAAAGACCTTCCTTATTTTCCAAAATACAAAGCCTTTTTTGAAGGAACAGTCTATGCTTCTTTCTATAACCATATAAGTTGGCACCCCAACCTTTAAGGAACTTTTTAACTCTTTTTATCTTAATAACAAAAGATCTAAGCGCATCCAAGGATGTAACTTCAATATTCCACATCTTCTCAATCTCCTCAACAAAGGTCTCCTATTTTATCCAGGCTACATTAAATCTAAAATCCTGAGATTTTTTGGTACCTTTCTCACCATTGTCAAAGACAATTGGATTATGGTCTGAAAGGATTCTAGGCAACTTAGAAATGTTGGTCATAGGGCAGAGCATACCCCAATTAGGATTAACAAAAACTCTATCTAATTTCTCCAAAGTGGGGGATTTTGATTATTAGACCAAGTGAAATGATTTCTCACTACATTCACCTCTTTTAAAGACATTGCATCCAGAATCCTATTAAAAAGCTGAGACACTCTACAGCTTTTCCATCTCTTATTCTTATCTTCAGGGAATCTAAGAATATTGAAGTCCCCACCCATCAACATGGGATGATCAACCTTACTGCAAATCCTCTATAGTTCTTCCAGAAAGGGTTTTTTATACTTAGGTTGAGCTGGTCCATAAACCACAACAAGAGACAATTTAACTTTTAGTTTTTTATCCCAAAGACTAAGGTCAAGAAATCACCTATCACACAAGGGCCCACATCAAATCTTTCAGATTTGACCCCAACTAGGATCCCTCCTGATTTCCCTTTTGCCAGATTGAATTTCCAGAAAAAGTTATCACCCCATCAATATTTCTGAAAAAATTAGACTTATAACAAGATTTTTGAGTTTCTACCAGACCAATGAAATCAAGATCATAATCTCTGATTTTTTTCTCTAATATTTAAAGCCATGCCTTTTTTCCCCACCCCTCTACAATTCCAAAAGATCCCTTTCATCTTTTCTTTTTGATTTTATTATTATTTGTCCTCTCAGAAAGACAAACATGCCTCTGCCTTGTCTTTCTAGGACCACTGGTAGCTGGACCTCCAATCTGTTCTTTACAATTCTCAAAGGAAGATTGAAAAGTATCACTCTCCCCCAAATCCTCCTCTTCTTCCTCATTTTTAAGTCTCCCCCCCATTCCAGAATATGAATCCCCCCCTGAATATCAATATCATTATCCTTCTCCTTTTTTTCATCATTTTTTTTAACAAAAGCAGTCTAGCTTCTTCTAAGTTTTTTATTTCATCAATAATGTCCATCTCCTCATCTAAAATTTTCACTCCCAAACCTTTAGCATTTTCTAATAAAATATCATTTTCTAAAGGAGCAAAAGAATTATGAGAAGAGAAGTTACCTTCCAGATTTTTCCTTTTCTGGATCATTCTAGCCTTCTCCAACACATGCTTTTCAGCATGAGAGATTCTGGAGCTTCTCCTTAATCTTTTTTCTGAAGGTTTGTGAGCATCGTTGAGCCCTAATTTTTATTAGTGGCATTGATGATAACATTAATCAATATAAAGGGCTAGGGGTTTTTTGGACTTCTCGGAACCCTAGCGAAGACTCGGCGCTTTTGCAAACCCTAATTCGAAGCGACGTAAATTTTCTGAGCTGCTCCAAGATTTCAAAGTGCGTGACCGGGCGAGAGAAGAGGTCACGTATAGATTAGGAGTGGTTAGGTTTATTTCCTGTTTTTCGTCGGATTTCAAAAGGGGTTCGAATATCTCGGACTATGCTGGGATCTTTGCAAATTCTCGAAAACTCGGTTTCCGTAGTCCACCTCTTCTAAAAATACCCAAATATCCCTTTGTGAGATTTCTAGAGAGAGAAACCCACCTAAATTCCCCACAAATTTTAGCTCGAATAATTCCTCTCTGTCGGACGGCGTCTGAAAATCCAGACGGCGTCCACCACCAAACACCAAAACAAGATTTCTCTGCCGGACGGCGTCCGTCGTTATTCGGACGGCGTCCGTAAGGTTATAATCCGAGGCACTTTCGGTGGACGGCGTCTGGTGGCCGTCCGGTCCTTTATACTCATCGTCGGACGGCGTCCGTAGTTACGGACGGCGTCCGATCGAGTTTAATTTCGGCTTTCTCGCTGCCGGACGGCGTCTGGGGCGTCCGTAGCTCCAGCGTTATGCGATCGCTTGTTGTCGGACGGCGTCCGGTGAGGACCGGACGGCGTCCGATAAACCGTTTTGCTGAGCAAGACGCTCTGTCGGACGGCGTCCGAGCCCGTCTTGACGGCGTCCGTAGAGTGTAACGGCTAGTCTTTTGTCCTCTTCCGAGGGACAACGGCTAGTTTTGCTCTTGGGGCTATAAATACCTACCTAGTGGTCGGCTACTTTGAGGTTTGCTGCCCACTTCACCTACCACATTCATAGCTCATCAATTAGGTGATCTAGAGCCATTCCTCCACCCACAAATCATCGAACTCCACAATCCATCAAACCCCAATACCGAAGCTTCATGGAAGTCCTTCGATCCGCATGATCAGGCGTTTGAACTTGTTACTTCGAAAATATCCTTCGTGGAGGCGAGGGCTTGGGAGTAGGCCTTGGCGTGTGGCTACTCTCGAGTCGGTGTACGGGTGACGAGTCCACCTCACGGAGTGGCGGAACGACCACACCGGGAGTGAGTGAGGCGGTAGGCTCGAGAGCGAGCCGGTCCTTGTCGCAAGGGTAGCCTCAACGAGAGTAGGAGTTGCGGCTCCGAACTTCGGTCAAACAAACACCGTGTCACTCTCTCATTTAATTTCCGCATTTACTCTCTCGCATTGCTTGTGTTCATTTGAATGCCATGTCATAGTTGCTTTGTGATTTATTTATAGCTTCCGCTTACTTGACTTGCAACTAGGATTGGGTCATTCTTAACTTGTTGCTTAATTAAGAATAATTTAAGAAAAGAAATTAAAATTGCCTATTCACCCCCTCTAGGCCTTAGGATCCTCTTTCAAGTGGTATCGAGCAAGGTTCTCCGTATTAGCTTAACCGCTAGGAGATGGCTCAAGAGGGCCTAGGATTGAAATTGGAAAAGCTCCTATTTTCGATGGAACAAACTACAACTATTGGAGAATTAGGATGCAATGTTACTTAGAGGCACTTAGCTATGATGTGTGGGTCGCTTGAGACCGGCTATCCGAACCTCCGTAGGAACTATTGCTCTTGATGAAGTTCATGCTAAGTACAAACGTTTTAATGCCATTGCTAGAAATGCTTTACTCTCTAGTGTGTCTTCCGAAGTCTTTGATAGCATTGGCAATCTCTCTAAAGCTTATGACATTTGGAAGCATCTTAGAGAAATTCATGTTGGTAGTCCGAGATGCTTGAGGAGAAGCTATCTCGTGCTAGAAAAAGGTTTGATCAATTCAAGATGCTTCCTAATGAAAGTGTTAACGAAATGTTTCTTAGATTGAACCGCATCGTAAATGAAATTGCCGGATGTTCGGAGAAGAAGGTCTTGGAAGACATTGACATTTGTCGGAAGATGCTTGACGTTGTGCCATTTAGTTTCAATCCACTTGTGACCTTAATTCGAGCATCTAAGTCAAAGCTCAAGAAGATGACACCGACAAAGCTCCTCGGACAACTCAACTCATATGAGATGCGGCTTCTTGAAAGTGAAGAGTCTCCGCTCAACAAGAAGTCAATCGCTCTCCCCGCCAAAGCCAAAAGTGGAAAGAAGAAAGTTGAAATTGAAGAAGATGATGAAGACTCGATGATGCAATTCGGAGATTGAAGAATTGGCCCTCCTTGTCAAGCGGTCAAGAAAGTTGATCAAGAAGATGAGCTTCATGGCGGATCATCCTCTTCAAGACGAAGACCTATCTCCGAGATGCGTTGCTATGAATGTGGAGAGAAGGGTCACTTGGCGGCGGATTGCCCAAAAAGTAAAAAGAACAAGCACAAGGCAAAGAATCAAGAGGAAGATGAGGAAGATGACAAGAAGAAATATCGTCACTACCGCAAGAGTGATCACAAATCAAAGGATAAGAAGAAAGCTCTTGCGGACAAAAGACTAAGAAGGAAGATAGCTCAAGCTCATCGTCCTCTCAATCCTCCTCCGAAGAAGAAGATACTAGAGCTCATGGGCTAGCCGGACTTGCGATCAAGGAAAACGCCCTCCGGCTCTTCCCAAGCAAAAGCTTTGCCTCACCGCAAATATACAAGAAGAGGTGATTGGGGAATGGATCACCGATGATGAAGGTTCTTGGGCGGACTCCTCCGATAATGAAAACACGAAGATATCCTGAGTCGCCATCGACAATCTCTCACCTCCCATGTGTCTTATGGCATTAGAGGAGAAGGTAACACATGAGCACCTCTCTAAAAGTGAGCTTAAACTTTTGATTGATGATTTGAATAATGCTCTAGAGAAAGAAAAGTCTAAAAGAAAGAAGCTAGTGAAGGTGCATAAAGAGCTTGCAAACGAATTTGAGAACTTGTTAGAAAAGCATGAAACTCTAGAAGATGACTATGAAGCTCTAAATTTGCAAGTTGAAATTCTAGAAAATAAACTTGCTAGCTCTAATGTTGATGTTGAAACTTCGCTTGATTGCTCAATTGAAAATGCAATGTTGGTGTGACGTGTGACTTGATTGACACTATAGATGGCTCACTTAGCTTATCGCATGACACATCCTTTACCATGTCACCCACTCACACACCCAATGCTAGCTCATCTTCATCCACTAGTGCTACTCCTTCAATTGAAAATGTTTGTTCTATTGGTACTTGTGGTATTGCTAAATGTGCTAATGAGCTAGCTAAGGAAAATTTCCTTCTAAAGGATAGAATTGAGCAACTAGACTCTAGTTTGGCTAAATTGCTTGTGGGGAACAACTCTCTTGACAAGGTGCTTGAGAGCAAAGGTACACCTTGGGTAAGCATGGTTTGGGATTTCATCCTGGATTTGCCCAAGGCGGTTGGGGTAAGCCAAGCTAACTTTTGTCAAGGGAGGGACCTTGCCATATTTGCAAAATGATAAACACAAAGCCATTGCTTGTCCTCTTGCTAAAACATCTCAATTCATGTCTAAAACTCAAGTGCTTGATGCTAGCTACATGCTTATGAGGAAAAATGGCTCTACTTATGCTAAGTATGTTGGTGCACCAAATAATAAGAAGAATGTAAAAGCCATTTGGGTGCCCAAATGTTTGATGACTAACTCCAAAGGACCCAAGATGAAGTCTTGGGTACCTAAAACCCAAGCTTGAAATTGTGTGTGTAGGTGAACTATAAGAGCGGCGGCCGGCATTGGATATTCGATAGCGGTTGCACTCAACACATGACCGGTAGCTCAAGTATGTTCACCTCACTAGAGGAGGAGAAGGACCCGAACACAAGATCACATTTGGGGATAACTCAAGCGAAAGGTAAAGGGTATAGGTAAAATTGCAATATCTAATGACCTATCCATCTCTAATGTGCTCTTGGTGGAAGCTTGCAACTTTAATCTCCTCTCCGCTGCTCAAGTGTGCGATTTGGGTTTTGATTGCTTCTTTTCGATCAACGGAGTTCGTGTTGTTTCCACTAAGGATCAAAGTGTTGCATTTGAAGGCACCGGTTTCAAAACTTATATTTGGTTGATTTTTCAAACCGTGAAACTTCTCAAATCAAGACTTGTCTTATCTCTCAAACCACTCTTGGTTGGTTGTGGCATAGACGTCTTGGACATGTTGGAATGGGCACTTTGAAAAAGGTTTTAAAGATAACTTGGTTGTTGGAGTGAAGGATGTCAAATTCGAGAAGAATCGCTTTATGTAGCTCATGCCAAGCCGGCAAGCAAGTAGCTAATTCTCATCCAACTAAGACTTTTATGTCTACATCCCACCACTTGAACTTTTACATATGGATTTATTTGGCCCAACCACCTATGCGAGCATAGGCGGTAATTTTATTGTCATGTGATTGTCGATGATTTCTCTCGCTTCACTTGGGTGTTTTTCCTTGCAAATAAATCTCTTGCGGTGATGTGTTTAAAAGATTTGCTTTGAAAGCTCAAAAGGAATTTGACTCTTTTATTAAAAGGTGAGGAGTGATAATGGCACCGAGTTTGCTAATACAAATGTTGAAGAATTTTGTGATGAGTTAGGTGTGAAGCACGAATTCTCGGCGGCATACACTCCCCAACAAAATGGAGTGGTGGAGAGGAAGAACCGTACTTTGATAGAGATGGCAAGATCAATGCTTGACGAGTACAACACGCCGCATGCTTTTTGGGCGGAAGCCATCAACACGGCGTGCCATGCCATCAACCGCCTCTACCTCCACCGACTCCTTCACAAGACCTCATATGAATTACTAGTGGGACGAAGGCCCAACATCTCGTATTTTCGAGTTTTCGGTTGCAAGGTATACATCTATAAGAAAAGGACTCATTTGGGTAAGTTCCAAAAGAGGTGTGACGTTGGTATTATGTTAGGGTACTCCTCTCGGTCAAAAGCTTTTCGAGTTTTTAACAATTCTACCGGGATAGTTGAGGAAGCCTATGATGTCAAGTTTGATGAAACTAATGGCTCGCAAAATGAGCAAGATTTGATGAGAAATGTAGGTGATGAGCCACCGCATGATGCTATGGAGTTGGGGGAAATTCGACCCTCATCGGAGGCACCAAAAGATGAAGTAATCACCCCCACCACCTCCATCGATGATCAAGTTCAAGACACCTCTCCAACAACTCAAGATCAAGCGGTGGACGGAGATGCGAACTTTGAAGTTGATCAAGCTCAAGGGGAGACGTTGATCTACAAGTACCGATCCAACAACACCGCACTCTCTTCAAGGATCATCCCTAGATCAAGTCATTGGCAATCTCAATCAAGGCGTAAGAACCCGTTCTCATACCGCTAATTATTGTGAGCATCACGCCTTTGTGTCTATTGTTGAGCCTAGGACCATTGATGAGGCATTGGCGGATGCGGATTGGGTGAACGCCATGCATGAAGAATTGAACAACTTCACCCGCAATAAAGTTTGGGAGCTTGTGGAAAGACCAAAGGATCACAATGTCATTGGAACCAAAAGGGTCTTCCGCAACAAACAAGATGAGAACAGTGAAGTGGTGCGAAACAAAGCAAGATTGGTGGCGCAAGGTTTCACACAAATTGAAGGACTTGACTATGGAGAAACCTCGCCCCGCTGTTCGACTTGAAGCTATTCGGTTACTCTTGGCTTTCGCTTCTCTATAACATAACTCTCTTTCAAATGGATGTTAAGAGTGCTTTTCTAAATGGTTTTATTGATGAACTCGTTTATGTCGAGCAACCGCCCGGTTTTGAAAACCTCAAACACTCAAACCATGTCTATAAGCTCACTAAGGCGCTATACGGTCTCAAGCAAGCTCCTAGAGCATGGTATGAGCGTCTTAGGGACTTCCTCTTAGAAAAGGGATTTAAAACCGGTGCGATTGATTCCACATTGTTTCTAAAGCCAATTGAAAATGACTTATTTATTTGTCAAATATATGTGGATGATATTATTTTTGGATGCACTAACAAATCTAAATGCAAGGACTTTGGCGAGATGATGTCCAAGGAATTTGAAATGTCTATGATTGGAGAGCTCACCTTCTTCCTTGGATTTCAAATCAAGCAACTTCGAGAAGGGACCTTCATTTGTCAAGAGAAATATACAAAGGACCTTCTCAAGCGTTTTTCAATGGACGATTGCAAATCGATCAAAACACCAATGGCCACTAATGGGCATCTTGATTTGAACGAAGATGGAAAGCCCGTGGACCAAAAGCTTTATCGCTCCATGATCGGTTCGCTTCTCTATCTTACCGCTTCTCGACCCGATATTATGTTTAGTGTGTGCATGTGTGCTCGCTTTCAAGCATCCCCTAAAGAAGTGCATCTTATTGCCGTAAAACGCATTTTGAGATATCTAAAAATCACTACTAGTCTAGGTCTTTGGTACCCCAAGGGAGCGCGTGTTGAGCTTCTTGGCTATTCCGACTCGGATTACGCCGGTTGCAAAATTGATCGCAAAAGCACCTCGGGGGGTTGTCACTTGCTAGGACGCTCACTCGTGTCATGGACTTCGAGGAAGCAAAACTCCGTGGCGCTATCTACCGCGGAAGCGGAATATGTAGCGGCGGGGAGTTGTTGTGCTCAACTCTTGTACATGACTCGGATGCTTAGTGACTTTGGGCTAAAATTTGAAAAAGTGCCACTTCTATGCGATAATGAAAGTGCGGTGAAAATAGCCAACAATCCGGTCCAACATTCCCGTACAAAGCACATCGACATCCGACATCACTTCATTCGTGACCACGTTGCAAAAGGTGACGTTGTGCTTGCCCACGTGCGAACGGAAGACCAATTGGCGGATATTTTCACCAAACCCTTAGATGAGGCACGGTTTTGCAAATTAAGGAATGAACTCAATATACTAGATAGATCAAATGCGTGTTGATTGGTTTTCGTGATTTTTGGGTCTTATTTGATTTTTTCATTTGCTTATGACCCTTGTCACATTTAGGGGGAGTTTAGTTTCAACTCATGATCTCAAAACTCCCTCTAATGGTGAAAAGATAAATTTGATTTTGGGTGAGCACATTCTTATCCTATATTTCAAGCCAAAAACAAATTTGAGCTTAATAGACTATCCTTATCTTCTTACCATTTCAAACTTCTAGTTTTGAAAATCTTACCCCTTTGAAAAATTTGCTCCATATGCATATTTGTTCTCTTGAAAATCATATGGCATCAAAATTGTTGAAAATATTTGAAAAGAAACCAAAATTCAAAAACATGTGCCTAAACTCTAAAGTGAACCCCTATGCTCGATTTTCATGCCTATATGAGAAATCAAGGCAAAATTTGGGTTCGCACATTTTGTTGATCTCTAAGATCAAAATTTGGGTTTTTGAATTTGACTTGATTTCATTTGTCAACTTAGTATCTTATCCCTTCAAAATTAAAATTTTAGAAAATCACTTCAAATTGCTCATATTTGAATCTTCCTCTGAATTTTGAGCAAAAATGGAGATCATCACTTCAAAATATTATTTCCATATAATATCTCTCGCTTTGGTGGGGCCTTCGTCGAAGTGCGGCAATGCGTTTTCGACCCCTCTTCGGACGCCGTCCGGTCACTCTCAGACGCCGTCCGTTCACAGTCTTGAATGCGCCAGATCGCCCTGCTTGACGCTGTCCGGTAACCATCGGACGCCGTCCGACAGAAGCGTTATCCGCGCAGATCTCACTGCCGGACGCTGTCTCGCCTCTCCGCGACCCGTCTGACGAGGTTCCTCGTCTTGCTGCACCCTTGTTGCGGACGCTGTCCGTAACTGCTCGGACGCCGTCCGACAGACCTAATCGCTGAATCGCTTATAACTTACCTCTCCGCCTCCCTCTTTCCTCATTCGATCTCCTCTCTCCTCCCAAACCGCGCCGCCCTCGCTGCTTCTCCTCACCGGGAAGACCTCCGGCGACCTCCGGCGATCTCCACCACCACCGGCGGCCTCCTCGTCGTCTCTTGATCCCTCCGTGGATTGAAACTGGGCGGCCCGTTCAGGCGCCTCTTCTCCGTCGAGTTCCCTCCTTTCTCCTACGGGAAGGGCCTTGGGCGATCTCCTCGCGCCTGGCGTCTTCCTCCTTCGCTTCTAGGGCTCGATAACGGCTTCCGCCTTTCTTCCCGCCAAATTTCGTTGTTTACCGAGTTCTAGGTTTTGAATAGGTTTTTCCCGCGTCAGATTCGTGGTTGGACCGTGGTGGGTGGGCACCGTGCGAGAGATCATTGGTCGATGGCGGTTAGCGCCGAGGTTGTTACGGTCGGTGGTTTCATTGTCGAGGAAGTGTTTCACCATGTCGAAATCCTTGAAGAAATTCGAAGGCTCGGCAGACCCTCGGTGGTCGGCGCGACAATGCGATAGAAGGGCGATCCAGATTATATCGATGAGACGGCTAGTAGTGCCGCTCCTCCTCGCCCGAAACAAAGTGACTAGAGCGATATTCAGCGGCAGCGTGATCAGAAATTCATTGGTCTCGGATGGCGGGATCTTCTTTTGCCACCGCAGAGGATGCCGACGATGACTCCTATGCCGAGGACCCCATAGATGAGGATATTATTGAGACAAGGGTCGCCGAGGACGACCACGTGGATGATGAAGTTCTGAAATTGTCTATGGAGACACTAAGGAAGAAAAGGTCATCTCATATGCCGATGGTTCCCTCGCAAGCGAGAGGATACCGTGGATTTCAGGTTCTACACTAAGTTTCGAAACAATTGTACATGTGCTTCTCTGCTCCTCGACCGCCCTAGGGACCCTCACTGTGTAGACTGGACAGAGATATCCGCAGTGGCAGGACCAGAGGTACACTCTATATTCAGCTCCACTCCTGGTTTGGCTGAATTGATTTCCAACAAGAAGTTGACCTGGAGTAAAGAGAGGAACTGTGAGTTCTTTGCCACTCTTCTAGTTGCCGAAGATGGGTCAGAGTCAAGCTATTATCATTCAGTTGATGGACGAGTTCGGGGATCACAGTGGCACAGATGAATCTTGCTTTGGGCACTCCGATTCGCAATCGATTTAAATGAGTTGGCCTATGATGATGGTTTCGGAGGGCAAATATCCTCCTCTTGAAGAGATAAGGTTCATGTACATTGATATGGATGAGGAAGATTTAAATATAGAGAAGGCAAATCACCGCGCCAGAGCCTCGCCTCGATAAATCTTATTCTTCGGAGCACTTTATTTGTTCGCGGTGGCAACCGTGACAGGATTTTAGCTATTTGCAGTTGGTTTATGCTATACCTCCTGACAGGCAGAGTTATAAATATTGGAGCCACCCTCATGGGAGAGCTGGATGATACAATCTTCAGAGAGGTAAATAGGGCACTTCCTCTAGCTCCCTTCGTTGGCCTGCTTCTTTCCAGGACAGAGCGTGTAACCAATGATGAGTTCAGGGGTTGGGACAACAAAATTAAGAAGCATCAGATGAAGAATTTCTTAAATTCCCTAGGAAGCAAGCCCAAGTTGGCTAGACCTGGTGATGATGCTCCTCCACCAGCTCCTGTCTTTACTCCTGCTGCCCCAATGCAGCCTTTTGTGCCAGCACCTGGTGCAAGCTCCTCTTCAGCAGTCCCTCCTCCGTGGTTTGATGCTTTGATAGGTGAGATGAGGGGGCTGCGCACAGATATGAGAAATTTTCACACTGAGGTGAAAGAAGAGCTGGCAGCCACCCGCAGAGAGATGACAGACTTGGCAAGGCAGCAGACATACTTGGCCAGATGAGTTCGCAGAATTCAAGTCACTGCTTCAAGACATGGGGCGATGTTTATGCAGTGCGGAAGGGCAAATCCATATGCTTGGTATTCTCATGCCCACAATTATCGAGATTTCCAGCAGACTCGAGCTTTCCTCGCCCACCGCCTACCCACCACCGGTTCATCCTTGGGTGTACCCTCCTTCCAGGCTCGCTCCTTCTTCTCAGGCCTCCACCACACATATCCTCCTCCCGGTAAGATTCATTTCACGGGTGGAGAAGTCGCTCGCCATCTCAACTTTTCTTTGCAAAATCCTCCTCCGACCCAGCTCTTTGATGATCAATCTTCTCCTCGGTCGGTCCCTTCTGCACTCATATGCCTTTGTACAAGCGCCGCGAGATCCGGGTTCTTCTTCAAAGCATGGACATGACGGAGGCGACGACATGGACCAAGATCAGCAAGAGTAGGATCTTTTCCCGTTTGTGTCACTTGGTGACAAAGGGGGAGAAGTTAGAGGGTTAGTAGTGGGAAGTTAGAGGGTTAGTAGTGGGTAGTGAGATCGAGATTGTGTTTTCCTGTATTTTTTTTATTGCCTCGATACTCGTTGAAATTTGTGGTTGATACCTTGGTTGGCTTTATGACATTTGAATCTTGTTGGCTTCTGAACTTTATTTATGCATGAATTTAGGGGGAGCTTCCTTTATTTGCACACCCTTGTGGTCGAGTTGTGGTTTCTTAATCATTAAAATTGCTCGCATATTTGTATTGCACTAACCCTTTTGCAGCTCAAAAATTTTATTCTTTTTTGGGTTGTCATCAAGTGCCACAAAGGGGGAGATTGTGAGCATCGTTGAGCCCTAATTTTTATTAGTGGCATTGATGATAACATTAATCAATATAAAGGGCTAGGGGGTTTTTGGACTTCTCGGAACCCTAGCGAAGACTCGGCGCTTTTGCAAACCCTAATTGAGCGGCGTAAATTTTCTCGAGTTGCTCCAAGATTTCAAAGTGCGTGACCGGGCGAGAGAAGAGGTCACGTATAGATTAGGAGTAGTTAGGTTTATTTCCTGTTTTTCGTCGGATTTCAAAAGGGGTTCGAATATCTCGGACTATGCCGGATCTTTGCAAATTCTCGAAAACTTCGGTTTCGTAGTCCACCTCTTCTAAAAATACCCAAATATCCCTTTGTGAGATTTCTAGAGAGAGAGAAACCCACCTAAATTCCCCCACAAATTTTAGCTCGAATAATTCCTCTCTGTCGGACGGCGTCTGAAAATCCAGACGGCGTCCGACCACCAAACACCAAAACAAGATTCTCAGCCGGACGGCGTCCGTCGTTATCGGACGGCGTCCGTAAGGTTATAATCCGAGGCACTTTCGGTCGGACGGCGTCTGGTGGCCGTCCGGTCCTTACATACTCATCGTCGGACGGCGTCCGTAGTTACGGACGGCGTCCGATCGGTTTAATTTCGGCTTTCTCGCGCGGACGGCGTCTGGGGCGCCCGGTAGCTCCAGCGTTTATGCGATCCTTCTTTGTCGGACGGCGTCCGGTGAGGACCGGACGGCGTCCGATAAACTGCTTTGCTGAAAGCAAGACGCTCTGTCGGACGGCGTCCGGAGCCTGCTCGGACGGCGTCCGTAGAGTGTAACGGCTAGTCTTTTGTCCTCTTCCGAGGGACAACGGCTAGTTTTGCTCTTGGGGCTATAAATACCTACCTAGTGGTCGGCTACTTTGAGGTTTGCTGCTCCACTTCACCTACCACATTCATAGCTCATCAATTAGGTGATCTAGAGCCATTCCTCCACCCACAAATCATCGAACTCCACAATCCATCAAACCCCAATACCGAGCTTCATGGAAGTCCTTCGATCCGCATGATCAGGCGTTTGAACTTGTTACTTCAAAATATCCTTCGTGGAGGCGAGGGCTTGGGAGTAGGCCTTGGCGTGTGGCTACTCTCGAGTCGGTGTACGGGTGACTGAGTCCACCTCACGGAGTGGCGGACGACTACCGGGAGTGAGTGAGGCGGTAGGCTCGAGAGCGAGCCGGTCCTTGCGCAAGGGTAGCCTCAACGGAGAGTAGGAGTTGCGTCTCAACTTCGGTCAAACAAACACCGTGTCACTCTCTCATTTAATTTCGCATTTACTCTCTCGCATTGCTTGTGTTCATTTGAATGCCATGTCATAGTTGCTTTGTGATTTATTTATAGCTTCCGCTTACTTGACTTGCAACTAGGATTGGGTCATTCTTAACTTGTTGCTTAATTAAGAATAATTTAAGAAAAGAAATTAAAATTGCCTATTCACCCCCCCTCTAGGCCTTAGGATCCTCTTTCAAGTGGTATCAGAGCAAGGTTCTCCGGTATTAGCTTAACCGCTAGGAGATGGCTCAAGAGGGGCCTAGGATTGAAATTGGAAAAGCTCCTATTTTCGATGGAACAAACTACAACTATTGGAGAATTAGGATGCAATGTTACTTAGAGGCACTTAGCTATGATGTGTGGGTCGCTTGAGAGACCGGCTATCCTAACCTCCGTACGAACTATTGCTCTTGATGAAGTTCATGCTAAGTACAAACGTTTTAATGCCATTGCTAGAAATGCTTTACTCTCTAGTGTGTCTTCCGAAGTCTTTGATAGCATTGGCAATCTCTCTAAAGCTTATGACATTTGGAAGCATCTTAGAGAAATTCATGTTGGTAGTGCCGAGATGCTTGAGGAGAAGCTATCTCGTGCTAGAAAAAGGTTTGATCAATTCAAGATGCTTCCTAATGAAAGTGTTAACGAAATGTTTCTTAGATTGAACCCCATCGTAAATGAAATTGCCGGATGTTCGGAGAAGAAGGTCTTGGAAGACATTGACATTTGTCGGAAGATGCTTGACGTTGTGCCATTTAGTTTCAATCCACTTGTGACCTTAATTCGAGCATCTAAGTCAAAGCTCAAGAAGATGACACCGACAAAGCTCCTCGGACAACTCAACTCATATGAGATGCGGCTTCTTGAAAGTGAAGAGTCTCCGCTCAACAAGAAGTCAATCGCTCTCCCCGCCAAAGCCAAAAGTGGAAAGAAGAAAGTTGAAATTGAAGAAGATGATGAAGACTCGATGATGCAATTCCGAGATTGAAGAATTGGCCCTCCTTGTCAAGCGGTCAAGAAAGTTGATCAAGAAGATGAGCTTCACGGCGGATCATCCTCTTCAAGACGAAGACCTATCTCCGAGATGCGCTGCTATGAATGTGGAGAGAAGGGTCACTTGGCGGATTGCCCAAAAGTAAAAAGAACAAGCACAAGGCAAAGAATCAAGAGGAAGATGAGGAAGATGACAAGAAGAAATATCGCCACTACCGCAAGAGTGATCACAAATCAAAGGATAAGAAGAAAGCTCTTGCCGGACAAAAGACTAAGAAGGAAGATAGCTCAAGCTCATCGTCCTCTCAATCCTCCTCCAAGAAGAAGATACTAGAGCTCATGGGCTAGCCGGACTTGCGATCAAGGAAAACGCCTCCGGCTCTTCCCAAGCAAAAGCTTTGCCTCACCGCAAATATACAAGAAGAGGTGATTGGGGAATGGATCACCGATGATGAAGGTTCTTGGCGGACTCCTCCGATAATGAAAACACGAAGATATCCAGAGTCGCCATCGACAATCTCTCACCTCCCATGTGTCTTATGGCATTAGAGGAGAAGGTAACACATGAGCACCTCTCTAAAAGTGAGCTTAAACTTTTGATTGATGATTTGAATAATGCTCTAGAGAAAGAAAAGTCTAAAAGAAAGAAGCTAGTGAAGGTGCATAAAGAGCTTGCAAACGAATTTGAGAACTTGTTAGAAAAGCATGAAACTCTAGAAGATGACTATGAAGCTCTAAATTTGCAAGTTGAAATTCTAGAAAATAAACTTGCTAGCTCTAATGTTGATGTTGAAACTTCGCTTGATTGCTCAATTGAAAAATGCAATGTTGGTGTGACGTGTGACTTGATTGACACTATAGATGGCTCACTTAGCTTATCGCATGACACATCCTTTACCATGTCACCCACTCACACACCCAATGCTAGCTCATCTTCATCCACTAGTGCTACTCCTTCAATTGAAAATGTTTGTTCTATTGGTACTTGTGGTATTGCTAAATGTGCTAATGAGCTAGCTAAGGAAAATTTCCTTCTAAAGGATAGAATTGAGCAACTAGACTCTAGTTTGGCTAAATTGCTTGTGGGGAACAACTCTCTTGACAAGGTGCTTGAGAGCAAAG
Source organism: Raddia guianensis (assembly GCA_036346415.1). NCBI lineage: Eukaryota > Viridiplantae > Streptophyta > Magnoliopsida > Poales > Poaceae > Raddia > Raddia guianensis. Next base: position 75,488,945 of record CM070534.1, read on the forward strand.
GTACACCTTGGTAAGCATGGTTTGGGATTTCATCCTGGATTTGCCAAGGGCGGTTGGGGTAAGCCAAGCTAACTTTTGTCAAGGAGGACCTGCTGCCATATTTGCAAAATGATAAACACAAAGCCATTGCTTGTCCTCTTGCTAAAACATCTCAATTCATGTCTAAAACTCAAGTGCTTGATGCTAGCTACATGCTTATGAGGAAAAATGGCTCTACTTATGCTAAGTATGTTGGTGCACCAAATAATAAGAAGAATGTAAAAGCCATTTGGGTGCCCAAATGTTTGATGACTAACTCCAAAGGACCCAAGATGAAGTCTTGGGTACCTAAAACCCAAGCTTGAAATTGTGTGTGTAGGTGAACTATAAGAGCGGCGGCATTGGATATTCGATGGCGGTTGCACTCAACACATGACCGTAGCTCAAGTATGTTCACCTCACTAGAGGAGGAGAAGGACCCCAACACAAGATCACATTTGGGGATAACTCCAAGCTTAAAGGTAAAGGGTATAGGTAAAATTGCAATATCTAATGACCTATCCATCTCTAATGTGCTCTTGGTGGAAGCTTGCAACTTTAATCTCCTCTCCGCTGCTCAAGTGTGCGATTTGGGTTTTGATTGCTTCTTTTCGATCAACGGAGTTCGTGTTGTTTCCACTAAGGATCAAAGTGTTGCATTTGAAGGCACCCGGTTTCAAAACTTATATTTGGTTGATTTTTCAAACCGTGAAACTTCTCAAATCAAGACTTGTCTTATCTCTCAAACCACTCTTGGTTGGTTGTGGCATAGACGTCTTGGACATGTTGGAATGGGCACTTTGAAAAAGGTTTTTAAAGATAACTTGGTTGTTGGAGTGAAGGATGTCAAATTCGAGAAGAATCGTTTATGTAGCTCATGCCAAGCCGGCAAGCAAGTAGCTAATTCTCATCCAACTAAGACTTTTATGTCTACATCCCGACCACTTGAACTTTTACATATGGATTTATTTGGCCCAACCACCTATGCGAGCATAGGCGGTAATTCTTATTGTCATGTGATTGTCGATGATTTCTCTCGCTTCACTTGGGTGTTTTTCCTTGCAAATAAATCTCTTGCCGGTGATGTGTTTAAAAGATTTGCTTTGAAAGCTCAAAAGGAATTTGACTCTTTTATTAAAAGGTGAGGAGTGATAATGGCACCGAGTTTGCTAATACAAATGTTGAAGAATTTTGTGATGAGTTAGGTGTGAAGCACTAATTCTCGTACACATACACTCCCCAACAAAATGGAGTGGTGGAGAGGAAGAACCGTACTTTGATAGAGATGGCAAGATCAATGCTTGACGAGTACAACACGCCGCATGCTTTTTGGGCGGAAGCCATCAACACGGCGTGCCATGCCATCAACCGCCTCTACCTCCACCGACTCCTTCACAAGACCTCATATGAATTACTAGTGGGACGAAGGCCCAACATCTCGTATTTTCGAGTTTTCGGTTGCAAGGTATACATCTATAAGAAAAGGACTCATTTGGGTAAGTTCCAAAAGAGGTGTGACGTTGGTATTATGTTAGGTACTCCTCTCGGTCAAAAGCTTTTCGAGTTTTTAACAATTCTACCGGATAGTTGAGGAAGCCTATGATGTCAAGTTTGATGAAACTAATGGCTCGCAAAATGAGCAAGATTTGATGAGAAATGTAGGTGATGAGCCACCGATGATGCTATGGAGTTGGGGAAATTCGACCTCATCGGAGGCACCAAAAGATGAAGTAATCACCCCACCACCTCCATCGATGATCAAGTTCAAGACACCTCTCCAACAACTCAAGATCAAGCGGTGGACGGAGATGCGAACTTTGAAGTTGATCAAGCTCAAGGGGAGACGTTGATCTACAAGTACCGCCCAACAACACCGCACTCTCTTCAAGGATCATCCCTAGATCAAGTCATTGGCAATCTCAATCAAGGCGTAAGAACCCGCTCTCATACCGCTAATTATTGTGAGCATCACGCCTTTGTGTCTATTGTTGAGCCTAGGACCATTGATGAGGCATTGGCGGATGCGGATTGGGTGAACGCCATGCATGAAGAATTGAACAACTTCACCCGCAATAAAGTTTGGGAGCTTGTGGAAAGACCAAAGGATCATAATGTCATTGGAACCAAAAGGGTCTTCCGCAACAAACAAGATGAGAACAGTGAAGTGGTGCGAAACAAAGCAAGATTGGTGGCGCAAGGTTTCACACAAATTGAAGGACTTGACTATGGAGAAACCTACGCCCCGCTGTTCGACTTGAAGCTATTCGTTACTCTTGGCTTTCGCTTCTCTATAACATAACTCTCTTTCAAATGGATGTTAAGAGTGCTTTTCTAAATGGTTTTATTGATGAACTCGTTTATGTCGAGCAACCGCCCGGTTTTGAAAACCTCAAACACTCAAACCATGTCTATAAGCTCACTAAGGCGCTATACGGTCTCAAGCAAGCTCCTAGAGCATGGTATGAGCGTCTTAGGGACTTCCTCTTAGAAAAGGGATTTAAAACCGGTGCGATTGATTCCACATTGTTTCTAAAGCCAATTGAAAATGACTTATTTATTTGTCAAATATATGTGGATGATATTATTTTTGGATGCACTAACAAATCTAAATGCAAGGACTTTGGCGAGATGATGTCCAAGGAATTTGAAATGTCTATGATTGGAGAGCTCACCTTCTTCCTTGGATTTCAAATCAAGCAACTTCGAGAAGGACCTTCATTTGTCAAGAGAAATATACAAAGGACCTTCTCAAGCGTTTTTCAATGGACGATTGCAAATCGATCAAAACACCAATGGCCACTAATGGGCATCTTGATTTGAACGAAGATGGAAAGCCCGTGGACCAAAAGCTTTATCGCTCCATGATCGGTTCGCTTTCTATCTTACCGCTTCTCGATTCGATATTATGTTTAGTGTGTGCATGTGTGCTCGCTTTCAAGCATCCCCAACCACTGTGCAAGCTACTTGATCGTTGCATCGGTCTTTGCGTTCTCTTGATTCTCCTTGCCTATCGACATCTATCTAGCGTGATCCAACCATGCACTGCCACGCTCATCAATCCATCAGTACCATCGAGTCGAAGGATCAGTCGTGTCAGGCTTCATGACGTCCTTGATTCGAGATAGTAGCCTTGACATTAGGGAGTTGGGAGTAGCCTCTGCGATCGAGTAAGCTCGGTGCACTCAGAAGTCACGACTCGGATCGTCACTCCGATCGTGTGTCAGATCTCTAGCAGTAGTCTATGAGTCGCTTATTGATTGCATTGATAGTTCATACGTTATTAGCTGTCTGAACTGTCAATCTGCTGTATTCATGAATAGCTAGATCTACCAATCTTGATTGAGTAATGATTCAAGTGCTAGTGATTAGCCCTTGCTGACACTATGATGGAGAAGGGATTCTCTAACTTGTACTAATGATGTGTCCAGAGTCAAGCTTGAGATTGCATATCTAAGCATATTGAAATTCTAGTTGAGCAAGAGCACTTTGGTTGACTTCAGATTGTTACTTGAATGGATGTTAGAATTATGAATCCTTGATAAGCATATGACTCGATGTCGATACTAGAAAGTCTATGATATTCTAAGGATGTTACTTAACTTGAGATTACATATGCTTGGCCATTGTAGTAGTAAGTATTGCGAACATAGGTTAGTGAGACATTTTGAACTATCTTAGATATTCAGAAGTGACTTTAAGTGACAAATGCTAATCGCTAGAATTCATAGTTGTCATAAGCATGACAATTGAACATTCAAAGCTTGAATGTAAGATTGACGCACATTAAGAAATTGCTCGAGATGATGTAGTTGAAGAAGTCGCTTGAAGATCTGACATTGAGATGAAGCCAATGAAAGTCGAACTCAAGAAAAGCTTCAAGAAGTCATAAGATCGAGCGAATCTAAGTTGAAAGTCGCAGTAAGAAGATCTGATGAATGAATTGAAGATAAGGATTGCAATATAATAGTGTGTCCTTAATGTGATGCATTGCAAATCTCAAGAACGTCTAGGCAGTCATAGAAGAAGTCGTAACGAGATGAAGCTAGAACTCACAAACGGCAAGATGTACGTCAAGACAGATAAAGATAAACGACTCTGCTGTCCAAGAGAAAGCACAAGACAAAGTGATAAAGTTGAAGAAATGAAGTACTAAGCATGCAATCTAAGAAGAGACTAACTTCAGACAATGATGTCTATGCTAAGGATGAAGTGCTCAATGTCAGAAAATGAGATTGTGCATGGTGAAATTGACACAAAGAGCAGATAGACTTACGCATAAAGTAAAGAAGTAAAGATAGAGTACAAATATAACGTAGAATTGATAGAATAATGAACTTAAGATGACGAAGATACTAAGATAATACTTGATGACAAATGCAGAAGATGAATGATAGACTCAGTGCATATGATAGCATACACTCTGCTAACTCTAGACATTAATCATCATGCACTCATCGTCAATGCATGACTTGCACTAAGAATGCTTGTAACTATGAGCTTTGCTACTAATGCATTTAAAGATTGATGTCTAGTATGATGAATTCTTGATCTAAGAACGTTGATAATGATGCAAGCTGCATGAAATTCTGCATGATATTACAGTTGAAGATTTATGGTTACAAGATATACATGAATGATTTAGTAAGAAGCTTGCAGCTATTAATTATGCATAGGATACTAAGCAATTGAATGATCTAAAGCAGTCTCAAACATGCAAACTCAATTGTGCATAAGCTTCAAACTGAATAGAATGCTACTATGTATGAAATGTGCAATGATGTATGAAGCTTCTAAATGTGCAAGTTGATGCTAGAAAATAAATATTGACCGTCAATGTAAATCACATAGTTGAAATTGCTTTGACACTCATGAATAATGATCAGTATACTGTGATTGATGTACTTGTCATTTCTAGAGTGCTAAAGCTAGTACATTGCAAGACTTAGTTGGACCAAGTAAGAATACTTGCAATCTCAAAGCTAGTCTTATCACTTGCGAAATCTTGAACATGTTTCATGGTGCATTTGGATGCTATGTGTACATAGGTAAGTTAACATTCTTTCATAGGATGTTTCAACTAATGCATGTTTGAAACTCAATTAGATGGATACAATTCATTGAAGTGCATTGAATCTACTGGATGATCTGGTAACACTTCAAAAGTTGTGGATAAGCTGCTTGATGTGAAGGCATTAATATTAAGTATGGTAAATGCCACTTTGAAGAGTTGCAACAATTAATGCAGTATGTAACCAAGTTGCTGCAATGCTGATCAATGAGACACCAATGCATAAGTCTATAGTCTAAGCTATTCTGACATTGTTGATAGAAATATCGTAGTATTAGTTTGGTCTAAATAAGTCACTTATTCGATTGCTATAGACTAAAGGATGACATCTACAATGAATTCAATGATGATTGTAGAATTAGACATAGAGCTCAAATATGGTAAGAGTCTTGAATAAATGCAGTAATCTAAGCTTGATCAACTTGAGAGTTTAAACGACGTATATGCCTCATTGCATGCGTTGCTCTAGACACAACTGAGTATGCTCACATATGTGATCTCTAAGGTTGCAATGATGCAAGTAGCTTTGATAAATCCGTCAGTATTAGGTAGATTCATACTAATCGACCTTTCAATACTCTATAGCTTTGTCAATCGACGACTTGCTAATAATGATGCAAGTTTGATAGGATGACGGTTTGATAGATCTTCGGTAGATTGTGAAGTACTGAATCGTTTATCAACAGCTATCGCACAACAAGTTATCGTGCAAACGACTTACAGTTGATGGACAATCTTCAAGACTGAAGATTAACTAATTAAGTAGGATGTTGTCGAGATCATCCTATGCTATTGCAAAGCGATCTAACTGTGATGACATTCGAATTTAAGCATTCTAATTCTAGTACTGACTTTAATGAGGAGCATACTTGTAAGTGGATCCAACTGTGCACGATTCAGAGCATAAGTCACATAGCTAATCTTTTCAAGCATGAACATTGAATCATCTAACAATGGTTTCTGCAAAGAATAAAGAAGGTTCTTAGTGTCTAATATGTTGCGTGCAAGTTAGTCTCTTCTAATAAATTTGGTGAGAAATTTCAGGAAGTTGACCTATACAAAGTGAGCTTGAGAGTCTAAAGAAGCTTGAAATTTGTGATGAGGGCATACCTAAATGATCGACTCGGAGGAAGAGTATTGATAGAAGGACCTTAGAATGCAATCAAGCTTGCATAGTACAAGCGCCGTAGCTTTGAGGAACATAACCGCATAGCAACTTGTCACTCCAACAAGCTCTCTAAAGCATATGATATGCATGAGCAAGCTCATCATTGGTGAATTCTTAGAAGTTAGCCACTGGTAGTTCAACACTTAATTGGATCAGGTGGGATTTGAAGATTGAGCTTTACAAGTTGAGTGTCATGATCAAAATAGAGTTGTCGGACGGCGTCCGGAGCCCGTCGGACGGCGTCCGTGAAGTGTAACGGCTAGTCTTTTTGTCCTCTTCCGAGGGACAACGGCTAGTTTTGCTCTTGGGGCTATAAATACCTACCTAGTGGCTGGCTACTTTGAGGTTTGCTGCTCCACTTCACCTACCACATTCATAGCTCATCAATTAGGTGATCTAGAGCCATTCCTCCACCCACAAATCATCGAACTCCACAATCCATCAAACCCCAATACCGAGCTTCATGGAAGTCCTTGATCCGGCATGATCGGGCGTTTGAACTTGTTACTTCGAAAATATCCTTCGTGGAGGCGAGGGCTTGGGAGTAGGCCTTGGCGTGTGGCTACTCTCGAGTCGGTGTACGGGTGTGAGTCCACCTCGCGGAGTGGCGGAGCGACTACCGGGAGTGAGTGAGGCGGTAGGCTCGAGAGCGAGCCGGTCCTTGTCGCAAGGGGTAGCCTCAGCGGAGTAGGAGTTCTGGCTCGAACTTCGGTCAAACAAACACCGTGTCACTCTCTCATTTAATTTCCGCATTTACTCTCTCGCATTGCTTGTGTTCATTTGAATGCCATGTCATAGTTGCTTTGTGATTTATTTATAGCTTCCGCTTACTTGACTTGCAACTAGGATTGGGTCATTCTTAACTTGTTGCTTAATTAAGAATAATTTAAGAAAAGAAATTAAAATTGCCTATTCACCCCCCCTCTAGGCCTTAGGATCCTCTTTCAAGGTTTTTTCCTCACCTCATCTGTATGCTCACTGAGTGGATCATCTTTTTTGTTCTTGTCAGTCCAAAGAATTTCTTTAATTCCATCCTCAGGAATCTTAGCACTTGTTTCCTTGCTTCCTTGAATCATGTCAACATTTTTTGTCATGTCATCATTATACATTTCTTGGATTGTCACAGTGGATTTTTCACCAAAAGCTGACTTCTCCTGGATCAATTCAGCACCTTGGCTAAGCAAATGTTGTATAGGCATAGCATATTGACACGAAGATAGCCACACTTGTCTAGATTCTTCACCAGAAGGACTAGAAGATTGTCCAGTCCTCAGGCCATCATGATAAGCTTTCTCCAGCATTTCTTGAATCAGTAAATCACCATCCTCAGAGTTTTCAATATCATACGACTCATCTCTGCCATTGGATTCCTCAGGTTCATCCATCACAATCTCTTTACCCTTTCTTTCATTAGCATCCTGAAAAGACTTGTCTTCAACACCTCTCTGCTGCATTTCATCACATTCATTGGCTTTAGGAGGGGCAGATCCACTTAGCTGTTAAACACTGAGCACTTTTTAGTATTTTCATCTATATTATCTTTGAACACAAAACCAGTGGTAGCTAGGAATCTTAGCATTATCCCTGGTGAACATAGTTTCAGCCACCCTCTTCTGTTTTCCAAGAACACCATCCTTTTCAACTTCAAAAGAAAACCAGTATTTGAACTTTCCAATTGCTCCTTTCACCTTAGGAGGAATTTCATCAACATTCTTACATCAAATTTTGGCTCTAACAAACTCAAGTTTAGCAAGGCTAGCCCTATCCACTTCTACAGTTACTCCAACAAGCCCACCAACTGTATATACCACTTCTTCAGATCTTTTGTTGAGGGGTGTGTTTTTTATCCTTACCCATGTCTCCTGAAGTTCCCCACATGAGCCAATTTCCTCTTCCCAAGCTAAAACCTTCTAGGCAGCATCTATCATACACATATTCATCTCCTTGAATTTTGCCAATTCTTCCACTTTTTGTGCATTAGGCAGCCTCATGAGGAACTGATTCTCTTTAACCACTCTAGCAAAATATCTCCAGGTGTTGCCTAGGATTGTGCCAAAATCCACCTCAATATCCCTAGCAGAAGCCTCCCCTCTCACCACATTGATCACAGCAGTGCAAGCAAGTTCTCTAGCATTTACTTCTGAGGGAATATCATCAATAAAGAAAAATCCCTGACCCTCCGAAGCGAAACCACATAATTTGAGGACATAATCAGAATCTTTTCGCTCAAGACATCTTCTAGAAATGTGCCCATCCAAACCACATCTAACACAGCGAGCACCTCCTCTACAATCATGAGCAAAATGACCCATCCTATTACATCTATAGCAGGGGCCAATGGCACGCTCACCTCTGGTTCCTTGATGATGAACCCCATCAAATCGTACTGGTTGACCACCCTCACGGAGCGGCATCTCCTCTTGCTGCACCGTATTACCCTCATCCTCATCTTGATTTGTATGCCTGTTCTCCCAATCATCAATCCTTTCTGGATCCATCTCAGCTCTGTGCGCCCATCTTCCTTCAGATCCCCCATTCTTGACCAGCTTCTTACCCTCCCATCCATCTGCTTTCTTGTTGTCCAGAGCCTCTCGATCTGGACGATCTCGATGCAGATTAGGCATTTGATTCTCGCCAGAACCTTCTCTCAGAATCTCCCCGCGAGTTGGCAGATGAGCTTGATGTTGGCTTCGAGCCTAGGAGAAGCGGCCTCACCCACCTTCTCGACCAACACCACCTCTGGGAATCCATCTACCGCCGCCAAAACGCGCCCCCCAACCTCTCCCCCGATCTGCCATAGGAGACTTCACAGTGGAACTCACCACCTCTGCATAGGTTCGCCGCCCTCTCATCGACGAAACCCTAGGAGAGGCAGGTGGAAGAGGAAGAGATTTTTGTCGCACCTCACGCCAGACATGCGAAAAGATATCCCAAGCGACAACCAATTTCCCTTGGTGCCCTCGCTTTCCGGGGGCAAACCCGAGTTTTCACCATGAGAGACGCGCAAGCTTTCTCTCTCCTGCGTCCTCTCCACCTCGAGATCTCCGCCTCGCACCGAAGGCCACGAGAGAGCCACGCTGCCTCTCATTTCCTTATTGAAAATGGTCGATCAAGAAATAGGTGTCTAGTGCCATTTATCAGAAGTCAGAATACTAATTCCCTTATCGGGGATTTTTCCCGAGTCTGCCTACATCGCTCCACCTGCTCCGCATCTGTCCTTTCACACCTCCGCCTCCGCATCTGCCCTGCTCCATTTGCGGCAACACCGATGAACCTGTCATGGCGGCAACCCGCCATTGCTATGTCTCCTTATCCGGTAGCGGATGCCTTCGGTCCCTGCAAGATACGTCCTAGAAGATAGCTAGGCAACTCACTGGCGTATCCTCCCACAATGAATCCAGATCATTTTGCAACTGCCTCTCCTTCTCCTGGGTACTACCCCCACCGTCTTCTCTGTCCTCCTGATCATTTTGTTCTAGCTACGCTGCAGCCGCATTGTTTGCATGTGATTTTTTTTTTGGTTGCCTGATGTCGACCCTCAATGATCAAATCTATGTTACTGAATTATACTCTTTTATTTTTCCTATTCAGTAGTGTTATTTTGTTTTAGAAAAAAGTACCAATTTGGTCCCTCAACTATAGCCGCTGGACCACTTTGGTCCCTGAAGCTCAAAACCGAACTTGGAAGGTCCCTCAACTAACAAATTCCAAGTTCGGTTTTAAAGCTTAATACCGGGTCAAAGGACTATTTAAGACCGGTTTTGTTAGTTGAGGGACCTCCCAAGTCCGGTATTGAACTTCACGGACCAAAGTGGTCCAGCGACTATAGTTGAGGGACCAAATTGTTACTTTATCCTTTATTTTATTTAAAGCATAGTGGCGTACTACGATTTAATTCTAGTTATTGTTTTCTGCAGGTGATATTAATTCTATGTATTGATTTTAACAGGAACAATGCTTTGATATTCCATGTATTGCTTTTGAAAATGTCGCTTGAGGTCTTTTTTTTTTCTTTCTTTTTTTTTTACCGCTGATCGCAATGGTAGATCATAATCTTTGCGTGTGGAGTGCACAACCACGATGTAAATCTTAACAACATCCATTAAGTTATCTTTGATCGTAGTGTCTGTGTAATTCTATGTGACATGAAATTGTAGTACAATCATTTAGAACTTTTTTATTTTATTTCGATTAACTTCTCCTTTATTTCATTATGTGGTTCCGTTGCAAATGTACATGTATTATAATAGTGACAACTAATTCCAATAATTCTGAGCAACCAACCTGGCAAACATTTTGGTTCCTGAAATCTAAATTTGTTGCTAATTATGTATACATATTATATTATGTATACATATTAGCGAACATTCTTATGCAGGGGTGGGTTCATGTTGGATCAAAAGGTGTACAGTTACACACCCAAATTCTTTTATAGAAGATTTAAGGAAGAAGTCCACATTGCCTCCCTCAACTATTGAAAAAGTTCACTTTTTCTCCCTTTGTGTTAAATGGGTGAGATCTGGCCGTCCAACCTTGCATCGACCGGCCACAAATGAGTTGAGGGAGAAAAATTGAACTTCTGCAATAATTAAGGGAGCTAAATTGGACTTCTTCCAAGATTTAATATCCCCTCTCAGCACTACACGGCCCAATGGGCTTCACACAGTCACACGGCCCAACTGGCAACTCCTCAGGGAAATGGGAAACAAACCCCAGGGAAATTAGCCCCTTAGGGCCCGTTTGGAAGCACTGATCCCCACCAGGATCCCAACCCAATCCCGGGGCGGCCCACTCGCAGGGCAAGATTTCCCTGGGTCGAGTGATGACGTGTTTGGCCGCGTCTCCTGCGCTCTCCGCCGCCTCGGCCGTCGCCTCCTCGGGCGCCGCCTCTCCTGCCCTCCGCCTCGGACGCCGCCTCTCCTCCCCTTCGCCTCGGCCGCCGCCTCCCACAGCCTGGCAGGGCTCTGGCCAGTCAGTAGTCATCTTCATCGCAGAAAACTCGGGGTTCGGATCGGCTACTAGCTAGGTTGCTCACATTTCATTTTCTTTGCGACTGCAGAGTTGCTTACTGAGATATTGAGTGATATAAAGCATATTTCTTTGCTATGCTCTTTTGTGGAATTGGGGAAATTCATATTGTCTTGTATGCCAATATTCTTCTGCAGCCAATAGTAACATTGGACCATATGTGTATTGTATGCTTGAACTTTACAGTCTTTTTCATGATGTTTTATTGCTTTGGTTTCACACTTGCAACTGAGCTGAAATCATCTAATCCAACTTCACCTTGATGGTCACACTGCTGTTGTTGAGGATATTGGCCGTCAGGTAATATTAGGTGCCAATTATGTTATTTCACATCATTCTCCCTATTTAAATATGACGAGCCAGTGAGCCTTGAACATGTGTTTTTCCTGTGTTTTGCCAGCTGCTCTGCTATGGCCGAATAATTCATGTTTCTGAGTTTTTTGCAAGAATAGATGCAGTTGACGCAAGCACTACGAAGCTTGTTGCAAACCGTTTCATCTTTGACCAGGTAATTTTGGTTCTATCAACTTTCTTTTGGTCTGTAGAAGAGTATTTTATGGTGTCAAGAAATTCCAGTAATCATGGCACAAAAGCTGCCAAGTTTTGTGCTTTTTGGCTGCTTGCTCTCCGACTGCATTTCAGCAGACAGCTAGCTCTTCTTATCGTAATATCTCCTTAAGCAAGGAAATATTTACTTATTTATTTGTTTATGTCTAGTCTTTCATCCAACTTAGCTGTAATTTGAATCTCTGGTTTATGTTTAGGTTTATTCAAGCAGAGAAACCTAAGAAGTACTACTACTAGAACTACTATCTACAGCATTCCCAATTATGTTAGGATAGTCTAAATTTAGAGCTAGCTCATAAAACAAGAAAAAAAGAGAACCATGTCTGTCATTCCCATTACCATGATTGTCTCCATCACGCCCGTTCTCTTGGATTTCGACAACAACAGCCTGAACTCCATTCACTTTGTCACCGTTAGCACCTAAAAACATACAACGTGTTATCATTTAGCTCCAGGTGTTGCTTAGTTCATAAAACAAGAAAAAATAAGAACCATGTCTACCATTCCCATTACCCTAAATATCTTCATTACGCCTGTTCTGGTTTTGGAGATCAAAAGCATGGGCTCCATTCACATTAATAGGGTGTCGAGGGAATTTGGGATCATCATCAATAATTTATATTGAAAAGACGATAGCCAATTTATTGGCTAATTCAAATTATCATCAGCCCCTAAAAACATGCAACATGTTATCATTTAGCTCCAGGTGTTGCTTAATTGAGAGGGGCACCACTAAAAATAATGTTTACCATGATGACCACAGGTATCTTTTACAGCTTTCTTCAGAAGAAACAGGACCTCAATTACAGCACATGCAGAGGATATCAATGCAGAACGCTACATGAAAAAAATTATTGGTTGACATTAGCAATAAAATAGGTGAGGAAGCCAGAGGCACTCAAACTCACACAAGACATGGCAGGACTATAGAAGCAATTCACACCGATTACCACCATGATTACATACTTACCATGAAAAATATGAGATCAGGGTGGTACATGAACATGACACATGTTGTTGCAATATTGAATATGCCATTGGGGAGAATATTGAAAAACGCGATCACATGCTCGAGAAAGCCCTCAGATTCCTGAAAAAAAAAATTACTGTTTTCGTTCGCTACATTGTCATGAATTGAGCAAATTGTGCGTGATAAATGGAAATTTACCGAGATATCTGAAATAAGACACACATGAGACCAGGCAGGGCCGTTCCTAATGTTTTAAGGGCCCTAGGGCGAGACTAAAATATGTCAATTTAAATTTAATTTTATATTTTAATTTCTAATTACTTAATACATTAAATATTAAATATTTTTTGTGTTTAAGAACTATTCTCTTAGCTAGCGAATCATAAATTAATAATGAACTAAACATCTGTAAATGACATGGCTTGATTGGGAGACTCATTATTACAAATGATTACTATATTATAGATTTAATAATATAACAAAATATTTATAGATCTTTTGTATCTAGCCTACTCCTTTTCTCAAGCACACTGACCATGTACTTAACCTATCTATACATGGTCATTCACAGACTTATAAAAGATACTCTAAAGCATATCAAATTATAAATGTGTTAACAATATTGGATTATTGCCACATTGTAAAATCTAGTTCATCCGTATACAAATATCTCCTAAAATATCTATATTCTATGTAGTTCTTAAAATTGTTATAAAAGAATATATCTAATAGTCATTATTCATTGTGTGGATTACTAAAATATCTATGTATAGACATACTTTTTATACAAATAATGCAACCGAATCATGGATGATCAGCTTGTGTCGGTGATAGGACAATCGAGGTATGGAGGGGCGAGATGTGGATGTGTTCGGTCTTTGTCATGCTCCATCTAGATGTTGCTATGGCTAATAACTTGCACACACACCACTTAGGTGACTCACCATGGCATCGAAAGCACATGGGCCTAGGATTCTAGGAAACGAGAGAATTGTATCAAGATGAAACCTAATAATATTATACCTTGGCTGAAGCGCAACACTGTCTTGCCCTAATGTTGTAGTGACATCGTTACTACTCATTGCTCAACTGTTCACAATCGAAAACCACACCTCGATGGTCACTACAATTCAGAAGCCCTCGTCATGTCAATTTATTGTTGATCCTACGAGCCAATAACACCTCGTATTCTTTGGCGAAGCCAAAGCCTTAGGTGGTTAGGCCGCTTTATACAACCATTATATCTATCTTCTTTCTGCTAAGTAATGCATGCCTTTATAGAAAATGAAATGGTAGTGGACTCACTAGCTCACAACGACTAAGTACTATGTTGTTATGACTAATTGGCTAGCGACTAGGCCAATTTAACGAACTATTTTTTGTTGATCTATGAGCTCCCTAGTACTCCCTCCTGTCATAAATATTTGGCATTGGAGATGCATGGTGGCCAATGTTTAAAACTTGTTATGAATACCTTTTAAAATTTTAGACTAGCTACATACAAATAATCTGTAGATTCATTTCGAAAAGTACTTCAATAATATTATAATTTTTATGGATTTCATAGATAAACTATAATGATAACTAGTGACTTTGCTTTGTAAACTAAAAAGTTTAAACCACAAATATTTGTTACTAATAGAAGCAAGGTTCCAGAAATTGGTAATCTTTAGTCGGTCGGTGGCCTAGGGGCTAGGATTAATCGGTTAGTCGGGGATTAATCGAAATTAATCGGTGGCCATTAATCGGTAGTCAGAGTACATTATTCTTATAAATCTACACATGTAACTATGTGAGTATTGACCAACATTTCCAATTGTGAGCATTGACCAACAAGCACCAAGTAATTAATTGAATATTTGAATCATCAATTCATAGTATCACAGTGGCAGCAGCGCACATCTTTGTGGGGAGGAGAGGCATGGCCATGCACGACTGCCTCACAGGGAGAGGGAGGAGTTGCGTCCCGGCGGGGAAGCACCACCTCACGGCGGCGGCAGTGGCAGCGGCGCACAGCTTCGTGGGGAGGAGAGGCATGGCCATGCACGGCTGCCTCACAGGGAGGAGCTGCATCCCGGCGGCGACGCACGGCCAAGGGGAAAAAACGAGGTAGATTGCAGAGGCTCGGGAGATGCATACCTCGAGCTCAAGGAGGAGGAGGCAGCCTGGAGAGGACGGCGGTGGTCGGAGAAGGCGGCCAACGGCGGCGGCGGTGGTAGGCGGCCCGACGGTGGCGGCGGCGGCGGCCGTGGCGGGCGTAGCGATGGGCCGAGACACCACCCCTGCTCCCTCAAGCCCTAGTGACGTGCGGTAGAAGAGGAATGCCCGATGGTGGACTGGATTTTTGGGCTTGTGACGTGCGATTAAGCAGTCAAAAATCGGTTTTTGACCGACTAATCGGGTCTGCCGACTAACACGGCGATGTGAGTAAAATCGCAGCGGAGCACTGTGAAAAACTAGGAATCGCCGATTAATTCCGATTTCTAGAACGGCGAATAAAATCTTCTAATCCTCTGCTTATATTGGTGGGCCCAAAATTGGGGGCCCTTGGCGGTCGCACCAAGTGCCCCCCTATCTGGACCGGCCCTGAGACCAGGTTGTTAACCCAATTCCTAACAGACCAATCCAGTCCCATGGCTTGGGAGGGGGTATGTTGAAGCGTATTGTGAAGAAGGTGTAGGCCAGAGTGGATATCACAGTTGCAACCAAGGCAGCAATCTTTCACCAACTGCTTAACGCACCAAGGTTCGGGGGGCACGGGGATCCAAGGTCCCCGGGCTTAACGCAGGCGTGGATCAGCAACTGCTCGCTACATGGACTACAACAGCATCGTGGCCGAGGACCCCGTGCTGCTCCACGTCTCGGGGTCGGGGTCCTTCTTCCTCGGCGACGCCAACGTCGTCCTCAGGGCCGTACGTCAACGGCGTCGCCAGGGGCGTGCAGGTCGTCGGCAACATCTTCAGCAGACGGGACAAGGGCGTCGACATCGTGCAGCTCGACGGGAAGTTCGACACCGTCGACCAGGTCTACGTGCAGCAGAACTCCGGCCGCCACGGGGATGACGCTCAAGTCCACCTCCGCGCGCGCCGCGGCCCAGGGCAACGGCACCTCGTGGACGGTCGACTTCTCGTCCGTGCTGCTCTTCCCGGACCCGGACCGCATCGGCCACGTGCAGTACTCCCTCGTCACCGGCGACGAGTTCCCGGGACACACGCTCCGCAACGTCTCCGGCAACCAGTTCGTCGTCGCCACTCGCCACGGACAAGGACGTCTCGGCCACCGTCCACGTGATGGTGGACCATGCAGAACTCCGACTGATCTCTAGTCTCTAATCTCTAGCGTGCGTGCGTGCTGCTGCCTGCTCGTGCCACTGCATGCTGCGAGCAAGGCGTCATTCCTTCGTTTCCTTCTTCTTCGACCCATTATTCATACTGTCAGGAAGGTGGCAATTGTTTGTTTCATCGACAAATTAAATGATCCAGAATGGATCATTTTTAGCTGTCTGAAATGAAAATGCCTCAGAAGCTAGCTACTATAATACTGTATGTATGTATCTAGTAGAGAACATATAATGGGTGCTTTGATCGGCCATTTCTTTTCTTTCCTTTTGAAACGCCCAGAAAACATGGGACCTGTCGTTCTCAAATGTGCCGGAAAATGGCCCTCGAATCATGCAACCTTAATCATTTTCTCCACTGCGATCTCAGAACAGTGGTCGGGACCGAAACACTCAAAGTAAGATGCTGCTGAAAGTTTCCAAAGCACAACGAGTAGCCCGCCTGCAGCTTTCCTGTCTAATTTTCTATCCATCCGCACCGGTCAGTTCTTGATGTTAAATTTTCAATGCTAAGGTGGCTTGCTTTTTTGGCAGTTCAACTGCCAGTATTTCAACCCGTTTTGCCTACATTTTCATTCAACGAGAATACGAGATATGTCATTCGAGTTGTTTACCAGCTTTCTCCATGCGTGTCCTGTTTGCCTGTCTCTTGATCTTATCATTCAGAGAGTCAGAAAATCAGGCAGCTCGGCTCAACAGTTTCTATGGTCGATTCTGCGCATGATTGGCAGTTTGCAAGCTTCCAAAATTGTGGATCTCCAGACGCATGCTGTGATTGATAATGAAAGACGAAAGTCAAGTTCTCGATTCCTTATGGATTTCCGGAGTCACCAACACACTGAGTCTGGACTCTGGAGGACCTTCAGGCTTCAGCTGAATTTTCTCAACTGATTGTCAGTCACAGTCAGTAATTGCAGTTTTTCTTTTTTCTAATTTCGATGCTTTTTCTCAACTGCACAAAAAGTCTGAGCAGATCCATGAAGACCATGTGAATTGTGACTTCTGGAAATCAGAACAGCAGCATGATTCTGGTCACTGATCCAATATCATTGTTTTACCGAGTCCACAGACAAACCAAATACTACAACAAAGCAAAGCTATTTGTTAAACTGCTCAGTGAGAAAAATAGATAAAATATAATTTAGCTCTCCTCCCTTATAGGGAGCTCTCGCCGCTTTCGTCGCTGATCTCAGATCACTCGCCGCTTCTCCTATCGTCGTATGCGCCTTCCAACAAGTATCATGGTTTTCGTTTTGAGAGTTTTTGGCCGAGGTTACCAGGGTTCTTCGACGTGGTCAAGAGTGCCTGGGAGACGCGGGATGTGCCGGTCGGGGCGCTTCATCGGCTTTCTTGCAAACTTGGTTTAACAGCAAGGGCCCTGAAACGGTGGAGCAGAAAAGTCATCGGTCCGTTGAAATTACAACTCGCCATTGCCACGGAGGTCGTTTTTAGGTTTGACATCGCAATGGAGGAAAGGCAACTTTCGCAGGCGGAGCTGGACTTGTACAAGGCGCTCAAAAGCAGGATCCTGGGCCTATCTGCTGTCCAAAGACTAAGGCTTAGACAGCAGGCAAGGCTCAAATTCATTCACGAAGGAGATGCAAACACGAAATTCTTCCACGCGAGTGTTTCCAAGGTCCAGGGCCATAACAGGATCTCTCATCTTCAGACTGAGCAAGGAGTGATGTCCGCGGCTAACGACATAGAGGACAGGTTCTTCTTGCACTTCGTCGACCTCCTTGGCTCAAAAAAGGACAGGACACACACCCTTAATTGGGATTTAATGCAGCTTCCAGGTGGAGACTTCCAAGATTTAGAGGAGCCGTTTCTCGAGGAGGAGATCCTTGAGGTGGTTACTCGTCTTCCGTCAGACAAGGCTCCGGGTCCTGATGGATTCATCGGCCTTTTCTACAAGTCTTGCTGGCAGATCATCAAGGCGGATTTGATGGCTGCACTCCAGGATCTGTGGCATTGTAGGGCTGAGGGCTTTGTGTCCTTGAACTCGGCCCATATTGCCTTAATCCCGAAAGGACAGGGAGAGCCAACTCTTAACGCCTTTAGACCGATTAGCTTGATTCACAGTGTTGGAAAGTTATTCTCTAAGGTCCTGGCGAACAGGCTATCAAGGCACCTTCAGAACTTGATCTCCCCTTGTCAGAGCGCTTTCATCAAGGGGAGATCCATCCAGGACAACTTCCTCTGGGTTAGGTCCAGCATCCAGAACTTGCATCGCAAAAAAGTGCCTTCGCTACTTATGAAGCTCGATATGCAAAGGGCATTTGACTCGGTTAGCTGGGAATACATGCTTGACGTTCTTCAGGCCTTTGGCTTTGGCCAGCGCTGGAGAGATTGGATGTCCATTCTCCTTGGGAATGCTACCTCCCAGGTCCTGCTCAACAGCTCGCCTGGGAGGCCGCTCGTGCATCGTCGAGGTCTTAGACAGGGGGATCCGCTTTCACCAATGCTTTTCATTCTAGCGATGGAGCCTTTGGCACGCCTTCTTCATTTGGCTGAGGACAGAGGGGTGTTTCAACCCATTCCTCACAATCGAGCGAGGTTGCGTGTTTCGTTGTATGCAGATGATGTAATGGTGTTGATTAAGCCAGACGCTTCCGAAGTGCAGGCTCTTACCCAGGTGTTCGACGCCTTCCAAGGAGCGACAGGCCTGGCGGTTAATTGGGCTAAGAGCGAGGTGTTCAAAATTAGTTGCAGCCAGGGCGCCGTTGGTTGGCTACAAAATGAAACCCCAGCACAGGTCAAAGATTTCCCCTGTAGATATCTAGGTCTCCCTTTGAAACCAAACAAAATTAGGAAGCAGGAGGTGAATCTCATTGAGAAAGTCAGGCGCAGGCTGGCGACTTGGAAGGCCATCCTTCTCTCCAAGGAGGGCCGCCTGGTCCTCGTCAACTCCGTTCTAACTTCATTGATCGTCTATCACATCATGGTCTTTGAACCGAGCAAGTGGGCAATTAAAAAGATCGACAAAATTAGGCGGGCTTTCCTTTGGGCGGGAGAAGAAGCCTGTCATGGTGGAAAGTGTTTGGTTAACTGGTCGACGGTTTGCAGGCCAAAGAATTTAGGGGGAGTGTGCGTCAAGGATATCGAGCGTTTTGCACGGGCTCTGCGTCTTCGGTGGCTTTGGCATGTTTGGGACTCCCCGCCAAAACCTTGGGCCGAGGCTGCACCTGCATCCGCAACAGTTGATCATGCTTTTTCGGGCGGCGACTGAGCGAAACTTGGGTGATGGCTCTAAGACCCCCTTTTGGACCTCACCTTGGTTGCATGGCTCCACCCCGAGCGAAGTGGCACCGCTTTGTTATAGGCTGGCAAAAAGAGAGGAGATTTCTATACAGGAGGCGCTTGCCGACGGCCGTTGGATGCTTCCGTTAAGGAAAATCTCTACGTCCGAGCAGGTCACAGAGTTTGTCAGGCTCTGGTCAGGCGTGCAGTACATTCATTTGCTTCCAGGGGCAACTGATTCTGTTCGATGGAAATTCAATGCCTCAGGTCTCTATACAACTAAATCTGCATATTCTACGCAGTTCATGGGCTATTCGCAGGTTCATGACTTTGCGCACATTTGGACAGCCAAAGTGCAAAGAAAATGTCGTTTCTTCTTTTGGGTACTACTCTGCGAGAGGCTATACACCGCGGACCGTTTAACCGCAAGAGGTTGGCCTTGCAATACCACTTGCACGCTTTGTGGCGACGAGGAAGAAACCCATAAGCACCTATTTTGGGAATGCACATTTGTTAGGCAGATCTGGCATGGTATGGCGCCTCTGCTACGCTTCACAAAGGTGGATTCGCCATATGTTGTCTCCATGGGACATTGGTGGGACAGTCTGTTCGGAACCAAGGCGGCCAGGAGGATCGAAGATGGAATCATTCTTGCCATATGTTGGAACATTTGGAAGGAGCGAAACGCCAGGATCTTCCGCCACGAGGACTGTTGGCCGGACGATGTTTTGGAAAAGATTAGAGGCGACCTATTAGTTCTATAGTACACCTCCGGTCGGGCTTGACCGGCGTGGGTTGTTTGGGGTGCTAACGCAATGTGTATTCGTAAACTGCCTTTGTATTGCTCTTCTTCCTTTGAATGAAATCTGACAGCTCGCCATTTCTTCAAAAAAAATAATTTAGCGAGATTTATTACGGTACTTGGAATTAATTGTAGCTATTCATTGGCTCTAATCTAATGACCAAAACTTAGGAAAGAACCTATGCAAAAGAACCAAAGTTGTGGATCGAAACTTAAAACTTGTGGACCGGAACTTAAAATATTTGGGCCAGGAACCGAGAGTTCCTCCGGTTCTCTCACTAAACTCGTGGGCTGGAACTAAAAACTTGTAGGCTCGGAACAGATGGACCTCGGATTCCTTTCAAGCACCGTAAAAAAATAATTTAGCATATGAATACGGCGCGGACTTGGGGTCGGACGTCCGACGCTCTGCGCTCATGGCGTCGGACGCCGCCTGCCTAGCCAACCTGACGCCCTCATGGAATGAGAAAGCCACCCTGTTTGCATGCATGCGCATGTGCGATGAAAAATCGAAAATGCTTGATGCTTCCATGAAAATAAAAAATTGAGAGTTCATTGTAACACCAGATTCATGAAAAAAGTGAATATAGATCTTACAAATGAACTCAGCATACTAAAACAATAAAAAACACCTATTGAAACAATGAACTGAGACTACTAAAAACATTACGAAATAACCAAAAATCAACTATACGAGAGGGAGACAAAAGGAGAGAGGGAAACTGCATAAGTGAGAGAAAGAGGAAGGGAGAGACCATAAGAGAGAGAAACAATCACCCTTAACTAATGAAACAATGGAAATGACTATCGAAACAACGAACTTGGCACACTGAAACAATGAACTTGACCTATTGAAACAATGGAAAATGATTATCGAAACAATAAACTTGGCACACTGAAACAATGAACTCGACCTACTGAAACAATGAGAAATGCCTACTGAAACAATGAAAAATGACTATCGAAACAATGAGAAAATAACAATCGAAACAATGCACTGAAACAATAAACTCGACCTAGTGAAACAATGAGAAATGGCTACTGAAACAATGGAAAATGACTATCGAAACAATGAGAAAATAACTATCGAAACAATGCACTGAAACAATAAACTCGACCTATTGAAACAATGAGAAATGCCTACTGAAACAATGAAAAATGACTATCAAAACAATGAGAAATTAACTATCAAAACAATGCACTGAAACAATAAACTCGACCTAGTGAAACAATGAGAAATGCCTACTGAAACAATAGAAAATGACTATCGAAACAATGAACTTGGCACACTGAAACAATGAACTCGACCTACTGAAACAATGAGAAATGCCTACTGAAACAATGGAAAATGACTATCGAAACAATGAGAAAATAACTATCGAAACAATGCACTGAAACAATAAACTCGACCTATTGAAACAATGAGAAATGCCTATTGAAACAATGGACAATGACTATCGAAACAATGAATTTGGCACACTGAAACAATAAATTCGACCTACTGAAACAATGAGAAATGCCTAACAATGAAAAATGACTATCGAAACAATGAGAAAATGACTATCGAAACAATGCACTAAAACAATGAACTTAACCTATTGAAACAATGAGAAATGCCTACTGAAACAATGGACAATGACTATCGAAACAATGGAAAATGACTATCGAAACAATGAACTTGGCACTGAATAATGAAATCGACCTAGTGAAACAATGAAAATTGCCTACTGAAACAATGAGAAATGTCTAATGAAACAAATGCCAACTGAAACAATTATAAATGCCTAATGAAACAATCATCCTTGCGTGATGGAACAATTCTTGCAGCCTAGTGCAACAATGTCAAAATCTTGCTAGAACAACGCTGCAACAACTGTCCTTTCCTATTGAAACAATCCCAAATCTTACTAGAACACCGAATAAAAAGGGTACTGCAATAACTACCCACACCTATTGAAACAATTTCAGAAACAAAAACTCCAACAAAACGCAAAAAAATCTTACCAGGAACAAAAAAGGGAACCACTTCAATCCCCCTGCTACTGTACATCATCCTCATGAGCCACCATTTGTACACTTTTCTTCATGAACCATCACTTCCATGATAGATCTGAGAGAGAGAAGAGAAGAGGTATAGAGATTGGAGAGGGAGGGAGGGGTAGAGAGAGGGGGGAGAGAGAGAGATGAGGAGAAGGAGGAGCTCCATCATCAAATCTTCCACGCACAGAGAGAGAGAGGAGCTCCAACATGAGCTCCTCCATTTCTGCGTACAGAGAGAGTGAGAGATAGATAGAGGGAGGGATAGATAGAGAGAGAGAGAGAGGAACATGAGGAGGAAGAGGAGGAGGAGGAGGTGGCGAGGGGCAGCCGGCGAACTAACTTGAGGAGGAGGCGGCGAGGGGTAGCTGACGAGCTAGCTTCAGCGCGCAGAGAGAGAGAGAGAGAGAGAGAGGATAAGAAGTCTGTGTGGCTGAGAATAGCTGTAAGCGAGACATGGAGAAAATGAGAGAGAGGGAAGAAGAAGCCCCGCTACGTTGGGCCATCGGGCCGTGCGGGCGTCCGACGCGGGTCGGACGTCCGCACAGAAGCATTTTCGTATGAATACAGGTCATGGTTTTTCAACCAAATAAATAGTAGTCAAGCCATTTGACTGGTAAGTCTTCCATGAGGGATTTACAAAATATGGACTTGCAGCAACTAATTTATATCCTGGAGCAGATCCAACACCTTTCTATTGATCCATGACGGGCATCGGGATTAGTTTGTCGAGGTAGTTGAGCCTCTGAAGGAGTAAAGAACAAGCCTGAATGGGAGTTGACACTTGAGACCTCATTTGACTTTCATGGATCTTTGTAGGTCAGCTAAGTTGAATCCGCGAAGCGCCCACCCAATGATCTGAGGCCAACCGTTGGGGGTTGGATATTTGAGTACTTTTTTCATGTCCCAGATATTCAACATGTACTTGGCAACGGTTACTCAAAAATAAATACTTCGGATCCAAACCGTTAGTACAAGTATAGTGGAAACCAGGAGGCTCACATTTTTAGTCTAGTCTGATAAAGGTTAAGCAAGACTTTCTTCGTTTTGGTAAATTCAAAATTAGAAATGGCTCATAGGTGAGGTTTTGGGAAGATACCTGGCTTGGGAACGGTCCTTTAAAACACTGGTACCCTGGGTTATGTAGTATCATGAGAAGAAAATTTACAACTCTTGCAAAAGTAATTTCATCTTCATAGCCAAATATTTCCTGCTGTCAATCTGTAATAGGACCTAAATTAGAGGCGTGGAACGAACTATGTACATGTATCGCAATGGTCCGGCTAGAAAAGGGCGAAAATGATTTTGTGTGGATGCTAACCAAGTCGGGCCAGTTCTCAGTAAAGTCACACTATCAAGCTCTTATTAAAAATAAATACCCCAAACCAAAATAAATAAGAATGGAAGATAAAAGCCCCACTTAAGATCATAATCTTCTTATGGTATGTATGGAGGGGAGTCATTCTGACTAAGGATAACTTTGCTAAACACAATTAGAAAAACAGTTTGATGTGTTGCTTTTGTCACAAGAATGAGACAATTAGGCATTTGTTTTTTACTGTTGTTTTGCCCGTATGATATGAGTTTTAATTTATTTAGTGTTTGGTATATCTAAGTCATCTAGCATCCCCAACATGCTTGGAAACTGGATAGGTGGTTTTGGAAAGGAACATAAAAGCTTTAGCTTGACTAGGTGCAGCAAGTTTGCTGGTCCATCTGGTTAGACAGAAATGATTTAATTTTTGAAAAGAAAGTTCTTTTATCTTCTTTACAGGTAGTCAATATTATTTCTTATTGGTTGCGCACATGGGTTGTGCTACAGAAGGAGGATTCGTACAATATATTAGTGGTGGCTACGCAACAATTGACGCAGGTGGCAAAAGACTTTTTTTTCCAGACACATGTGCGTTTGGTTGCCTGCATGGCCGAGCCTGGCTCGTATTTAGAGAGCCTGGCTCTTGCTAGCTAGGCTGAGAGCATGCAACACCTCTATGTTTGGTTGCCTGCATTTGTTCAGCCTGGTCCATAAGAGATGTTGTTTGGTTGCTCGCATGAGTACTTGTTGCATGAGCTCAAAATGCAAGATTAACTATTAAAGATCATTATATTTTTATGTGATGATGTTACAATAGCTATAATTTATCATGTTAAGCCTTAATTCACTTTGAAATAAATCAAAATTATTTAATATACATTAATTATATGCTAATACATCATTAAGAAAGACTAATGGCTGAACCGCCAGAGCCTGGCTCTGGAGAAACGCCCAATTCCTGCGTATCTCGGGAGCCAGGCCCAGATGGAATCTTTGCATCCTGAGAGCCAAGCTGCAGAGGCTGGCCAGGCAACCAAACATGCAGAGGCTGCATCCCGTGAGCCTGGCCAGGCCATATATAGGCAACCAAACGCACCAGTCTAATCTTTGGATTGATAGTCACTAGAGTGAGCCAGTGGCAGACCCACCAATAGGGCAAGATGGGGCGGCCGCCCAACCTAACTCTGGTGGTGAATCCCCATTGCCCTAATTTTTTTTGCCCAAGAATTCTCACCAGTGCGGCGTTTTCTACTGTTCAAGCCGTCGGCAAGTGGTGACGAAACTTCTGAAGGAAGAAGACGATGCTGCGAAGGGGTATGCTGATGCCTGATAGGCTGTCTTCTGTAGCAATTTGGTGTACAAGTACAATGGTCCAATACAATCAGCCCACTCCACTCCATGTGACCACGCCAAGGCCAAGGCCAAGCCACAACCAGACCAACGCTGTGGAGCCAAGGAACTAGGCCACCAGCATGTGTTGTCTTACAATATTGAACATTTTAGCTATATATTCACTTCATTATCTGCTTATCATAGTATTGTTGATTTATTTTTCCAAACAATAATGTTAGATTATTTAACATTTTATGTTATGATGTACGGCGAATTGTATGGACAAAAACTCTTGTGTTCTTTATTGCCTTTTATATGAGAGGTACCATGTTCAATCTTCAACTATAGCATTAATTTACTGCTAATATTCTAAATTGTTACATGATCCAATATAAAAGTGGTATAAATATATGGTTTGACCATAATGCTGGCTAAGTTCAGCATGTGTATATAGTAGATGTACGTATACTAGACGCGTGTGCCCATGGCGCGCCGAGGCTGGGGCGCGCGTGGGCGGAAAAGCGCGCTGGCGGCGTCCCAGCGTCGAGGCAAACAATGCGCGCGGCCACATGCACAAAGCGGCCGAGCACAGAAAGCGCGTGGGCGGATTCTGGGGAAAAAGCGCAAAAACTGACGGCTGCGGGATTCAAACCGTGGTCTCCCAGGTGAGATCCGGCTCAGCTAGCCAACCCAGCGCCAAACCATTCGAGCTGTTGATATTTGCACAAAAAAAATTATTTTATACGTAAAAATGTAATGGACGGCCAGAACTGACTGGTGCGCGCGATCGGACGGCCGTGGTGGCGCTGGGTGGGGAGGCCAGCCACGTGGCGAACTATCGAAACTCGTACTCGGCTTTGTACTATTTAATGATATAATATGTGATCATGTCTAGTCCCAACTTGGCCTTTAATGATATCATATATGATCATGTCTAGTCCCAACTTGGCCGTTAATAACAAACTGGTTGTATTACTGGCTATATGCTCGATCAAGTGTGTGGTGGGGTGAGGGTTTAATTGTGGGTGTATAAAGAAATTAATTAGTGTGTCTGATGAACTAGTAATCACCCACGTCACCAGTCCCCCAAGTCAGGTGTCTTCACCTAGGAATCACCCAAAGGAGGAGCACCACAAAGCCTTTTGACGATATTTTCCTAGCCCAAGCATTCCCTCTAAGGATTCCACCACTGGGTCACTGGAGGAAGAGGAAAGAGGAGGAAGAAGAAAGGGTGAGAGGCTGACAAGTGGGTCACATATGTCAGATACGTATTTCTTTGTATTTGTCTGCGTATTTGGCTCGAAAAGGCTGAGAAATCAGAAAAATGTTACTAAAGTGAAGAAAAGACGAATTGGATGTTTAGAAGGAATTAGAAAACAATTTAATGTCTTTTGTAAACTAGGGTACCAATTGAGTGTCGTAGAAAAAAAATTTCCGTACACAAGGCTATAGGAACCGAATTTAGAGATTACTCTAGGAGACAGCCTCAATCGGCCGCCTCCTCCTCTCCTCTCCTCCGCCCCGGCCGTCGCCTCCTCGCACCTCCACCTCGGACGCCGCCTCTCCTCCCCTCCGCCTCGGCCGCCGCCTCCTCTCCTCTACTCCGCCTCGGCCGCCGCCTCTCCTCCCCTCTGCCTCTCCTCCCCTTCGCCTCGGCCGCCTCCTCCCTGGCCACAACGGGGGCTCCTGGCCAGGTCACTAGTCATCTTCATCGCTGAAAACTCAGGGTTCAGATCGGCTACTAGCTAGGCTGCTCACATTTCATTTCTGCTGCAGCCTGCAGAGTTGCTTACTGAGATATTGAGTGATATAAAACATATTTCTTTGGTATGCTCTTTTGTGGAATTGGGGAAATTCGTATTGTCTTGTATGCCAATATTCTTCTGCAGGCAATAGTAACATTGGACCATATGTATATTGTATGCTTGAACTTTACAGTCTATTTCATGATGTTTTATTGCTTTGGTTTCACACTTGCAGCTGAAATCATCTATCCAACTTCACCTTGATGGTCACACTGCTGTTGTTGAGGAAATTGGCCGTCAGGTAATATTAGGTGCCAATTATGTTATTTGACATCATTCTCCCTATTTAAATATGACGAGCCAGTGGGCCTTGAACATGTGTTTTTCCTGTGTTTTGCCAGCTGGTCTGCTATGGCCAAAGAATTCCTGTTTCTGAGTTTTTTGCAAGAATAGATGCAGTTGACGCAAGCACTGTGAAGCTTGTTGCAAACCGTTTCATCTTTGACCAGGTAATTTTGGTTCTGTCAACTTTCTTTTGGTCTGTAGAAGAGTATTTTATGGTGTCAAGAAATTCCAGTAATCATGGCTCTGCCAAGTTTTGTGCTTTTTGGCTGCTTACTTGCTCTCAGACTGCATTTCAGCAGACAGCTAGCTCTTCCTATCGTAATATCTCAGTAAGCAAGGAAATATTTACTTATTTATTTG
This sequence comes from Raddia guianensis, assembly GCA_036346415.1. Taxonomy (NCBI): domain Eukaryota; kingdom Viridiplantae; phylum Streptophyta; class Magnoliopsida; order Poales; family Poaceae; genus Raddia; species Raddia guianensis. Next base: position 75,516,277 of record CM070534.1, read on the forward strand.
TTTATGTCTAGTCTTTCATCCAACTTAGCTGTAATTTGAATCTCTGGTTTATGTTTAGGTTTACTCAACATGAAGGCCTGGATTAGGCTTCTTGATGTTGTAGGCAGAAATGGAGCATAATTTATGAAGCATGTAGTCGATGTATTTAACCTCTATTGTTTAGCTGGTGATCGTTTTGCTCTGTTGCGGCTTTGTTAACTTTATTTTCTTCATCTGTCTTGCCATGGGCCATTTAGGATGCATCAATATCCTAGGAATGTACAAGGCAGATTAATGCCAAGATGTATGTATACTGTATACATGCATTTCTCCTTGCATTATGAATTTAGCTCATTGACTATATTGTCCAAGATCATCTTACATTGTTTTTATTCTTATTGCAGGTCTATATTCTGGAGATAGTTGCCAATCTATCTTTAAATTTTGTAATGTGAAACCAACGGAATAGCCGGCAATGACAAGCCGTCTTCTGTCACGTCTAAATCTGAGAAAGTTGGCTTCTTTTACCCCCCTTAATCTTTCCCAAAAGATACCGTTTTCACCTTCTCCTCCAGCTCTCAGGTAGTCATTTCATTTAGTTGATTCTATCTCCTCCAATTTTTAGCGTTTTGTGTATACACACACATGAGGGGGCAATACCACATGGCTAGAGCTTACGCCTCATTGCTTGTCCCTGTGATGCCACTGCCAGAAGTTACCATATGCAGCTGATTATACAACCAGCCTGCAACTTCAATTCCAATAATTCTTTAAGAAGTAAAGTTCGGTTTTCCTAAACAAACTCATATGCTTCTTTTGAGTTCTGGAATATATATCGCTGCACTTGATTTAACTTGTGTTGACTACTTGGTATTTACAGAACCAATATATTGTTATCTTATATATACAGAACCAATATATAAGATAAGAATTATCTAAAAAGTGCATAACTTGTTTGTTTTGAGTGTCCTATTTCATCCATCAAAAGTTCAATTTCGTTTTCCTCATATTTTCCATTCTACTTATTGCAGATATGTCTTTGTTTCCACCAGAAAATGCTTAAGCCCACCCTTTTACCCATTTGGAAATTCATGGGCTGTTAGACGGGCTAGCTATGGATCAGTGAATCTGGTTCTGTCTGATGATGGGAAACCAAAGTTTGAGATTGACGAGGTGGAACCCTCTAGGAAAAGGAGGTATTTGACAAAGAAGCATTTGAAGCTTCAGAGGAAGCGGGAAAAGAGGAAGAGGAAGGAGGCCAATAGAAATGATCCACGGCGTATCAGACCCAAGGGAAAGAAGATAAAACAGAAATTTCCTACAGCTGAAGCTCGACTCAAGTACAAGATTGAGAAGGTAGAAACAAGTTAGCCTGGTTACTGTCTTTTGCCTATTCGCACGATTTGGTTTGTTTGTTCCATTACTTGCCCATTTTGACAAGTGCTTGCCTTTATTTTTATTTTTTTTATGAAACAATGGATTGGTAAGCTTAGCAGGACCTTACTGATCGCTATTCTGTGTTGGATCATTATTCTAGATTTATACGGCAAGCAATTTACTTTCAGAATGTTGCTTTGATAATCTGTTCTTTATTCTGTTTATATGGGCATAACTATATCTAGAAATATGATAGCTGATCTTATAGAATTCCACTTGGTTCATTTGAACCCACCGGAGACCTCGGGGCTAGGGCTGCACATATTCTAGATTCACAGCTAGCTTATTCGCAAGGAAACTTTCATCATCACTATCTGCCTAATGCTATGGTGGTTAGAACTTAGAAGATAATCTTGAATTTTTTTCTTGTAATTTATAGGAGAACATGAATTAAATGAGCTGCTTGTCTTCCAGGCCAAACTGAAGGAAGCTATGTTGGTTGAGAAGCTTAAGAAGTATGAGGTTGCTAAAGCTCAAGGTCCTATGGCTAAACCAGATGATCTTAATGGCGAGGAAAGATTTTTTTTCAAAAAAGTTTCACAGAAGAAATCAAATTATGTCCCTGTTGGAAGGCGAGGAGTTTTTGGGGGTGTAATTCTGAACATGCATTTGCACTGGAAGAAACATGAGACAGTGAAAGTCATCTGTAAGCCCTGCAAACCAGGGCAAATCCAGGAGTATGCAAGTGAGATAGCCAGGTTGAGCAATGGTATCCCCATTAATATTATTGGAAATGACACCATAGTCTTCTACCGAGGAAAGAACTATGTTCAGCCAGATGTCATGTCACCTGTTGATACATTATCAAAGAAAAAGGTACATAGGATTGCTTGCTGGTTAATTTTGTTCAAAATGGCTTCTGTAAGCTCGATGCTAGCTTGCTTATGGTTATTAGCAACTAGAAACTTCAGAGCATTCTTTTCCTTGCTATTTTCTTCTATTACTTCTCTCCATATATTGAAATATTCAGTGCATTATCTTGTGAAAATATTGCTTTCTCTTACTTCTCACCATACCACTACCCTGTTCCTAGTCCATGTATTTAAAAAGTAGAGAAAAAACATAGCTTAAGTTCTGTGGTATTTGGTCCTGGTCATTAGCCAGGATGCTGATTCTTTGTGTATGCAGCATTTCATATGCCACTTACTATTTAATTTCTAACAATCAGGCTCTTGAAAAATCAAAATATGAACAGTCACTGGAGACAGTTCAGCATTTCATTGCAGTATCTGAAAAGGAACTTGAACTTTACTATCGACATGTTGCACTTTATGAGAACCCACAATCCCAGAAAGCTGATGCTATAATAGGTTCTTCTCTGACAATGGAAGAATTGAATCAAGGAAAGGGCAAAGGAACTCACCTGTCTACTGATAATTTCTCTGATATTCACATCACAAATATTTCTGGTTCTGAGTCTGATGAAGAAGATGGTTCTGGTAGTGAATACGATTGCCTGTAGATTCTATAGACAGTTCTAATAACTGTTGTTTTTGATCACTGGGAGTTCTACCTAACAGGTAATGAAGTGCAATTACCTTTTGGCACTTGTTTTTTTTATTACATAAGACAAATAAGCAAGAAAAAACCGGTAATGGCAGTTACATGTTGATACCTTCTATTTAGATTTGATTCATTTAGTGGTATGTACTATTCAGGGATTCTTGCAAATGTTTGGAAATAAACAGCAATGTTGAGGTACAAAAATGTCCTTTTGCTGAAGGAGTCTTCTGAATAATAATAATATCAACGATGCACTATTGATGTTACCAAACGTAGCAGGAAAATTGCTCTGCCGTATGTGGCTAACACAATTGTCTATCTAATTTCTCAATCGTTGTGTTAGTAGTACCAATGCCACAAGGTCCATGTATAAGTGTATATGCCACTAGGTCGATATGGTTTACATGTGAGTAGCTCCTTTCCAAATTATTGTTTCAGTGTACTGTTACTAGAGCTTCTATTTTCTGAAATTCATAGCTGCTTAGTAGTGTCTGTTTGACATAGTTAGCATTCGAAGGATGCAGGGTGTGTTGTACCATGCCAGGGCTGGTTTGCAATGCCAAACAGCGCACACTCTTCTTCAAAACAATGAATGTGCGGCATTACTTGAAGCTGATAGGTTCTTTTAAGACGATGTTAATGGTTGGCTATTAATGTTCTGAATTACTACCATGCTATGTAGATCTGCTGCCACAGTTTTTATGCCTCTGTTGTCAGCCATATACTGCAAATTCAGCTATGATCTTTAACCTGCCACTAAATGCAGTCATTGATGATCCTTTCTAAAGTTCCCTATTCATGGTCAAAAGGAAAGGTTGGGGACCTGTAAGACAGCTGTCAAAGGCTAAAGTATACAATACCTGCAGCAGATCAAGGATACGATCAGCCCAAGAAAGCTTGGCATCACTTTTAGGCGCCATCAGCGACTAATCAAGTGGGATAATTTCTATGAAACAACGTCGTTCCACATCCAAGTCGGAGTTCGATGTGATCAAAGGGAGTAATTCACACGACACTCGCGCCTCATGATGCTCGATCACGACGTTCAGAAGAATTTGGCTATGTTTAGGTGCTTTTTTTTTGTTGCATCGAGAATAACGATGCTGTGCAATATCTGATTTATGAATTGTTCTTATAATTTTTTTTGGGTGAACAGCATGCATAATAGCAGAACAAAAGAAAAGCTGCGATTGTTTTTACTGTAAATGTTGACAAATAAACTACAAGAGGTATAATTAGCATCTCCATTCAAAGAACCTTATACATACAAATATACTACTGTCGTTGTAGTTAAATATATCGTAGTAATCAAAATCAATATGAGCCAATAAATCAAAAGAAAATGTACGGTTTATATTGGTACCATAAAATTTCTCAAGCCGCAAACTCTACATAATCTTTCCATGCCGTACAATCATTGTATGTTAAAACTCATCTCCTGGGAGATTTTTAGATCACACGAATAGAACGTATGTGAGTCAATTGACTTTTGGGAGGAAAAAACAAGAGATTATTTGCGTCGGTTCTCTTCTGACGCAAGGCTTCATTTAAAAAATGCAAATGGGGAACCTAAACTATTCTCTTCTATTCTCTACCAGAAAAGCCAGTGTTGACGACAAGATGATAAAGATCGAAGTTACTAGGGCCGTGCCTTGTACTTATATATGCAGGTACTACTTATAGGACACAATTAAATATACCAAATGCCTTCGAGCATGTAATGATGTCTAATGTATTTAATTGTCTTATGTCACACATATTCTCTCTCATGTCGGTGCAAAGTTATTTAAAAATAGAAAAGATTATACCGTAGGCCCCTAACTTGCACTGTTTTGTACAAAGTCTTTCGAACTTATGTTTTACTTCTGCGTTTCTCTAAACATTTCGTTTGCACATATGGTCTAAAAATGTTAGGACGGTTGTTTAGCACTGAGATGGCAGGCCATGTGACCGTTAAATGATTACGTGGCTCTCTACCTAAGCCTCCAAGTCATCATCTCTCCATTTCTCTCTAAAATTTAAAAATGGATTTTTGGGGACTTCAAAATTTTAAAACTAAATTTCAGGGATTTTAAAATTTTTAAAAAGGTATATTAAAAATCAAACATTTGAATTTTGGGGCTGGGGATTTCAAAATTTTACGCTTAGAATTTCAAAAAATATAGATTTTTTTAAAAAAAAACTTTACGAATTCAAGAATTAAAAAAATCGAAAGCAAAAATGAATTTTGTAAACGCAAAACAAAAATCAAAATTTAATATAAAAAATCCTAAATTCTAAATTTCTAAAAACTACAACTTCTAAATTTTCTTTTAAAGAAATTAAAATCCTCACAAATCAATTTTCGAATTTTTAAAGTAGCCAGAAAATCTTTGAATACTTTTTGAAATTTAAAATAAACTTTTTGTTTGAAAATTTAAATCTATAAAATTCATTTTTTTTTGAACTTCATAGAGAAGAGAGAGGGGTGATGATGTGGACGTTTAATTAGATGGAGAGCCACCCAGGCATTTAACAATCATATGTGCCGCCACCTCAGTATTTAATGACTGCACTAACAATGTTGGATTTCTCGTGCAAATGACGGTAAATTTAGAGGGGCATAGAAGTAAAACGCTAATTTAGAATACTGAACGCAAAACATTGCAAGTTTAGGAGGCTACGGTGCGATTTCTCTAAAAAAATCAAAGTCAACCTCAAAAGTCAAACATATGGATCGAAGCTTAGTCTTTTTGAACAAAGGGCAGGAGAACTGCCTTCTATTGATCAAAAAGAAAAAGAGTACAAAATTTGAGGGATAAGCCCTCTCCCTGGGCGTATTCAATTAACTAATTACAAAAGGAGCTCCCGCGGCCGACCACAACCGCAGGTCATCGAGTAGTAGCTGGAGGAAGATCGCACTTTGGATGTCTACCTGTCTGAATATGCAATTATTGCGTTCAAGCCAAATATGCCAGATGGTTCCGGAGACCAGCGACAGGAAGCCTTGAGTCGGCCTGGCCCAGAGGGTTACGTATTGCCACCACCGAGCGAAGTTGTCGGTGTTTCTCCAGCTGTCAGGTTGAAGAAAGGGGGTGTTCGATTGTTGAGCAAGCCGTGACCAGACAGAGCGACTGAATTCGCAGTTTAAGAACAAGTGTTCAGGGTCTCAAGTTGCGCTCGCATGCGGCGGTAGTTGTTCGAATGTGACGCCTCATTAAAGCGTCTGCCGTAAGAACGCGCTTGTGCAGGAGTTGCCAGAGGAAGAACTTGCATTTCGAGGGTGCCCAATGCTTCCAGACCTGTTGGAGGTGGGGCGAAGCGTATCGGCCGATGAATTGATTCTTGTAGGCGGAGCTCACTGTGAAGTTTCCTTTGGGTTGAAGCACCGGAATGCAGTGTCCGTTGGTTGTAGATAGCGTGACTTGGGAGACCGGAGGAGCGACTCGATGAGCTCGGGATCATTTATGGGTTAGGTTCGCTGCAGTCGTTGAGCCAGTCTTCCCTGCAAAGCCTCTTTGATGATCTATTTTTCCTGGAGGAGGCGTTGAAGAGCCGGGGAATAACGATTGTGGTCTTGTGACCCGATGAGCCGCGATCTTGCGAAGGAGAGGTTGCACCATCTTTCAACGTGATAGCGGTACCAGCCCTTAGAAGGTCAAGGTCGACTTCATGGGGATCTCCGATCCAGGGAGCGGCAGGGAAAGATCTGCAATTCCAAAGCCAACGAAGACGCAGGGCCCTGGCGAAACGGGTGAGGTCTAAAACCCCCAGGCCCCCAAGGGCAGTCGGTGAGCAAACAGTGCCCCAATTGACCCTGCAATGACCCCCTGAAACGGAGTCAGTCCCTTTCCAAAGCCAGGCTCGCCTAACTTTGTCGATCTTTTTTAACACGGACAAAGGAGGGTTGATGACGGAGAGCACGTAAGTTGGCAGAGCCAAAAGGACGGCTTTGAGCAAGGTTAGTCTGCCACCTTTTGACAAAAGCGGGCCTTTCCAGCCAGCTAGACGATTGGAAATTTTGCCTAGAAGAGGTTGAAAGTGAACGTGGCGAAGTCGTTTAATGGAGAGTGGGAGGCCAAGGTATTTAATGGGGAAGGAGGTCTGCATGGCCGGCAAGTCCTGAAGAATGGGTTCAAGGTCAAGGGACTCACATCTAATGGGGGCAACCTGGCTCTTAGTGAAGTTTGTCCTGAGACCGGTGATGTTGCCGAAAGCGAGGAGTATGGACGCAAGAGCTGAGACGTCTTGTGTTTGTGGGGTTGACAAAAATCGCGGCGTCATCGACGAAGAGGGAAACACGGAGGTTTGTGTGAATTCCCCTGACGGGGGAAAGGGCCCCCGCCTCGGTTGCCCGCTGGAGGAGCGCAAGAAGAGGTTCAATAGCGAGGTTGAAGAGGAGAGGCGAGAGGGAGTCCCCTTGACGAAGGCCCTTTGTGTGGTAGATGGCTTCTGTGAGGTGGCCATTGATCAGAACTCGAGAGGAAGAAGAAGCGAGCGAGATGGAAATCCAGTCTCGCCAACGCGTCCCGAAGCCGCGCGCACGGAGGTTATCCAGGAGGTAAGGCCAGGAAACCGAATCGAAGGCTTTTTCAAGGTCGAGCTTGAGAAGCAAGGAGAGAATGCGGTTTTTGTGGAGGGTTTTGGCTTTATTCTGGACTGAGAGGAAATTGTTTTGAATGTGTCTTTTCTTTATAAAAGCGCTCTGGCACAGGGAAACGAGGTCGTCCATGAAGGGGGCCAAGCGCGTTGAAAGGATCTTTGTGAAGAGCTTTCCGAGACTATGGATTAGACTGATTGGGAGGAAGTCAGAGGCGGACGAGGGGTTGTCCTTTTTGGGGAGGAGGACTAGGTGGGCGTTGTTTAGAGCCTCCAGGCCGAGACCTTCAAGATTGAAGATGCAGAGGAGGGCCGCTAGAAGGTCTTCAGAGATGATATCCCAACAAGATTTGTAGAAATCCCAGGTGAAGCCGTCAGGTCCAGGGGCCTTATCATTTGGAAGCTTGTGGACAACTTCATTTAGTTCTTCCATGGAAAGTGGAACCTCGAGGGAGGAAAGATCCAGGTAGGGCAGCCCGATGAAATTCCAGTTGAAACAGGTGAAGGGTTGCATCCGAGGTGGCACGTCTTCACTGAAGATGGAACTGAAGTGATGGTGGAGAGCCGGGGCCTTTTCATCATGTTCGGTTAGGGTGCCTGAAGAGGTCTGGAGTGAGTGAATGTGGTTCTTCCTTCGGCGGCCGTTGGCCCGTAGGTGGAAGTATTTGGAGTTGGCATCTCCCAGACGTAACCAGTTGATGCGGGAGCGTTGCTTCCATTTTATCTTCTCGATGGCGTTGAGGCCGAGAATTTTTAATTTGATGTCTTTCCGCAGATTAATCTCGGCAGGCGAAAGAAGGCGCACTTCCATTGCAACATCAAGCAAACGGATGACCTTGGAGGCAATGGCGAGTTGCAGCTTGGTGTTGCCAATTAGGTTACGGCTCCAGAGCTTGAGGGCTTTAGCTGTACGGGATAGTTTGATCTTGAAATGCAGCAGAGGGTTTGCGGGCAGAGCGGGAGATGCCTCGCACCAAGCCTGTTGCACCACTTCTAGAAACCCGGGCATTTTGATCCAAAAAGACTCGAAGCGGAAGCGTCTCACTGGGCGAGGCAGGATCTCGGCCTTGAGAAGAAGAGGGCAGTGGTCAGACGTCGACGAGGAGAGCGCGATGAGTGAACAGGTAGGAAAGAGCAATTCCCAGGCGGAGTTGGAAAAGGCTCGGTCGAGACGGACAAGGGTGGGCGTTGCCTGCTCATTGCTCCAAGTGTAACGGCGCCCCGAGAGGTGGATTTCTCTTAGGAGGTTTGAGTCAAGCGTCGCCCGGAAGTTAGACATGAGTCGCCGATTGAGGTTGAGGTTGTTCTTATCCGTGGCCTTGTAAAACATGTTGAAGTCGCCAATGACCATCCAGGGGCAAGAGAAGTGGTTATTAATGAAACATAATTCCTGAAGGAATTCATCCTTGCTTCTGTTATCCGTCGGGCCATAAACATTGGAGATGACCCATTGGGTCCTCCAAAGAATGGAGTCACACGCGCTGAGATGGAATGGCGGAGGACCAGGGGATTAGTAAGTTGGACGCACGTGGAGTCCCAGAAGAGGAGTAGGCCTCCCTTGGTGCCGTCTGCGGAGAGTTGAAGGTGGCTCCGGAGCCGGGATCCGCTTATCTCCAGAAGGAGTCCCGTGGAGGGGTCGGAGAGTTTAGATTCTTGGATGGCGAGGATGCAAGGGTCTTGAGAACGGGCTAGCTCGGCCACCACAGCGCGCTTTGCTGCGGTATTGAGGCCGTGAACATTCCAACTAATTATCTTCATAGGACACTTGGAAACGAGGCACTGGAAGTACCCCCTCCGAGGGGACAAAGAGCAGACTCCAAACAGGACCGCAAGAAGGCAGTTGAAGGAGTAGACCGATCCCAAACCAGGGACGTGGAGTCCTGGACACACCGCGCGTAGGCGGTTGGCGGAGAACTAAAACAGACCCACTGCACGCAGGCGGTTGACTAGACACTAGGGCAACCCCAAGGGAGTCCCCAAACGCACCGCGCGCAGGCGGTTCAAAGAAAATAAGCAAAGGGTAGCCACTCACAGGTGGATACACGAGCAACGCGCCCGACACACCACGCGCAGGTGGTAGAAAGGGGAAAGCAAGGGCCACACGCAGGTGACAAACACTGAACAAGCCCACACACGGGCAGAAAGACTTAAAAGGGGAACTAATCATCGAGAAAAAACAGACGCACACCAGGCTAGAGGAGAGGTGGCTAAGAGGCGGCCACACCCTCCTCCAAGGCATCAGGGCCGATGGCAGCGAGGTCAACCGACGGCCTAGAGAGGCCACACAAGTCGCCCACAGAGGCTACGGTGCAGTCGTCCAGCCTGCAAGAAGAGAGCAACGACTGGAGTTGATCCGCTAGGTCATCAGTGGCAAGGGATGGAGAGAGGCCCAGCTTGCGAGCAAGTAGCCCCTGGGCCTTGCGGATGGCTGGGACAGAGGAAGAACCAGCTGATGCGAAGGAAAGCCCCCCGGCGGCCAATATGGAGCTACGACGGACAGGTGTGGCGAACTTAGGACGAGGGCGCCTAAGCGGAGCGGAGTGGATCAGAGGAGCCGGGGGGACGACAGTGGCCCTAGCTAGGAAGGACTGGACAGTGGTGAGCGGGGAGATGCTAGCCTCAAAAAACATGGGGTCACACCAAAACCATTGTGTCATGTTTGTGTCCAAAGTCCAAACACCTAACCCGATAATCAATAGCAATACACTTCCAAACTCTTATCATTTGGACACACACCGTCCCATCCAAATGACATCAACCAAAATGTACCCAAAGTTCTTAGATGTACGATATGTGGTGAGTAGTGTCCTCAGTTGTACTGATCATACACAAGTGTGTTTTGTACCGATGAAATTACCTAATTATGTATGAAAGTTTAAACCGAACTTTGATCACTTTCACTAGTGGCATGAAAAACCCGAAACTACTAATTGAATCATGATATTTTTAAAAATGATATTAAAGTATTAAAATTGTAAAAAGGTAATAAAATAGTTTATGCAAAAAGACCTGCACAGACCACCTCCCTCTGTTAGAGATGGTAGCTGAATTTTTTTTCCTATGGACTGAGTACAGTGCTTAGAACCGACAAAAAAATATATTTCACCAAATTAACAGACATTTCCATTATACCTGTTTTAAAAAGTTGTTTTTCAGCAAAGTTATGATGACTGTCATAAAATATAATTTTCGTCCCGGCTGTCTGCAGGCCCATCAGGAAAATTAAAGACCTTAACATCTTGATATTCTTTCCTTGTATAAATATAAATATAGATATACCGGCCAGCGTACCATAGCCATATATAGCTATAGCTTAGAATGTGTTCTTCCACTACTTCACCTAGGGTCAACTGCAAAAGTAGTACAGAAGCCACGTATATCAGAGCAAAGAGCAATACTCGCTACTAATTAAGCCTACCCAAACAGCTAATTAAAAAACAAACTATTGTTAATTAGCATATATAGGTATCTCAAAGAAGATCCATGTATTGGTCTCCCACTACGCCAATATCATGGCGACTTTTCATGACAAGATTCACATATTCTCAACTCCTCTCTCTGGTGGATTATTTTGTTGCTGGCCTTTCCGTTGATATCTTTTCTGGTGTCGTTTTCATAGATGGATATGATCGTTTCGGGTTCTCGTACACACCTAAATAACCCAGTAGGGCTGCCTTAACATAATGCATACCGAGTTTACTTCATAAATGAAACATTACCATTAAGACTGTCTATTCATTGCGAAAGTAATTACTCCATATCTTTGGATTTATGGGTTCCACATAGATTTATATGTACTAAACTTATAATTAGCACTCCTGCTGGCTAAGATAGCTAGATTTTTTTAAAAAAGGACATAATTGGCAATTGATCAGACTAATGTCATTTCATTTCATCCGTTAATGCTTGCACGTCAATTAACATCCCTGCCTCCCTAGTGAGTAGTGACTGCCGCCTGACTGGGGGCCTTGGCGTGCAACTTGCCGACACTTATAATATCCATGAGGCGAAAGGCAATCAGATAATTTTAAGGATAATAATGTTGATCTTCCGGCGCCGCACCGGGTCCTATTTATAATTTCATCTAGGGACAAGCTAGTTGCTAGCTTTTGTTTGATGCAAGATCTGTGTGTATGTACGTAATAACACCAGCTGATCCGCAAGCTAGGCGCTCGTTGTTCCTGAATTAATCACGTATACGTACACCAGATTAATATTAAATTCCTTTTTGATTCGCTTCACGATATATGCCATTTTATTTTTAGAAGCGCACATACATATAGATTCACTTTTTGCTTAGATGCATGACTATTAGTAAAACTAATATTTACCATACATACATACATACATACATACATACATACATACATACATCCATACATGCATGCATGCATGCATACATACATACATACATACATACATATGCAAAATGTACGTATATATAATGGGACGACTAAAACGCAGGCGCCTGCGTTTTGCGTTTCGTGCAGGCGATCCTTTTTTCAGTACGATTGTACAGAAATTTCACCGTGTAGAAGTACTGAAAAAACAGTATAAAAAAGTAAAAAAAAACTCTGTAAGCTACCAATCGAGCAAATTGGAAAGGTAGAAAAGAGTACATCGACGAGCCATCAGAGCAGGCGACGACGACGGCCTCGAGCAGGGCGGCCCGGTGTTCACGAGCACTTAGCCGTGCACGGCGCCGCGTTTGCCGAGGAAGAGAAGGGAGGCTAGCAGCGACGGCGGCGTCGGCGGCAAGAGCGCGCAGCGGCGCCTGCGCAACAAAAGAGTAAAGAAATTAATTAATGTGTCTGATGAACTAGTAGGTAATTAAACAAGGACACAAAGACATATGGTACCCGGTGCTTGGTGCCAACTGCATGCCAACACATTTTACCTCCTTAGAGAGCATATATACGTACTCCAAGAGACGATGGAGGTACGTACCTATACTATATAACGCTCCGGGTCTCTTTCTTTCTTTCTTTTCCTTTGCCTGCCAACTTCCCCTTTTCTTCCCTCCCTCTCTTTCCTCCTCATCTCTCCAGCTTCTCTCTCTTCTTCCTGCCTTCTTCCCTCTCCTACAACACACACATACCCTCTCTCTCTCTAGATAGCTAGCCACACTCACACACAGAAAGAGAGAGAAAGAGAGAGGGGGCTAGGGTTGGTGCTTAGGGCCTTTCTTCCCTTGCATATCAAGCTAGCTAGAGCTGGCCTTGAATATCACACGCACCTCACCCTTTTTGACCTCCTATACACACACAAGGTTAGCACTTCTTGATCGGTTGGTGGGTACTGGACAGCAGATCGAGAGGGCCGGAGGCCGGAGCTAGAGGAAGAAGACAATTGTGAGATACAGAGAGAGAGCTAGCTACGGCTGCTCAGGCGATGTCGGCGGGAGGAGGCGGCGCGGCGGCGGGGCAGTTCGGCGACACGACGTTGACGAAGGTGTTCGTGGGGGGCCTTGCGTGGGAGACGCAGAAGGAGGGCATGCGCGGCTACTTCGAGCAGTTCGGCGAGATCCTGGAGGCCGTCGTCATCACCGACAAGAACACCGGCAGATCCAAGGGCTACGGATTTGTGAGTACCAATATTAATTACTGCTAATTATCTATAGTATATATACGCATGCATGATAATTCATAAGTTAATTACTATCGTATATGATCGATCTCTTGCCAGTTGAGCTCATCCCCTCTATAATTTTGGGGGAAAATTAATTCTGTACTCTTAGCACACATCTATTACTAATTAACTACGTACTGCGGCATTAATTAAGCTAACCAAAGAGAATTGATTGCATTAGCTAGTATATATATAACATGCTGCATGTAAATTACTGTATATGTAACATATAGCTAGCTTATATATGATCTTCCATTAATTTCTTCACTATATTTCTTTCAAACAGATTTAGTCTTAATTACTGTTATAATATAATATGTGTGTGTGTGCACAGGTTACGTTCCTTGAGCCGGAGGCCGCCATGAAAGCTTGCTTCGATCCGTACCCGGTGATCGATGGGAGGAGGGCCAACTGCAATCTTGCATATCTTGGGGTGCACAGGTCCAAGGCAGCACCTGCTAATTCCCTGCATTATCCATATGGTAATTAATTCTCAATTTCCTATCAATATATCTTACACAAAGATAGCACCTTTCGTGTTTAATCTCCATCGCCATTAATCAATCACACAATGAGCAAGAATGTACGTTCTAGATATATATCAGCCATGCATATATTAGTTGGAAAGAAGTGTCAAATCATACAGACCAAGATAACGCAATTTCGTGCCTTAATTCGCATCTCTAAAGATGCAAGGTTGTCCATCATTTTATGCTAATGCTAATGCCTTGCCAACAAAGTTTCTTTTGCCATAAGTAATTAATGGTCGCCGTCTGATTCCTTCTTGATTAATTCTTATTCAAAACTTCATTTTAGAATCAAACTAATTTATGGAATATGGATACCTGCGTTACATATATATTCCTTTTGTTTAGAATCATTTGAGAACAAGAACCTACTACTAAAAGCTAAATTCTTGCGCTCTGAACAATTGTCAAAGATGCTAATCAATTCTTAGCAACCAAATTAACACTGCCACATACGATGCTCATACATAACTAAACAGTAAGCACTGTAGTACGTGCGATTGTAAGTACAGTACGTGGTTCTTCCGGCTAAAGAATGTCAAGAGACTAAGCTAATTGGATGGGCATGCATAGAGAACAGAAACCAATGAGGATATATGAGTATATAAAAAAAATACAGTATCGATCCGACAGCATTTCACCGGTAATGAAAAGGCTGCAAGGTGCCCAGCTTTTCTGCAAAGCAAGCAGGCACGGTTAATTAGTTATTCTTGGGAGTTGTTCCTTCCTTGTACCCTTGCCTTGCCAGCCTGCTTCTTCCAACCGGGCATGCAGCTCAGCTTTCTTGTAATCCAACGGTGCCGGCCCTCTGAATTTTGTAAATTTCTAATGGTGATCTTTTAGAGATGGATTGAGCTTCATACAACATTGAGAAATGATATTATTGTGTTTGTATAATCTATAATTAATGGTATCAACATTTGTGGGTTGTGCGCGCATGCAGTGGGTCATGTCCATGGGGGAAGCAACATGAGGGCTATCAAGTCCATCCAGAGTACTGCAGCTTCTGGTGGTGGTGGCGCCAGCTTGAGTTTCGCGGACCATGGCATCCAGCAAGGGATTCCTGCTGCCACCGCTTACAACGTGTATGCTAATGCTGGGTGAGTGATCACTACTACTCTCACCCATCCACTAGCCTGCCTCTCTCTCTCTCTCTCTCTCTCTCTCTCTCTCTCTCTCTCTTCTCTCTCTCTCTCTCTCTCTCTCTAGCATTGGCATTGGCATTGGCACTGGCACTGCTGGGGGCATGCAGGCCGGCCGGCTAGCTAGCTGTAAAGACGGCGTTGGTGTTGGCTAAAGCCGTTGGTTGTGCAGCGCTGCTGCTTGCACGCCTGGTCGTTAATGGTGGGAGGGGCCAACGACTGCACCGTCCATCCGTCGGCCATGTGCACCTGCATCTCCATCTCCATCTCCTTCCATGCATGTGATGTGCCCACATCAACCTAACTAGCACCATATGTTATATATCAGCTCCCTCATATATATATCAGCTCATCTCATGCATGCATATATATGTGTGTAGTACATGTGTGTGTGTGTGTGTGTGTGTGTGTGGGGAAAGCTAGAAAAGCAGCATGAGAGGGTGCGGCAAGCCTGCAACCTCCAACTGGGCAGCATTGGATTGTTAAGCAGGCTGTAAGCAGCAGCTCGGTACAGCTGTGTAAGAGTGAGCGGGAGCACCTCATCATGTGTGGGCATATACGCATGTGCCCTCATCATGATCTCATGTATATAACTATAACTATAGTACTATACTATACTGTACTGTACTGTACTGTACTTTCTGTTAATCTCGTATGCTTATGTATACCTCGGGTACAGGGTGTGGCATGCATGCGTCGTATACTTTAATACATACACTATGCATTGTTCTTTAGAAAAAAGTTGCACCTGTTCACGCGCGCAGTAGTATACACCTAGCATGCAACGGCGGGAACGAAGCCTACGTCCATGAATGAAGGGTTTTTTTTTTGGTTGAGAAATGCATGCATGAAGTAATTAATCCTTAAATGTAAAGACATATATGCTCTCGATCTTATGCGTTGGGGTTTCAAGGAAACAAATCGGCGAATAAAATATCCATCTCAGCATGCATGTGCGTGCACATTTGTTAGTGTGGGACGAAGGAACAGCATGAACTGACTCAGCCCATTTTTTCCTTGTGAAATGAATTAATTTCAGGTACTCCCCGTACTTCTCCGACTACGGCTATCCTCTGGTATATGCTACTTCCCTGTCCGTCTACTCGATCGTATATTAGCTTCTTCTCGGTTCTTATTTATCAAATAAGTTTTAAAAAATCTATTTTATATCTGGACTATTCAGTTTGTACACAATCCCTCAAACTGTAAATTAAAACGATACAACCATATATCTAGACTATTTATCCCTATATAAAACATAGCAAGTGGTTTTAGTGGTTGTTTTGCCACTACGGCATGTAGACTGGCATATGGCGCACAACATGGCAAGGGGCCACATGTAAGCCACTCTCTCTCACCCTCTAGCTTCCTCTCACCTCACCTCCCCTGCTCTCTCCTTTGTTCCTTTATGGAGAATCACAGCTATTTCTCCCTCCTCGTCGTTGTCTCCTCGATAGGAATCATCGCTGCCATTGAAAACGCTATTGGAACTGCGCCACCATGACTCTTGCCTCCTTCCTGTCATTGCCTCGATAGGATTCACCGCCACTGTCGGAACGGCGGTTGGAACTGCAACCACCTCCCTTGCTCGTCCCCATCGTTGCCTCCTCATCAGGATTCACCGCTGCCACGATGAAACAACGGTTGAAACTATCACCACCTATGCCTCTACCTCGACCGATGTCGTTGCCAATACCAAATCCGGCATTGCCAAGTCCGATGCCACCATGGATGCCGTCGCCGCCATGATCAGCATCGCCATGTCGTCACTATCCCATGTCGCCTTGCCTTTCTACCTCTAGATCTGGCACCAAATCAACCACCCCACACCGTCTTGATCTCCATGGTGCCATGAAGGTCGCCTGTGTCATGTCTCCATGGAGGCCAACACATTTGCTGCATTGCCTCGCAACCTTGGGTCATGGTGGAGGTCACCATAGAGGTCGTCGTGGAGGCTGCGGTAAGAAAGGAGGGGAGGCGGCGACAAACATCGATGGTCAAAGGAAGCAAGGAGGAAGGTGGGCGGCTAGGTCTAGGGGATGGAGGAGGAGGAGGAGGTGCAACCGGTGGTGGGGGAGAGAGAGGAGCGACATGCTCGGCCTCCGGCAGGTCCCCTTGGCGTCAGCAACTTCTTCGCTCAGAAAGAGAGAGATAGGAGGAAGAAGGTGATGTGTGCATATGTGGTGTTGATATGGCAAACATTCACGTGTACAACTTATTATGGCAAAACCACCCTAGGGTTTTTTGTGTTGGTTTTGAGGTTTTACAGGTTAGAATACTTGATTTTATATTTTGGGGTTAAATATATAGATTTTTCCAATAATTAATTAAAAATCGAAATAGAAAAGTATTTTCAGTGGTATGATGCAATTAAATAATGTTGAACTCCATGCAGTGTACATGGAGCGTACGATATTTTCAGTGGTATATATATGGTATTCTTATGCGTGCGTTCGTGCATGTGGTGTGCCGAAATTTGTCAGGCCTACTATCAAACGTACGGCGGGCTGGGGACCCAATACCAAGTATTCAACGGTGGCGCCGCGGCGGCGGCGGCGGCGGGGCTAACAATGGCTAATCCTACCGGGCTCTACCCCTACTACCAGTACGCTCCGGCGAGCGCCACCACCGGGTACAGCATGCAGTATCCCCAGATCTACCCGTACACGGCGGCGGCGGTCGGTGCCCCGACGACGACGACGGCCACCGACCGTGGCGGCCTCCAAGAAGACGCCAATATTGTCGCTCTCGCCCCAAACTCTACCGGCCAGCAACCACCAGGTTCAAACCTTGCTCCATCCATGTATTTATGTACATGATCATCTCACGTACTGTGCATTGATTGATTTTTGTTTCTCTCATGATACGCGCGAGTTAATTATATACTGTATATCCTAGTTGCATTGCAGAAGAAATGAAATCCAATAGCAGATAAACTCTCTTTTAGTTTGACCCTTGGATCTTACTTTCTCTTCTCTATAGATCATACATGCTCAATCTCGATCTCATTCACGGATCTCATGAGTAAGACCTGATTAAGAAAGTGGTGAAGTGAAAACCGCGCAGAAAGAACACTTACACAGTTATTTACACACGGAAAAATCGCACCTTTTTTTTTATGGTGTATCCATAATTTCATATGTGGTTCCAGTTGTGCATGCATGCACGATCATGTACGTTTAATTAGTTGTTTGGTTATGGTATTGGATTGCATTCATGTGGTACGTAGTAGCCTAGTACGTGTACTGTCACTATATACTATGTATATATCCGAATCTGCAAGCAACCGCATGCATGCATGTACCACGAGCTTGAGTACACTGAGTACACAATAATTCCTGCTCCTGTACTTACAGCGTCCACATACGTTTTGACCAAATAAACCATGATCAGGATCAGCATTACCTTTCTATAGCATATAGATTAAATCCTGAAATGTTACTTATATCTCTGCAGGCATGTCGACGATGTCTCTGGCAGCTGCAACTCTGCCGGCGCCAACACCACAGTATCAGTACAGGCTCATTTCTTCTCATCTAGCTGCAGCACCGGAGAAGCCCTTGGCATAGAAAACCATGGCTGCCTTAAGATCTCTCTCCATGCGTCTTCTTCCTTTGCTTCAGTTCATGTGTCAGTCATCATATGCATATCGTCGGTGCACTCTCTAATGCCTTATATCTCAATTGAAACTGCATGCATGCTTGCAGTGCAGTATACACATCTGCCTGCGCTCAAACTTAATTAGTTGGTAATTAACTTGGCGCCAATGCCAACCTTGGGTTGAGTGGCATTTGGCAGGCTAACACAGGACTGTGGCAAGTCCAATTTTCCCATGTGTCATATATGGTCTAGTGAGAGGCTCTCTCTCTCTCTCTCTCTCCACCTTGACCGGTACTTTCATGTTTCTTTTTTATTCAGAAAACCAGCTCGATTTGTATGGCCTCCCACTTTCTCGTCAGTCTAGTACAACTAATTAACCTTCATGCATATATAGCTCACAGGTTAGCATTATATCGTCTTAGTTAGTCATGTTGTTCACATTATTATAACTTTGTAGGTAGTGTTTTGTTGTGCCCTGTACCCTTAAGGAAGAGTGCAGGGGCAAATTAAAGTTAAGTGGCTGCTGGTTTTTCATAAGCAGCTTATTAACCTGTGTCGTCTCAAGATGGCATTTTCATGGGGTGCAGCTCTGAAGAAGTTCATGGAGTTACACCAAGAGTTTAATTGGGTATCAGTCAGTAGTCATATTCACATACACATCTTCATGTATACTAATTGTAGGGTTCCTTTTTTTCTCTGTAAGTCTTTTGGTTCTCCATCTTTGCTTCCAGCTAGGCAGCTAGCTTCCTGTCCACCCCAAGCATCACATCCTCCACCAAGTAAGGCAGCCATGGTTAGGTCCAAGCTCAGATTCAAAGACATTATTACCATTATCACCATTTATATGTGTAATAACCACGTACTATGAGATGTATTTAGCTTCCTTTAGAGAAGCTAATTAATGTACCTTGCATATCTTCGACACAAATTTACATGAACTCTGCTACATATATGAAAATATATGGCAAAAATAATACATATACGCAACGGTTGTTGCATATGTGCGTATATGATACTGGTTGCATGAAGAACTGAAAACTCATAATGGCACGAGCAAAGGGAAGTACACCATAGAGCAATCTGAAACAGCAAGAGTAATTGCTAGCTGGCCTGGCACCCTCTTTGTCTTGCTTGTTTCAGAGATAACACATTACACCTACAAACCTTCCTACAGCATATACTGATTGGTAAGTTTTTGTTGATCGAGAATTTTTGGCATGCTAAAAGATAACAATTCCACTGAAATAAATTCAGCATGTTTTCTTTTTGTTTTCCTTCGTGGATAAACTTGGTCAAATATTTAGATAGCATGTTCTATTTAGAAATAATCCCTCCAGTTCCATAATGCTTGTCGTTTTTGGTTTGTCCTAAGTCAAAGTTTTAAAACTTTATCTATAAAAATCTTTTAAACTATATGGACCGTGTACATGAAAGCCGTACATATAAATTCGTCTTGAAAAATACTTTCATAATATTACATTTTCATGGATTTTGGAGATATATTTTATTAGTAAGTAATGGTCAAAATTGCATTTCGAAGACACCGTTGATCTTCTACTGCGAATGCTGATTTCCTACTAAATCGCTATCCAGGAATTCCCGGACAGAGCAGGGAGATGCGCACCAAAGAGGCGACCGGGCGGGCGACTAGGGTTTCCCCAGCCGCCGCCGCCGCCTCAGCCTCCCCACCCGCCGCCGCCTCGGCTTCCTCCCAGCGCCCGCCCGCCTCTACAACGCTGCTGCCGCCGCCGCCGCCTCCTCTCTCTCGACGCGTCGCCCGCCGCCTCGGGTCCCTCCTGCCGCCCGCCCGCCGACGCCGCCACCTCCGCCTCCACCGCCCCATACAAGTCTTGTGAGCGGAGGAGCCGCCGCCGCCCGCCACCGCCCGTGCTCGGCCATTCCGGCGAAAGCACGACCACCCAACCATGCCTTCTCCACCGGACGTTCACTCGAACCGGTGGGCCCTCGCTTCGGCATCATCTTCCTCCTCTCCCAAGGCCTTCAATGCCTATGCAGTAGCCGACGGTGGCCGCTCCCACGCAGAGGTCGCCAGAGTCGCCACACTCCCACCACTTCGTGCTCCGCGCCTCCTTATCGCTTCCAATTGAGCTCCTTCGCGGCGGCGCCCTTCAATGCCGCCGACCGCCTCCCTCGAAGTCTCTAGGCAAGGCTCGCCGCCGCCGCCTCCGCCTCTCCGCCTCCGTCGTCATCGCTTTGGTTGCGGTGCCCTCCTCCCCGGTGGCAACGCGAAGCCGCGCCGCCGCCCGCTCCGCGCCATCCACTTCAGCGGCCGAGCAAAGAGCTCACGCCCGCAGCCATGCCGCTGCCCTCAAAGGTGTTGCTTGCGGTGCCGCTTCCGACCACCGCGCCGAAGCGTTGCCGTGACCCGACACGGTGCTTGCTTTGCTTCCGCTCCGCCACACGCCTGGGTGTGCCACCGGCTAAACCACCTTCGCCAACCCCCACCGCCAGACGCCATTTTGCCAACTCATCGCCATGCCGCCCCACCCGCTTCCACCTCGCTCCACTTCGCCCCATCCACCCGCCTCTCCTTCGAGGTATCCCAGCAGATGCGCTCAGACGCCTCTCTTCTACACCTCCGCGCCGCCATCGTCACCGTCTCCGGCGGCCCTTACCCCGACCCCGATTTCATCGCCCGTGCAATCAACCTTGACACCGACATCCCCCTGGTCGACATCACCATCTCCCACCTCTCCCCAATGCGCTTCCTTGCCCTCTTTACATTGCCGGAGCAGGCCCTCTTTGCCTCCCGCCGCACCATCCACTACGCCGGCCGTCGCATCTCCTTGGCCGCCATCCCGAGCGACCTCCATGCCGGGGGAGACGCCGGGGCTGTTCGCTACCGGGTGCGCCTCTTCATCGAAGGCCTGCCACTCCACGCTTGGTCCTCCGAAGTGGTGGAGCGCATCCTCGCCGGCGCCGGCCGTCTCGACATGGTTGAAGAAGCCACACGGCAGCGCTACGACTCTTCCGCCTTCCGCCTGTGGCTCTGGACGAGGGACCCGGCTTCAATCCCTCTAGAAGCTGAGCTTGAGCTTGTCGAGCCATCTCCCTATTTGGAGTCGCGCTCTGCTGGAGACCTCTGTCCGGTTAGGCTCGCCGGAGCGCCCCATCCTCGCCCGCCGCGCGCCTCCGTCCATCGCGTCCTCATCCACATCGACTTCGTGGAAGATTTTCCTCCTAAGCGCGCGCGACGGCGGTGGGCGCCCGCGAGGCGATGTTTCATCTGTGGCGCTTGGTTTACGGACACGGCGCCTCCTACCGTCGCCGCCGTCATCCTCGACGGCATACCGGCCCCTCTTCACCCGTCCCCGTGCGCCTGCCGACGTTAGCGACGAGGATGAAGATCGCGGCAACCCCTCTGCCGCTCCACCGTGCCACCGCCCCGGGAAGGAGCCCATGGCGGTCTCCTCCCGCGCCCCCCCCGTCACGTGCTGCCTCCCCGAACAGTTTCCCCCGCAGCCGCTCTCCGCGCCGCCGGGATGGCCGCTCCAGCGCCGGGTCACCCTCCTCTCCGCACCGCCGGGATGGCCGCTCCCCGCGCGCTCTACGACGTCTTCGATCCCGCTCTCCGCGCCGCCGCCAGTCGTCGGGCCCGGTGGCTGCGGCGGCGAGCTCTCGCGCCGCAGTCTTGGAGTCGTCGCGTTGTTGCCAAGCCTCGGGTTACGTCGCCGCCAGACTCACCGCTCCAGCCGGCTCCGGCGACCTCTCCGGCGGAGTAGGGGCCTCCTCGGACCACGTCCGATCCATGGCTGCTGTGGGCCCCGCGCCTGGCCTGGCCCTCAAAGCTGACAAAGCTGCAGGAGAGTTCTTCAAAGTTGACAAGGCTGGCAAAGCCTCGGGGAAGAGCTCTCCAAATCTCCACCTGCCCGTTGACTCTCTCCGTTTTGCTCCACAACGCGGGAGTCTATCTGCTCCCCGTGTGGGCCCACTAGCCACATCTGTGGGCTTCGACGAGATCCCGGCCCTGGGTGAGGTCGACGGCCTATCCTGTTTTGCCGCTGCTGACTCCCCATGTGGGCACGTGGGACTAGCCGTTGTGGACCGCGCTGCTTCCCCAACTGATTTGGACCCGGTCACCACTACGCCCTCAGATTCAGGAGTTGTGGGCTTATCCGTCCTGCTACCAGACCCGGCCCTTGACTCCATCTTCCTTGAGCACGTTACTCCCATACCCCTGTCCGTGGTTAGCTTGGATCCGATGTTCCTCGAAGCCGGGCTGCCAGCTCCTTCGCCTCCTACTACGATTCAGGGGTTTCTCGCTAGGGCCACTCTTCTGCCTGAGGCTCCGCTTATTTCTTCCCCCCCCGCTTAGGCGCTCTCGCCCTAAGCCTCACACCTTCGTCGCCAGAGCCCTGACTTGTCAGCCAGGCCCCACCTTGCCCTGGCTGGTTCATCCTCCGTCCCAGCTATTCGTCGCGCTCAGGGTGTCCTAGCTCGCAAGCTAGGCCGCCCCATCCCCCCTACGGTGGACTCGTTGGCCGACCACCTTCGTGCTTTGTTCTCCTCGGCCCCTGTGGATGACGCTACTTTCGCAGCCATCTTTGACGTCTGTGGCATCTCTAGGCCTCGCTTGACCTATCCGCTGTTGGAACCGCCGTGGTCGAGGACGGACCTCCTTGCACCTTTTAGGTCCCGCCTGTCTCTCTTGTGGGTGCTTGTTCCCCGATGTCCGCCAAGATTTTATTCTCCTCCCACCGCGTGTGGAATTGTATCGTAGCTCCCACCGCGTGTGGATTTGTATTGTAGCTCCCACCGTGTGTGCAATCAGATCGTAGCTCCCACCGCGGTGGCTTTTTCGTCTTTTAGTTATCCACCTGCGTGTGGAATTGTCGTCATGTCCCAACCACCTGTGCGTGGTAACTTCGGCCACAGTCTGCCACCTGCGTGTCGAGTCTTTTTTTTGTCTGGGACTTGGGTTTGTGAATCGCCTGCGTGCGGTCAGCCCTGGGTCTTCCGGTCGTCTCCAACCGCCTACGTGTGGTTCCTTCGAGCCCAACCCTGCCAGGGTCCCTGTGTCCTGTTTCTGTGTACCCCATGAAGATCATCAGTTGGAACATTCGAGGATTAAACTCAGCTGCCAAAAGGGCTGTGGTGGCCGATCTCGTCTACACCTACAATCCGTCCATCGTCGCGTTACAAGAATCGAAGCTCTCCGACCCAACCAGCAATAAGCTCTTGGAGATCACAGGATCCCGGTTGCAAAACAACCTCCAGCTTCCGGCAACCGGCACCAAAGGGGGCCTCCTCCTCTTTTGGGATTCTTCCCTCGTCCAGCTCTCGGACCCCCTTATACTCCAACACTCAATCTCGGCGAGGATCCTCTCGCCCCAATCAAGCCGGTGGATCATCACCAACGCTACGGCCCTCGAGAGCCCATGATAAGGAGGCCTTCCTTCAAGAGATGATTCTCATCGCCAACCACTTCTCTAGCCCTTGGCTAGTTATTGGCGACTTCAACTTGACATACAAGGCTTCGGACAAAAACAACCTCAATCTCAACAGAACGCTCATGGATAGATTTCGGGCGACGCTTGACTACACCCTTCTGAAAGAAATCCACCTCTCGGTCGTCGTTTCACCCGAGCAACGAGCAAGTCGCCTCAACTCTAGTCCGGTTAGACCGGGCTTTTTCGAACTCAGCATGGGAGCTTCTCTTTCCCTCCTGCTCCCTTCAACCGCTGTCCTCTTCAGCATCCGACCACTGCCCGCTTCTCCTCACAGCTGAAAACACTCCACGTCCACCCCGCGCTTCCGCTCAATCTTTCGGATCAAAATGACCGGTACTGTGATGTGGTGCAAGAAGCTTGGTGTGAGGCTTCCCGCCTATGCCTTCTCACCCCTGCCCGGTTCAAATTCAAGTTGATCCAAGACCGCAAAAGCTCTCAAAACTTGGAATCGTACTCTCATCCAAGCAGACTAAACTCCAGCTCGACATTGCCTCCGAGGTCATTCGTTTGCTAGATTGTGCCATGGAGGCACGACCTCTAAACCCTAGAGAGCTTGATCTGCGCCGGGCTCTCAAACTCAAAGTGATTGGGCTCAAGATCATTGAGAAGATTATGGAAGCAGCGGCTCTCGCCTAAACCGGCTTAGGCTCGGGACGCCAACACCAAGTACTTCCATCTCCGAGCCAACGGCCAAGAAAAACCACATCCACTCCTTACTGCACCAACTCTTCCACTATCACCGAGCTCACGACAAGGCACAGCCCTCCATCATCACTTCAACAAGATTTTTGGTGAGGCGGCGCTTCACCGCCAAATCCCGCAACATCCTTAAACCGGAATTTCTTAAATATGCCTTCCGTGGATCTCACCTCCTCGAGGCCCCGCCTCCATGGAGGAACTCCACCAGTTGTCCAGGTCTCCCAACTCCCAAGTGAAAAGGCCCTCGACCGATGGCTTCACCGGACTTCTACAAATCTTGCTGGACATCATCTCACAGATCTCCACCGGCGCTTCAAAGCATCTTCGACTGGATGGCCCCGGTTCAATCACTTAACAACGCCCACATCGTCCTTCTTCCCAAAAAGGATGATCCCTTGTCCGCTTCGGATTTCAGACCAATCAGCCTCATTCATAGTCTGGGGAAGCTCTTCACCAAAATCTTATCCACGCGCCTTGCTCCTTTCATGGATGACCTCATCTCACCTTGTCAAACAGCCTTCATCAAGAAGAGGCATATTCAGAGCAATTTCCTCTTTGTTCAAAGCAAGGCCAAGGAGCTGCATAAAAGTCGTACACCCTCCCTGCTTCTCAAGCTAGACCTCGAGAAGGCCTTCGACT
Source organism: Raddia guianensis (assembly GCA_036346415.1). NCBI lineage: Eukaryota > Viridiplantae > Streptophyta > Magnoliopsida > Poales > Poaceae > Raddia > Raddia guianensis. The sequence continues at coordinate 75,541,480 of CM070534.1, forward strand.
CCGTCTCATGGCCTTACCTCTTGGATAACCTCCGGGCCAGGGGGTTTGGCTCCCGGTGGAGAGACTGGATCTCCCTCTCTCTAGCCACCTCCTCCTCCCGGGTCCTCGTTAACGGCCACCTTAATGACACCATCTTCCATCGCAAGGGTCTACGTCAAGGGGACTCCCTCTCGCCATTGCTTTTCAACATAGCCATTGAACCTCTGCTCACTCTAATCCACAGAGCCACGGAATTCAACGCCCTCTCTCCGGTCGAGGTTTACAATCCAATCTCCGTGATGTCGCTTTGACGATGCAGCAATCTTCGTTAACCCCACCAAAGAAGACATATTTGCCTTGGCAAACATCCTCCGGTCTTTGGTGACATCTCCGTCTTCGGACAACGCTGCCAAAAGTCGACGCCCAAATCGATGTGAATCCTTTAATTTGGACACCATCCTCAAGATCCGCCACCAACCGCGCCAATTTCCCACTCAAATATTTGGTCCGCCTTGTCCTCAAACGGCTTTGCGGGTTCACTTCACCGCTAATCGACAAAATAGCGGGCCGACTTGCGGGTCAAGGCGGCCACTAATGTCAAAGGGCGGCAGTTAACTTTGTCAAGGTCATCCCGACAATTATGCCTACCTACATCCTTTCCGCCACCAAACCGCCGTCCTGCTTTTAAAAAGATTGACCAAATTAGACGGGCTCGGCTATGGAAAGGATCTGATTCTGCTTCAGCGGACAATGTCGGGTCACCGATGTCGTTTGCTCGCCCACCAATCTCGGAGGGCTAGGGGTTCTCAACTTAAACCGCTTCGCAAGAGCTCTCGCTCACGGTGGCTATGGAACATCGTAACCCACCCAACCTCTTCCCGGCCGAATCCGAAACTTCTACCGACATGGAGCTCTTGCGTGTGGGCTCCAACCTCACCATGCGTAACGGAGCCCTCACCTCCTTTTGGGAAGACAGATGGCTCGATGGTCGTGCCCCAAGGAACTTGCTCCACATCCGCTCACGCCACCATGAAGAAAGCCGTGTCGGTGCGAGATGCCTTGAAGGTTCAGATGGCTCCTCGATCTTCGCCATAGAATTAGTCCGCACATGATCCCTGAGCTGTTGCCACTGCTTTTTAAGTTAGCGCACTACGTGCTTCCTACGCACGGGGACGACCTCTTTACTTGGCGGTTCAGCTCAAATGGTGAATTCTCCGTGAATTTCGCCATAAGTCGCAATTCATTGGCCGTTGTACCTCACCTCGCAGCAAGCTTGGAGGCACCGGCACCTCCAAGTGTAAATTCTTTCTGTGGCGCTTTTGCACGGACGCGTCCTCACCGCTGGATGCTTTAATGCGCCGGCAGATCCCGAACGAGTATTTTTGCCCGCTTTGCGTGCATAACCTCGAGACTCGAACACCTCTTCTTGAATGCGACTTGATCGTTTATCCGAGCCGCATTGCCTTTCAGATGAACAAACCGCTCCTACAACCGGTTAACGGCTCCGGTCGTCCCGCTTCTCGTCACAGTGGGCGGAAGATATTTTGCACGCCAGACCTCCCAAAGGCACCCTATCCGTGGTTTCGGAACAACTGTGCATTTGATTGAGCGTAATAACCGGATTTTTCGCTGCGGAACGTCCCGCTCAGCCCTTCTCCAGATCTGTCCGACGACCTGCGCCTCTGGAAAGACGCAGGCGCTAACATTTGTAATTAATTAAGTTGGGCTAACCCTAGGGGGGGAGGGGTTTGTCCCCCCCAAAAGCTGTACTCACTCTTATGCTCTTTGATCAATAGATGGCAGTTCTCCTGCCTTTTGTTCAAAAAAAAATACCTAAACTGTAACACTGATGTTTTGTGAGCAGCATGAGGCATGAGCTTGCAAAATCCCCAGGCCACACTCGTGGTACTGTATTAGTATCCTCTATACATATGCCAGGAAAGGTCAGCTTAGCTTGCAGCCACAGCATCAGTTGCCGGAGTTGAGCCAAGGAGTTGGCGAAGCTTGGGCTCACCGTGCTCGGTGTGCCTGCTGCTGATCCCTGCCTTGTTTGTGTTTTCGATCATTGATAAGAAATTCTCCACGACGTAAGGAGATGAGGATGCATCTACTTTGTCGAGGGTCACTTCGGCGTTGTTAGGAGCTGCGTTGTCCTTCAATTTAGACACGCTGCACTGGGAACAGGATGGAGCATCAAGGAATGTATCAATGGCACCACTGAAATGGTTCAGTACCATTAGAGCGGAGTTCTCTGATCTGAGCTTCTCGGAGCTTTCTGTTAGCCTGCTGATTTCAGACATAAGCGATGTGTTTTCTGCTATGAGCGATTCAACTTGTGTAGCCAGCTCCTCTGTCTCAGACTACACCAAAGTCATAAGTATTCTACTAAGATGATGCGAGCCATAATCCAAATTAAGTGTTCATGTTTCCAGTATATAGCCCTCTTTTTTATAATTCAATATTGCTCATGCTACAGCTGTGTCAATTAAGGGTGTATGCAAGAGAACATCCCAAGTTAGTAACGATTAATATAATGGCCAACAAAGCATACCTGCTTTCTCAGCCTTGAACGTCTTGCCGATTCCCTATTTGATTGCTTCCTCTTTTCACGTTTTAATTCCCTCTCATCCTGGAACGGCACAATTCCAAAAAAGTTAAAAGAAGGGGGTCCAATATAGTAACCTCGCTAAAAAAAATAATGATAGCCACTCGAAATTTAATTGTTTTGTGAAAATAATAATAATTTTCATAATCTTCAATTTACTTTCAATTCTAAAGAATAATGAAATATACCTTGAAGAATGAAGAAGAAAATCTCACACCTAGGTCAAGGCGGCTCCTACAACATTTTAATCGCTTGTTCAATGGGCATGCCACAAATCATGATAGAGCCTTGGCTGACATCAACAACAACCTTGCTGTCCTCCACGATCGAGTTGACCGCCTTGAAGAACAATAACCGCCACTTGCTGGAAATGGGACCGATAATGCACGACAACAAGATGGCGCACCTAGACGCCAACCACGACACCCTGCTCGTGCAAGGGCAAATGTGATAGAAGAAGAAGAAGACTATGTTGCCGACACTAAGGATGATGAAAGGTTCAACATCAACAATGATCGAGTCCATCGGCGACTTCGACACAATCGGCAAGGTATGGGTAGAAATCAGCAAGAACATCGAGAGGTACGTAATGAGCACATGGCCAATATTAAATTCACAATACATCCGTTTGATGGCAAATATAACCCTGATGCTTATCTTGGTTGGGAGCTGGCGGTAGAACAAAAGTTTGCATGCTATGAATTTCCTAAAGATAGAAAAGTTAGGGCTACCACTAGTGAGTTTACTACTTTTGCCTCAATTTGGTGGAGTGAGACGCGTAGAACTCGTGCCAACCTACCTAGAACATGGGATGCCTTAAAACAACTAATGAGAAGTAGATTTGTCTCTTCATATTATGCTCGTGATTTACTGAGCAAACTGCAGCGTCTAAACCAAGGCAATAAATCTGTAGAAGAATACTATTAAGAATTACAAATTGGCATGCTACGCTGTAATTTAGAAGAGAATGGTGATGCTTTGATGTCTAGGTTCTTGGGAGGGCTTAACCGAGAGATTCAGGACATCCTTGGTTACAAAGAATACAACTTTATCACTCGTTTGTTTCATCTTACTTGTAAAGCTGAAAGGGAAGTACAGGGTCGGTAAACCAAAACGAGAAGCCAATTTGAAGGATCTTCGTCCACACGGCCAAATCAAGAGCGATCCAAAGCACCATCTACTTCCTTCGCTAGACGTACAACTTCATCTACCAATCATGGACGTTCTGCTGCCCCGATTACTTCTTCAACTCCTACTCAAGTTCCAGAAACAAGCAAGTCAGCGACCATGCAAGCCCCTGCCAAGAGTGCTACTTCAGTCGCTTCCACCGGTAGCACACGTGACGTGCAATGCCACAAATGCAAAGGATTTGGGCACTTTATGTGAGATTGTCCAAGTCAGCGCGTTCTGATTGTAAGGGAAGATGGTGAGTACACTTCTGGTAGTGATATCGAGGATGAACGTGCTTTGGATACCACTTACAAGACAAGAAAGTGAGGGCGAGCAAGAAGAGGAGCATTTGGACGCTGAAATATCGGATAAGTACATGAGTATCATTGTGGAGCGTGTGCTTAGCGCCTAGATGGAGCGCGCTGAACAAAACCAACGCCATAACTTGTTCCAAACCAAGTTTGTCATCAAGGGGCGTTCGGTTCGAGTGATCATTGATGGTGGTAGCTGCCACAATCTTGCTAGCATGGAGATGGTCGAGAAGCTTGGCTTGACCATAACACAACATCCACATCCCTACTACATTCAATGGTTCAACTCCAGTGGAAAAATCAAGGTAACAAGGATGGTGAGATTATACTTTTCCCTCGGTTCATATCATGATCATACTGATTGTGATGTTGTATCTATGCAAGCTTGCTCCTTACTGCTAGGTAGACCGTGACAATATGATAAAAATGTTATCCATCATGGTCGGGCCAATCAATACACTCTCATGCATCATGGAAAGAAAATTATATTGGAACCAATGTCTCCTGCTGCCATTCTAAAAGATGATCTTGAGAAAGCTGAAAGAGAGAAAGGGAAAAGAGTGCAACATGAGAATGATACACCTAAAAAGAGAGAGCCTAATCTTAGAAAACCTGAAATCAAGTTAAAGGGTGCTGTCATGTTAGCCACAAAATCTGATTTGAGTGATGTGATTGAAAAAATGCTGAATGCCATGCTTTGGTTTGCAAAGAAGCTTTGTTTGCTCTGGATGATATGCTCGCTTTTTGCCTCCTCATTGCTAACATTTTGCAGAATATGAAGATGTTTTCCAATTGAGTCCGCCTCGGGCTACCACCAATTCGTGGAATTGAGCATCAAATCGATTTGATTTCGGAGCCTCGCTACAAACCGGCAGATATAGGACCAATCTCGAGAAGACTAGGAGATTCAACGTCAAATTCAAGAGTTGCTTGACAAAGGGTACATACGCGAGAGTCTTAGTCTTTGTGCTGTTCTCTGCTTTTAGTGCCTAAGAAAGATGGATCTTGGCGATGTGCGTGGATTGTAGAGCTATCAATAATATCATCATTAGGTATCGCCACCCTATTCCTAGGTTGGAAGATATGCTAGATGAGTTAAGCGGCTCATTGTGTTCTCTAAAGTTGACTTGAGAAGTGGATATCACCAAATCAGAATGAAACTTGGGGATGAATGAAAAACTGCGTTTAAAACTAAATTTAGATTGTATGGGTGGTTAGTGATGCCCTTTGGGTTAACTAATGCACCTGGTACATTCATGTAATTGATGAATGAAGTTTTAAGTCCCTTCATTAAAAAATTTGTGGTGGTCTATTTTGATGATATCTTGATTTACAAGAAGTCGCTTCAACATCATGAACATTTACGTCTTGTTTTAATGCCTTAAGAAATGCACGCTTGTTTGGTAACCTCGGAAGTGCACCTTTTACACCGACGAGTCTCTTTTCTTGGCTATGTTGTTACACCACAGGGGATCGAGGTAGATCAAGCCAATATTGAAGCCATCAAGAGTTGGCCGACTCCTAAAACAGTCACACAAGTGCGAAGTTTTCACGGACTTGCCGGATTTTATCGCCGTTTTGTGAAGGATTTCAGCACAATTGCTGCACCTCTGAACGAGTTGACAAAGAAGGCAGTAGTGTTCTCTTGGGGGCAAGCGCAAGAGAATGCCTTTAACACTTTAAAGGAAAAGCTCACAAGTGCACCACTACTTCAGCTTCCTCATTTTAGTAAGACCTTTGAACTTGAATGTGATGCTAGTGGTATTGGCATCGGAGGTGTGCTGCTACAAGAAGGTAAACCCGTTACATATTTCAGTGAGAAACTTAATGGACCTGTTCTTAATTATTCCACATATGGTAAGAAATTGTATGCTCTTGTTCGTTCTTTAGAAACGTGGCAACACTACTTATGGTCTAAGGAGTTTGTTATCCATTCTGATCATGAATCTCTTAAGCATATTAGAAGCCAAAACAAGCTGAACCGTAGACACATAAAATGGGTTGAATTCATTGAATCATTTCCTTATATCATCAAACACAAAAAGGAAAAGAATAATGTGATTGCCGATGCTTTGTCTAGGCATTATGCGATGATGTCTCAACTTGATTACCGTATTTTTGGCCTAGAAACAATAAAAGAACTTTATGCTCACGATGATGACTTTAGGGATGCTTTGCTGAATTGTAAAGAGGGAAGAAGCTCGAACAAATTTGTGAACAATGATGGGTTCCTGTTTAGGGCTAACAAGCTGTGCATTCCAGCTAGTTCTGTTTATCTTTTACTGTTACAAGAGACTCATAGAGGAGGATTGATGGGACACTTTGAAGTAAAGAAGACGAAAGACGTTCTATCTGAACATTTCTTTTGGCCAAAGATGAGACGTGATGTCGAATGCTTTGTTGCACGCTGCACCACATGTCAAAAAGCTAAGTCTCGGCTTAATCCACATAGTTTGTATATGCCTCTTCTTGTCCCTAACATTCCTTGGGAGGATATATCTATGGACTTTGTTCTAGGATTGCCTCGAACGAAGAAGGGGAGGGATAGTGTTTTTGTTGTGGTGGATAGATCCTCAAAAATGGCACATTTCATTCCATGTCATAAAACTGATGATGCCACTCACATTGCTGACCTATTTTTCAAAGAAATTGTTCGTTCGCATGGTATGTCCTCCACTATTGTTTCAGATCGTGATGCAAAGTTCTTAAGCCACTTTTGGAGAACCTTTTGGAGCAAATTAGACACGAAGTTGCTGTTCTCAACTACATGTCACCCACAAACTGATGGGCAAACGAAAGTGGTGAATAGAACCTTGTCAACTATGCTGCGAGCTGTCCTAAAGAAAAATTTGAAGCTGTGGAAAGAGTGTATGTGGAATTCGCTTACAACCGATCTTTACACTCAACCACAAAGATGACCCCTTTTCAGGTGGTATATGGCTTTAACCCCCGAGCTCCAATCGATCTTTTACCTTTACCATCTTCGGAGAAGGTAAATTTTGATGCCAAGAAGCGTGCTGAATTGTTATTAAATTGCATGAAACCATAAAAGAAAATATCGAACGAATGATGGAAAAATATAGAACTGCTAGAAACAATGGTAGAAACTAAATAACATTTCAACTCGGTGGTGTTGTTTGGTTGCATTTACGAAAAGAAAGATTTCGTGAATTGCGAAAGTCAAAATTGATGCCTAGAGCGGATGGTCCTTTCAAAGTGCTGGAACGAATTAATGATAATGCTTATAAGCTTGAATTACCTGTAGAATTTGGGATTAGTCCGACCTTTAATGTTTCAGATCTAAAGCCATTCCTTGGAGAGAACAATGAGCTTGAGTCGAGGATGACTCAAATGCAAGAAGAGGAGGATGATGAGGACATCACCACATCGGATACATTCAAGGAAGCAACGACCAAAGACTATGGCCAGCAGCCAACGACTAACGTTCAAGGACCAATTACCCGAGCCCGCGCGCGACAATTAAACTATCAGGGTGAATTCGTTTCTCTGGTTACATAATTCAAATTATGAGAATAGACCGCTGCCTAATAATGTTCTTATACTTAAGAACTTGGGCATGCACCAGCTTGGAGGTATTAACTCACCAACAAGAGCAATAAAGCAAGGTGGGAATGCAAAGGGATTCCACTCGATATTCAATGATCCCTCTGAATTAAAAACGACATAGAGAATACAAACGGACTCCGTTTGGGACGTGTGAGCACTTGTTGGAAAGATAACTTCTCCATCTTTCCAACGGATCCAACCTCACCTTCAAATTCCAAGTGAGCTGGCCACAGCAGTCAAAAACATCTTACGAACAGAACCAGTCTTTTGCTCTTCTTGGGTGCTGTGTCACCATTAATTTGGGCTGAGTGTACCCATGTATTCCTGCTCGTGAGAGCACCTCCTCGAGTCATCTTCCTGCTCTATATATTGGACAAACCTCTACCTTTTCTCCTTAGGTTTTGTTCTTTTGTTGTTGTCTTCCAGATTGGAGAAACACTCTCGAAATCCCTAGTGTCGGTTGACCTATCGATTCCGAGCTTCGTAACCTCGCCGATTGTGTGCTTAATCATATCTGCAATTTCAGATTGCCTTTCACTTGTTCTTGCTTGTTCTCGATTGCTTGCAGGGATAGACCTTCATGGTCAGGTCAATTGCGTTTGGCGTGGTTGATAACAAGTAGGTTTGGTGGTTTAGCGATCGTCGGGCCCTATCCTTGCGTGGCTGGAAGCCGGTTCATCAAAGTCACCTCTCCGCCCAAATCGATTTATCCTTCTCACCAGAAGATCGAGAACCCGTGAGCGCATCACATTGGAACAATTTACAAAAAAAATGCTGTGGATTGGAACATTTTGCAAAAATGCCGAGTATTGGAACAATTTGCAAAGTCATCTTGCAGCAGTAGTATATAAATTTGTAGCTCATGCCACCAAATGCTACTATTTACTACTTATTTTTGCTAGATGCCATCACCAGAATCCATCGCCAGATGACCAATGCATAGCGGATAATGAAGCAATGAAACAACGAAATAAAATCAAAGTATACACACTAATTGGTGCTATTTTCCTAATTGCTACTTTGATAGAACAGATGACTAAAAAGTGAAAACAATAAACCATCGCAACTTTGTGTCTGATGCCTTCATGCTTGTAGTTGCAGCTAGCAGCTAGTAGCTTGGACATAGAATTTGACAATAGCACATGCCACTGATTGAAACAATTTGCACATAGAACCCCTACAGGTGCAAATATTGAGAAAAACCGCAACAAGTTCTAGTATGTTCACCCCAAATTGTTTCACTAGGAAGATCCGATTGTTGCAGTATGTTGAACTAGTTGTTGCACAAGAACAATCGAATTGTTGCAGTACTCACCTTGCAATGTTCCATGGCAAAAAAAAATAGGGATTCATCTTCTTCCCCCCAAATCTAGCCACCCCCTCCCCAGACCTGACAATTTCACTCGAAATTCGGCCATCTTATTCACCAAATTCATCAAACCTTCATCACAGAAGCACTAGAGAGAGGGGGAAGGAGAGAGAGAGAGGAGGAGGATGAGGAGGAGGTGCCATGGTTGATGGGGGATGAAGGGAACACTTGTGAGGAAGGGGGAGAGAGAGGGAGAGAGATATAGATAGATAGATAGATAGATAGATAGATAGAGAGAGAGAGAGAGAGAGAGAGAGAGAGAGGAGGAGGAGGAGGAGGAGGAGGAAGCTCCCACTGGTCTCATCTCCGCTGAGGTCAAGCGCCCATGGCTAGCCCAACATCGAGATTGTCGAGCTCAAAATGGAGGAGGAGGAGGAAGAGGAGAGGAAAAGGAGGAGAGAGGGAGAGGAGGATGAAGCTCCGGCCGGTGTCATCTCCGACGAGGTCCATGGCTGCACACCTCCATTGCTTGGGAGGAGAGAGAGAGAGAGAGAGAGAGAGAGAGAGAGAGAGAGAGAGGATGAGGATAAGATACATGTGGGTGGAGATAGACGTGTGGCTATGATTAATATGTGTGGCTGGTTAAGCCCCGATGGGCTGCGCAAGCTGGGCCGGATCGGACGCCCGGAAGGAAGCATTTTCCATTTGTTTATCATTAAATGTTCTTAAGCATGACCTATATTTTTAATGTTCGCACTAATTTTTTGAATAAAACGAATGGTTAAAAGACATATTCAATGGTCAACAATAACTTAATTATAATTTGAAACAGAGGCAGTAGATATTTATGATCTACCGATCAATCAGTCGATCGATTCAACAAAGGTCTCTAAATATATCACGTACAAGCGCATATATGTTGCATGCATGGTGTCGCCTTCAACCATGGCGCAATTAACGTTTGGGTTCTTCCCACGAAATTCCGTACAAGTGCAGTGATCAGAAGCATACTAATGAATGGATCGGAGCCAGAACAAGCACAATGCACAGGTCAAAATTTGTGGCCGCCTATAAATATCTAGATAGATGCTTTAATTTAGAAACAGTACATAGATGTGGCCTATCACGTTCATGATGGAAACTTTTATATTTTTATTATGTCTTTGTGAGTGGGCACAATATCCGTATATATAGGCAACCACGTACACATATATGTTTAGTTTAGATCAAAGGTACAGCATATAGCCGCAACGTGCAAGTACGTAGCACATTGATCATGACATCATGTACATACAAATAACAGCTAGCGCACACAATTCTTGTGCAGTGTTGAAGACAAATTAAACTTCGGTGTGGTACGCCCAAATTCAGCAGCTATTCAACTTTCGCCAAAGTGTTGAAGACAAAACTTCGGTCTATAGTACTTAAATGAAGCAAAAATGGCCATACAAAAGTCTGTTTGGAAACAAAAGGGCGCAATGCCTGTGCAAGCTATACTTCCAAAGGAGGTTGAAAGAGACTTCTTCTTTGAATGCTGGTCATTAGAGGTGGTGCGCGCGCGGTTTGGAAATTAAATAATAAACTTTGTTTTTGTTGATCAACAATTACGCAGTCGTATTTTATTCTACTTTATTACTTAACTAGTGTTTTCTCTTATTGTAAGGACTTTATTTCTGTTATCTAAGAAAATGGTCACTACAGAAAAAAAAAAAAAAACTCTCACCCTTTATCATTTAAGTAACAAATTCATATACTTTGTTCCTCCAACAAAACAAGAGATTACAACCTCTTGGACTAAATTCTCACTCCTGCTAGTTCTCTCCACCCAAACACAAGGTAATTAATGAAGTCAACTCTTTTTTAGATAAAAACACATAGCTTTACTGATTACAAGAAGAATAAACCTGTGGTATTTTATTTTTATGATTTTTTTCTCAGCATGGGTGTTATCACTGTTTAATCACCATATATGACTATCCTGGCTGTAATTAGCTTATTTTTGTCCTTTAGAGGGTTAAAAGTTGCTCGAGTGGCATAATTTGGTTGCCAGATTAGCATAATTCTCAGTGCACTTAAATGTGGCAGGACTTGATTAACCAAGGCATCCCATCTTCATATAGACTTTTGTGTAGATTAAAACCACCTCTAAAGATTAAACAAATCTTTCTTTGGTATTTGGATAAAGGAGTTATTCTCACTAAAGAAAACTTAGCCAGACATAATTGGCGGGGCATCCATAGTTGTTTTTTCATTCAAGCAAAGACGATTCATAATCGGTTTGGCGATTAGTTAGCATGGCTCTATGCTTGAATCCTCCTAGAAGCTTGATACATATGAGAGGGATCTGACTCCAAGGAAGGAGTTCAAAAAAAAAATGGTATTAATTGGTTATGCTTCCCTATTTTGGGCCACTTTGCTTTGTCAAAATTGTATTTTTTTTTTCAAATGCAAACATGCAACATTTATACAAATTGTTTTTAGAGGTTATTATTGGCTACAACACTAGGCAATATTGCAACATGAAAATGAAAGGTAGGAATTTGTCAAGGCCTGCCAAGCGTTGGAGATTGTCGCCATCACTATCTTTGATGATCATGGATGGAAATTTTGTAATAGGATTAGTGATGTTTAAGTTTACTATCTCATATCTATTACACATTGTAAGGTAATATTTGGTTTGGCGGTCGCATGCATCTTAGTCCCTAGAGGTGAGAGGCTGGGATTTTATTTCATTATCTAAAACAAAGGTATCTTCAATTAATGGTGTCACTTCGGCTAGCTATAAGAAACCAATAACATATTTTGTTTAGGTGGAAGAGAGAAAAAGAGGAGGGTGATGTATAGATTAGCAACTAAACTAAAGTCGATCTATAATTGATTCCAAAGCACTTACCATCTATAACATTTTTTTGCAAAAGGAGCCAGGCCCCCATTTCCATTACGAATAACAGAGACACGGAGTTATTACAGACCATCAGTTTTACACCCAACACCACGGTAGGAAGACTCCATACCAACCAAACGACACAAGCAATCCCACTTCAACCAGAATACAGCAGCTCAAAAGACAATCAACCTAAATGCCCAGGGGCTCAAGCCTTTCCATCTATTACATATGGAACCATGTTAAATTTGTATAGACGATACTATAGCTAGTCCTTTTAATAGGTTTGTCAATATACTATCTATGTGGATCCATATTAAACTTTATAAACAATATTATAGTTAGTCATTTTAGAGATTGTCTATATAGTAAGTATATATTATGTATAAATGATATGTCCATTTTTTTAATCAGCGGTTAATTAGGAGTGCTTCGGGCATCACTATACTTTTCCACTGAACACATGTGGTTGTCAACAGATAGCATGCCATTGCCAGCCATGCAGAATTTGTCCTGGTTCATTTTAGGGAGAGAGATTAAGAACTGATTTCGAGTGATTGCGATATGCAAGTGGAGACAAATATAAAATACTAGCAATGTAAACGCGCCGTCGGCGCGTTTGTGTGCGATATATGTAAATTCATACCATATTGTAGAGTTTGTCCTCTTAAAACTATATGAAGGCAGGACAACTGTACTAAACCAAAGTATACAATTGATCTTTAAAGTTGGAATATGGAGAAATATTTAGATGTTTCACTTTTTAAATGAGTATATATAAATCTCCGCATTTTCTGATTTTTCCTTGAATTTATTGAGCCATAGAAAATAAGGAAAATAGGGAAGGAAAAAAGGGATAGAACAAAAGATGTGGGAAGTGAGTATATATAAATCTCCACATTTTCTTGTTTTTTCTAGAAAATAAAGAAACAAAGTATACAATTGATCATTAAATTTGAAATATGGAGAAATGTTTAGACGTTTCACTTTTTAAATGAGTATATATAAATCTCAGCATTTTCTGATTTTTTCCTTGAATTTATTGAGCCATAGAAAATAAGGAAAATATGAAAGGAAAAAAGGGGATAGAACAAAAGCTGCGGGAAGCGAGTATATATAAATCTCCACATTTTTTTCTAGGAAATAAAGGAACAAAGTATACAATTGATATTTAAATTTTAAATATGGAGAAATGTTTAGATGTTTCACTTTTTAAATGAGTATATTAAATATCCACATTTTCTTTTTTCCTTGAATTTATTGAGCCATATTAGAAAATAAGGAAAACATGAAAGGAAAAAAGGAATAGAACAAAAGCTTCGTGCGGGAGGATAATAATACGTTGAGGCTGGGAATCGAGCCTGCGACCAACAGGAAATCCCGCACGTAGCCAACCAGCTGGCCTACTTTCCCTTAGCGAACAAACGGCGATCCGACCTTTTTTTATAGGTAGTTTACTGATGGACGGCCGGATCTTGCTTCAAAACGCGATCGGACGGCCGGTGTGTTTCGGGGTGACGTGGCCAGGCGGGCTTCCTGCATTCCTGTGCGCTATAGTACATAAGAAGTACTAGGAAGAAAAGCGCGCCCGCGGCGCGCCGTAGGTAACTTTTGTTTTTTGATGTTTTGCAGATAATACGATTAATATTGCTGGTTATGTGATGAGTTAAAGTGTTGGAAAAATTAGATTTAGTGATATATATTTGGTAATAGATAAGTGGGCTGTGTTTGTAAGTGGGCCTGTCATATATTTGGAAGTGCTGGGTGATATGGTCATCTTGAAGCCACCCATATTTAAATCTGAAGCAAATAAAACATATAAAATCTGATATCATCTTCGGCTAACTATATTAAAATCTGAAACAAATAGAACATATGGATCAACTTTTACGAACAAAGATGTATTTACAGAAAAATCTAAGTCACTTGCGTCAGAAGCAACTTTAATCTCTAATTTACAGCATTGGCTAGACATAATTGGCTGTGTCTTGTAGATTGCTTGAAGATGACTATTAGATCAGAGGATATGTACACAAACCACCATGTTATTCACTAACCATGCAAAGCATCAACGTATATACAATATTTGGCTCTATAAAAACTAAGGTGAAATCTGCAGCGTCAATTCAATTCATGCTGCGAGATAAATAGAAAGAAGGAAAAAAATACGGCAGGTGAGAAGAGTCGATGGCATCTATTCAGTAACCGAATAAGCAGCCGCGGAAATAATCATGGTGAATCCAGATCTATATGTATTAATCAGTGTCAGCACTTCACACTGAGCCTAGAATTTTTCGAGCTAAGATGGCGCCCATTTAAAATCAGACCATATTGTACTACAATAGGTACAAAGCTTTGATGGAAAGCTGATCTGACAAAGGTTTATGAATGCAAATATGGATGGCCGAAGCATCCACCTATGAAAGTTGCAGGACTCGGTACCTTTGTTCTGATGTGCCATATGGGAGTATGTTCAGCAGTTATACCAAAAACATCACCTGTAACAATGCACAAATCTGTCTGAAGCTAGTTATCTCTACCAAGAACAGACAACATAGGTGACATAAAAAAGCAGATGGTGTTGGATAATATTTATACTATCATGAATTACGAATACTGAGGTGGAAGATAAAAAGAACTATAACATCTATAATGCTCATAGAAGTATAATAGGATATCCTGGCTCCTACTAAGCCATTTAGGTAACCTTGAACAATCATCCTACTAAGCCGATGGTGGGGCGCTTCCAGCGTCATTCCCTTCTAGAGGCATTGCTGTGTTGCTCCCCTGTTGGACGAAAGCCCTGTGCAGTCAGTGGCGACGACGATCTCTTTGTCGTTCTCCATGTTTATGGCGTTGTGGTCGGCTATGGCACCGTGGGTTGTTGTCGGCTTGTCTCTCTTCGTTGTCGTTAGTCGTTTGTGTGGTGTTGTCTGGTGTGGCCGGTTGTGGGCGGCACTTCCCCTTCTTCCACCCTCAGTATCCCCGGCTTTGGCCAGTGGCGGCAATGGGCTGCATTTCTCTTTCCCTTTGTAGGCGGTGTTCCCGTTGGTGGTCGGAGGCGTGTTTGCTTTGATCAGGATTGCAACGGAGCGTTGTGGTTGTACCTTGTTTGCATGAGTTTTTATTTATTTTCTATTGTTTATTAATGAAATAGGACAACAATTATCCTGCCTCTCTTAAAAAACAGAACAATAGACATCAATTGATTTATCAACCAGGTGAAGTGTAAATACGTCCTAACAAATTTAAACCATTAGATGAGAAGAATGGATGTCTCATGGCTGATCTTAATTTTAGCGTGCCGTAGAAGAGTCCCGTAAATAAAGGGAAGGTGCTATCGTTTCGATTGCACGTCTCACAGAGTGAAATGCAGTTCAGTCTAGCTTGTAGCTCCCGCTGAATACTCCATTCCATGCGTGCGCGCCGATGGAGAGTTGGGCACACGCCGGTTTCAGGTCGACGACTTATCACTCTGCATGGTCGCTGGGATCGATCGGCATCCGGTCTCTGAAGATCCCGTGGACGGAAAACTTCTGCTCCTTACAGTGGCGGCGTTGTAAATTGTTGATTTCTCAATTTAGGTGCGCCCGGATTGGAATCCAATGCCCTTTTGCTAGCCTAATGCCCCTGCACCGCAACGTAATATCTGGGTAGGCACGCATCTAAATACTCTCTCCGTTTTCAAAAAGAAGTCGCCGTTGACTTTCGAACACACGTTTGATCATTTGTCTCATTCAAAAAAGTTACATTAATATCATTTATTATGTTGTGATTTAGTTTATTATTAAATGTATTTTAAGTATGATTTTTTTTTACATATTTGTAATAAATTTTTGGATAAGACGAATGGTCAAACGTGTGTCCAAAAGTCAACGACGATTTCTTTTCGAGAATGGATGGAGTACAATCCCAAGTTCTTCATTCATGTAATGCTTGTAGTCTCTGGTGATCGGGTTTTCAAGCTTTTTGTTCTCTCTCTCTTTGTTCCTCACTCCGGTGTAAGCAAAATGTGTCTACGCTTCGTGGAGCTTTTGTATCTGTTTTTTCATACCCTCCTTAATGAATAGACAGTATACCTGTCATCCGGTTCGAAAATATTCTTGTACGTGTTTAATGATATGTCCTAGTGTTAAGATGGATTTGATAATTTACCCTCCTATGTGTCTAATATGTGGGACCATAGCATACATGTCATAGATACATATATAGAGCAAATTATCGATTGGCCTCTCAATGAGACAAATCATCAAATTCCTTTTTTCAAAACATAAATTTCATAATATTACCAGGGAGGTATAGAGTCCTTTAATACTTGCATACAAAAAAAAAAATGCAGAGCTAATTACAAAAGGCTTTATTTCACTTTTCCAAAGCCATCCCAATGAACCCTCGATAGGCCGTTTCAAAATCCAGCCTAATAGAGGCCCATCTATCTCGCTAGAAGAGATACCCTCCAGCTTCATCAACTGGGTAGGGCCAAGAAACCTATAAAAGAAACTTCACGCCGCATGCGGAAAGAAAGGCCGGGTAATCCCTAATAGTACAATGATCGTGCTCTGCCATGGACCATAAAGGAATAAAAGAAAAACATAATTCATAGGAAAATATATAAGCATGAAGGATGATGACATGTTATAAAAAAATGTACATCACACATAAGCATGAAAGGTTAGGGGGAAGATAATAGCAAAGATATTAAAAAAAACTAGGAACGTAACCGCGCCTATCCATAGGCGCGGTGTTTTTCCATCATCTGATTAGGGGTATGAAAAAAAGAACTAATAGAATGGTAATGATCATCTATTATCTATAAAGTGAATTGCGCTTATAGTATGATAATTCAAGATGTCCGTATTACATATACTTACACTGATAGATAGAATAGTTATTCAATAGCTTTAAAATAACTTGAAAGTATAGCATGAATTATACTGCTAATTTTAAAACAGCCTTTAAGGCAAGTTGAAATCAAAGTTTTTGTTTTGATGATGAATCGAAGTGATCAAATGAGTCATATGCCTTCGACACTTCTTGCAAAGGAAGGATCTAATTACATGTCATTATTCCCTTAAGCAAACAAAAGCATGAAGTGGAACCCAGCCTCGTACCTTGCAGTTTATACGAAAAGCTAAAATCATGGCATCAAGCAGGGCAAAAGGGACATAAGATGCCATAAGCTCTTAATATACATGAAGTAAAACTCGCAGAAAGAAAACGCATTCAATCACCTTGGTAAAAAGAAATGAGAAGGCAATGCAACAATACCAAACTGAAGCATACAACTATATCTGGACAAAAAATTCAAAATAAAAATATAAGCCATTCGTAAAAAACCACAGCAGCAATGTGACCATAAAAGACTGCAAGGAAGATGTATACATGGTAGAAAAACAACCATAGCAATAATGTGACAAAAATGGCAAGGAGGATGCATACATGGTAGAATGACAACTCAACAGAACCACCATTAATTGTGCGCATACATGAAGCAGCAAGTTGAAAGGGACATACCTTAAAATGAGAAATCATCAGCCCTCAATTTGAGGAGAGAAATAGTTCATCGGCAATGCCAACACATACGTTTTGGCAGTAAGCACAATCATCTGCTCTAGTAAATCAGCTAAACACATCGGACTAAAACAACAAACCCTCACTCAGTCTGAAGATAACAGTAAATTGTTCACCACAATAATGAGTACAGCTACCAGAAACCCAAGAACACATCAAACTTAATAGCAGTTTCTATAGGACATTACATAAGCCTTAAATAAATGGGTTCGGATCATCCAATTGACAACCAGTACATATTGTTTCCCCAAAATCATGAGAGCATTGTATACATCATTATGTTGGAATACATAAAAAGAAACCTAAGATCATGCAGCCATGTATACAGATTGTGCTATCGTCCTGTACATGTGCCCAAACTTGGGCAGAGCATATAGCCATCACACTTCTTCTGATTACAAACCATCTTATACAGTCTATTTTATGTGGCCACAAATTCTGCTACCTAATAAATACTGAATACCCACTATTTGACACCATAGTGACAAGTATCTGTTAGCCCTGAAAAAAGGGTAAATGCAGTTAATGCAGCAAACATGGGAAAAATATTGAAATATATGTCTATATTAATTTGGTGTAACTATAGGGGGTCTGACAAATTAAGGGAAAAGGACTTTTTTAAATGGACGGTGGCGTGAATCTTGTCAAGATTTACCAAGTTATATAAACCCAAAAAGGTTGTAATCCTTACCAAACACCACTCCTATCAAAACCTGGAAATGGCGGCATGGTTGAAATAGATGCAAATGTAAAACTCGTGAGCTGATTCCAAGTATAATTGAAAAGAAGAAAAAATTATAAGCAACATTTTAACATATTATAAGTAAAAATCTGAAAACATGATGTTAGTCCTTTGGTCTATATGACAGGTTTGATTGCAAAGATAGATAGATGCTGCTCTGATTGAAGGTGATATAAATACTATTAATATAAAGCAATATTGCGATAGCAGCAACTATAAATAAAGCCTATCCATCGAACCTTTTTAACAGTCATGATACATTCCAAGGTTATTTAAACCTCTTGCTTCCGTATTTTTGTAAGAGCTGGAAATACCACGCCTATGGCTCTTCAGCTCTCCAACGATAAAATAAGAAAATCTCACTTCTTTGCTTCTGTAGCACTTTAGCTCCAATTGCCAATTTTTGAGAAAGTAAACTTGGGTCCTACAAATGAAAAAAAAAAAAGGATAACCCCACAAAGGGAGCAAACAAAAAAGGTAAAACGATGTAAACTACAACTCTAGAATCCCAAAAGAGCAGACTAAAGCAAGGCCAAACCAAGCTTGTACATTGAAATCCATAATAAATACGCCTACCAAAATCCATATTTCATATGGAATATCTCTTTAAAACAAATATGAAAGCTCCACCTTATTAGCTGTTTTGCATTCATGGAAGAGTAATTCAGACAAATTTAGAGCAACCATCAATGCCAATCATTTTTCAAATATGGTATACATGACATTACCTGCCAAAACCAAAACCAGTAGTATAAAGAATAGATTGTCACTTCCATCGGCTGACTGAGGCACCACACATGACAAAATTTTCACTCCTAGATTCAACAAACCATGAATGCCTACAAAACAAGACAAATGCAAAAGTACATTAGAATACATGTTGCAACTTTTACAAGACAAATAGACTTGACAGAATTGGAAGTCATTTGTTTCAGATAACTGAATCAGTTTAGTGACTTTGAATTTAGCTCATATTTTCAATGTAATGTGTAAACAATACGTGGAGAGGCGACACATCCAAGCTTAAAACAATAACTTCAGATATCAGTATTAGCTCTTTTTGGGATTAAAGCATAAGTACCTGATAGGCGCAGTTTTAAATAAATCATGTTTCAGCTTTCCAGTTGTAAAGAGAAGAAACGGATGTAAAAATTAGCTAAAGCTAAGCAAACAATTAAACAACTTGAGTAAAAAATCCCAGGGAAGAAAAGCTCTAACTTGAGTATCAAAGATTAGCTCTGTAAAAAAAAAGAAGAAATTGGAAGCTTCCAAAATACAATGAAGATAATAGATGAAGCGATTCTAGAGGATGAAGCATTCCCTCAAAAAGTAATATGGCCATTGCTCTTAATATGGTTTTTCAAATATTATGCACGTTAGCTAGAATAACTCTTAAGTCTAACGATACCTTCATGACTTCAAGTTTCTGATCTTTTTTAGGAAAAAGGGCTTTCAATTTCTTTAGAAACTTGCAAATTGTATCCAATAGATTCTATATGCGGATTCTAGGGAGTAGGGACACAGATTGGAAAAACATCGGCAAGATATATCAGTCTGCATATAGTAGAATCGTTCATATATAATGCTAGGAAAATGAATCTGGAGAAAGAAAAACAGAGCAAAGTAGTGAGTATGGGCTGCATAGTTGAATAATTGATAAGGTAACTGATTGAAACTGGAATAGCGGGTAGTTATAACTGAATAATTGAATTGGTAACTGCTTGAAAGGCGAAACAGTAACAAGTCATTATACCGAACATTGACTGAAACAACAACAAAGCCTTTTAATCCCAAACAAGTTGGGGTAGGCTAGAGTTGAAACCCAATATAAGCCTCCATCAATAGGGGAGAGGGAAAAGAAAGAAAGAAAGGAGGAGAAAGCAAGTAAATAAATAAATATAATGCCTTAGAAGATGATGATGAAGATGATGATGATGATGATCATAATAATAATAATAATAATAATAATAATAATAATAATAATGGATATAAAAGCCTATTTATGGTTCCGGCACGTGAATAGCTGCTTTCCAAGTGCTTCTATCGACTAACAGAACTCTAGGTATATTCCAATCCTTCAAGTCTCTTTCTATTACCTTCTCCCATGTCAAGTTCAGCCTACCCCTACCTCTCTTCACATTATTGTCGTTCCTTAGAATTCCGCTATTCACTGGTGCCTCTGGAGGCCTCCGTTGGACATGTCCAAACCATCTCAATCGGTGTTGGACAATCTTTTCTTTAATTGGTGCTACCCCTAACCTATCATGTATATCGTCATTTCGAACTCGGTCCATTCTTGTATGCCCACAAATCCAACGCAACATATGCATCTTTGCGACACTTAACTGTTGAACATGCTTCTTTTTAGTAGGCCAACATTCTGCACCATACAACATCGCAAATCTAATCGCCGTTGTATAGGATTTACCCTTCAGCTTTTGCAGCACTCTCTTGTCATATAGGACGCCAGATGCTTGGCGCCATTTCATCCATCCCGCTTTAATTCTATGGCTAACATCTTTATCAATACCACCATCTCTCTGTATCATCGATCCCAGGTATCGAAAGGTGTCTTTTTGAGGCACTAATGACCTTCCATACTAACATCTCCCTCCTCCTGTCCAGTAGGACCAAAGTCACATCTCATATACTCAGTTTTAGTTCTACTTAGTCTAAAACCTTTCGACTCTAGAGTCTGACGCCACAACTCTAATTTGCTATTTACTCCCTCCCAGCTTTCGTCAACTAGTACTACATCATCAGCAAAAAGCATACACAAAGGAATATCCCCTTGTATGTCCCTTGTGACCTCATCCATCACCAAGGCAAATAGATAAGGGCTCAAAGCCGACCCTTGATGTAGTCCTATTTTTATCGGAAGTCATTAGTGTTATTGTCACTTGTTCGAACACTAGTTACAACATTGTTGTACATATCCTTAATGAGGGCAACATACTTTGTTGGAACCTTATGTTTGTCCAAAGCCGACCACATAACATTTCTTGGGATTTTGTCATAGGCTTTCTCCAAGTCAATAAAACCATATGTAGGTCCTTCTTATGCTCCCTATACCGCTCCATAAGTTGTCTTAATAAGAAAATTGCTTCCATGGTCGACCTTCCGGGCATGAAACCAAATTGGTTCATGGTGACATGTGTCGTTCCTCTCAAATGATGCTCGATCACTCTCTCCCATAGCTTCATAGTATGGCTCATCAGCTTAATTCTCGATAATTAGTGCAGCTTTGAATATCTCCCTTGTTCTTGAAGATTGGTACTAATATACTTCTCCACTCTTCGGGCATCTTGTTCGAACGAAAAATAAAGTTGAACAGCTTGGTTAGCCATACTATAGCTATATTCCCGAGGCATTTCCACACCTCGATTGGGATACTATCTGCCCCATAGCCTTGCCCCCTTTCATCCTTTTCAAGGCCTCTCGGATCTCTGATTCTTGAATCCTACGCACAAAGTGTCTATTGGTGCCATCAAACGAGTCGTCCAATTGAATAGGTGTATTCTCATTCTCACCATTGAACAATTTGTCAAAGTACTCTTGCCATCTATGTTTGATATCCTCCTCCTTCACCAAGAGCTAATCGACACATTCTTAATGCATTTAACTTGGTTGAAGTTCCTCGTCTTTCTCTCACGAATCCTAGCCATCCTATAGATGTCCTTCTCTCCTTCCTTTGTACTTAATCGTTGGTAAAGATCCTCATAAGCCCGGCCCCTTGCCACACTCATAGCTCGCTTTGCGGTCTTCTTTGCCATCTTGTACTTGTCCATGTTGTCTGCACTCCTGTCATGGTACAATCGTCGATAGCATTCTTCCTTCTCCTTAATAGCCTTCTATACGTCCTCGTTCCACCACTAAGTATCTTTATGTTCACGTCCACTCCCTTTGGTCACTCCAAACACCTCTGAAGCCACCTTTCTAATTCACGTTGCCATCTTCATCCACATGTTGTGTGCATCTTCACCTTCATTCCAAGGGCCCTCTTCAATAACCCTTTCCTTAAAGACCCCTAACGCCTCTCCTTTTAGTTTCCACCACTTCGTTCTCGCAATTTTGTTTTGTTTGTCCCTACGGACACGCAACCGAAAGCGGAAGTTGGCCACCACAAGCTTATGTTGAGTAACAACACTCTCTCTAGGTATCACCTTACAATCCAAGCATGCTCGTTTGTCCTCTCTTCTTGTGAGGATAAAATCGATCTGGCTAGAGTGTTGGCCACTACTAAAGGTCACTAAATGGGATTGTCTCTTTCTAAAGAAAGTGTTGGCTATCAACATGTCAGAAGCTAAAGCAAAGTCCAATACTTCTTCTCCCTCCTAGTTCCTAGTACCATAACCAAAACCCCCATATACCACCTCATACCCTGCATTTGTTGTACCTACATGACCATTGAGATCTCCTATGAAAAGTTTCTCACTAATGGGTACTGTTCTAACTATACCATCTAAGTCTTCCCAAAATTGCCTCTTAGCACTCTCATTGTGCCCTACTTGGGGAGCATACGCACTAATTACGTTCAAGACTAAATCACACAAGACAAGTTTGACTAGGATAATCCTATCTCCTTTTCTTCTAAGGTCCACTACTTCATTCTTGAGGCTCTTATCAATCAGGATGCCTACTCCATTTCTATTTGCAACTGTCCCTGTGTACCAAAGCTTGAAGCCAGTATTCTCTACCTCCTTCACCTTTTGACCCTTCCATTTTGTCTCCTAAACGCATAAGATATTTACACGCCTCCTAATTGTCGTATCAACTAACTCCCTTAACTTACCTGTAAGTGACCCTAGATTCCAACTTCCTAAACGAATCCTAGTTGGCTCGACTAGCTTCATTACCCTTCGCACCCGCCGAGTCAGATGCGAAGACCCTTGCTCATTTTCCACTACACCCGGGCGATGATGTAGCGCGCCACTAAGGAAGCGACGACACGATCTTTGCTCACTTAACACCGTGTCCAGATCACGACACGGCGCATCACCAAGGGGGTGATGTCCCGGCCCTTGCCCATTTAACACCATACCCGGGTTCCGGTATGACGCGTCGCTAAGAGGGTTATGCCCCAACTGTTTTCTTTTGGGTTTCATCTCCAAGACAGTAGATTGTTTTTTTTTCCAAAGAAATTTCATGCACACCAACACAATGAAAAATTTCAGAGATGAAAATTTACATGTACATGTGTCTTTGCCTAAAGAAGCTAATGACCTGAAGGCAGAAGCATTAGTTTCATGCTGACTCAGTAGTTCTGGGAATGGATATTTTTGCAATATCAAAAATAGAGTGCACTACCTACTAAAATTCATGATGATACACCAGCTTGTAAAAAGTTGTGCTTTTAGTTAGCATCAGTGCAATTTCAGTAGCATGCTTCGAAGTCTCTGGTTTGCTTCAGGTTTTCCTTATAGGCTTTAGCAGTAACAATATCAATTATATAACACGATAAACTTTAACTGGACATTGCAGAATTAAATTGAAACCAATCACTCAAGTAAATTGAAAATAAAATTGTGCTGAAATGTATGTTTGCAACTTATAGAAATCCAAGGTCTTCTAAATAAATCATCTACAAACAGCTCTGGACCATAAATAATCATCTACAGTAGTTATTGGTTACTCCCTCCGTCCCAAAAAAACATGTCATTCTAGCTATGCATCTAGACACTCTCATTGTCTAGGTGCATAGCTAGAATGACATTATTTTTGGGACAGAGGGAGTATGTTAGTAGAATCAGGGGGTATTTCAGTTTTGTACAAAAAATGAAAATAATATATCAAATTAGAGGGCCATCAAAGTTGTAATTGACTTCATCGAGTAGGAGGGCCCAACATTAGAGTCAATCTGAGCCATAAGAACAAACAGTAGGAGCTTGTAGTAGCATTCTTATCAGCAAGGATGTTGAGCATCATGGGCTACATGGCTGGCTGGCTGGCTGCTTGCAAGGCATCTCAGCAACCGAATGTTCCAAATATCAACAGCTCATATTCAGTTTTTTGGTGGTTTCAACATGTCAGTTCAGATCATCACACATTGTTTTGCAGTAAAAAGAACAGAGAACAGTTTCTACAAATCTTACTTGCAATTTTCGGCTCTGTGGCTGCATTAGGTGTCTTCTCAAATGTTGGTGCCAAGCTAGGAACCATAGTGACGAGCACCTGAAGTAAGAAGGAACAAAAAAGAAGTTTGCCATCTCATGATAAGTGCATGATTTAAGGTGGATCCAACAAAAGTACAGCAAAGGTCCTAATGTAAAATCACTAAAAACCAGCACTTCCTCTCCCCAATCCCTCTCCTAAGTCACAGCAAACCTAAACAAACAGCAAGATGTAGGATTTTGAGAGATCCATGTAAACAGTCAGATGATCTCCTAAGATTGTACCCAGGTCTGCCCTAAGTGATGCCAAAAAAATCGATAAACCCAGCTTTCGCACCACAGAACACCAACACGGATACTATAGAAAAATTGAAACTAAACATCACCATAGTGCTTTGCTGGAAAGTTGCTTTTGCATGACTATTCTGAATCTAGAAAATAAGCTGAACAGAGCTTGATAGGACCATTAAACACATTGGAGCTAATATTATTTCTTCAGTAAACATAACTGAAAGATGTTTAGTCGTTGCAGTCAAACTTTCTTATAATATGCAGATATATTCACATTCTCTGATCGACTGTTCGGAAATCAAATTGACATCTACCAAAATTTTTCCACACATTTTTTCATGGACTAACACATTGGAGCTAATATTATTTCTTCAGTAAACATAACTGAAAGATGTTTAGTCGTTGCAGTCAAACTTTCTTATACATACAGATATATTCACATTCTCTGATCGACTGTTCGGCAATCAAATTGACATCAACCAAGATCTTTCCACACATTTTTCATGAACTAACCAAAGACTGAATTCACCACCAATAATAGACCAATCCATCATGATTGGGCGAGAGAGAACTCTAGATCATGTCTCCTGTTCTTACTCCCATGCGCATGACTTGAGAGAGAAAGGGAACTCAAAGTATCAAGAGAGAAGGGAGGCTAGCCCCTACCTGTGGTTTCCACGAAGTGCATGAGAGAGAGAGATGGAGGAGCAGCCCGTGACTACCTTGCTACATGACTCATCTACTCAAGGCGGTGGCTTGGCTTCCCTGGGATGATCCAGTACAAGAACAGGAGTACAGGACAGGGCTAACAAGCCACACCCAAACGGCTAACCCTGATTAAAATCGACTTCTTGATTTCGTCGAGCACCTAGAGTGCGCACCTTAGACGGCGAGGCGGCTCTTGCGACGACGCCCATAGATGGAGGTATAGAGTCCTTTAATACTTGCATACCCAAAAAATGTGAGCTAATTACAAAAGGCTTTATTTCACTTTTCCAAAGCCATCCCAATGAACCCTCGATAGGCCGTCTCAAAATCCAGCCTAGTGGAGGTCCATACATCTCGCTAGAAGAGAGACCTCCAGCTTCATCAACTTGGTAGACCCAAGAAACCTGTAAAAAAGAACTGCACGCCGCATGCAGAAAGAAAGGCCGCGTAATCTTTATGCATGATGTTTATTGAATAGAATGGTAAGGCCGGGTAGCCAACCTCGAAGATTTCTAAAAGTTGTCATATTAGTCTCACAACTCCACCATACAAGCTTGTATGTAGGCATCATGCTGATTTTTCGTTGTTAAAGATGTAATTTGGGGAAGAAAGTTTTTTTTTTTTTAGCATGCAAGAGGACAGTTGAGCTTCACTGGGGCAAGCATAATCAAAGATTATGTGGATAGCATAGACACGTATTTTGAGAAAGCACATTTAAAAAATTTGACAATGATACCTGAAAAAGATCTCGTCAATTATATAAACTTTGCAGCAACTACATAGCATAGTAACAACCACTAATACAATGAGAGGCATCTCCCTTTTTTAGATATTTAGTGTGATCCAGACTTCTGCTGGAAAATAACCCTCATATGGATGTGCACAAGAGGGAAAAGGAAACTCAAGCCCTTTTGTTTTAAGATTATAGATTCTTACTCCTCTCCAACTGTGACGGCGTTCAAGAAAATTTCTTTCATTTGTCATCCAAGGCACAGAGTAGTAGATGCAACCAGGTTCCACCCCAGGGAAATTCATGGCGGGTAAACATGCTGAATGATTCAATCCAACGAACATTGCATGCTCCAACATGGTCTCTGTGATTTCTTGAGGTACCATCTTGCAAGTAATGGAATCAATCTTGTGAAATTCAATTCTGACATTGCGTGGATTTTTTCGACTGGACAATGAATAAATTGCATGGGCATGCAGAAGATCACCCCACGGTGTAGATACTAGATGCCTTGTAAGTGTGGGTGCACCGTAACAGAAGATCACCCCATGGTGTAGATACTAGATACTAGATACTAGATTCTTTTGTTGGTCCCTTGGGCCCATCAAGATCCCATTTTTCCATTGTTCCAGCCAATGTCACCGTGTAGAGCTTTTCATTGTGGTATGCACAGTCCGCGTACCTTTCTCTGCTACTCACAGATAAATCTGAAAGCTCTCGCCATTTTTCCTCTCCAGCCCTAACAAAAGAAAGACGGTCGTTGTTCCCATATATGATCGCAACACTGTAGTCACCACCTTTCAATGGACTGCAGGACAACACTGCCTTCTGGTAGAACCATTGAGCCATGTGTTCTTTGTAAACCTGCCGCTTTCCCAAAAGATAACCTTCCATGTTTCCATCACTGCCATAGACCGCTTCAACAAGTGTGAAATCAGTGATTGGGGGTAGAGCGATCATGTCTGAAGTGAAGGGGTTGTAGATCACAAGGTTGCAGAGTTCATTTATCAAAATCAGCCACCCATGAGAGGCACCACAGCAGCCAAGGAAGCAATCCTTGGGAAAATTAACATCATAAGTTCTGTCAATGTCAAGGAGATGCCAGAACTTGCAGGTGACGGATGAGCTGTTCCGTGGTACCTTTTTCAAGTAAATATAAGCCCAAGACATGAGCCATGGGGTGCAAGAAGGTGGAATGCTGGCAGCCCTTGCGGCCAAGCACCATGACGTGCAGACAGCTGCGAAAGCAAGGGCTTCCGGGAGCTCGAGACGCTGCAGGATGCAGAGGAGGATGTCGCTTGGGAGGTCAGACCAGCTGCGACTTTCATAAGGTCCTGCCATGGCATGCAAATACCTTTTAAGTTATGAAATTATACATACAAGCAGATTTACATTTAATTATTTATATTTATTTATTCGTAATAACAAGGCAAGCCAACAATCTTAATACATGATCGACTTGCAATCTGTTAATTGGAATAAAACCAATTATCTAAAAATGATAACCGAACCGAATAAAGAAGTAATATTGCCACATTGGTCTAAATAAAGAGAAGCAAACAAGCTGCAGGCCTCATTTGCAACTACTAGCAGCCAAATCGTCAAGACGGCAACTACTAGCAAGCACATCGGCAGCTACAATGCAAGACGTTTGTAGCATGTGCTTAAAGAGAGAGAGTCCCGCCACGTCACTAAGAATATGTGTAGAAAAACTTATTTCCAATGCATAGAAGCTTATATGGGTGCTTAGTTCCTCTAAGCACCTCTCTAAGCATGGATGCTTAATTAGGCACCCATACCTCTTTCTAAGCACCCATCCAAGCATCTTCTCTATACTACATGGCAAAAAAAAACAGTTTTTTCTTCAAACGCCTCTCTAAGCACCTTGCATTGTACAAGGCCTAAGCATGAGTGCTTAATTAGGCACCCATACCTCTCTCTAAACACCCATCCAATCCAAGCACCTTCTCTATCCTACATGGCAAAAAAACCGTTTTTTTTTTCTTCAAGCACCTAGCATTGTACAAGGCCTAGATCAGCAAGCAAATAGTAGCATGTACTATTCCCGTGAGCAAATAATTTGAGGGTGCACACAAGCATGCGTCTTGCTGCCTAATATCTGTCCCTTGTGGACAGTCGCTGTTCCAGTGTGTGCATTCGGGCGCATGCGTGTGTGCGCGCCTACCCTTCGAGCCGTGTTTCTCACCAAAAAAAAAAAAAAAGTAGCATGTACTTCCGATTTGCAACTAGTAACCAGCACGAAGGCATGAAAACGTGTAAAAAATATGCACCTGTGTGATGCGAGGTCGGCGAGTCAGCCTGGATGTAGGCGAGACAGCCTCTGTGCGGGGAGGCCGACGGCGGACCGGAGCTAGGCATCGGGGTCGGCATCGGCGTCGGGGCGGCGTTGGGAGGCGCTAGGCGGCAGACCGGAGTAGACATCAGTGTCGGCGTCTGGCGGCGCGGCGAGGTGCTGGGGCGGCGCCGGGCGGCCTCGGTCGCCGTGGATTGGGGCTGCTCCGGGCGGCGCGGCGCTGGGACGTCCTTCGTCGAATCCGACTTTTGGGCTTCGGATTTGGCAGGAATCTTGCGGGAACTCTCGAGAATCTCCGATTTAGATGGATTTCGAGAGGCTTTGGTGCGGGAGTGTGGGACGATTTGAGCGTCTAGGGTTATTTAAAGTCGCTATGTCGACGTTGGGTCGGGCTTCGGCAGACGCGGAGTAATGGCTTGTTTGGATGGGAGCCGGCCGGAGCTGTCTGGCTCAGGCAGCGCTCCCAGGCGTCTTATTTCGGTCGTCTGGAGCTGAGATCGCTGTCTGGCCGGCGAGCTGCCTGGCAGGGCTCGATCCAAATAGCCCCTAAGAGTAAGAGGGAGAGTCCGGTTTGGATCCTTTTTTTTTTTTTATAACGGCAGCACTTTATAGCTTAAAGGGCATCATTACACATTATAGCACGGATACAATCCGGGATTACAGAACGGTAGACAGTGCTAACCAGATGCTCCGAGTTACGAGCTAAAGTATGGGCTGCTGCATTAGCCAGTCGATTAACATGCACAAAGGAGCAATTCCAGAATTGTGCCGCTAGCTTCTTGATATCGCCTATCACAGAACCAACCCCAGACCTGTCTCAAAAAGTAGAATTGATCCGCTAGACAATAGAGAGACAGTCTGAGGCTAGAATAATCTTCTGGAAGCCTTCCTCCGTAGCGAGCATGAGAGCCCTTCTGATGGCAAGGGCCTCAGCCATATCAAGCGAGATGGACACAGGGAGAAGTTCATTACAAGTAACCAAGCAGTCTCCAGTGTGATTCCGCATCACAATCCCGAGCCCCGTCTGGGAGGATCGGAAGAGTGCAGCATCCGAGTTAATAGTGATTGTTCCCGCCGGCGGTGGACTCCAACAAGGTGCCATGGAAGGAGCGTCGCACCTGGGGGCAGGGCCATCTTTAGAGCAGTGCTGCAAAATCAAGTCTATGTAAGCAAGAATCCTTTGAATAACCCGAGACGGATGCCAGGAAGAATTGTTATGCAGGGAGTCATTCCTGGCCTCCCAAATATGCCAGAACGCAACCGCCATAATAGTGCCCTGGGTGCTCGATCCATGGGCCAAAAAGTCGAAAATCCATTGCTTCATATTCTTTAGACCTGCCCGGTTTGGACCTGGAGACGTGTGTGTGGAAGGAGCCCCCCGCCGCCGGTCTCCTCCATGCCGAGAGCTCCGCGCCGCCGCCCATTGAGCCCCGCCGTCGCCGCCGTCTCCGCCTCATGCACGGGACAGAGAGAGAGACGACGAGCAGGCGAGGCGAGTACGGCGAAGAAAACGAGCACCGCAGTGTGTGGCGAGAAATCGTGAAGGAAGTTGCCTCAGGCTGCGTAAGGATGTATGGCACGCTTATACTTAGTCAACAACCAAACAGATGCCTAACAAGGTGGGCCATGTCTCTGTTTAGGCGTGGCCATGTTAGGCCAGCAACCAAACAGCCTAGTTTCTTAAACTTAAAACACCGAATTGGGGAGGGGCGGTTTCCGATAGAAATTGAGTTTGCTTCTAATTCTTTAACTAATTGGTTGCCCGTGCTTCGCTACGGGACATATATTAAAGTGGGATAGAGAAATAAATCAAAATCGACACATGAAAAACAAGAGAAAAAAAAACATACTTGCATGTTGCATTGACAGTTTAGCACTTAGCAACATATATGGAAAACATGCGTCTGGTCATGAAAAATAGTTTAATATCTTCTATGACATCTAGATTTGAAAATAAATCATAAACATGTCCGTGCGTTACAACGGGAGAAATAAACATCCACATACGCACCAGATGACATCCATTTTTCACATCAACAAAACAACAGTTTATTACAATTTACAAACACCCTTGCTCAGTTACTCTTATGCATTCACGAGCATGGGATAATTTATTTCTCCAAATTTGTACTCTTATGCATTCATGATTATCACATGAAGTGTTAAGGGCACGGGCAAGAAGTAATACCTGACAAGCCACAAATCAATTAGGTCAGTCCGGAAATCAGTTGCACTATACGTGTAGACACATGAACGTCTATGGTTTATGAAAGCAAATGACATTAACTATTACTTTGGTTCCCTTAAGTTTACACTAACTTTGGTAAGGTATCAAATTTCACAAATTCTGCTAGATAGCACTATCGAAGTAAGAACAATACACATACAATCAAGTATCAATTGCAGAAATGCAGAGAAAGATAAGGAAAATTCAATGATCACCTGCCCTGGCTTGTATCCCTTACCTATCGTTTTGGATGGTAGAAAGAAGCCGGTTTTCATATGGTGGAAGCAGCTTGGACACAATGAGAAGAAACCCAGGAACAATATGATGCCAAATGCAACGAATGCTGACCCCATCAGCTGGTCTCTAGAAAAATGCATCTGCAGATCAACAAGTCCGTTGCACTTTAATGTTTCAACGTTCACTCGTACAGCCTACACAGATACTGAACAGAGGAGAATCCGGGAAGTTGGAGCCTCCTAGAGAGATACATAGCCGTGCATGAGCCCAATACCATGTTGAACAACGACTGAGAATCAGCAAAACTGTATGAATTACCATGGGAAGGTTTTTTAACAATTTTATTTCCTAGTACCTTATTAAACAGGAAGTCCATAGCATGTGCTTTTGACATACCAAAATTCTAGACAATCACATGTTGTTAATACACAACAACAACAAAGCCTTTTAATCCCAAACAAGTTGGGGTAGGCTAGAGTTAAAACCCAATATGAGCTTCCTGCACCAGCACGCTATACACCTAGCATATCCGCACGCGAGCGTTCCCGATAGGTCCCACCACTATGCATTGCATAATAATTCCCTGTTGGTGCTCGCCCTCTTCTCTCTTCATTCTTCAGGCGCACTCACGCACGATGGCGGCGGGCCAACCTCAGCAGACAGCGGCTTAGCCGGCGGGTATGGGTTACCCGACGGGGATAGGTATGGGGGAGAAGTTGTACCTGTGCACGGATACGAGTTAATTAATGGATAGATTTTTGTTTGATAGGTATGGGTATGGGACAACAATACCCGACGGGTATGTGCTAGTTGCCATCCCTACTTATATGACCCACCGCCACCACCTTAGCTGTAAAGTAGGTTTAAAACTCAAAATTTGGATGAATTAGATGTTGGACATGTTTTTATATACTCTTGTTTTTGGACTTATGAACACTACATTGTTTATGCATATGGACTCGTCGTTTGACTTGTGAATGTCATTGCGATATGCTCGTAGTTGTTTGAGTGTGATTATGGTATGGACTATACGTGAATGTAATGTATATTTGAATTGTGTGTGGATTTGTGTATTTCCGCGGTATTGTAGCGTGATGTAAATGTGAAATGTTTGCAAGTTTTAGGGAAAACTACAAATTTCTAGGTTTTTTTTTGCCTATTTTTTAACAAATCCGTCGAGACATCCCTAGGGCCCATCAGCTTCCTACAGGCTTCGGCCATACATTGGCCTATCTCGATGGCTTAAGGAAAGCCATCAAGACAACCTCTTGTGGGCCCACCTATCATCTCTTGATGGTGACGCCAACCTCAGGCTATAGAGAGAGATCCTACTACCACGCTCGATGGCCTAGGGTCGTTGAGAGGGAGAGAGCCTTGACTAGGCCGGGCTGACCAACCTATGCACAACATCTCTCTCAACGGTGATTGCCAACCATCGAGCGAGCTTGCGGGTACCACAGCTGGCCTTCAAGCCTCGACCAGGCGCCTGCAGCCGTCGAGACAAGCTCTCTCGATACAGGTGTCCTCTCTCGACGGAGCAGTTATGACAACCTAATCTTGACGAGCGGCCAACGAGAAGCAATCCACATTGTGATTTTGTAGCTTATACCAATTCAAAATACATACTTAAATACAAAAATATGCTTCTGACAACTGGGGCCTACGTGTCAGACTCCCAACACCTTCTTGTTCCTTCTCTTCTCCTACCTCCTCCTCATCCTTCTCAACTCCAGCACCCCAAGTCGATTACCTCATCCCGAGGATGCCTCCTCCCCGCTGCCACTGATGAGCTCCTCCATGCCGCCACCTTGAGCTTGTGCTACAACCACCATCCACCTACGCCCAAGCCATTGTTTGCCAATCACCTATGCACAGGCTGCCATTGCCTTATTGCATGTGTTGTCGCGCCACGCTCTGCCATTGCCCGACTTGCGTCCACCGCCGCCTATGCTATGGAAGGAGCTTGAGGAGGCGGTGTGGCGAGCGTCGAAGCCCAGGAGGGCGTGGGACGACCGCCAATAGGATAGACTACAACAGGTGAGCTCGAGGGAGGAGCTCAGGGAGGGGCATAGTGGTCGCGGAGCCGGGGAAAGCAGGGACGATCGCGTAGGAGGCTACAGCTGGTGAGTTTGAGGGAGGATCTTGGGGAGGGGCGTTGCGGTCGCCAAAGCCAGGGACAGTGGGGACGATCGCTGGTGGGGATGGGCTGCAGCGGTTGCCGGAGCTAGGGACAACGGGGACGATTGCTGGTGGGGATGGGCTGCAGCGACCGAGCTTACGAGAGGAGCTCGGGGATGGGCACTTGCGGTCGCCGAAGCCGGGGAGGGTGGGGACGATCACATGTAGAGATTAGCTAGAATGGGCGGGCTCGAGGAAGGAGGTTGTTAGGGGAGGCAACGGTCGTCGTAGCTAGGAAGGGCGAGGACGGTCATCGACAAGGATGGGTTGCCAGGCTAATGATGGAGGTGGAGAGGAGGCTAGAGAAGGAAGAATGATAATAGAGTATGACATGTGGGTCCCACATATCATATTGTAGTTTAGTTCGTATTTAGCGTCCATATATCTTCTTAAATGCTCATAATGGAAGGTATGAAGTTATTTACACTTAGTAGAATAGTAGTGACATATAGTATAAAGTATTTCGGGTTTTATAACGACACTTATTAAAAATCGAAACTTCGTATGGAGAAAAACCCCTAAATGAAAAGATGACGGGCATTTATGATCGATTTGCTCATTGAGGTAGAAAAACATGCAAACCATGCACTTTTCTACCATATAACTAGTACGGTTGTACCGATTCGAAGTGTGCCTTTGGGACTCATTATTTTAGACAAAAGATATGAAAATTCATAGAAATGTATAAATGCATAGGAATACCGTGGTCATTTTTTTTTCCAAACCTTTTTATGCGGAATTGTAATGTATAGCGCAGGACTGGACCAGACGCAAAATCTCCAATGTCACGCAGAGTTTACGATCAACCACAACAACTCTAAACCACAACTGAATGGCATCAATTTCTCGATCCGAAAAACAAAATAAAAGTTCCAAACTTTGAAAAAATATATCAATTTTTTCTGCCATTGTTGAAATACATGGGTACACAATAGGCTATGGCTGATAATTTCTTCCAAACCAAGTTATATGGAAACTTGAACGTGAATTCAGAGAAAATTGGGGAAAAAGGAAAAGAATACAAGATGACGTTGGTATAGGCCCACGAGGGGGCAGGAGGCCCAAACCAAAAAAACCTTGTCCCTGCGCCCAGTCCACGCGGTCCATGCTGTGCTTGCAAAACCTCACCGAAAATCTCCTCGACCGCGCGCTCTCCCCCTCCCCTCCCGTCTCGCATCGGCATTGCTCGCCTCTTCCCTCAGGGTCAGGCCGCCCCCGATTCCCCTCCCATTTCTCGCAATCTACTCCGATTTCTAGGGTTTCTTCCTCTCCCCGATTCCAATTCTTTCCCCATCGTCGGTACTGCGTCGCATCCCGTCCGGCGTCTATGCAAAGATGGCTTCGTCAGATGACAGGGCGCCGGAGTCGGCGTCGCTGGAGGCAGCCGCCGGTGAAGCCGCGGCGCTCGAGCTCCGCATATTCCTCCTCGACGGAATGGAGGCCGTCTACATGGGGAGTATGGGCATGCGCGGCTCTCCGAATCTGCCTCTGGAAGCCCAGCTCCCCGCCATGGTCGACGCCGCCGACGAGGAACCAGAGGGCGGGGACCAGCTTGGTATCTACCTGGCCTTCATCGAAGGCGGCGACATTAAGGACGTCGCCCGACTGCTGTTCGTGGGGGGACATGGCCGCGCCCGCGGCATGGGGGAGAAGGTGTGACGGAAGGGGTGGCCGCCATGGAGATCGAGGAGGAGGCTGGGGCAAAGGGTAGGCTGGCAGATACGAAGGACGGGAACAAGACCAAGATGTCCTGCACTTGGGACTTGGAGAAGACGGATTCAAGTGAAGAGGAGGAGGAGGAAGAGAAGGATACATCTGGGGACGATCAAGATTCGAAAGATGACCATTACTGGGTGCAGGTGCGGCTTTGGCCAACGTACTGTGTGGTAGCCCTCCATGGTAAGTTGACAAAAAGAAGCATCACCGCAAGTTTGAGCATAATAAATTACTGTTAAGAGCATCTGGCGTTAGGAGATTTAAAAAGCTTTTGAGCAGCATAGCAAGCTAATAATCCTGTTTCTGTTTTTCAGAAAATGATGGCTGGAAATTAACTCGACAATACACTACAAAATGGCTGAAACAGAGTCAAAGAGACAAGTTCTTTTCAGCAATAAACATGATCATGAGTGATATGAATGATGTTGGTTTGTCTAGCATTGGAAGCTTTCTTCATCAGGTTGAATTTAGTGGCCCACTGGTATGTTTAAGATTTTGTTTCTAATAAAACTCATTCCAACAAAGCTCTGCCTGCCACACTAGTATGTTGTGGCAGGCACCTTGGCACATTAATGTCTTCAGTTAAGTTGACAGACTGAAATTACATTTTGAATTGAGCCAAGATTATTGTGATATTTCACCTGCTTGTTAGAATCCGCTATCTTCAGAAACCATCTCATAAAAAAACATCTGGTGCTGGTGTAGGCATGTTGAATCGGAGAGTGTAGAATCATCCTGTCCTGCTCAAACAGAGGATTCACTTGTTAGTATGAAGGAGCTATAGGCATGGTACTGTAGAATATATGTATAGATAGTAAAGAAATCATTCAAAATATTGGCATGCCCAATTATGTAACTAGAAAGGATTACTACGTTTTTGCTCTTTACTGATTGTGGTTGGTTTAGCACTTTAACTACGATGTAATTTAGGAAATGCGTAGGGAATTCATCTTGGGTCAGAAGCATGAAATCACTGAATGTTCATGCTACATCCAATGGGCTTACCATTTCCAGGATTTGTCCTTAGGAAGTTGATCAGAAATTAGCAATAGACCCTGCAAAATTGGGTCTGAGACGTCCTCATATTTTTATTTACAATAAAAAGCATAGGTGTCACTCCCAACTAACTGCAACTACTTCATGCTTTCTAAATCAGTGAAGTAGTGAACTGATGGACATGAAATCAGGCGCACACAACTCTCTTCCTACACAAAGCATAACATTGTCAAATGCTGAAAAGAATACTGCTAAAATATGTTTCCCAGTCATATCAATGAGCACAAATGGATATCAGCTGTCATTAAAACTATTCCAAATTATTTTTATCTGAATGTTTGCAACTGAGGTTAATGACTTAACGACAACAGTACTGTGTGAATTTTTTCAATATTTTTCCTGTAATTTTTTAAATTGTGTTACTTAAATTGATTTTTAGCAACAGGACACTAACCTTTGTATCCGTTATTTTTTTGCCACTTTGTTTTCTGTAGGTCGATTCAAAGAAGCTTAATGACTATATACATTCTGAAATGACCCCAAGTATTGATGATTTCACGATCATCAAATTTATTGGTCAGTTTGAATATACCTCTTTGCATTTGACACCAGGGGCTGGGGGGGTATCCTTTTTCAATTTCATCATCGAGATCGACAATGATTTTTTAAAACTAATGACAATATTGCATGATTCCATTTGGCACAACAGCATTATACCGAATGTTCCTAGAATTTTAATTGATTTAAACTATGACAGGTCATGGTGCCACAAGTGGCGTCCAACTCTGCCTTTATCAGGATGATAATTTCAAATTGGCACAATGTGCCATTAAAGTGATTGGTGAGCTACCTGAAGAAGTAGAACAGAGCAGTGATGCAGAGAAAAACAAAGAGCCTAGGTTTGCAAAAATGTTTAAAATTGGCACCTTTAAAGATTTCTGTAAAATGTAATGATATAATTGTACATTTTTAATTCATAGAGAGGTGGCTGTCTTCTCCAGTCTCAGACCAGTGTGCTCCAATGTTTTACCAGGTAAGTTTTTTAAATATCCTTCAATTTTTTAAATTTGTTCCGATCTATCATTTGATTGTAATTTATGCCAGGCCTGGTCTGTGACTGGAGATTTGGGACGCTATATGCATAACACCCAAGGGACTTGTATAAAAGAATGTCTTGGAAATTTCAGTAATGGACCTGACTCTCATCTACAAAAGTATGTGTTCATTCAGATGGAATATTGCTCAAGGTATACCACATCCACATGCTGTATTTTTGCTTGCTTCAACACACAGATCTAATTATTTTAGATTTGGAGTCGAATGCTTGTTTGTGTATTTCTTTATAATAAATGGAAGTGTTGATATTACTGAGTTTATACACACTTGCATGGACAATGATGATTGGGTAATGGGTATCTGTAGAACTGTTTTTGGGGTTTAGTTGTCTGGCGTGCATAGTCTTCCACCAGCTGGAGTAGATTTGTGTATATTATTATTTTTGCATTCTCTTTTATTAATAACGTGATGTACCACATACTGTCATGGTGTCTGTAGAAGATAACTTGTTTCATTGGTAATTATTTTTGTTCTGATGTTGATAAAGTTTGCCTGTATTCCCAATTAATGCATGCAATTCAAACCATTTAGTTCCTTTCATTCTTTTTTATTGTGTCTTTTGAGCGAGCTACTATCGCATGCTGCATGTCCAATTGTGATGAGATAGTTCATCTACTTTGTTTTTAGGATTATTTTAGGCTAGATGTTAGATTTGTTGTTTAATCTCTTTTGAGTTATTTATTTATGTTTTAGTCATGCTATTTTGTTTAAATCAGTTTTCACTGTTTTTGTGTGATCATAACTAAGTTACTTCTTTGACTTAACTATTTTATCCATACTGCTCAAAGTTTCATCCATAGATTTTGATGTTATAAGCAATCAGTGATGAGAGCTTAGATGCCCCTATTAGAGTCAATCACATGCAGTTTTATGATTTGATTAGCAAAAAATGATAAAACAAAGAACAATAATTATTGTATACATGCAGTTCTGGACTCCTGTGCTTATTGGTTTTTTCTTCATTGGCAGAAACCTTCGAGAAATACTTGATGATTCAAATGAAATGAATACATCAGAGAAATTGTCTATTTTTGAAAAAATCACTACAGCTGTGAAATTCCTACATGAAAATGGAATTGTGCACCGGGACATAAAACCTGGGAACATTCTGTTTGGAGGATCAAATGAGCTGAGAATTGGTGACTTTGGTGAAGCATTCTTCACAAATAACAACTTTGGTCATCATGGTGGAACAACACCTTCCTGTGGAACTTTTGGATACGCTGCTCCTGAACTTGATCAAGGATGCGGTGTCAATGAAAAAGTATGTCTTATTACAAACTGTTGCAGTTACATCTATTTTCTGATAAATGTATATAACCTTTTTCCCTTTTATTAGGTAGATATCTATGGCATGGGTGCCATCTTCTTTGAATTGTTCCACCATAATAGGAAGTTTGGGGAGTGCAAGGAGAGGGAGAGGTGTAAAGCATTGAGAGATATAAATAACGATAAACTGCCAGTTGGTTGGGAAGGTGACACTGTCATCTTAAAGCACATGATGTCTCCAAGACCTTCTGATCGTCCATCTATAAAGGAAATTGAGGTAATTACAAAATTAATATATTCACAGTTTCACCTACTCATTTATTTTTAATAAAGAAGCTATTTTTTATGAGATCCTTGTTGATATGGGTGCTGAGCTGGCTTTTTAGATGGCGTAATTTCTTAGTCACTTGGGAAAAAATATTGCTGTCATGATAATTAAAATGGTGACTCTGACAACATGCAGCCTATCTTGGAGACCTCCTTAAAGTGAACTCAGCTATGTGGAGTTGTTCCACAAGTCTTATTGTTTTTAACTATAACAAGAATTGCTTTCATCCGTTTTATCCATTTGTAGCTGAACCCTCTAATGGACATAGGTTTAAGTTTTGAAGTAATCCACATACTATTATCAAGTCAGAGCAAATTGCAATTTACTGAGGCACTTTTTCTTTGGAAATCCAGTTTTTAGTGAGGCAATTGAGTGTTTTCTTTTTCTTTAGTAAACATGTCTAAATCTTGTAGGAAGTTAGCAGCTATAGCCTATTAGTCTATACACCACCCTCTAACAAAGCATGCCCCACAAGTAGTAGCTCATTGGCCTAGGCTATTACCAAAACTCTTGTTATGCACTTATAAAAATCTCATGATCTTATTTATATAAAGTTATTAAATGATACTGTATTAATTTTAGGGCAAAATCGTCAGTGATTATCATATAACCATATTGGAGGAACATTTGACAAATATGCTTAAGTTGTGACAATTCAATCTGCTGTTTTTATGCAGGAGTACATATATAAAAGGCAAAAAGATCTTGATGGTCATAACTGAACAATGCACACCTGGTTAGTTCCCTTTTATCATATAACCATATTGGAGGAACATTTGACACTGCTTAAATTGTGACAATTCAATCTGCTGTTTTTATGCAGGGGTACATATATAAAAGGCAAAAAAGAATCTTGATGCTCAAAACTGAACAAGGCACACTTGTGTTAGTTCCCTTTATCAACTTGGCGCTCACATCTCTTTAGTTTTGTACCTAGAAAAACTAGAGAAAGTTGGGAAGAGCTGTAACACTGGTGGTATACACTAGAAGCTGGACCGTGTTGATTGCGTCAAATTGCTTATTATAGTACTGATTACATTTTTTGTCCCTTTACAATGGCGTGCTGTAAATTCTTAATCACGTTATCTTGCTACTAGTATCTTCCCTGGCATACGCCGATGCCCTCGAAGGGTTTGTATCGTCACAAGTCACCGTTGAGGGACTGGGAGCCACGAAAGCATCATAGGACCATTTATTTTGGCCTCTTTTGCTAATGATTTTTTCCTAGCAGAAGAAAATCATTCTCGCCTTCTGTGACAGTTCACCCATTGTGGTCCACAAACGTTAAAGCCAAATTAATTCAATTCTCGAATTAACAAGACCATGC
The DNA here is from genome assembly GCA_036346415.1 of Raddia guianensis. Taxonomy (NCBI): domain Eukaryota; kingdom Viridiplantae; phylum Streptophyta; class Magnoliopsida; order Poales; family Poaceae; genus Raddia; species Raddia guianensis. The sequence goes on from CM070534.1 coordinate 75,581,165, forward strand.
TAAGTTAGCCAATACGACGGTTTTGGATGGTGATTTTCGCTGGGTGGCATCCTACTTTCTTTCTCCCTCTGTCCTTCGAACCCCTCCTCCCTAGCGTATTTGTGCATCTAGCCCGAGGTCTTGCAACAGCTTGTCATTTACACTTGGGGTCCGCCAAAACGATAGCGAGCGCGGGCTAGGACGAGGAAGAGGTAGGAATGGACGAGACAACTATGATCTGCAGGTGGGGATCGATGACGTTGATTGTGCATTTCTTGTCGTTTCTTCGTCCTCTCTCTTCCTTAATTCATTAAAATTACTCATCAATGCTATCCTTTTCATCTCAACCGTCGGTTCGCCTTTCCTGCCAACCGTTGTCCGCCTGAAAAAAAAATACCTGCCATCAAACAACTCGGTTAGGATTCAGTTTGGCCATCCATCCACCGCACGTCCATTGCGGACACATAAAGGGAAATGCATTGAAATCGGAAAGAACACCAACGGCGAAAGCACATGCACGTATACTGATAGCTGAGTACACCCATTAGTCTCTTAATCATCGGCCATTAGGCTTATAATTACGTTCTTTTTTTGCTTCTCTCTCATGCACACACGGACACGCCCACGCACGTACATGTGTATGCATGCACACACTCTCTTTCTTTTTTTTATTTCTTTTACATTTTTCTTGCACTTTCTTTAATTTCCGGTCACTTTCTTTTTCATTTTATTTTCCATTTCTTTCCCTCGGTAGAGCTCTCTCTGTCTCTACTCTGTTTTCTCTCTCCAACTCCCCCCTCTCACTATATCCAGGTTAGTCATGGCGAAACCGAGCCCCTTGAGCTCGTTCACCAATGGGTTAAGCCTAGAGTACAAGGCGTTTACATTCTCGCCAGGGAGCATCTCAAAGCGATCGAAGCATCTCCTAAGAACAGCAATTTTCTCCTCTTTTGCCTCATCAGTACCCTCATGAAGTTGCACTAGGGTTTTCCAAATATCATGAGCAGTGGGTAGATTGCTAAGTCTCTCAAACACCTCAGGGCTCAAAGCAGAGAACAAGGCATTCTTGGCCTTAGCATCTAGGTCTAGCTTTGCATATTGCTCAAGTGTGGGAAGCCTAATGGTTTCTCTACCACGGCCCACACCATGTGACCTAGTGATTGAATGCAGGTAGTCATCTTGGTTTTCCAGTGCCCAAAGTGTGAGCCACTAAAGAGAGGAATCCTATTCCCGGCTACACTACCCCCGTCGACCTTTTTGCCCTAAGCGGTTAAGCCAAGTACACGGAGGGTACTTGCCTCTAATACCATTGGTAAGGATCGGTGGCCTCGAGGGGGGGGGGGGGAGGGGTGTGAAGAGGACACTTAATCAAAATTTTATCACCCTTTTTTGGTTTTTCTGTGGTTTAGTCAAATTAACTACTGCTAGTGAGAACTAATTTGACTACCAAAGCTATCTCAAACCAACATTTACCTAGTTAATGAGCTAACAAGCGGAAACTATCGTGAGCTACTCCTAATAGCCGAAGCACAATCGCAAGGGCAATATAGCCGAAGCTACGGAATTGAAGTGAGGAAACTAATTGCAAGAAAAGCTAAAAGGATGCTCACCAATTTTTAACGAGGTTCGGTGCGAAGCACCTACTCCTCGATGCTGGATATTTCAGCTGATACTCCAGTATGACTGGACACCATCACACCAGGTGTCAAAGATATGGGTGTGCCTATTGCCCTCGAGCTAGAAACATTAGTAGCAGTGGGTTTAATTACTGGAGCTGGAAAGCAGTGATTGGGCAAAATTGCCGTATTTCCCTGTATATGGTTAGGAGCTAAAATATTTGCCTTCTTTGCAGCGGCATTTGTTTCTGCATCTGGAAACAGATTTTGACTGGTTACTGGTTAGCGCTTAATTGCCAACTGTGATGCTCAGAACGGTTTATCAAACTTGCTGTTTTATGAACCCGGAAAGGACACTCTTGCCGCCACCGTTGAGCGCTTCCTTGTTGCCGCCGTCCACCGCCAGTCGCCGGCACCACTGCCGGCCACGGCGACCCTGCACCGGCAGCTGTCGCGCGTCGTCTCTGCTGCGAGACACCGTGTACAGTGATACAAGCTGCAGAGGAATGACTCCTAAAATGTACACATACGCCAGCAGGCTGCAGCTGCAGGTTGAGGCTTGATACTATTCAGAGCCATTCGTAGTTGCTCATGGCTGAAGTAGTTGACCCGTCGTCGTTATTATCATCGTTACCAAAAGACAAGTCTTTGTCTTTGTTAGTATTGTTAGTCTAAAAGATAAAAGTGTCTTTGTCTTTGCTAGTATTATTATTAGTCTAATACTGACCTAGCTTGTACAGATGTGAGAACGCGGTTGCTTTCACGAATAGTGCATCAACTTGAGAGCTGTGATGGATGGCATCATGATTCATGCATGCTTCAAGAACCGAACGTGAACGAATATTTCAATTCTGAAGAAAACACAGTGAATAAGAGGAGAGCATTGAGCGAGGCCTCTGACTCTCTCCTTTTTTTTCTTCTTTTTTTTTGAGAAAATGCCTCTGACTTTTGGCTGCGCAGTGCACGTATCGGCACCGGTCGGAGTTGTTGGCTTCTCCTGCGAAGTGCACTGCAGAGGCTGGCATGAGCTTGCGGTTATTCGTTCGCATCACCAGCGTGTATGTTCTCCACCGTCGGATTCTGCTCTTAGATTCTTGCACGACCACCACACTCTCACAAGTTTTTTTTTCAAAAAGAAAAACTCTAACTTTTATTTCAAAAACAATTTGGTTATCTTCTTCCTCCTATCTCTCTCTCCCACTCCTACTTGACAGCGGCTTCCACAATGGCGGGGCTCTAGCGTCGACGACCTCCTCCCTTTCCGGCGCACGACCTCCCCGGCACGGTGCGGCTCTTGGGGGCTCGGTCGCCGGTGCCGGAGCAGGCACACCATGGCTGGCTCTGTCTAGTGAAAAAACTGAGATGATTGAACGACCATCTCAAGACATCCAACGCCAAACAAGATGCATGTAGAAACATGTGGTGGTGTAAAAAACGCTCTCTATGGGCTTGGCCTGCCAACTCACAAACACATGGGCTAGCCGTTGATTAGTAGTCATGGGTAATGTACATTAACAGGTCCATGATGCATGGTTGATCTCTAGTTTGAGAAGGTTTCTGGTCCTGCGACTTAACTATGGGGACATTGACCTGCCATCCAAGGTGTGCTCAGTGCAAAACAGTGCATGCATGCTAGCTAATTAGGGCATCTCGGCATCACAGCAGCTGTGCTGGTTAGGAGCTGCAGGTGCCTTTGACTGCGACCTGCTCCTTCGCTAATGAATGAATGCCACATGAGCTCGGTGTATCCCATTTGACAGTTAAACACTCATGGCTAGCATGCTTTCTCGAATTTAATTCTGGCCAGCTGTGCGTACGCTTGATCATAGAAACGACTGCATGTATGATGACTCGTGGGTGATATACAAAAAACAATGGAATAAAATAATATATGCGCTCCGTAGACCAAATTCATTTTTTAAAATAATGAAATTTCGAATTGGGTATTTGAAATGTCGGAGTGTTTGGTACCTCAACATTTTTTTTAGTTTGTTTCCATTTATTTTGAAGTTTGTTTGACTTTTGCATTTCAAATGCTTAACAACTTGAATTTTTAGGTAATGAATTTATTTGTATTTGACACCTTCTAGTTTTTTTTTAAAAAAATTTTGTAATGGGGGGCAACATACAATAGTGGGAAAAATTACGTATCAATCCTAAATGTACATTGTCATTTAGTAGATCGTCAATTTGTTGGTGATATATGTTGGGAAACCACCCTGTTGGGGAGCCCGGCCCGTGCCCAGGCCAGTGCACGGCACGGCACGCCTAGGGCCGGCCGGCGCCTCCCCCACGGTGGGTCCCACATTAGACCTGGCCTAAACCCTAAGCAGCACTATAAAAGAAGAGGTGGAGCACCTATTATATAACAGATCTGAGAAATAATAAAGAGAAGCTCCACCCTATATCTCTGTGTCCCCTGTGTTTGATCTTTCTCGGTGATTGATTGTCCACGTTTATACCTCGGGCTACACCTGGTAGCGAGGTTTCTCAACACGTTATCAGCACGCTCGCTCCTTGACGTGCGATCAATCCGCGAGTAAGACCGATCTGCATCCACTTCTACCATGAAGGTATAATCTGATTGTAGATCGAGAATCTACGTGGTTTTCCCAAGTAGATTAGAAAAATCGCATGAATTTGTAGTAGATTCGCTCTGTTTTGGGATTCTCTAAAATCAATCTGAAAGTTGATTCTCACGGCACCGCCGCCGCGCCGCGCCGCCCGTCGGCCTCATTTGTTTACCGCCGCTTAGCGCCGCCGCCGTGGCCGCCGCCGCCAGACGCTGCTCGCCGCCACCGCCGCGCGTGCAGCGCCCTTGCCCGCGTCCGCCGAGGTCGCAGACGACGAACCCTGCCGCCGCGCCCGTACGCGTCCGCCGACTCAGCGCCACGCCGGCTGCCGGCGTCGCGGCAGCGTGCGTGCCGCCCGGCTGCCCAAAGCCGCCAAGCGCTGTCGCGCGCTTCTGCCGCGCCGCCGCCAAGCCGCCGCGCCAAGCGTCCGCCGACGATCGCCCGTCCGCGCCATGATGCCGCCGGCGCCACATGCGCGGCAGCGCCGCCCCATGGCGACGGCTAGAAACCCTAACCGCCCGCCGTTCTGAAGCCGGTTGGGCGCCCGAATAGGCCGCCACGCCGGTGAGCGCGCGCTGCGCCGGCATTGGGCCGCCCGCCGCTGCCGCCGCCGCCGCTTGCCTTCATTGGCCGCTTGCGGCGCCTTGGCCATATTGGCCCCACCCGCAGATCTCACCGGTGTCTGCATGCGGGTCGAGGCCACTGCGAAACATCGCGAGCGGCGCCCGCAGCGGCGTGGCGGCACGTTTCGTCTCTTCTGTCGTGTCTTGTCAGTATACTAAGAGTATTGTACTGCCTACCCCCTCGGCTCTCTCCGTCGGTTCGAGTATAATAAAATATGAATTTGAGGTATTGGCATTGCATAGCCAGAGCAACCTCACTTGGGTATTGGACTATAGAATTGTACCCTGTAGCATGAAGCTCTGGGCCGCCATTGGGCTAGAACCCCGAAAGGATTAGAAACCGATGTGCGGAACAACCCTGCATTGCACTTTCTTCGGCACCCCTCTATGAACATATAATATTGGTGTATGCATGAGCAGCATACTGCACTTAAGAAGCGGTTTTGGACGCTCTAGTATACTATCCTTTCTATTATATGAGAATGGGGCATGCATGAGACTGCAAATTATGAAAAAATAGTCAATTCCTCTTTTGTGACAAAGAAGATCACATTCGAGGAATAATCTCCACTCTCATCTCAGTATAACTCCAAGTGCTTTCAACTTTTGTTGTATAGTCATGGAGAAGCTACTAGGGGGAGAAAGCCCCAAACTTTAAAGAAGGGCATAAATAGGAGAATAAGAATAATTGGCCTATAAAGAGAATTCCAATGCTTAAGAAAGATAACATAAGGAGAAGTCGCATTTTATTTCCACCATTAAAAGGGCAGAACCCTCAAGGCATAATGTCGAAAAATTATGTGGCATTAGGGAGATTGGTCTATGATTTGTCATGATTATGTATTTGATTATGGCTTATCGATCAAAGAAGAAAGAAAAGCAATGGCAGAAGCTTAACTTGCCATTGTTGATGGGAACTCTGGCAGAGACTTTCCGAAATCTTTCTCTTGTTCTAATTGTAATCGCACATGAAGTGCATGGAGAAATGAAGATCTCGACATATGTCATTAAAACCAAAATAACCGTCTCGGCCCTGACGGCGTGTTCACCGCTCAACCACTGCGGATCACACCCCTAGTCAGATTTCTAACCTGCTAGCCGATCAGCCGTGCTCGGTTCGATTGAGCGTGGGACGCAGCAAAGAGCAACACACGGGGATTACCCAGGTTTGGACCCCCTTGCGGGTAATAGTCCTACTCCTGCTGAGCCTTAACTTTTTTCTTGTTGTGGTTGAATGGAATGTGGTTTACAGGGTGCTTGTGAACTGTGTGTCTCAAACGCACGTACCCCCTCCCTTCTCTCTCCGCTCCTTTTATACAAGCCTCGAACCGACGGAGAGCCGAGGTAAGCGATCTGATACTCTTAGTATCTTGACAAGACACGATAGAAGAGACAAAACGTGCCGCCGCGCCGCCGCTGGCGCCGCCTCGCTGCGTTCCGCAAGTGGCCTCGACCCGCATGAACACACCGGTGAGATCTGCGGGTGGGGCCCAGCCTGCTCCTCCTGACGCGGGCGGCCATCTTAAGCAAACCTTCTCTCTGCCGGTCAATTCCATCGCGCCCGCAGCGATGTACCGCCGCACTGCGAGGTCATCAGAAGCGGTAATCATTTCTTCACCGTCTATCCGCGTGATGTCGCATTAAATGCGCTCGTCCTTCGCAGCAGGGGGAGCCTTCGCCCAGAAGACTCCTTTCGGAATGCTCCCTGCCACGCGGGCCCCACTTGACGGTGGGAGACCCTACGTCTTGTGGGGGCTCGCCACACGTCCGCCGACGACGGGGCCCTCGCCCGCCAGACCGACGGGCTCGCCACACGCCGGGACTCGTCGCCCTTTGACGCGTGGGGCGCTTTTGGCGCGGAGGGGCTTCGCCACGCCATTGGGCCCGCCAGGGCGCTAAGGGGCTCGCCACGCCTGGGGCTCGATCGCTCGTCGACGCGTGGGGCCCGCCTTGGGCTGAGGGGTTTCGCCACGCCATTGGGCTGATCGCTCACTTGACGATGGGGCCCGCCGGAGCGCTGAGGGGCTCGCCACGCTTGAGCTCGATCGCCGCCGACGCGTGGGGCCGTCTTGGTGCTGAGGGCTCGCCACGCTGGGGCTGATCGCTCGCTTTGACGCGCGTGGGGCCCTCTTGGCCTTCTTGGACTCTTCATACCACAGTATTTATTACACCGACAGTTCCTGTTCTTGGCCATTGCTTTGTTATCTCTGTGTGTTTGACTATGGGGACTGCCCTTTTAGCGATAGAAGCATCTGGGCGCAACCCCTATTGTCAACTGTGTCCCCGTACCATTGCATCGCCCATGCCCTGAGTCAATCATGTGCCACACAATCGATTAGGCGTCATTCGCTGAGCTCATTCTCGACGATATTGGCCTATAGGTTTCGAGAGCACACCCACACGTAGTGGGTGCACATTTTGAATCGTATTTTATGAATTTGCACTCTAAATTGTGGTTGCTAGCAGGCATATGAATTTTTAGCATGAATTGGAGGTTCCTGAAGAGCATATTTGAATTGAAGCTTCAGAAAAACGCACATTAATTCTCATGACGGGTTTTTGCATTTGCCCTTATTCCAGTATATATAAAGTTACAATCAATTTATGAATTTTTTGAATCATGAATCTTGCCATTACCTGATTGCAACATATAATCTATATAGTGCCCTTGGAGGTTATTAACAATGTTGTAGAACAATAAAAGTTTTTTAAGAGAGCTCATATACCCGTATCTGTCCTGAAGAATACTGTTAGTATTAATTTGAATAAATCGCTAGTAGCGATCTGACCATATATTGCTCACGAAGAGCCACGGGTATATTGTTGGGTATTACATCAGCACTTAAGAAGCGTTGTTTACCCCGAGTATTTTGGAGCCTCTTAAATTTAAAAGGCATCCGTACATATTTCATAAAGAAACAAATGAAGAGAATAGCACTGAATGCTCATGCATTATGAAGAATGTCTGATGTAAGAAAAGCATTACTAGAAATAATACCTCCAATATGAATTAGGGCTACACTATAATAGATTTAATGCACTTGTAGTGCATGCCAGTTTAGAAGACTGGATTTAGAAGCTCTTAACTCTTATCTTTTCAGTAATGTATTCTGGGTTCCCCAGTTTGTAATGATAAAGGATTGCACAAACAACTCACACCGGGCTATAATATCATAATGAAGATTTTCTGAATCTTGAAGATTTTGTGTGCCTGAATGTGCCATCGGAAATTAATGAATAAATTTTAAATTATGAAAAGAAAGTCAAAGTCCCTGAATCTCTGAACTGCATCTAGTAGGACATTTGCGTTCCAATTCAGCCCTTAACAGGGCAGTTTTGGTATTTCAAAGTGCTCAACACTGTTTCTTAAATGTGATCGAGTTTACTCTCACATAAGGAACGAAATATTTGAAGAGAAGATCTTGTAGATCACTGGAATTAAATAATTTTTCATCCCATCATATGAAGTCCGCCGCAATGGACGCTATTAGTGACTTTATTTTAAAGACGTTTGATGATAAGATTTGAAGCAGAGCACTGTGAATAGACATAGCATGCCACCTCTTGCAGAGAGGCTAGCAGTCATGTAAATTGAAAAGAATTAAATAATTAGCCCAGTTAATGAGCATAGTTGTAATTTTTGGAGAATGTGTGGAGACATGAAGTTTTACACAGAGCATTCCTAATCACTATTTAAAAGAACATGTAGTTCTACAACATTCAACTAGTGCATGCAAAGGGCCACCATGATATTTTCCTCTGTGAATTATACGTACCATACCACTATTGACGAGGAATATTTTCCCGTCATTAGGAGGAGAATTAGAACTCCTGAATGAGAATGCCGAGAAAATAAACATATAGAATTCTCGTGCATGACCTTTGCACTAATAGAGAAATAGAAGTATCTAAGAATATTAAGTATGTATGAAACTGCCACTGAATGAACATTTTTATGATATGAAGGAAATGATTAAGTTGCATTACTAGAAGTAATGCGCCAGAGAGGGTTGCAGTACCAAAGAATTGAAGGTACCCTTCAACCTGTTCAAAGGTCTCAGAAAGAACATGGAGTCTGGTTCTTCTGACCCAAAGTACCTGGAACGCCTGAGAAAAAAGGGAAAGAGGGCTTATCATGACCAAATCACTAAAAATGTCCTAAGTAGTGAAGGGGAGCCAGTTGAGACCTGGCAGCTGGAGAGAAGTCTGCTAGCGAGGCAATCCCAGTCTTGAATATTCCATGGTAGGAATAAATGAATGAATGTATCGACCAAAGTGTGCACACACCGGTGATAAGAACTAAAGGAACTTGCTCTCGTGATGGGAAATAGCAGTGCAGAGCAAGTAAAAGTGCACGAAGCACCCTATGACTAAATGGCCATATGAATTGTATTATTAAGGAAACTTATGAATAGAGCAACAGCTAAAGTCGACATATATATGCCATTACCGCGGTATACTAGCATTTTCTCTAGAAGAGAAACGAGAATAATAAATTAGAATGGTACATAACAAGGCCGATAGCTCAACGCTTTATGAAAAAGTTTATTCCCTGGTCATGGTTTTTCTTTAAATATATCTCATTATTGGCAGTACTCAACTTGAAATTGAGAGTGAAATTTGAATTGAAGTATGTTGTTACCGAATATATGTATAAGAGACTTGGATTCGGATTTATGAATGAAGATACTTGAAGTATCACCTTCCGTAATCAAGGTAGAGCAAATAGAAACATATAGTGTGAAACTCTGAAAGTCACTATATAAATTAAAGAAGAGAATTAGAATAAGTATGCTCATACTTAAAGTATGGCAAACTAAGCACTGCTTAGGCTTGCAGCTCGAACATTTCCCTCATGGGATCCTAATGCACCAGGAGACCTATACTCAGAAGGTTTTAGAAAGGTTTGGCTTTAGCAGAACCTATTTCTAAAGAACCCCTATGACAGGGAGATCTTTGCAGAAAGAAAAAGACCTCTTCCGACCCAGGGAAGAGGGGGAGGAAATTCTCGGGCAGGAAGTCCCGTACTTGAGTGCAATAGAAGCACTTATGTATCTTGTTAACAGTACACGGCCTGATATAGCATCTGCCGTGAACACGTTAACGACGATCTGATCTGGCGCCACGAAGAGGCATTAGAACAGAATAAAGGTTATCTTTCGATACCTCCGTGGAAGCATTGATCTTGGCCTGTTTTACAGGAAGAAGCAAGATATGAATATTATTGGTTATACCGATGCTGGGTACCTTTCGGACCCATATTCTGGTAAATCACAAACTGGATATATTTTTCTATGTGGTGGCACTGCAATGCCATAGAAGTCGTCCAAGCAGACGCTTGTGGCTACGTCTACAAACCACTCGAAAATCATTGCATTATATGAAACATTTCGTGAATGTGCATGGTTATGAAGAATGGTGAAACACATCCTGCAGTCATATGGATTACCTATTGAGCAAACCCCTACAATTATCTATGAAGATAATGCCGCTTGTGTTGCACAAATACAAATGGGTTATGTGAAAAGTAATCTCACTAAGCATATCGACCCCAAGTTCTTTTATGCGTATGAACTGTATAAATTGAACGAAATAAGTATCCAGCACACCAAATCCTGTGAGAATTTGGCTGACCTATTTACTAAGTCATTACCTACCGCCTCCTTTGAAAGGTGTGTTAGGGGCATTGAAATGATCAGGCTCAAAGAAGTGCTGAATTCAGAGGGAGATAATTCACACGCCCTGAATTAAAATTTTAGCATGAAGCTGGAGTACCCAACTCAATTTAGAAGATTGAATACAATGTTGGGTGGTTTGTACTCTTTTTCCTTGGTGAGTTTTCCCTGAAGTTTTCTCACATAAGGTTTTTAATGAGGCAAATCATGCGCACAACAAGCGTATGCTATGTACTCTTTCTCCATTCCTTTTTTCCACTGGGTTTTTGGATGGAGTTTTGATGAGACATATGCATTTCGCTGGCAAGGTTCAAGGGGGAGTGTTGGGAAACCACCCTGTTGGGGAGCCCGGCCCGTGCCTAGGCCAGTGCACGGCACGGCACGCCTAGGGCGGGCCGGCGCCTCCCCCACGGTGGGTCCCACATTGGACCTGGCCTAAACCCTAAGCAGCACTATAAAAGAAGAGGTGGAGCACCTATTGTATAACAGATCTGAAAAATAATAAAGAGAAGCTCCACCCTATATCTCTGTGTCCCATGTGTTTGATCTTTCTCTGTGATTGATTGTCCACGTTTATACCTCGGACTACATCTGGTAGCGAGGTTTCTCAATAATATATAGCAAATCAACCGCTTTAACGTTTATATGCAACGAGTTCCCTCTTGCCATAAACCAACCATCTTTCTATCTATGTGGATAATGGGAGAAGAGGAAAAAGAAGAGCAAGAAGAAGACATAATGGGGCTTTTGTCATTTGAGCTATACTTTGACAGGTCAATTCAAATAACGCCATGTTTGAAATGAATTTCAAAAAACAATGGAACGATAATAATTTCATGCTGTGTAACTGTAATTTTGAAAGGAAAAAAATAATTTAATGATGGTATGGATGAAACTAAACTCTTTTACGAAGTTTTTTTTATTACACTTAAGACATATAGGATGAACCAATCTTTGATGTATAAATCATAAGTGCATATGCATTGATACTAGGTTTATATTATATTCGCATTATACGTAAAAAGAATAAAAAATAACTATAGAGATAGGCCATAGTCGAGTATAAAAGTGAAGATAAATGCACGTGTTAAATATAACATGGTTTATAAGAGCATCCACATCTGCTACTCTATCCCCACCCTCTATTTCACTATTAGAGTGTCTCTCTATCCTTCCCTCTAAATTTTCTTCAGACTTTACACTGCACTCTAAAAGATTCCTTTCTGACATCAGACACTTTATCCAGAGCTGCAGTATTATAGAGTGCCTGCTACGGATGCTCTAAGATGACATTTGATCTTATTTTTACATCGTAGTAAAGCACCACTCATGGCTACTTAGCCAAAACACCTTCGTCTCACTTACCAGCAAGAGAATCCCTAGCAGAGCCTATGTATTACTGTGAAGGCTGCGGACTGGGCGGCGCACTTTTTTTCTTCCTGCGCATGGGATTACTGCACCGACGCTGGCAGCTAACGCAGGAGCTACTGTGCATGCTCTAACCATGATCCATCTTAGAGGTTGATAGCTCAATCATCCGTACCCACATGACGAAAGGTAACAGCGAGTACGTAGTGAGGAGGGAGGATTAGGGGGAAAAAAACTTTCAACGAAAATGACGGAAATGGAAGGGACGCATAAAAATCTGGGTGGGCCTGCCCTGTCCTGCCAACTCCCTCAAATTTGACCAACTAAAAAAGGGCCTAAAAAAACAAATTAATAGAAAAAGGCAAAAAGAAAAGAGGAGACAGGAACCAAATTTACCTCCTCTGCCACTGCTCCCAAGTCCCACCCTTCTTCCACGATCGCTTTCCTCTCCACTCCCCCAAACCCAAATTCCTTCGCTTTCCACCGCAAATCGCAATCCGATGCCCCGCGCCACGCGAAATCCGTGAAGAATTCAGTCCTTCGGCATGTGGAGTGGGTAAAGATCGATTTTTTCTCTCTTTTGGCGCGGCATAAGTAGAATTCCTCCAGGTTAGCTTGGACCGCGTCTCGTCCGTGGCGTCGGCTCCCTGCGCCCTCGCCGGCTCGGCCTCCGGCCTCCCCCGCGCCTCCCTCGTCCCCGCCGGTTCCATCCCCATCTCCGGCCTCTCCCGACCCTCCCCATCTAGATTTGTAGCTTCGCTCTCCTCAAGATCTCCGGCGACTGCGGCAGGTAACGGGGATCTCCTCCTTGCATATCCTTGGAGCACGGGCAGCTCCCCCCAGTGCCCTGTTGGCAAGGGTTCGGATTTGCCATCGGAGTAGTCTAAAATGGCACATAAGGCCATGCTTCAGAGTACTGCGGAGTCAGCCATACGGTCCATTGGTCTTGGCTACGACATCGTTAGTGATATCCGTCTCAAATACTGCAAGCAGCGCAATTCGCCTGATCCGTTGCTCATTGAGCTCGACCACGATGAGTTCCAGGATATTGTGCTCCCTGGTAACTTGACAGTTTCTGGTGTACCCAAGTCAATTAAGTGTGACAAAGGAGAAAGGATGCGGTTCCGGTCTGATGTCCTATCGTTTCAGCAGGTATGTTTTACATGGCAACTTTCAATTATGTGTAAATTGCATAGTATTGTCTACTATCTACTTTAAAACAATGAAGTATATCACAAGATGCAATGTAAATGTACGGTTGTTGCAATACAGTAATCAATTAATCATGATGGATGCTTGCTATTGGACTGTTAACATTGCGACTTGTATGGTTCGAAGGATAGCCCAGAGCTAATGCAACTGGTTGTAGTTCTGTAAATCAATGTAAGATAGAAACATTTTGTCTGTATGGAAACTGTAATACCTCGGCCTATTGATTGGTTATGATGGAATAGTAACACCTTGATAGTCTAGAGAGATTAGTAGTAGCATATACTGCCTAGAGTATCCAAACATAACACCTCGGGTTAACCCTTTTGGGTGAAGTGAGGCCGAAAGCTCAAGAGTGGTGCTATGCATTTGTGGGCCAGCCCCATAGGCGGGTTGGGCTCAAAGCGAATTTGGGCCAGTGGTAGTAAGATATGAACATTTTTTTTATTGGTTCATATGGAAACTTATTCAGAACAGGGGATGGGAAAATTGGGGGGGGGGGGGGTGTCACGGTGTTGTGCCAGGATCAGGATCAATCAACAATCATACATTCATATTTTATATGTCTGCAGGCCAATGTTTTTTTTGCACCTTAAGAAGTTAAGAATTCAATTTTGATGATGTGCTCATATCACACATTGATAACAGTATAACACTATGTTTATGTGTGGGATGAAAGGAATTCTGGTGCATGGGTCAACAACACATCTGCAAGCCAATACTAGTTTCCATGACACTGTCATGGGGAGGAGTTGAGTTGTCGCGATGTTGTCGTGTCACACATAACAAAACTATGATTTATTTGCTGCACAAGCATGGCAAATACCTTGCTTGTAATTGCTAAACATTGCCTTTCACTAATACTTCAGCTGTTATGGAAGCTACTTTAAATGGTAGAATAGAGTTATATCTATGCAAAGTAATATTTTGTTGTGGTTGCAATATTCAGGGGAAAAAATGGCCACCTTTCTTAAATTATGAATCATTTTGCAGATGTCGGAGCAATTCAACCAAGAGTTATCTTTGTCAGGGAAAATTCCATCTGGCTTGTTCAATACTATGTTTGAATTTACTGGCTGCTGGCAGAAAGATGCTGCCAATACAAAGTCACTTGCTTTTGATGGTTGGTGTATCACACTGTACACTGTTGCACTCTCAAAGGCACAAATTGTACTTCGAGACCATGTTAAGCAGGCTGTTCCATCAACCTGGGAACCTGCTACCTTGGCCAGGTTAAAGATGCATAAATAAGTTTACGTTCATACCTAAAACCATATGGTGATTAAAAAAAAACTCCATGAATTTTTCCTTCAATAATCTTATTACTTTTATTTTGTGCGGTCTTCATTTTTCTGATTTGTTCTTATTAAAAGGTAAATCTAGCTACCCACACCCACTCCTTGTAAACTGTTTTATGATGCCATTTTTAGTCTTTATCATTTCATGGCCCCACTTGTAAATAGTACCAGTTTTCTTTTATGTAGACATGTTTTTCTGCAGTCAGATGAAGATTATTTTCATGAAAAAATGCATGGATTCTATTCTTATTTTTTTAGAAATTGGAACGTCAACTTTAATTGCTTACTCTACAGGTTTATTAAAAAATTTGGGACTCATATAATTGTTGGTGTAAAAATGGGAGGAAAGGATGTAATTTATTTGAAACAACAGCACTCATCAAGCTTGCAAGCTGTTGATGTTCAAAAACGACTGAAGGAGATGTCTGACAGGAGATTCCTTGATGTGAATGGGCAATCTGACTTTAGTTTCAAGGATGCATATGGGAGGGATAAGGTGTTCTTCTAGCCTTCATAGCATTTCAATTTTCTTTGCCTTTTCACATCTTCTGCCATATTTTCTATCATTAAGTGGTTTCTTTTTAATGTTTATAAGCCTTTCCATTGTCAGCTACTTGTACAATAATTTTGTATGATAGTTCAGTAATTAGTAGTTTCTATGGGATACCTGCTGTCCGTGCATGTGTTGATAACCTTAGACATGTGCGCAAAGGGCTGGCCCAGTGGAGGAATATATTGATTGCAAAGAAAAAGAAAGGAGATTTAAGAAAGTTGGGTTTAGAGATATATCGATTTTGTAGTCATTATTGATTTATTGTTTCAAAAAACTATCAATGTGGAATTTGAACATTTGATCTTAGTTTAATGCCAGTCATATATTTCTTCATGAGAGTGCTGGTGTACATGAGCATATAAGATATTCTTAGCTCATTTTTCTTCTAAAATTTGTGATTTAAATTATGTCATGCCATGCAGAGTAACATGAGAGAGCAACGGCTGAGATTTGTGGATTCCAGTCCATTAGATTCTTACCCTTCGAAGGAGGTATATGTCTTTTCGTTATATTATCTATAGTTTTCATATAAATAGTCTAATTTACATTCCTTGGTTGTGATTATCTCAGGATTTGGTGGTGATGCCTAAGCGTAGAGGTGGAAGGGATAAAGATATTATTTCTCATAGTGTGTGGTTGAACACTGTTCAAGCAGAACCAGATGTTATCTCAATGTCCTTTATACCTATTACTTCATTGTTGAATGGAGTTCCTGGTAGTGGGTTTTTGAACCATGCAATTAATCTATACCTTCGATGTAAGTGTGAATTCTTACTCATTTAAGCTGTTGAGTAATCCATGTTATATTTCCCTTTTTTACCTATTTACCAGTTTAGCATGAAAAATTGGAATATTCATGACTAATATCAAGGGAAGTCTCGGTCTGGCCTATGTATTAGTGTATTGCAAAACAAGGACACTGACTCACTTTGATTTCCTTCCTGTGTTTTGCTCTTGCAGCAACTTCCTTATATCTGGTAATAACTTATTGTAGTGTCTAGAATTGGAAGAATAACTCTTATTTCTCTGATGGTAGGGTGTAAGGTCTTGTATAGGCTATTCCTATGTGGAATTTGAGAGCACCCACCCTTGGCTACCCCAACGGTTGAATAGGAGAGAGAGCAAACTTCTATTTTTCGCACAAAACGGTTCCCATCGTTTCATGTTCCAAGAAAGAAGATGCTATTGGGGAATAATTGTTAGAATTTGCTGTACTTTGTATCTTTTTTCACTCATTTTATTTCCTATATATTGTCTCATGCGGTGTGCGAATAACTCTCAGCTTTATATCTGTGATTGTGTCGCATCGTCAGCCTGCAATTGCGGAGTGCGAGCTCTTCCTCTCTGTTAGTGGTTCCTTTAGTATAACTGCAAATTTGGGTGTTGTAAATCAGTAAATCTATGTATACACTCTTACTAATATCAAATTCATAATCTCTGCTAATAATCTGCAAAGGAAAATATAAGTAGTGCCAATTTCAAGAAATTCTTTTCCAAAAAAAATCAAGAAAAATGTTAAATTTACTGTAACATCTGTGTTGCAACTTTTGAGGCCATATGTCAACATCCTGGCTTTTTGCACATAAACAAGCATATGAGCCAGCAAAGAAAAACTAGATTAGCGATCCAATCAAAATGTACAATGTATTAATAACTAGGTGATATACTAAAATTTCATGCAGATAAGCCCCCAATTGAGGAATTGCACCAGTTTTTGGAGTTCCAGCTTCCAAGGCAGTGGGCACCTGTATATAGTGACCTCCCTCTGGGTCCTCAAAGGAGAAGGCAAAGCAGTGCATCCTTACCAATAAATTTAATTGGTCCAAAGCTTTATGTTTGCACGAACATGGTATGCATGCTTTTACTATTATCAAATATCAAAGTGCTTGGTTCTACATTTTGTTACTTTATAAGTTTTAGTCCTTTCTTACTATCATACTATGTACCATAATCTCTTAAATGTGGTGTGGAAAGTAGTAATAGGTTAGGAACACATTAGAAATTAAAGGTTCCTTATTTATTTGACCATTCAGGTTTACCTACAGTGGCGATTTACAGTTCTTATCTTTCAATAAACAATCTGATCTTTAGCATAGATGCTTAGATGGCTGAGCTACCTGATGATTAGCTGGCATTCTTATTTGTTACTCCCTCTATATCACAAAAGCTTGACATTTTGGACATCAACATGGTCTTTGAAATATAACTTTGAGCACTAATTACCATTGCAATTTATTTATAAAACGACAAAAATGCAATATTATGGAAGTGTTTTTCGAGATGAACCTATATGTGTCGTTTTCATGTATCCAATCTAAACAGTACAGAAGATTTGCATAAATAAAATTTTGAAACTTTGACTTAGGACATGTCTAATACATCTACTTTTTGTTGTATGGAGGGAGTATGAGTTATGGCTCACTACAGATGCTGGATCACATGAGTACATAACTCTTAAAACAAAATATAAATGCGAGAGTAGTCTATATAATCATGTGGACAAGGATAATGCATTGCCTGCCTGAACGTGACAATAGAATGGAGTCAATGGACATAAGCTGTTGTAATTATTACAATAATAAATAGATAAAAATGGGAAAACACTGTGCGATCGCTGAATACCCAAGTGCAAAAATCTGGAACTGAAATTATTTTAGTCTAGTACTCTAGTTAGTACCCTGGTGGCATTATAAAAACCGGAAGTGCTGCTCTACTCTATTCCAGTATGGCATTACACTAATACTATTTCTGATAGTATTTGGTATGATAACATTGGTGGTAGGCCGGTAGCATTATTAGGCTAGGGTATATTTTAAACATTTCAATTTGGTAGCTCTAAACTTTAATTTTTATATCTATTCAATACAAAGGTCATAATCAATATTTGTACAAAGTTGTCAATTACACCATACAAAGAATGAAAAATTCGAAAAGAAAATTTGCTACTTTTTGTTGTGTGCAATCTTTTAATGTCAGCAGTGTGTTTTTCTCTTGAGATGAGTTTTTTTTTGTTTATGGGTTTGTTCTTCATAAATTCACTAGGTTTTTAAATTTGGTGCAGGTTGATGTGGGCAGAAGACCTGTTACGGGACTTCGGTTGTTTCTTGAAGGAAAGAAGAGCAACAAATTAGCTATCCATCTGCAGCACCTCTGCTCTCTTCCTCAGATTATCCAGCTTCAAGATGACCCTTACAATAATCAAACTCCAGAAGCATATGATCGCAAATACTACGAACCTATTGGATCTTGGAAACGTTTCTCCCATGTCTGCACAGCACCAGTTGAGTCAGATGATTCTTCCATTGTCACGGGGGCTCAATTAGAAGTGATCAAACATGGCTTTAAGAAAGTACTGTTCCTTCGCCTGCATTTCTCTATAGTCTCCAATGCCGCTCCTGTGAAGCAACCCGAATGGGAGGGATCTCCAAACCTGGTTCAGAAATCAGGTCTCATCTCAACACTCATCAGCACACATTTCTCTACAGTAGCTCAAAAGCCCACGCCACGCCCTGCCGACGTGAACATCAATTCGGCGGTTTACCCTGGTGGCCCACCTGTCCCAGTGCAGACCCCAAAGCTGCTCAAGTTTGTGGATACAACAGAGATGGTACGTGGGCCGCAGGACTCACCAGGTTATTGGGTGGTCTCTGGTGCCAAGCTGCACCTTGAGAAGGGTAAGATATCACTGCGGGTGAGATACTCCCTCTTGACAGCTATTCTGCCTGATGACGAGGAGTTTCCACTCGATGAAGGATTTTAGGACCTGAAAAGGCGTAAACAAGCTCCTCTCTTTTATGTGCAGCTAACTGTGGACACAAATGAAGGATTTAGGATTTTCGTAGCATTTGTGCTCTTGTTGGAAGTTCATGTCATATACATTGTGGTTGTAAAATTATAAGGCAGAAATGAGTGCTTTGTCCTGATGGGGGGAGAAAATTTCTTGTGCTTCCCTCCGTAGCGTGGATTTCAGTAGACAAGATTAGATGGTAGATCAAATTATTTGTATATACAAGATTGAAGATAAATGTTTTGCTTGTGTGTAACCGATGTGCATCAAGCAGAAACCTTGTAACATCTTCCGTGGTACTGGTCTATCATAATTATTCTCAAGTATACTGGGCCATTATGTAATTCTTCTCGACTATACTACTGGTTATCATAATTCCTCCTGGGTATTCCCGTGCCGCATCTGTAATGTAATTCCACCGACCATCAGGAGGATGATAGCATCTTAAGAAAGCATTTGCAACAAGAATGCATGATAGGTCACATGCCATTTACAGAGCTGGCTTATTCAAGATGGTGGGATATTATTGTAACATGTCGCCCCCACACATTTCTAACACTAGCTCCTCTCAATCTTGTTCCTTCTCCCATGGGCGATGCTGCTTGTTGCTCGCCGCTGATGCAACTAATCGTCTCAAAACACTTGAAAGCTTCCATGCCATAGGCTCGTTTGAAGACAAACAGATTCTCCCAGGCCAGACCTGATAATGGGTGACCTGGCGGACTACATGCAGCAATGGCTATGGCATGGTTCTACCTCAGGAGAGATGATCAAAGTTTTCCATCACAAACATGCTGCTTGCCTCAGCGGTAAAATTCTCTTGGTTGGTAGAAATGGCACGAAGGTATTACTATGCAAGCCCCATTTTTATTTATATAATAGACGCTATTAAAATGTCGCATTGTCTAGATCGTTAGATCAAAAGAAATGAACTCTCGGTGTTCACTTTAGTGCACTTCAAAGTTCCCTCCATATGGAAGACTAATACTTAACAACATTATCCTATCGCAATGGGATACCCTTATCTTCTTCCTCCGCAGCGTGCGCCGCACCCGCTCTCCACCTCCATGCGCATCTTCTTCCTTCCTCTACCTCACAACCTCCGTCTTTGCCACGCTCTGCTCCATGCTGCCGTGACCTCACCGGCGCCATTCGGGTTAGGGTTGGGACCTTAGGGATTGTTTGTGCCCACCGAGCTTAGAGGGAGGCCTAGGCGACAGCGATGAGGAGGGGTGAGGTGCCGGCAGTGGCGTCGGAGCTGCGGGCGTGGTCGAAAGCGGTCGGGCAGACGACTGTGGGCAGATCTACATATGGTGCCATTCGGGTTAGTGTGGACTAGGTTGCCACGGGTGGTGGTGGAGACGACGGCGGTGGTGGGGAGGCATATGGAGCAGTGAGGGAGGAGGGACAGGGGCAAACAACCGGAGACGGAGATGAAGGCAGCGCTGTCGTTTTCCTATCCCATCGGCACGGGACACCGTTGTGCAGCAACTCTCAAAAATAAACAAGGCTTGATATATAAACTGATGTATGAATATTTTAAGGCTCATAGTTTGCACCTTACGGTTTACACAATGCCTGATACCATAATGTATATTGCTGAAATGGAGTGATCATTGTGCAGTGTACCAGAATTGTACATTTTTGTACTTGAATAAATGAATTGGATGGTTTGACATTGACATCAAAACTGGTTTATGTTTACACATTACAGTTTACACAAGGTATGATAGACATAGTCATGATGTTTTATCCTAAGTGATCAATGTGCATTTTTACCAGAATCATACATTCTTGTCCCAAATAAAGCTAATGCCAACTGACAGGTTAATGCCAGACTAAAAAACAATATTGCACCGATAATGCATTCAACTCGGATGCTCGCCTCTCCCGATGTGTACAATGCATAAACTCGTATCATTTTTTTAGATTTCGTTCAAACACACAAGCACTCAGCTAGTTATAACTTTATACGTTGCTTAGGTTTATGTTTTCTATTTTTCATTTCTAGTTCCGTTACAGCGTACTAACATTGTATTAGATGTTTTTCTTTTAAAATATTCTTTATCACCATTATTAAGTTGTCACGTCTTATCTTGTAAATCACCCTTTTCAATTTTATATATTGCTCTGATTTATTTTTTTTTTATTTTCTTTATAGTTCCGTTGCAATGCACGAACGTTTACTAGTCACAACAAAACAAGGACTAGATAGCTTCATTCTCCTTAAAAAAAGGATAGCTCCATTCTACTAACAAAACATAAGCATACCTAGCACCCCAATAATGATATTATGAAAAATTGAAAATTTTCAAATCGCAGACCAATATACGAGTTCTATGGAAAATGAAACGTATAGCATGTGAAAGGACGGTGCTAAAACTACACACGACAGATTGATTACATAGGCAAAGCTATTGGTAATTTATTGAGCTAACGGCGTCGTTTTTCTCAACAAGATCCCTTTCTTGTTCTTTCTTTCACATAACCATGTTTATTAATCTGCTCATTTCTCCAAAGGAAAAGTAAACAGGAGAAATTCATGTTCCACTTATTATGAAATGAAACACGCATCTCTCTAAAAATGTATGATCTGTTGCCTTCCTATTTTTTTGATATAGATATCTTGTAACCCCCCCCCCCCCCCTCCCCGTTTGATTGCTTTTATAGCTAATAACCCCCCTATATAAGTTGTTCTTTATCTGACAAGCCCCACAAGTGATTGTCGGCAACTAGTAACCCCTAACCCATTTTTAATTTTTTTTAATGCCTAATATGTTGACATAACATTCTAGCTCGAAGAATTAAAGTGTTAGGTAGGACATACTATAGACTAATAATTATAATCCAGGACCATGAACTAGCATCCCATATTTCCATATTAACAAATTGGGCATTAAAATGTGATTAGACATACCTTTTTAAATTTAATATTGTAACACTAGTAGGAATCAGAGTTCCAGCACTTAAAAGCTCATGTTGACCCCATAACGATCCGTCCAATATAATTCACATTCGACAACTTCACTATGTAAGATTGTTCAATTCCAACAAAGGCGTTATGCTTACGTTTGTTAAAACTTATCCCCCAAAAGGTTCTAATCTGATAGATAAAGATCCAAAAGGAACTCATGGGCAGTCTAAGATCCTGGGTAATTTATCCAGATAAACAACATTGGCATATCTATTGAAACAAAACTCAAAACGTTTGAAAGTCATAAACCTAGAAGTTGCCTCCCACTTGTTTTAAATTTTCTTTTAAGAGGATGAAAAGGTTAAAATGTAAATGATAAACCTAACAAAATATTTGGCTTAAACCATATTTATTGTAGTATAACTTAAGCTAAAATTATAGTACTAAACTGCTAGTAAAATAACAACTGGGCTAACTCAAAAGGCAGCAGCTCACCACATTTAAATGCAGAACATAATTCATATTAACTTGGAAGTTTATACTTACTGAAATGCCACAAATAGTTATCTAAAAAAAGCAAAACGAATATGAAATGATTGTCACTGAACTTGGTATATTCAGATAGTCACTAATCACTAACTAGTAAAAGAATATCTGTTGCACAAACCAATTTCAAGCATTCAAAATGGAAACATGAACAACGCAAATCCCTAAATCTACAAGATTTAGGGCAGCACCATGCAAGTCACATCTATTTTGCAACAGCTGATTGTAGGCTCAGCATATAATCAACATACCAACATACTATCAAGGAAGCATAATGAAAGTGAGAAAATTTAATGAGAGTGAAATTATGCAACAT
The DNA here is from genome assembly GCA_036346415.1 of Raddia guianensis. NCBI lineage: Eukaryota > Viridiplantae > Streptophyta > Magnoliopsida > Poales > Poaceae > Raddia > Raddia guianensis. The sequence goes on from CM070534.1 coordinate 75,603,622, forward strand.
CACCCAGTAACGTAATTATAGTAGTCTTGATGGCAATCCATCCAGTATGTCTGTCAACTTTCAAAAAATGAATACTAAAACTCACCTCCACCTCCTTATGATCTGATCACAGCTTCTCTATGTCCAAGAAAATTCAACAAAGGCGTTTTATTATAGAACTAAATAGTAGTTTTTTTTTTTCAAATCCCTCTTATATTAGGCTAATCCAATGAACAAGAACATAGATCCAGACATCAGTATCACGCAATTACAATCCCAAAAAACAACTGTGATTATTGTCATTTCAAAAAAGATGATTCTCAAATTGAAGTCGACATCATCCAGGATCTTAAGATTACATCATTAAAAAAGTACACTAGTCCCCTCAACCGCAGCAAATAGATCTAGAGTTACCAGATCTTGTGAAGGGTCTGATTCAACCAAGTTGCAAGATTTATCGGGCTCACCATAGGTAGCCAGGTATCTTGATCCGGAGGAAGAGCATCGCCATGGCGTAGGCGATGACGATGGCAGCGACGCCGGAGCCGCCGAACGACACGCGGAGGCTTCGGGGCCTGGTCCGGTCGACTGCTAGGTCGAGCAGGATGATTCCGATCCCTCCGAGGAGGAACATGAAGCCGGAGGAGAGGCCCTCGATGATGTACTGGCCGTTGACGCGGCCGGGGAGGAAGACGACGGGGCGGACGGCGCCGGTGGCGGGGTCCTGGGCGCTGCCGATGCCGGGGGGCTCGACGATGACGTCGTAGACGAGGCCGGAGACGACGGCGAAGTAGGTGAGTAGGATGAGGGAGAAGACGGTCATGGGAGAAGGGAGGGCCAGGTTGGAGGGCAGCTTCAGGCGGGTGCGCGGCGGCCGGAGGAAGGAGAAGGGGAGCACGCGGAGGACGTGGAAGAGAGGATCGATGGAATCGAAGTCGGATCCCTGGGCCTGGGCTGCGGCGGCGGCGCCGCCGCCGCCGGCGTGGTCCGATCTGGGGGCCATCACACGCCGGTCGCGGAGACGAGAGGAGCTGCACGCTGCGGCTGCGGCTGGCCGACTGTTTGGCTTACGGTCCTGTTCCCGGGGGGCTAGATTCAGAGGTGGCCAACGGGCCGGCCCGGTTAACCCGAACCGGGCGGCCCGGTTTTATATGGGTCCGTTTATTTTAATTAAAAATATCTAAATAAATTAAGAAAAAAACCCCTATATTTCACAAAGATACACTATAAATTGCGTAAATACACTATATATCATTAGAAATATATATATATAAATGAATATATTTAATTAAATAAATATGCTACAGTGACAAACCGAATCAAAAAAACCAACCGGCCGGCAAATCACTATACGAACCAAACCGGGCCGGCCCAACGGGCCGAGGCCTCGGCCCAAGTTCGGTTTGGTTTACCGAACCGGGCTGGCCGGTTCGGTGAACAGTGCGGGCCGTCCCGGTTCGGCCTGTTTGACCCAGCCCGTTTGGCCACCTCTAGCTAGATTTCCTCGGGGAAACTTTCCAGGGAGGTCACGACTCACGAGGCTTCAACTTTCCAGCACCACCCTCCGAAGTCCAAAATCCAAATACAAGAACATAAGAGCATCCCCATCACACCCCCCAAAATGGCCTCTATTTCAAAATTTTTCAAATGCATTAGAAGGGAATTTGGTCCATGTGAGTAGCAGTTACTGTAGCGATTACTGTAGCGATGCAGGAAAATTTGAAGGCCCTGCTGGGGATGCTCTAACAAGTTGAGGTTATCTCAAAAGAACAGGACGGCTGAAATGACTAAACTTTGAGAGCTTCTCGTGGTAGTCTCGAGATTCGGTTTTATTTCGTTTGACTTGATTTTTAAAGCGTTAGGATCCACCTTCAAAACAACGAAAAAACGAACTAAAAAAACTCAAAGCATATGTCTTTTGAAAACATAGATAAGTCGTTAAGTCGGTCAGCTGTTAAGCTGAAAAGAACTGGGCCTAAATCGTCATCACTAGTATATGTATTAGGTAGGCAGTGCACTTGCTTGCCTTGGTTAGGGGGGATGGATAGATCGTAGCCTTCAAGCTTCAAGTTTGGTTTGCCTCCACTATACTAAGCTTAAGTAGACGCTATACACCTTCATTTGCATCATTGTGACCTTATCGGTGTCGACCCACCACCACCAGGTTCGGATTTGGATTCAAATCAAGTTTTAGACGTTTGTGTTTCCACATGCTTAAAGAGAGACCAGATAGACGGTGGCCCTACGGTGGAAGGGGCCATGCGGCCGGAAGCGACGACTAGTCCATCATTGCTGTCATCTGTGCTGGTCCTGTAGATGGACTGGGAGAGAGATCATATATAGAGTAGCCGGTGAGCGGTCTGAGCGGAAGCGGGAAGCGGAGGCGGTCCAACGCCCGTTGGACCGAGCCTGCCGTCCGACGCCCGTGCTGGCCGTTGGATCTCGATCCAACGGCGAGCGTTAGATCATGAGCAAACATTTGTTTTTTGTTTAGCCAAGTAAAAAATTCAAAAAATCAAAAACATCATAAATATGCTCTAATCAATGTCGATACCACATATATTTTATTCGACATTAACGCCAATATTCATTTTTATAAACGTTTTTTAAAGAATAACCTAATTTTATAAATGTTTATATCAATATAAAAATATATGTGGTACCTTACATTGATTAGAGAATATTTATGATTTTTTTTGATTTTTTTGAATTTTTTTACATGGAGAAACAAAAAAAAACAAATGTTTGCTCAAGATCTAACGCTGGCCGTTGGATCGAAATCCAACGGCCAGCGCGGGCGTCGGACGAAGCAGCGGTCCGGGCGTTGGACCGCCCCCGCTCTCTGAGCGGTGACAGGGAAGGCCGAGCTGCTTGCGTAGGAAATGACGACGTCGCTTGGCCTTCAAGAGTAGACGTTGCAGTGTTCAATGTATTAGGTCCCGTTCAAAATAATCCTTCAAGTTTCCAAGATGCATGCCATAGACTTAGGTCTTTGACATTTCAGCGTAACGTATTGTAGTATTTTAAAAGTGATTTAAATATTATAAAAATAGTTTTATAATCTTTACGAGAACTACTAAAAATCTGAGAAAAATCATTACAAATTATTACACTAAATAGGCTATATAAAAAAGATAAACTTTGCTGAAACGCTACGCTACACTTAAGCTGAAATGTACAAGGCCTTAGCGAGGATACCCCCATCCTCCAGTAACCTTTCATGCATATCATTGTCAATTTATTCATTTCCCCCCAAATTTACTTCGAAGGGTACAGATCACAGGTGCATTTTAGCCCCGGGCGACAAATATTCAGTGGGAATTATTGTACAAGAAATAATAAAATATCAGTCAAATAATGCGTTCCTCTTCTATAGTTCTATATGTAAGAAACAACACACCTATTTAGCGAGCAAAATGATACGCTAGTCATCAGCTATCTCTATTTCTTATCAGCGTTTCCCTTTTAATCAAGTTTGCGACGTAGTCTGCAACCCAAGCAGACCCGGCCTCCGTGCAGCAATAGCCGTGCGTGTGGCCTTCTGTTTCAACCGACAAGGCAACCCCAGGAGCACGCTTTGAGATCTGCGAGTTCTCAAAAGCAACAGATTGATTACAGAAGGAAAGATAGTCACAGGATGATCCAGCATTACAGCTCCAATAATCAAAGTACGATTGGAATAATAAATGATCTATTCACCTCTTCCAAGTGAGCTAGTGGACCCCAGTGATCGTCCACACCAAACAGAAGTGCAATTTGATCCTGTTTTGCTCTGATGAAAGTCCAGTCCGGTTCTTCAGAAAGCTGGAATGCACTAACATAGTCAAGAACAGCTAGCCGCTAGGCAAATGAAATGGGAAGTAGCTCTAGTCTAGTAATTCAGATGGAACTGCTGTTATAATATTCATGTGACCGAGATATACTTGTATATTTCGCCCAAAACAATAGTACACTTGAATATAGCAATGCCCAAATTATGTATGTGCATCACCTTGAGGAACTCCGTCATAGCCATGAAAAGCACATTGCGCATAGTATGGCACTGCACGGTTCGTGAAAAATGAGCAAACATTTCAAATACATTGAAAAACATATGATAAACAGCTCGCCTAGTGGGTTGCTAAAGTTTAAAGCTCACCTGTAAGAGATGGTTGCATGAAGCATCAATAGCCGTTTCAGACCATGAAGGTCCAAGGAACCTTCTCACAATGCTCCTACTAACAGAAGATTGTAGCGACCCAATAAAAGATGCAAACAAACTGACCCCTTTGCTAAGGACAGCTGACCTGATGTCATTTGAAAGGATCCACTTCAGAAAAGAACAGGAAATAAATTTCAGGACAGGTAGGATAGTTGTTTAAACTTTGGAATCAAAATTTAAGTACCAATTAACCTTCTAGTAGATCAAAATCACAAACCAAAAGAGAATAGCTACAGTCAGCTATACACCTGTATTTGTAGGTTTAAATCTAGCCTGCTATGGTGCATTGCTCTTTAAATTAGATTTTACTGTTACCCTACTATACCTATACTTCACTTTCATGTGAGGTGATCACTCTACAGCTGTAATGTACACTTCCCACAATGTATTCATACAATCACGTCACTTTATTTGTACTATCAAAATTTCTACAATGGTAGCTACAAGGTATGACTATGTACATAAATAATATAAAGAACTTCATCAATCTCCAGAGTATTTCAGTACCTTGCGATAAGTCCAATTGATGATTGCTTTATAGAATTCTTGTTCAATGTTAAAAATGGATAGATCCCTACAAAAAGTTTTACCTGTCCAGGAGAATCGAAGATAATAATGAAGCAAAAAAGACACTTGATAAAATAGGAGTGCCAGACCTGAACAGCTAGACATACCTTCATATGAAGTCTTTTGAATATTTCCAGGCCTATGTACGCACCGATTGAATGACCCACCTTCATTTGAATTAATAAATAGTCAATGTGCCCTTGTTAACATACAAGTGGAACAGACAGGTCCAAATGACAAGAATTACCAAGTAACTTTCATATACACGAATAAATAGGAAAAACATTGGTTCGTATAAATATTGCTATTGCAGTGTGCTAATATACAATGGAGATAAACTGCATATGAAAATGTATTCATGAATACATTGCCCCAAAATTAAATGTGCTTGGGGCTGGTACCCAAGCAGAGGGATGTTTAAAGAAAAGCTTTTGTAGTGCAGGCACTCTTTACTGAAGAATTCAAAGAGAGTTTTTCCATTCCCAATAACAACTAGTGTAATACGCAAAAAAAAAAGCTATAGACATCTGCATAATGGCATGTATCAAGAAAACTAATATAATATCCACTTAGCAAAGAACAGGTTAAATTTAGTTAAAGAAATATTGTAGCAGTGAAGACAAAAGCATACCAAAACTATTGATTGTTCGGTATGTAGAAGCTCTTCCTGAATGAAATCAACCTGAAGACATAGACATAAATTTAACTGGAGAATATGGACAATCAATCCTGAAAACAGTTGAGATATGAAACATGAAATTGTTAACACAAATGAGGGGGGGATGAATTATGAGAAGCTCCTTTATTTCTTAGTGCTTTTGTGCTTGACAGGTATGACAGCCAAAATCTGTTGCGGAAGGAACAGAATTATGAAAAAAGGTTTCAATTGGAAAATATGAAAGCATGCCAAAAGCAAACCTTATGATCAATTTGTTCATGTAATGAAAACAATCGTCCACATGCAGCATCCTGCCATGGATAGCATACAAATCAGATGTGATAGCGTAATTACTATGTCAATGAAGCAATTTAAACTTACAACCAAAGATAGATCAAACTATAAGCACAAGCAGCAAAAGAGTTCTAGAACAACGTGGATGGGGACCCTGATCGTTACTTGTGAATAAGAATACTAAGAATGAAACTTATATTACTGATACAACTAAAACATAATATGTTTTGGAAAAATGACGCACTACGGTGAAAAATCATGAACTATTCATTACAGATCTTCTTTTCATCATCCTCATGATGCCTACCAACCATATAAAATACGTGTGATTATCTCTGCTGGTCATATTTAAGCAATAATGGTCCCTTAGTTGATTCTTCAATATGATGCTATTAATCAAGCAGAACTGAAGTAAGCAGGCGATACACATCAACTGAATTGTATATTACCTTCTGGCCATGTGAAATATGCCCTATTGCTGGACAATGGATATGGTTCATCAGCAAGGAGCAAGCTGCATAGATGGTGAACACAACGAAAAAAAAAATGGAAATTAAGCTTACTCGTAATAGAAGCCTGCCCACCGAGGTTTTCATACAGGGCTTCCACAAAGTCCTTATAGAATGCAGCAATACCTGCCATACAGAAACATGACACTCCATTTAAAATCCCTGAGCCTTCATTCGTTAGCATTTCAACATATCAAATCACACAAACCGTCAGCTCACCACAGACCTGGATTCCCAGGGATAACGACCACGTGAAACGACGGCGCTCTGGATCTTATCTCCAGCAACTCTGTTGCGAAGCTGCGGAAAAATGCTTGCTTGCAGTGATCAATTCAACGACAGACAATCTAGGAGAGCCTAAGAATCCTGAAATTAACGCCACTCTTCAGTGCTAGCATCCCATGGAGATGCAGGTCGTAGGTACCTGGAGACCATGCATATTCTGGTCGTAGCCTGCTCCCTCGGGAACGGCGTGAGCCTCGCCTTCTCCATGGATCCGGTGCTGGGCCTCGCCCTCGCGCCGCAGCCAGATCTTAAACAGCCTGGAGCGCTAGCCGCTGAATCATGGTAAGCTTGGCACTAAAGCGATCGAATCGAAGGCAAACAGCTGGAAGTCCGGAACCAACCTGAGCTGCGGACAAATCGGCGGCGCATCGGTACGAGCCTACACGGATTGTGCAGAGAAGGAGAGCGCGTCAGAGAAGGAGTGCAGTGCAGTGCTCGCGGGGATTCGGAGGGGTGGAGTTGCTCACCCATCCGAATGGGGCGGAGGAATCCGAGCAGAGACCGACGGCGGCTGAGGCTCGCCGGCGACGGTAGCTTCTCGGATAGCCGGCGACTTTAGTCTCTCACCCGCCGCCCGCCGCCCGCCGGAAAACGATTTGCCATCACCGTCACAATTGCCCCGATTATTACCCTGCAAAAACATATGAGTATAAATTGTTATTTAATTTAGTATTAAGAAATACATTGTTATCAAATATGAAATATGCGATACTTTCCATCTTTTATATTTTCACCGGTTTATATTTCCGTGTGCACGACAAAGTTGTCTAGAAGTCTAGAAAAAAATCTACTTACCCCTGAAGTATTGACATAGGGTCATAGTCGCATATGATCCCTGACTTCGGAAACCAGGTATTTTTGTCCCCTGAACGATGCAAACCGGTACAAATAACCCTCTGAAGGCGGTATTGTGTTTGGTTTTGACACTTTGTCGTCCACATGGCTAGTTTTGTCTACGTGGTAAGCTGAAGTGTCAATCAAGTCATAAAACAAAATAAGAAATAAAAATAATACGTGGGGCCATGCTGTCATCCCCTCCCAACTTCTCTTTCTCGCCGGCGCCATCCGCCTCCTCCTCCAGGGGGTGCCCGTGCCGCCCTTTCACAGCCACATGACTCAAGTGCCCCCGTGATGGGCGGCGTCGTCCTCTATCGTCTTGCCGCCTTCTTCTCGCTGCACCACCCGTCCTAGTCGCGTCGCCCCTCTCTCTCATCCACCTATCGCCCCTCCGCTGCTCGCTGGCCGTCCACCGCTCGAACCTTGGCACCTCTGTGCAGTAGCAGCCTCGCCATGCAGACCTCCGCCGACAATAAGAGCCCACCGCCCACCATGGCCACACGTAGGGAGAGAGAGAGAGGTGGGGGAGAGAGTGGGGTAGAAGAAGGGAATTGGGTGGCTGATGGATGGGCACATCATTTTTATTTTTTTTGATGTTTTAAAATTTGAGTGCCACGTCATAATTCACGTGGACAAAACAGTCCACATGTCCGGTTTACGTGGCAAAACCACTCTTAAAACAGTGCATAGGGGTTATTTACATCGGTTTAAATATTTCGAGAGGGTAAGTAGACTTTTTTCGAGAAGTCTATACTACTCTGCATGTTTTAAGACGCTTAACAAGTGTTGGTAGTTTCAGAGTGAAGTGAATTATCCTGTGGAGTATGCTTTTTTAATTTAGTTTTCATGCAGTGTTATGAAAGACGTGAAGTAAACATCTTAGCTTTCAAAACAATATCATAAAATTTCTACACTATTTCTTATGAAAAATTGTGTGTTCAACACATATGATACAAAATGTCCATTGGATTTGCATACAACGTCACGAGGAATTTAATAACACCCGCTCATAGAAGGGCTACAAGAAAGAATTTTATTTAAAGGGAAAAACAATGTAAAGTTTGAAAAATCATTAATTCTAGCGACATCCTATAGATTATCATGGGATACAGTGTTTAGAGTCATCGTAAACAAAGTCTTGGATTGGATACATAGTTGTCAGCCGACAATCGTCTATAAATCATCTACGAATCTTACTGAGAAAAAACATGACACGGATGAGAAAGAATGCACATAGAGAATTGAGTTGCCTTCAAATATGAAGTTGTTTTTTTAGGTTATTCTAATTTTGCAGTTGGTGACTATCACCGTATTAGGAGATAGAGGTGTAAGGTGTAGTGTGATAATTTTACATCACATAAAATTTTCCTTAAATCACCTTAGAATTTTTAGCATATGTATATGCGCGCGCGAACACCCAAAGCCCTCCTCTCCGTCCCCACTGTCCCAGCCTCAACGGCCGGCATGGACGCCGACGAGCCGATACAGCGCGACGGCAGCGGCGGCGGATGTGGAGCGGAGCCACCCCGCATCCGGCGGCTGGAGGAGTCGGTGGTGAACCGCATCGCCGCGGGGGAGGTGATCCAGCGCCCGTCGTCGGCGGTGAAGGAACTCGTTGAGAACAGCCTCGACGCCGGCTCCTCCACCGTCTCCATCACCGTTAAGGACGGCGGCCTCAAGCTCATCCAGGTCTCCGACGATGGCCACGGCATCCGGGTACGCTTCCTAAACCCTAGAGCCTGGGACCATTCCCTCGTACCCTAAACCCTTACCGTTGCTATCACTACGGATATTTCGGCGCCTTCTAGCGTCACATTCTCGCAGATGCTGGGCATGCTAAATGTGATTTCCATTATTTTCTAATCATGTGCGCGTGGCGAATAATTGTTTTGTGGACGATTGATTGGCAAACTTTGAACGCAATTTGATACATTGCCCCCTCCACCCCACCCCCCCACCCAAAAAAAAAAAAAAAAAAGGAGGAAGAAGAAGAATATTGTGTAGGTGTAATAAAGAGGTAAAAAAAATGAAGCATATGCATAAACATCGTTGTCAATCACCTATCCCTGCTAACTTGGCTTCCTTTTCACAGCTTGAGGACTTGCCAATTTTGTGTGAAAGGCATACTACTTCAAAGTTGTCTGCATACGAGGATCTGCAGACTATAAAATCCATGGGGTTCAGAGGGGAGGCTTTGGCTAGTATGACTTATGTCGGCCACGTTACTGTGACAACAATAACAGAAGGCCAGCTTCATGGCTACAGGTCAGTCAACTGGCAACTTCAATTTTTTCTGCCTGATTTTTGAATTGTTTGTTAACGATTGTTATCATGTTTTTCCTATCAGGGTTTCTTATAGGGATGGAGTAATGGAGAATGAGCCAAAGCCATGTGCTGCGGTTAAAGGAACCCAAGTCATGGTGAGTTTGCATAAAGTAGTAGTTCCATATTACTTGTACATGTATTGCGTCTTTTTAACCAAAAAATCGTTTCTACAGGTTGAAAATTTATTTTACAATATGGTAGCTCGTAGGAAAACATTGCAGAACTCCAATGATGACTACCCGAAGATTGTTGACTTCATCAGTCGGTTTGCAGTCCATCACAACAAAGTGAACTTCTCTTGCAGAAAGGTAGGCATCGGTGCCTGTTTTTGTGACCTCGTCAATTTGAAGAGGGTGACATTTGCCTCTCTTATGTCACAGCATGGAGCCAATAAGGCAGATGTTCATAGTGTGAGTACATCTTCAAGGCTTGATGCTATCAGGAATGTATATGGTGCTTCTGTCGTTCGTGATCTGATGGAAATGGAGGTTTCAGATGAGAATGCTGCAGATGCAATCTTTAAGATGAATGGTTACATCTCAAATGCAAATTATGTGGCAAAGAAGACTATAATGATTCTTTTCATAAATGGTACTCCATACAAAATATAGTTACTTCTGACTGCAACATACAAAACACAAGGCACCGGTGGATTATTAGTGCTAATTTTCTTCTGTTAATTATGTGATGATTTTATATGGAATTATCTCATTAACTGCGCTATCAGTGCCCATGTGTATACTGCATGTTATGTAATTCTGGTAGAATCGACAATTTGGCAACATTACGTTTATTTAACTGAGGAAATACTGATGATACCAGCAAAAAAATTTGTCATTACGTATCTGTCAATATGAAGCTGCTATTTAATCCCTAACCCTAACCTAGGGTGAACTAATAGTTTGTACTTCTTCTATTTTGTTATGGTCATGTATTGTTTCTGTGCATCACTGAACTGTCTTTGTACTTGTTCTTAAGATAGGCTTGTGGACTGCACTTCTTTGAAAAGGGCTATTGAATTTGTGTACTCTGCAACATTGCCTCAAGCATCCAAACCCTTCATATACATGTCCATCAACCTTCCATCAGAACATGTGGATGTTAATATACATCCAACCAAAAAAGAGGTATATAGTGACAAATACTTGTAAGAATTGTTCAAGAGAACACAAATTCCATTTATTATCTGAGCCTGATGTTCAAGCATTTCTGCAACTCTCACGATAGAAAACAAATGTTGATTTTTTAATGTTACCTTTGGTTTGCAGGTTAGCCTCTTGAATCAAGAGCGTATCATTGAAATAATTAAAGATGCTATTGAGGAAAAGCTGATAACTTCTAATACCACAAGGATATTCCAAACTCAGGTAATTTATTTTGTTATTTAGCACTTGGTAGCTGTGACGATATATTTATGCCTACATAAATCTTTAGTTACTTTGCCTTTTATAATTTTATTGTAGGTGTATTATCAAAATCGTTAAACTGTGCATGATAAACTGTTAATAATTCATATGATCATGTCCTTAATATTTGTTTGATTACTTCAGATAGCATACCTAGGCAATATCCTCAAAGACGATGTATCTGTTGTAAAGCTACTACAAGTTACATGACGTCATTGGTTTTCCACACGTAAACATTTGCAGAAAACTATGCTGAAATTCATACACTGTCATTTTCTTGGAAACTTTCTTTACCCGGAAAATGACTTTATCATTAGATGATCCTTGCTGAAATGGGCAAACTTAGATTTAACTCAATCTTTCCCTTGTATTTTGTATATTGGGATATTTTCATCATCAATGGTATTCATATACATACAATTTAGTATAGCATTGCTATACTTAAAAATGCTGTGTATTTTTAAAAAGAGTAAACTGCAGGAGAACCACCTTTTGTTTCGACTTTTGACCTTTTGCACAAGCCTACTTGTTTGCTAAAAAAAGGGAACCTACTTGTAGCTTGAAATTTGATGCTAGTTAACTTTTACTGGTGCCTGCTTGGTTCTCATTTTACAACCCTCCTACTGTTAATTTGTCTATGTAAATTTAAATCACTTGAATTTGCAGATGAACTTTAGCAATCTGATTCATCAAAATTATGCCCATATGTATTTTGCATTCTGATGTAAACTTTTGTGCCCATTAATGATGCTTTCCCATGTGTATTGCAGTCAGCAAACCCCTCAGTGCTTACTCAAACTAAAATTCATAAGGAAAAGGGTACTGAGGTCAGCATGGCTTCTGGTATGCATAAGATATTACTTATTGGATAATTACCTGTGTATAATTCAGCTGTCTTGTTACTAGTAAGTAGTGTGCCTCCACCACCCCACCCAATGAATCATCTTACTTCAATCATCATATATTACAGGAACAAAACCTCACAAGATTCCTGTGAGCCAAATGGTTAGGACAGATCCACGCGATCCATCTGGAAGGTTGCACACTTATTGGCATGGTCAATCTTCAAATGTTGAAAAGAAACCTGACCTTGTTTCTGTAAGGTGTGGTTTTTTTTAGCAAGCTGACAACAGGTTTTTTTTTTAATTTTTTTTTTTTGTCATTTGACATGATCATCTGTTGGTGTTCCTTTTTTTTCACATATTTCCGTAAAATTCTGTACTAACTATTCCTGTGTCTTTCCTCATGTGAGGAATTATGCACTTGCATGCTATAGTGCTGGCTTAGTTAGGAGTACTGGAAATTTGATTGGTTGCCATTTAGACATGTGATTTTAAGTTATTGGTTTTTTCTGGGACTGATTTTTTTCGTATCTGTGCATGGTTCTTCAAGAAATGTTGTGAGATCAAGGAGAAATACAAAAGATGCTGTTGATTTGTCCAGTCGTCATGAGCTTCTTATGGAAATAGATTCCAACGTCCATCCTGGTGAGCTCATCCATGATCCATCCTGTGATGCCTGAAGGGCATTGCCTTCCTTCAGTTTTTTAGACCGACAATTTTTGTATTTCTGCAGGCCTTTTGGACATTGTTAAGAATTGCACATATGTTGGACTTGCTGATGAAGTTTTTGCCTTGATACAGCACAGTACCCGTCTATACCTTGTAAATGTGGTAAATGTGAGGTAAACTTTATAATGAATTGTTTCTCAACCTTCCATTCATGATTTTTTTTTTCAAATTCATGATTCATTGAAAGTACCAGAAAATCCAGTTCCACTCTTAAAACATGTGCAAACACATGCACGTGTACATAGACACGTCGCTCACAGACGCCATTATCAATTTGCTACCTCATGCATATCATACCCATCTGCAAGACTAGAAGGCTGGAACTACCACCACCTCTTGAAAATATTGAATTGGTTTTGTTTCTCTGGTTAATTATTTTGCCTTTTTTTATGTGCTGTATATGTATTGATGATTCAGCTTGTGATGCAGTAAAGAACTCATGTACCAGCAAGCTTTGTGCCGTTTTGGGAACTTCAATGCTATACAGCTTAGTGAACCAGCTCCACTCTGGGAGTTGCTGATGATGGCACTGAAAGATGATGAATTAATGGATGAGGAAAATGATGATGAGAAACTGGAGATTGCAGAGGTAAGTTGTTATCTCAATTGCTAGTCTTTGTTAATGGCCCCTCCCTTTCTCGTTTGTCCATCTGCGTGCTGTTTCTATTTCTTGATTCTTAAGACAGCTCAGTCCACTGCTCCTCTGATGAAGGTAATATTTATTTGTTTCAGGTTAACACTGAGATAATCAAAGAAAATGCTGAGATGATTAATGAGTACTTCTCTATTCACATTGATCAAGATGGCAACTTGACCAGGCTTCCTGTTGTACTTGATCAATATACTCCTGATATGGATCGTTTACCAGAATTCATGCTGGCTTTGGGCAATGATGTAGGTTTTCTTTTATTTACTTTTCACGTTGACTATCTATATAGATTTGTTTTTAGTTTTTGCCTTTTTTGGCTGTTGGTTCTCTGCTGAGGCAATAGCAAGTATTATATTTGCAGGCTTTCCCATTGGTTCAAATTTTAATTTAGTTTTTTCATGATGATAAGCTAAGTATCATAAAGTAACTTCTGTTTCCTAACTTATATTCTAACTTGTTTTTTTAATGTCACTCCATGACGTATTTTATTTGACATTCAATTCTAGTTATCCCAGTTCTGCTAGTCCTGACTAATTTGTAATCACCATCTTATAATAGGTTGGCTGGGACAATGAGAAAGAGTGCTTCAGAACGGCTGCTGCTGCTATTGGAAACTTCTACGCGCTTCATCCTCCCATCCTTCCAAATCCATCTGGGGGTGGCGTTCAATTATACAAGAAAAATAAAGATAGCATGGCAAGTGGTGAGCATGCTGATAATGATTTAAGAAATACAGGTTAGCCTGTTATTGTTGGATATCGATATTCTGTAACCATTGAATTACATCTCCCAGTTTTCTACTCTGTAATCTCTCAGATAACATGACATGGAAATTGATGATATACCCAACAAATATCTATGACATAGGATGATGCGACTAGATCTTCAATTGGGACATCAGTTGTATGTATTTTCATTTAAGTTCATCCTATTTGTGCTAAAGACAAATTGAACAACAGATGATGACGTTGATCAAGAACTACTTGCGGAAGCAGAAACAGCATGGGCTCAACGTGAGTGGACCATTCAGCATGTCTTGTTTCCATCGATGCGACTTTTTCTCAAACCCCCAAAGTCCATGGCAACAGATGGAACATTAGTTCAGGTTCTTTTCTAACTTTGGTAAAGGTTCATTTTTTTAATCTTCGGTGATTATGTGCATTCAGGCTTATATTAATGTTGAGTTCACAAAAAAATCATTGGGCTCAATTTTCTACCCTAATTTGTTGTCATGCTGATGTACAAGTTACTTGTTTCTTGTAACCAAACTAGTTACTTATGTTGAGTTCACAGAAAACATTCAAACATGACATAATCACCGAAGGCCAGAAACTGCAGTTTTGCCAGCAAAAATATCAATTTTCCATCTTAATGTGTTGTCATTCTATGTACAAGTTCTTTCCATTGCACGTTCTCATCCAACCATTGGCATTAGATTGTTTAAAACTTGTTAATAAGGTTGTAGAAATTTTGGTACAAGTTACGCTGTTTGAATTCTTTTAGAATCACAACACGTAAAAAAAATGTTCGTTTTACTAGAAGCAACTTCTGTTTTGAGTAGATTATCCGGTTTTTTGTCGACGGGCAAGAGCAAACTTTGAAATGATTTTAAGTGTGTCAGGTATTTTACCTATATAGCTGATAGGGGTTGCCAACCTTGACTCCTTGAGTTGTTTAATTATAAACTTATTGTGCAGGTTTCATCTCTGGAGAATCTTTACAAGATATTTGAAAGATGTTAGCTCACAAGCTCCTCCCGGATAAGAAATGGCCTGACAGAAATGACATACTCGTATGTTGTTTCTGGTAAGTAGTCAACGGTCCTTACTGTTTAGACTAAATGGTTTTTGTTGTAACTTGCCTTGTAATTTTTGTTAAGTAATGAAGGTTATTTGTTATTTTTTAAAAAAAGTACCACTTAAAAATATTCAAATAGTAAAGTTCAAAAAGAAAAGGAAAATATCAGCAAATATATATAGCAGTTTTAGTGACAATTCCAACAGAAAGGCATGCAGTTTCGCGAATTACGGTGATATGCATGACAGTAATGAGATCGACCAAGCCCGACATGACGACAAATTCATGTCTTAGAATTTGATGGGTAGGTACGGTAAACTGAATCCAGACAGAAACACATAAGGAGTATTGCTGTAGCCAATACATAGGTGGAATCTGGAAATTGAACCAGGGTTTCGTTTCACTCCGATCCGGCTTATTGAGAGGAAACCCACCCGGCCGAGCTGGGCAGGGATCGACGACGACCGCCAGGATCGCCGTCTGCCGGCGCTGGATCCCAGGTTCGCCCTCAACGCCGGCGAGTGCCTTGTGCCCGGGTCGGCACTCGGCCGTGGTGGTGCCCTTCCACGGTGACACGCTCGGCGCCGAGCCGCCGGAGCAGCACGCCGTCGCCTGGGGCTCCACCAAAAATCCTAGGACTTGTAAAACCACATATCTACGAAGGCGGCGGCCATGGTCCGGACCAGCGGCGACCGTCCGATCAAGCCACCCATTCACGCGGAGGTTGGCTAGATGCGTAGTTGATAGTTTTTCAATTAAACTTCTGATTTATATGCAATTTAAACAGTGTTTAAATTGCATGTAATAAATTTTATAATTCTTCTAAAATCCAGGGCAACCCATTTTAAACACTTTTTATTTTTACTAGTAAAAGGCCCGTGCTCTGCCACGGACCATAAAGGGATGAAACGAAAACATAATTCGTAGACAAAATATAATAACGAAGGGTGATTTGCAGGCAAGATCGAGAGTGTAGCACGTGACATATTGTAGCTTGGATCGTTTATGTTGAAACATTAAACATTATTTGACATAAAAATTATTGGTCACCAACCACCACAATAACCAAATTTAAGAACCAACTAAAGAAATAAAAATACTAAATCACCTAACACTATGACAAAATTTAGGAACCATCGGAAGAAATAATAAAAATAGTAAATCACATAATCATTATGACATGATAGTCACAAAATGCAACCATGTGGCTGTGAATATCAATTCAATCACATATAAAAAGATCATCAAGCATGCCTATTTGAATTTGAATCGTAAATATATGGATTGTGAACCAAAAAATAAAGTGATTTATTAATAGACATCAACGATCAGTTATGCTTCAAAATAAAACATGACCCAAAAATCAAAGAATAAAAATTTAGATACTAAAACGACGCTTTCTCTTATTCCTCAACATCCCAATTGAAGGTTGTGACACAATTGGACTTGAGGTGCATGGATCCAAATCTGCATCTTCAAAACAAAGTAGACGGTGTATTTGCGACTAAGGACAATGTAAATGTACCTGGGAAGCCCAAAGAGAGGCCTTTGCAACCTGCAGCAATGACAGCATTGACAACTGCCAAAGGAAACATGCCAGTTCATGCAATGATCCAACCACTAAGATTTTTAAAAACAAATGTTCAGGTCCAATTAAAAACAAAACACATACTGTCATCCTTCCCATGCAGCCATCTCAACAAACAAACAACCAAACTATGTACGCCAGAGAGAACTGCAAATGTTTGATACAAGAAATTCTGTCATGAGCAAGCTGTCTAGAAAAGTATTTGCATAAACATTATCAAAATCTAGCCTTGGCAGACGAACCTGCATTGCTGTAACCATGGGTTGAAACCACAATGAGATATGGATCCCGCTGAAATTGCTGCACGAATTACAGTTACGGCGACCCAGATCATGAAATCGACGAAAGGGGAGGGCCGATGGGACGAAAAAAACAAAAGAAAAAATTGAGATTCCGAAATGTGGAGCAGGAGAGCGGGACAGAGAGAGAGAGGGGGAAGGCCCGGGTCGGCGCAAGTGGACACGGCGTGGCGTGGCGTGGCGAAGCCGGCGAGTGAAGCGGCGCTCGAGGTCGTCGTATCCGGCGGCGGCGGACGCGTGGGCGTGGCGGCGCTGCAAGTGGGCGGCGAAATGCGAGAGAGAGGGAAGGCCGGCCGCGAAGGAACGGCGTGGCGTGGCCCAGCATGCACGAGCGGCGAGTGGAAGCGGCACTCGAGTCGTCGTATCCGGCCGTGGCGTGTGGATGAGGCGGCCTTCTGAGTGGGCGGCGAAGTGCGGAGAGAGGGAGGCGGCGGAGAGAGAGAGAGAGGCGGCGGAGAGAGCGGCGGCAGGGCGGCGGCCAGCAGCGTGGATGAGCAACTGCAGTGGGAGCGGCAGGGGGGGGAGAGAGGGAGGCGGCGGAGAGAGAGAGAGGAGAGGTGGCGGTGGAGAGAGAGGCGGCGGGGAGGCAAAGAGAGAGGTGCGGCGGGGAGAGAGAGGTGGCGGTGGGGCGGTGGGTCTTTGGGGAGAGAGGGAGGCGGCGAGAGAGAGAGAGAGGGAGGTGGTTGCTGCGCGGGGGGCGGGGCATGAGAGAGAGGAGGGGCGGAGAGAGAGAGAGAGAGGGTGGTGGGCTGGCGGCGAGAGGCGCGCGGCGGCATAGAGAGGGGGTGCGGTGAGTTAACGCGGTCCGCAATCACCGGACGGACGAATTGGCAGCGAGCAGATAGGCATCGGACGGTTCAAATCAAGTTGCCACACACGAGATGAACGGTCCAGATTGAAAGTTCGAACAACCGCCACGTCCATTAGGTGCTTTATAATAGTAGAGATTTTTTTTATATTTTTTCACGTTTTCATTTTTTTGATGTGGAACTAGGAGAACCAGCTTATAAAACTTGACACGTACGCTAGTGGACCTTGGGCGTGTGTTGATGGACCTTGCCCGTGTGATGATGAAGGCGAGCGCCAGATGAAACCTGATGAAACCTGGATGTAATCTGATGAAACTTGGATGAAACATGTTGAAACTTGGATTAACCTGATGAAACTTGAATAAGCTTGGATGAAACCTGTTAAAACTCGATGAAACTTGGATTAAACTTGATGAAACTTGACAGTTCGACAAGTTTAACGAGTATGAAATCCAAGTTTCAGTAGACGAAACCCAAGTTTCACTAGGTAAGATTGAAATTTCAATAACTTGAGAACCTGCTGATGAAACTTGAGGAAACCCGGTCAAAATATATATGGCAGCATACGTCTTGTTTTGTTCGTAAAAATACGAGGAACGCGTTGATGCAAATGGTTGGTGTATTAGAGCACCCAATCAAAAATTATGATCATCAAAAAGAAAAACAAAAACACTATGTGGGTCCCACCCTATGTAGCATGTCCCCTCTGCTGTCACATGAAAGCAACGTCAGCCGCTGCCGTGCAGCCAAGTCTCCTCTCGCGGGGCGTGCGGCCCGTGAGCGCAAGCGTGTCCGGAGCGTCGGACAAATGTACATTAGTGTTTTCGATCTATGAATCGCATGATAGAAAGTAGGAACCAAGTACTCCGCTTTGTTGAGGCCATTGGAGGAGCAACTAGAGGCAAGAGGAATAGAAGGAAGGTGAATATTTGGAGTTGTGTTTAGCTTGAGCCCGAGTGCTCTCCAAAAGTGCATGATTTGCTCTATAATTTGATCCTGGTGCTAGCATAAACATTGTTCTCACCATGAGGCCATTGGACTGTACTTAAATATAACTTAGTTTATTTGTGTATTGTTGACTAATGTTGATCTTTCATCATTTTTATGACAATGTGTGTTTTCTTCTATTTTGTTGGCTAATGTCTTCCGATGAAATAACGACATTGTTTCCATAACCCACACATAGAATGGATTGCTAAGATGGAGTGCAGTTTTTAGGAGAGAACATTTTTGTTTCTTATATAATAAACTGACTACATAGAACCAAAGGAAGGAAACATTACGTTTAAAAGGCCATTACTCCACTCCCTCTCCCTCTTCTCTCCACTAAAGCTGTCTTCGTCCAAGCTTCAACGGTCTCGGTGGTGGGAGAAGAGAAAGTAAGAAGCTACACGAGGATGAGAGGAGAGGGAGAGGGATGCGGTTGCCTATATGGGGAGGAAGGGGAATAAGAGGTACTTATGTGAGAAAGGGGGAGGAGCTAAAATGTTCGATCTCCGTCAAAGCTTTAGGGAAGGAATCCAATGATAAGTGTGACTGAACACCCGGTTATGAGCATTCTCCTTAATTTATCCATTTCCCCATATAGGATGTAAAACTGACGTGGTGCAAAATTAATAAGAAGAGAGAAGGAGATGGTTTCTTCCTTAAGAGCATCCCCAGCAGCTACCACAAAACACTGTGCGTATGCTAATTTTCCCGCCCAGCGCGCCTGCCCACCGCAAAATGTAGCTTGTGTGCAGTGTTCTTTCAAATTTCCCGCCCCCTGCGCACTTGATGCGTACGCTCATGTACATGCTCTAAAAAGTCATTTATACGCTCATCATAAAGCTGTAAAATTAATGCGCAGAGAAGGTGGATTTGAAGAAAGAAAAATGTATTAATGATAAAAACAATGTTAAAGATACAATGCAATGGAGCCACCGTTTCTTCCTAGTTTGCAGGTGATATGCCTTAGAAAAAGTACTCCCTCCAGTTTGATAATTCCTGTCGCTGGAGCGTTTTGTGTTTAGTTGAAAAATTCGCATCGATTACAGGATGCATTGATTGCAAGCGAACTTTCGTAGCTCTAGAACCATTTGTTGGGTGTCATATAAATAAAGTGTAGCGTCAAAATTGAACACAGATATGCAACTCATGGGAAAGTGGGAAGCAACCACTGAAATTACTGGCGTTTATTTGATCATATTACTACTTATGGAGTACTACGAGATATTTAATACTTTCTTAGTATGTGAGATCATGTCTAAAACGATAGGAATTATCAAACCAGAGGGAGTAATATTTTCTATCCAGGAACTCACCCTCGTGACCTTTTGATTCCCTGCAAATGGGCCCGAACCGACGAATCACGTCACATCCCCGACCTTTACCTTACCCGACCCATCCCCAAGTCCCTATCCTCCTCCCCGAACAAAACCCTAACCCAAACCCCCTCGCTCGCCCGGCCGCCGCCGCCGGAGAAGATGGCGAAGCCTCGCCGCGGCCGCTCCGCCTCGCGGTCCTCCTCCGGTTCCTCGTCCCGCTCCGGTTCCTCCGGCTCTGGCTCGTCTCGCTCGCGCTCGCGCTCCTTCTCGTCGTCGTCCTCTCCATCCCGGAGCCGTTCCCCTCCCCCTGCCAAGCGCAGGTCAGACCCTCCGCCCCAGCCTCAGGATCCATCTTTTGTAGGCTTTAGATTTGTTTTCTTGGTGTCATTCACTGCTTTGTTTCAGAGAAGGTGGTGTTTCAACACTGCCACTCTCGCCTTATGGGAAGGTGTTTTTAGGTTTAGCGATGGTTCGCGTAGAAGATTTTTGCTACCTAATTTGCTTAGTCTGGAGCAGTAACTTATTTAGATGCCCGCCTGCCAGTCTGATGTCTTTATGTTTAACTTTCATATATTTACTGGCGTTGGTTTTACTGATGTGAACGCCCTTTTGTTTAGGAATGCAAACCCTAGATCTTGTGTTACCGTGTAGCTGTCATCTGTAGACTTCGTCCTATATTTCTGTAACGTTGATCCCCCCCCCCCACCCACCCACCCACACCCACACCCACACACACACACACACACACACCAAAATCTGCCATTTTTAAAGAAATGAGTAGTTGCTTAGAACTTATAATGGATGTTCTAGGAATTGGTTGCAACTTGATTATGTGCTCTAGGGGCCTGTTGGAGCTGGTTACAAAATCAAGCCCACATTTTACGGGACTATTATTTTTCAGAATGTATACGATGACCAATATAGGACATAGGAGCAGCCTGCATATTCCAGTTTTTTTTGTTTAATTCAGTTAATCCTATTGGGATTCGTTGATATGGATGTAGTTCTTCTGTATCAACAGTATGGATGTACTTCTTTTGAATTCTGAATAAAATAACTTGCCAACTTCCAATTATCGCTATGGTATGTCCACTTAAATTGGCTCATCTATGAAGTATTTTGTTTACTCTTCATGCTTGCTGCTTTCAGCAACATACGCGTCTTTGGTGGTTCTCAATTCTTTGTGTTTCCCACGTTTGTTCTCTTTGACCTTAGCACAATACTTATGGGTTCTTTGTCTGCACAGCTCACCCGGAGCACGGAAAGGTCGATCGCCTTCACCCCCACCTAAAAGAGGTTCACCCTCCAAAAGAGCCCGTTCACCATCACCTCCACCTAAAAAACCTTCACCCCCAAGGTACATACTTGTAGAATTATTTTTATTCTGCTGGCACATGTGCTTTTATGTTTAAGCGCGCTGTTTGAATTTGATTTTGTTTTTCATGTCACGAACAAATATGGTGTGTGACTGTGTATGTAATGCTATTCGCGGGATGACAATACAAAGCTTGTTCATGATGCCTATTATATTTTGAACCGATTCCTTTTTGTTAGCAAGGTACAGAGCGGTAGCATGCAACATAAATTATTTATTTAGCAACTATTGTTGCTACTTTCTAATCATATGTCTTGTATAATCTCAATCCGCTGTTCGACATTTGTGTTCTTGTATAATCTCATTTGTGCTTAAATACTTAATTTAATTTCCCCTGGAACATGAGATATTAACTGACCATGAGATATGCTCTGTATCTCTTGTTGTGTGTTGCAATTTTGCAATATTCAAATTGTGGATGTTTATTTCAGGAAAACATCTCCTGCTACAGAGTCGGTTGTTCTCCACATTGATCATTTATCCAGGAATGTTAATGAGGCTCATTTGAAAGAGATATTTGGTGAGTTTGTTGACATATTTTTTATGCGCTTCATTGTTGTTGTAAGGTAGCCTGGTAGATGCTGTTATGATTTGAGTTCTAGAGGGTGAAATTAAGTTTATGTTTGACTTTACTTTAGTTCTCCTTGTTTCATAGTTGAGCTGCCAAGTGGCTTTTTAATCTCCGTTAGCAATGTTCATTTTGTGAATTTTTAAATAGTTAATTTTTGATGCATTTTCTTTTATTTTTATCTTAACCCCTTGTGTAATGGATTTTTTTTTTCATTTTCCATGAAGTTTCCAGTTCTATGGTTGGTCAATTATTAGCTGTACTCTGTTTCTTTTGTGATGGATGTGTTCATACTGCTATAGTAATGGGCCCATTCTGGCTTGATGTCCTGTTAAGCAACGCAAAATCTTGCCATCAACGAGCCTAATTTTTTTTTACCCTCAACTGGACAGGAAACTAAAATGACTGATTAACTTTGATTGAGGTTTTACTAAATTCGATATGCGGTTTGGGTGGCTGCCAAGTTGCTGATACTTGCTATAATGTCATTCATCAATTTCATCAAAATGTTAGGCTAGGATGAGCTTAAGGTCAATGTTAAAGTTGGTAAACATTTTTGCATGTTCAGATTTTCTTCCATAGCATACCATGTTATAGTGGAGTTTGCAGAAAGTGTAAAAGCAATGCTGTTTTAAAAGTATTTTGTATGTAAAACAATTGTGCTAAACAAACAATACGCATTATAATGGTCTTAACTACCCTTTGCAGGAAGTTTTGGTGAAGTGGTGAATGTGGAGCTATCAATGGACCGAATGGTAAGTTAATTTATTGCGTGGACCTTTTGCTGATGAAGCTCCCCTTGACGCGTACACTTTTTTTTTGATATAGGTTAATCTTCCTCGTGGTTATGGATATATTGAATTCAAGAAGCGAGCTGATGCTGAGAAGGCTCTTCTGCACATGGATGGTGTATGCTTTCTGCTGTTTATTTATTTTTTAGTAATAACTTCATTTTAGGAAGGTTTTTTTTATTACTACTATTGATTAGGATGCCATCATAGCAAAATTTGGTGATGTGAGTTGTATATGTGACAACCCAAACACCTCAAGGTGTGAACTGGACCTGCTTTTGTGAGTTCAGGGGCTGTTAAAATTTAACTGCATACTAAGGGGGTTAAGTGAACTTTTCATGAAGTTATAGGGCGTAAAAAAACCCTGCTCCTTTCTTTTTTGAGCACATGACCAATAACTTCACATCTGTTCAGGGTCAAATTGATGGAAATGTTGTCAAGTTGAGGTTCACACTAGCACCACGCCAAAGGGCTTCACCTGTGAAGGCACCTCCACCTCCACCTCCACCAAAGAGAGATGCTCCTCAGAATGATAGAGGTGTTGCTAGTGTTGAAAAGGATGCTCCTCAACGTCCTAGGGAACGTAAGTTTCTAAAACGCTATATCCTTTTAATATATTTTAGCTAGGGGCTACTATTCCGGTGCAACTTTTTGCTACTTCAATTGTCACTTCTACCTATGGGTTATTATTTATGCTCCTATCTTCTAGGATTAAATTTCTCGTTGCATGTTGTATAACTTCGATAATTTAATCCTATTACATTCCTACCAGCATCACCACCGCGAAGAAAGGCAGCTTCACCTCCAAGAAAGCGATCTCCTCCAAATAGAAGGGTTGAGTCACCCAGGCGTCCATCTGATCCATCTCCTAGACGTCGTGCTGATTCTCCACCTATTCGTCGTCGTCCAGATGCTTCCCCTGTCAGGCGTGGTGACACACCTCCTCGCCGGAGACCATTATCTCCAATCAGAAGACATTCTCGTTCTCCACCGCCTAGAAGGCATAGGTCACCGATGCGGTAAGCACTAAGCAATATATAAATCTCTGGTGTATCTTGTGTGGTGTTATTGGAATTGCTGACACTGTTTCTCACAATGACAGTCTGTCACCTAGGCGGAGGGATCGTGGCAGCCCATCACCACGCAGACGGTCCCCTGGACCTCTTAGAAGGCGGTAAGACATTTTGAGCTTGTCAATATTTATTATCTTGTCCAATTTGTCTATGCCTCATCCAGGAGAGTACACAACATATTGTAGTACTTTTAGACCCATGTATTTCTCCTCAGCTTAGTTATCCAGCTTATCTACTTATCTAGCTTGTCTCCTAACTTCAAGAGCTTCTTGAGGTGACTTCTGAGAACCAGATCCTCTTTATTTGACTTGTTCTGTAGAGCTTTTAGAGACGCGTTAGAGATATAAAAAATGGGATTCAAAAAACCAAATCGTTTGTATTTTAAACGAAGGTAACCAAATAGAAAGATAAGTTAAGACAAGTCACGTAAGCCAGAGAACAGACTAAATATGTATCAAGTATTGCTCTTCATTTAAGTTTGTCGATTGTTTGCACCTATCCGGTCACCACGTGTTTGTACTATTAGTCATAATCATACATTTAGTATTAAAGCTGTTTGCTAATATTATCCTTCTTTGTTTGCATGATAGTTATCTCATATCAATCACATACATGTGCTAAATATCCTGGGTTATAAGATTAGTTGCTGTTTTTTTCATTTAATTCACCCATTTTTCTGTGTTGGGTTTTGTACTTTTGCTGTGTCCGAAGTTACGTTATATCCATTTCCCCCTGATTTTACATGGAATAGTAATTATGCTAATTCATCTTGTTTTTCCTGTAGGTCACCACCTCCAAGACGGCTGAGGAGTCCTCCAAGAAGGCCGCCGCCGCCACCTCCACGCCGTCATAGTCGTTCTCCTCCTCGCCGCCCCCTTCATTCACGCTCTAGATCAATATCTCCTCGAAGGTAGCAAGTGGCTCTCTCGCTCGGTCGCTCCCCATCAGAGTTCACAAGTCACATCTAATTCTTTTTGTGATAGCAGGGGTCGAGGACCTCCATTGAGGCGTGGAAGGTCAGATTCATCATATTCTCGATCACCGAGTCCTCCAAGAAAGGTGAATGCTACAGCCACTGTGGTTCTTTTGTAGCCTTGTGGAGGAAACAATACTTTGTTTCGTTCACCCATTGTTGTTTATCAAGATATGTGATACTGAGTTGTTCAATGCTGCCTAAGAAAAGTGGTTGAATGCTAAACAATTTTCTTTGTATAGGGACCAAGAAGGGTGTCAAGGAGTCGCAGCCCAAGAAGGTAACACAAATTTCCCATTGGTTTGATTATGCCTAGATGTTCTAATATAATGATTATATGGTAACTCTGTACACATCTTGTAATTGAGTTTTTTTTTCAAAACTTAAAAACTTACCTATTGCAGGCCTCCTAGAGGAAGGAGCATCTCTAGTGACAGCCGGAGCAGCAGCTCACCTTCCCCCAGGCGCAGGTAGAATTCCTGACATTGTGTTTCTGGCAGGTAAAACCCTCCCTCTTCTATCACTGTCGTTTGCCTGTGCTTGTGTCTTGCTGTGAGCTTAGTGTTGGTTCGAGGGGATGAGAGCTTCCATTGGATATTGATATTCGTAACATGCTTGGTGGAGGCTCTGGCCTGTGATCCTGTACCGACAGTTGTTGCGATGGCTTATGTACCTGGTGCCTGTACTCAGTACTAGTTTTAAATTCAGAACTTGCTTTCGCTCAGTATTCTGAATCATAATGCTATGAATATACTGTCATTGTGTTAAAACCTATCAACTTGTATTTGGAGTGAGTTGCTTTCTTGTTATGCTTCATCTTGCTTGACAATGCGTACATTCCCTGGTTCATCGTGCAGAAGAGCACATACGTGTGATAATTGGTTTGTTGGGCTTTGTAATTATTCGAGTAATCAAGAGCTAAAGCAAGTGAACATGACTCTGATTATACCCAAGCGAAGTATGTGCAAGAAAGCCTACTGTTAGAAGTGGGATCTGATGGGGGGCTATTTATTGATCGCACTGTAGTAGTAGATCGCTTGGTTGGCTGGATCGGAATATGGAAAACATTTTAACGGAACATCTTGCTTCTGTCCAAAAAAAGGTTCTTGTGTTTGAATCAAAAGAAAATCAAGTTTCGATTTCGTATTGAATTTTAAAAGGATTCCTAGGTGCCATATCATTACAAATCAAACGAGCACGCGGTAGAAGTCGAACAAAAAATATAGGAATAATTCCTATAGATCGCAATGATATAATAAACTTTAAAAAACGTATAGATCAAATATGACCTTAATCTGTTCGCTCACAAACCAGTTTTGAGTACTTAAATTGCGTAGAAGGTAGTCAACGAGACAACGATTCCATGTACTTCCTCCGACCATTTGTTTTATTCAAAAAAATAAATATCATTTATTTTATTGTATAATTTATATTTTTGTATGTTTACACTATATTTTTTTATTAAGAAGAATGGTCAAGTGAAAAAAAAACGGAGGTAGCAAGTAATCACCGCACTCCCTCAAGACCAAAGTGCCAGTCGTCCAGCGATAAATCTCAATAACGGCAACCATTCCTCTTTAAACCCTTACACAAAACCCTCTAGAGTTGACGTTGTTGGCCTCTGTCGCCACTGACTAATTATATGGAGGAGATTATCGCTTCGACAATCCACACTGGGCTTAAAAGACTACGTTTTGTCAAGCTAGTTAAACATGAATTTAAAGTGTGTTACCTTAACATAACATTTAAATTGTTTGTATTTATGCTTACATAAAAAATATAAATTCCGTCACAAGTTGCAACATGCAACTACCGGAGCGCTGCTATACTGTACCGTTTGGATACTAAAATGAAAAAATTTGATAAGTATCTTTTCTTGGTCACTAAAAATCAGTAAATTTGATAAGTATCATTTCTCTTTTGTATGACAGTCTATGTAAGAGTTAAAGTCATTTTCCCCATAATACTACATACAAATTTAGAGGTGGAATAAAAAATGCATTTTGCCCTTCGATGTGTAATGTGATGGGATAAAAAAAATACCCATTTTTTTTGGTGTCTTTGTTTGATTCAACCTAATTTTTACGTATTTCTTTTTTTTTCCATATCCGCACATCGCATTCCTCAACTCTCTAACTCCAAGGAGAAAATAGATTTGTACTATTTGTTTCTCTCGCTTCTCTATGCTCGACTGTAATATTTTATTACATAAAATATCATATGGCAGTGTCAGATTTATAGTGCCACTAGTCTTGTACTCGCGCCACGGGCCAGGAAAAGCGCGCGCCGAGCCCAAGGAAAAAAAGGGGAAAAATAGGGGCATGAGGGATTCGAACCCGGGGCTCCCAGGTGAGTATCTACCTGAGCTAACCAACCAGCCAAAGCGCCCACGCTGTTGAGATTTGTGCCAAAAAATTGTTTTATACGTAAAAATAAAATAGACAGCCGGATCTACCTGGCGCGCGCGATCGAACGGCTACGAACAAACGGGACGACGTGGCACATACGCGTGGCAGCGATGGGTAGCTTTCCTTCAACTTTGTACTATTTATTGATACGGGGAAAAGAAAATTTTATAATGGTATATTTAGCAAACTCACCGAATTTAGGCCTTGTACAATTCAGCTTACCGTAGCGTAGCGTAGCATTTCAGCAAAATTTGAAAGTTTTTAAAGAGAGGTTTAAATGTTATTAAAAAATAATTAAAAAATAGTTTTAGAATCTTTAAGAGTACTACTAAAAATCTGAAAAAAAATCATTACAAATTATTACACCAAATAGGCTATATAAAAAAGATAAATTTTATTGAAACGCTATGCTACGCTACGTTAAGCTGAAATGTATACGGCCTTAGTAGCAAATCCACTAATTTTAGAGTATAGACAACGCCATAAATGCGTGGAGCGGGACCCACATATGCCGCCGCGGGCGCCGCCGCCGTTCCCCTCCCTGGACGTCTTCTACCTCCACCTCCTCCGCTCCTGCGCCGCCCTCCCCCACGCCGCCGCCGTCCATGGCCACATCGCCCGCGCCCACCCCTGCCCCTCCCTCTTCCTCCGCAACTCCCTCCTCGCCGCCTACTGCCGCCTCGCCGGGCCCCTCACCGCCCGCCGCCTGCTCGACGAAATGCCCCGCCGCAACGCCGTCTCCTTCAACCTCCTCATCGACGCCTACTCCCGCGCCGGGCTCGCCCGCCAATCTCTGGACGCCTTCGCCAGCGCGCGGCGCGCGGGGGTCAAGGCCGACCGGTTCACGTACGCCGCCGCGCTCGCCGCCTGCTCTCGCGCGGGGGACCTGAAGGCGGGCAAGGCCGTCCATGCGCTGGCCGCTCTTGAAGGGATCGCTAGAGGCGTCTTCGTCTCCAACTCGCTCATCGGCATGTACGCCAGGTGCGGCGACATGGACGAGGCGAGGCGGGTGTTTGGGGTTGCCGAGGAGCATGACGACGTCTCGTGGAACTCACTGGTCTCCGGGTACGCTCGAGCTGGTGGACGCGAGGAGATGCTCAGGCTATTCGCGCTGATGCGCCAGCGCGGAATGGGCTTGAATTCGTTCGCTCTTGGGAGCGTCATGAAGTGTTGCTCCGGTAGCGGTGGCTTTGCGAGGGATATTGCAGAGGCTGTCCATGGATGCGTGGTGAAGGTTGGGTTGGACCCCGACTTGTTTCTTGCAAGCTCCATGATCGACATGTACGCAAAGAAAGGCGCCTTGCGTGAAGCTGTAGCTCTTTTCAAGTCGGTGCATGACCCCAATGTGGTTGTGTTCAATGCCATGATCGCGGGATTCTGTCGCGACGAGGCTGCTGCTGACAAGGAGGTGGCAAGAGAAGCATTAAGCCTGTATTCAGAGGTGCAGAGCCGAGGGATGGAGCCTACCGAGTTCACATTCTCCAGCGTCCTACGAGCGTGTAACTTGGCAGATGACTTTGAATTTGGGAAACAAATACATGGGCAAGTGCTCAAGCACTGTTTCCAGGGAGATGATTTCATTGGTAGTGCGCTCATCGACTTGTACTTCAACTCTGGCCACACGGAAGACGGGTTCAGGTGTTTCAGATCCGTCCCTAAGCAAGATATTGTCACGTGGACTTCGACCATTTCTGGATGTGTTCAAAATGAGCTTTTTGAAAGGGCATTGGGCTTGTTCCATGAATCATTGAGTGCTGGGTTGAAACCTGATCCTTTCACTATATCAAGTGTGATGGATGCATGCGCCAGTTTGGCAGTTGAAAGGTATGGTCAGCAGATCCAGTGTTTTGCCACAAAATCTGGTCTTGATCGATTCACTGTCACGGGGAACTCCTGCATACATATGTATGCCAGATCAGGGGATGTAGATGCTGCAACTCAGAGGTTTCAAGAAATGGAATCACGCGATGTTGTCTCTTGGTCTGCAGTAATATCAAGTCATGCACAGCATGGTTGTGCAAGAGACTCTTTACATTTTTTCAATGAGATGGTGGATGCAAATGTGGTACCAAACCAGATTACTTTTCTTGGTGTCCTTACTGCCTGTAGCCATGCAGGATTGGTTGATGATGGACTCAGGTAAGGCTATCATTTTTTTTGTTGGATTGTTAATTCAATTACTGGTTTAACTTTCTTAATTAGAAAAGAAAAACACTACAGCTTTGGTTTTTGTGATGCTGACGTGCTTCTGACTCTCTTACTATGGAGTTATACTTGTGTCTCATTGCTGAACCTCCTTTGACATTTCATGCAGGTATTATGATGTTATGAATAAGGTATATGGGTTGAGCCCAACCGTACAACATTGCACCTGTGTTGTTGATCTCCTTGGTCGAGCTGGAAGACTAGCTGATGCAGAGGCTTTTATAAGGGATTCAGGCTTCGATGATTACCCTGTGATTTGGCAGACTTTGTTGGCCTCATGTCGTATTCATAGAGACATAGAGAGAGGTCAGCTTGCCGCGAATCGGATAATGGAACTAGAACCCACTTCCTCAGCATCCTATGTAAATGTATACAATATTTACCTGGATGCTGGGGAGCTCTCCTTAGCTTCAAAAACAATGGATCTGATGAAACAGCGAGGCGTGAAGAAAGAACCTGGCCTTAGTTGGATTTAACTAATATGCAGAAAGGTCCTGTCCAGACTCTAAAGAGCAAAACAGGTGGAGATGCTCACCAAGTTTGAGAAGCTGGCAACCACTGGTACTGCTAGCACAGAGTCAAATGGCATCTTGAGCGATCGAATTGGGATGTTTCGTGTTCTTGTGCTGAGTACTGATAATGACCCTTGCAGTGGCTCTAAAGGTGAGTTATTGAAGATAATACTGACACATTTATGTTTTTGGAGTTGCGGCATTTATGAACGAATAAGGGAAACTGTGATGAATATTTAGAGAAGAGTTTATATGGGGTAGCTGTCTGTGTTTGTGGAGGATCTGTGGTAATCAACATGAACCACTGTGTTCCGCGAGTGGGATCTAATTGACAGCCTGGACATCATGTATGTGCAGTGAGAGATTTGCACGTCGGATAATTCGCTGCATTGGGCTATATGGAGTGTTAGCTGGGTTACAGGAGCCATTCTGAGGTATGATATATTGGCTATGTTTCTTTCCGGAGGCTCACCGCGTTTAGCGTTCCCGCGCATTTAGCTGCTCGGTGTAGCTACAGTTCATTTAAAGCATTAGCCACCCTGACTCAGGACAAAAGCTCTGACCACACCTACATATGCACTGTTTGCATGCATACACATGCATCTTCCGTTTTTTTTTTTTCCGTTATTTTTTCTGACCGCAAAAATATATATCCAAATAAATGCATAAAAATATCATAAAATTATTAGTCCAACGTTAGTCCAATAAATCATAAATAATTCAAATATTAATCCAAAAGGCACCAATTTCACTTAAAAAAATTTCCGAAATTCCAAAATTCACCACAAAAATATTTTCATCAATTGGAAACCACGTCAAATAGCAGTACACACAATAATTACCACTAAGAAAGTTGCCATCCTAGTCGTCCGAAAAGTATTCCGCTGCCATTCCATGGGCCAAGAGGTACTCAGAGTCATATTGAGGTTCCGATTGCTCAAGCAAGTCTGGAAGGTCGCTCCAGCCCCCACCCTCGGTGCCCAATCTCCTCCATTGTCACCACCTGTGTCCTTAATGAAATTGTGCAGGGCAACACAAGCAACCACAATGCGGTGTGCCCATTCCAGGAGCCGATGAGCAATGCCTTTCAGAATCCTAAATTTGTTCTTCAATTGCCCGAAGGCTCTCTCAACTGTGCACCGTAGTTATGAATGGCGATGATTGAAAATCCCTTCCTTATTCGATGGATCGGCACCTTCTCTAAATTGCTGCAAATGGTACCTGACACCTCTATAAGGTGCCAAGAATCCAGGAGCATTGGCATAGGTAGAGTTCACAAGGTAAAATCGATCTGTTAGCATCAAACAAAAAAATCATATTGCAAAGCATGCCATCAAGTGCATCAGCACAGTCAGAAAACCATGATATCAGAAGGACAAATTGAATGAAGACATCAAAAATGCATACCTGGACCGGGGTGGGGAAAGTGCTGCCTGTAGTTTGCTATTGCTTGTTGCAGAATAGTTGCATCGTGCTCCGACCCAGGTCTCCCAGAACAAATAAACATGAAGCGGCAATCAAAGTCGACAATCCCTAGCACATTGAAAGTTAGAACCCTATGGCGGCCGACGTAAGCCATATTATTCGCAGGGTTAATATGTAACCTGATGTGGGTACCATCAAGTGCTCCAACACAGTATGAAACCATGGATCAAATGGAGGCTGCTTGACCTTATTATGTGGACCAGTAAAAGTATGAAGGTTTGATCTAATAATGTCTACTCCAAGATTATGTACCCTCCGACAAGTATTAATAAATTTCTTACTAATAGTTCTTATGCAATGTTCAAACCTAACGGCCATACCACGAGTTAAATGTGAACCAGCAACGATATATAGAAAAATGCCAAAACACTCTTGGGAGCTGATGTTATTGGTACCTTCCAACCCATATTGGGAGACCAGAATGTTATGGAGCAAGCTGAACTGATAAGGGGTCATGCGGAAGATGTCGTAACAACGCTCTTCATCTTGAAGAAGATTGTGAACCCATGCACTACCAGCATAGACAACTGGACGATGAGGTCGTCGTCTCCTTCCGAAGTACTCATGGAATTCCTGCAACAGCTGCCATAATTTAACGAAATCCTCCCAGTCGTCATCTTCGTTCAAGTCAATATATTCCCAAGAATCCATCCTAGAAAACATCAGAAGAAATTTATCAGTATTAATTAAAACCAACGAACAACAATACATATATGTTGTGAATAAAAAAAAACCAGCACTTATATGCACAACATGACAACATTAGCGGCCATCGAAAGTAACAAACAACAGTTGGCGATAGAAAGATTTTCAATGGACAATTTTTGTAACGGACAATTTTCCTGTCGCCAACTGTTGTTTGTTGCTTTCAATGGCCGCTGATGTTGTCATGTTGTGCATATAAGTGCTGATTTTTTTTTGTTTACAACATATATGTATTGTTGTTCGTTGGTTTTAACAATGATAATGTTTCAATGGATTCTTGAATATATTGACAACTGAAGATGGTGAAATTTCATTGAATTATGGTTGTTCTACAAAGCGGCGATGAATCACGAAATTTCAAGGCATGCGAAATCTCTTCGTGCAGAAATGATTTTCAATAAGTGAACAATTACAATGAAGAACTATTAGTGAAATTTATTTGACGAAAGGCAATAGAAATGATGGAAATGAAATGCCAGAAATGAAAATGAAATGCGATGATGAAGGCGGCGGCGACCTTCCGACTTGCTTGAGCAATCGGAACCTCAATATGACTCGAGTACATGGCACAAATCGTGACCTCTTGGCCCATGGAATGGCAAAAAATACTTTTCGGACGACTAGGATGGCTACTTTCATAGTGGTAATTGTTGTGTGTACTGCTGTTTGACGTGGTTTCTAATTTATGAAAATATTTTTGTGATGAATTTTGGAAAATCGGAGATTTTTTAAAGTGAAATTGATGCCTTTTGGATTAATATTTGAATTATTTGTGATTTATTGGACTAACATTGGACTAATGATTTTATGATATTTTTATGCATTTATTTGGATATATATTTTTGCGGTCAGAAAAAAAAAAGGAAAAAAATGGAAGATGCATGTGTATGCATGCAGGCAGTGCATTTGTAGGTGTAGGTGTGGTCAGAGCTTTTGTCCTGAGTCAGGGTGGCTAATGCTTTAAATGAACTGAAGCTACGCCGAGCAGCTAAACGCGCGGGAACGCTAAACGCGGTGAGCCTGCGCAAAGAAACATAGCCATTATTTATATGCCGCAGTCTCATGTTTTCTGACCATGGGGGCAGTGATACTTTATCAGAGAAGCAAGAATGATGTTTTCAATTTTGGCTTACTTAAGAGTGCTTTGTACAGACAAATGGTATCTTCATTTTGCCAATTTTTTTTTTGAGTAAAGGGCAAGAGTACTGTCGTCTATTGCTCAATAAGGAGAAGAGGTTACAAAACTATGTGGGGGCCAATTTGTTCGGATGTCAAAACGCGTGCGGCTGTTTGGGATGAGGCGCAGGGGGTTAATTGTAAAATTATCAGCGACCGTTGGATTTGGCTTAGGCGGCCGAGATGCGCGGTGTGCATGCGGCTGTTTGGGATGAGGCGCAGGGGGTTAATTGTAAAATTACCAGCGACCGTTGGATTTGGCTTGGGCGGCCGAGATGCGCGGTGTGCATGGATATACAAAGGCGCTCTTTGATTCTATGGTTGTGGTTTGTTTTTTGTTGTTGTTGATAAAATTGAGAGACTTTAAAAAGAGACGTAAAAGACTTACAAAATATTTTTAAAATATTTTTTTAAGAACTTTGAGGGAAACCCCTCCCACAAATATTGAGAATGTTACACTTAGTAATCTGTATAAAAGTGATAAATTTTGCAAGTCAAAACAAAACCGAACCAGAACTACAAATAAAAAGGAGTCTAAAGTGTGTATAACTTTGTATTCTAATTTTACAATGCTATGGGACCACGCGTTAGTATAACTCAACTAATCCGTCTTTTACCGTCTTATTTAACAATGTGTAAATATATATGTCAATGGTGTTGGTGTCTGCTTTGTTTTGCCACACATGTTTGTAAGAGCATTTGTATCGCAAAATATTGTAACTTTCAATACTTGATGTGAAGAAAATTTAGAGGGAGGAATCTAGATGCAAATGTGCTAAAAAGGATGCATTGTCAAAAACCAAAAGGCTTCCAACCGTTATCCAATCCTAATAAATAATTGGCTGGGATTTTTTTTAGAAAAATATAATCCAGATGAAGCAAAACTGATTATTCTCCGATGAAAGGGAGAGAAGGAAGAGAGAGATGGACACCTGTAGGCTGTAGCTGTTAACCTGAGCTGAGAAGCTTGCCTACCAAGGAAGCTCTGTGCTCAGTCATTGGTCAAGACAACAACAGCCATCATCAGAATAAGTCAGCAATTCGACAAAGGATGCATAGGTGCCAATGCTATGCATTTCTACATACCGACTGACAGGTGGACCGATAGTGTCCCCGGTCTCACCTGTCAGACCCTCTCTGTCTCGGTATGCTTGTACACAACGCATACGTGACCTGCTCCACCACTACACGCCTGAGGAAATCGAGGTTGGTTTATGGATTAGGATATTAAGGTTGTGCTGACCATGTGCTCAAATGAAATGGAGATGAATTAGTGGCAATCTTCCGCTGGAAGCTTGGAGGCAGAGAATGTGGAGCTGCACCAATCTTCTCTTCTCCTCTCTTCTCAGCTCCTATCCTATAAAATGGTTGGCAAGAACCCTCCCAAGTTTCCACAACACAGAGAGACACGAACAGCAAGCAAGTAGCTAGCAACGGCAGCAGCAGCTGAGACAGCAAGAAGCTGAGCTGAGTAGCTAGCCTAGAGCTGCAAGCCTGCAACGATGGGCTTGTCTTGCATGCCGTCGCTTGCCAAGAAGGTGCTCCCCAAGAAGTCGCCGTCCTCCTCCTCGTCGCCGTCGGTTAACGAGTCCGACGACGATATCCAGAAGCAGCAGCAGGAGAAGGAAGAGAAGAAGAAGCAGAGGCAGAGGCAGCAGCAAGGTGGCAAGGAGGAGCAGGGGAAGAAGAAGAGAAGCAACCTTGACGGAGCCGCCATGGCCAAGCCCTACTTCCCCTTCCATTCCCGCCCGGGGCTCCTGTAAATCATGCATCATCACCTTGCCGCTTCCGACCTTGGAGAGCATGTTCCGTCTTGTTTACTTCTCGCGGTCAATACAGCAGCGTCTCTCGCCTTTGTTGATTCTTTGGCAATTTCATTCATCAGTGTACTCGCCCCTCCTTCTTATTAACTTACCTGACATTTTCAGCTTAACAGCTTATCTACGTTTTGAAAACACATGTTTTGATTTTTTTTTAGTTCGTTTTTCGCTGTTTTGAAGGTGGGTTCTAACACTTTAAAGAGTAAGTCAAACGAAATGTATTCGAATCTCGAGACTACATCAAA
The DNA here is from genome assembly GCA_036346415.1 of Raddia guianensis. NCBI lineage: Eukaryota > Viridiplantae > Streptophyta > Magnoliopsida > Poales > Poaceae > Raddia > Raddia guianensis. The sequence goes on from CM070534.1 coordinate 75,639,038, forward strand.
AAGCTCTCGAAGTTCAGTCAATTCAGCCATTTAGATCAACTCAAAAGAACAGGGCCTATTATAACTTATCTACTTATCTTTGTTTAAATTTTTTTAAAAGTATTTTTTAAATCTGATTTTTTTATCTCAAAAACTTGTCTAAAAAACTTTAAAAACACAAATTGAATGTAGTAGATCAAATTCTCGAGACTGTCTAGAAAATAAGTCAAATTAGTAGATAAGTCAAATAAGCAAATGACTCAACCCAAAATGGGCAGGAAAAAAGCACAATCTGCACGTCTCCGGGGCCTGAGCCCTGAGCACGTTATACTTCAATAGACAGCAGATTGGTTCCAACTGGAAGATTTAAAAAACAGCTGGTTCCTGTCTTTTATTGATCTGGTCATAATATTAATCAAAACAGATGGTTATATTGATGTATTTTCAGTAAGACTCCCAGCATTCACCTTGAAGACGTGGATGAAATCAAGCAACTGATGTGTGGCTCAAACCTTTCGCTAAAAGTTCGTGTTAACAATGAATTGCAACAAGAATCGAATTTTGCCCTGTACAGAATTCACAAAGGAGAACCAACTGTGAGGCTAGCTATCACCGTGAAAATGGAACTATGTAATTGCAAATACACCTTGCTAACTGATCATGCCTGCAAACTATAGACGCCAATAGGTACTCTACAGCTCTGAGCCATGGTGCACCCCCCATAACCACCATCAGTCAAGCGAACATTTATGTAGATCGTCTGGAACTTGTCGCACTTTGTTCCGTTTGGAGACGCCCAAAGTCATGCCAACAGCGACAAGGGTTTCGAGAGACCGTTCACTGTTGGCCAGAAGATCAGCATCAAATTGTATCGCATCCTGGCATCCAAAGAACTGGTCAATTCTGAGTAAAAAAAATTAAATAGATTTTAAAAATACGATTAACAGAAACATAAACAAAGAGGAATAAGGAATAGACACGTATATGTTTTAGTCACCACTGATTCATTTCCCATCAGGGGTCGATTCACAGGGCAAAAAGTGGAGTGCTGGTTAAAGCAAGCTGCCCCATTCCATACCAGAGAATGGCATTATCTCACTATATTTGTTGGCAACATATCTAGTGCAAATGCCCATTGAGTGCTAACATGTTATTCTATCAGATCCATTAAAAGCGATCTAGATCTGAAGAGATGGAAGCCACTTTTTCTCACTTAAACACTTTCACGAAACCCCCCTGACTTTCTAAATGGAGAGGTGGAAGCCACTTTTTCTCACTTAAACACTTTCACGAAACCCCTCTGACTTTCTAAATGGAAAGGGGCTTCCACCTTTTCAGATCTGGTTCACTCCTCGTGTATCTGATGATTCAGATCTGCCGTTAGCATATTAGCATCCAATAAACATTTGCACTGAATATGTTGCCATATTTGTTTAGCCTGTTTAGTAGTTATCATTTCCTTCTTTTCAAATGCGGTGAGGAACTCAATAGAAGTTCTAGAAAAAAAGAAAAAGGGCAAACCTTCTCAAAGACACATATTACTGTGCTCCCTCCAAAGGAGAAATACCCAAACTGCGAGAAAAGAGGAAGAATTTAGATGATTGAAGATGACACGAGCAGTAGAACTGTAAGTTAATTGTAAAAAGTAAACATGAAGGAAACCTCATCTCCTTTGTTTACGTATTCACCCTCCTCTTTTAAGAATTTGATGCTTCCTACCATCGTTGCTCCAATGGCAATAAATGCTACCTAAATCATTTTATTAGACAAGCAATGGTAATTGAAGGTGAAGTAAAGGATTCTACTGGACATCGTTTTCAGTTAGCTTGCTTACGAGAGAAGAGGCAAATTAACCCAGATTTCCAAAAGATGGTATGCAAGGAAAAAGACAAAAATACAAACCTTTCCAAATTCTGAAGTTGAGATTATTGAGACAACTCGCTTATTCTCAGTGAATACATTACAGTACTTGCTGTTCACAGCAATAGGATTAACCTATCAAATGAAAATATATCAGTGCCAGGCATTTAATATGGAAAAATGATGAAAACAACATACAGTATAACATAAAAGAACATTCTTTTCCACACAGAGGTAAAACATGTTAGGCATTCTATACCGTGTACAAGCACCCAGGAACTTCCACAAATTTCTCTACAGTTCCAGAGACTGGTACATGAAACCTATGGTAATCCTGCATATTGCAAAATGTTACTTGCATAAATCAATAGTATGTTTATGGCATTTTTTTTTTCGTGATTTTAAAAACTGTACCTGAGGTGCAAGCCGAAAGATTACCAAAGATCCACTACTTAAAGCATTAGAGTGCACATCTTTCCCTAGGAGACCCTCAATTGAAAATTTGCGACCCTACAAACAGAAGGCGGACTGCAATAAGATATCAGCTAACACCAACAATAACATAAAAAATTAATTGACTAAAACATTTGAGTAACATTAATGTAAAGATCAACCCATCAGAAAATTTTCTGCAGCCCTTTCCATGTTACCCTGGCACACATGATATTATTATATCTCAGTCTCACCAAATCATGTTCTATTTAGTGTCCAGAAGGGAAAACAATACGTGCCATGCTCCCGAATGGCTCAATGCCACTGTCTGTTCATTTGTTGCATTTACCTAAAGAGAAGATCCTAAATAGAGCATAGGGAAGCTACCGCCTATTTGCTTTGATTTAAGATAGGGTGTGAATGTCAAATGGTAACCAAACCTTTATGCTTTTGATGTAATGACTAACAAGTAACAAGAGATGAACTGCATTGAACACCAGCTACAAGTTAACAGAGCAAGCACTTCATGATCTTGCTTATAGTATGGCACTCATGTGGTTAGTTCTCTTCAAGATTAATGATATAGACTGAAAGTGGATATGACTGTTTTCCCCTTTACCACACACTTCAAATACTTATAGAACAAATTATCTGGAATGGACATAACTTTCTAGTGATATTAGATTGGTTTGGCAACAAGGTGCTCTACATTTATAACAACTAACTTCAGTTTTACTATGGAAATTAAGTCAGTACATCTCTAAAGACAATTATATCATGTGATTCAGCAAATAAGTAAAATTAGTCAATCTTCCTTGCCTTAATCCAGAATCTCGTGCTCTCATCAACAGAATTGAAAGCCATTAAACGGCTATCAGCAGCACAAGTCGCAGTTCTGTCTTGATCACTGTAAGCGATTGGCCTGGCACCGGGCTTCAATTCTCTTATGAAGAATTCATTAAATGTCTGCAAAAGCAAGTTATATATCTAATAAGTCTAAAGAAAAACCTTTCCGGAGCATTCCAGGAGGATAAACCAATTAGGTTTGCAATGTATTAACAGCAACTCACCATTCCACAAATATATTACCATTTAGAAGATTTCCAAAGTGGAAATTTTTTTAGAGCGAGAAACCGAATAGACCACACTGAATGCAGACTATGGTGTGGATATGCAATAGGAACAGTAAGTCATTTCAAACAGATGGTGCATTACAAAGCTATTGCACAGGGATTACATAGCAGTAAAATAATCAAAGGAGCATGGGCATGCATGGATTAATTCACAGGAAAGTCGGTTGCTAATGCAAAGGAAAACACTTCTATGATCATGCTTCTAGTGGATGAGTTTTTCAGAAAAAAGAATTTGTCAGAATTGCACATAGCATGCGATCAAACATTATATAATTCTTCACACAAGCAAGTGATCATTAATATTATCAATTACCACCAATCTCAGTTCCTTAATTCTCAATGGGACTAGGGTTCTTATGAGCAAGTAAAAAAAAAGACTGTGAAAGCTTTCAATTCAAGGTAAACAAAGAAGAGGAGGTCGACTGACTGAAGTCCATGAGTTGGATACCCCTACTAGTAGCGGAAGACTTATTCTTTGAAAGCTTTAAAAGAGTTTCTTGTCCCAAATGAAATCAATGACCATAAGTACATAAAAGTGGAGGCACGTATTTGCTAATATACCTTAAAAGTTTCAAGAGGATCCTTGACTTCATCAAGATTAATTTGATCCTGCATTTATATGCAAAAGGTACTAAGGATGAGAACAATGGTTTTATGTACGAAAGGGAAATTTCAGGAAGAAGCAATTCCCAGTCAGTTGCCTTCAGTAACCAGTATAAAGTTCTGGGATTAAGAACACTGATAAATTACTCCAGCTCCAAAAAAAAGATAGACATCATAAAAACAATTACTCCAACTCCAAGACATGTTCAAAATACGGTTCCTTTCCAAAAATGCAGGGTCTATATATCTCCACACTCACCATTTGATGGTACAGGATACAAAGGAGTAACAGTTCTACACTTCTGTAGGAAATCTCACGAACTTTCATAAAACTACACTACTTAAGGCATTATGATTTCATGTTCTTTATTTACACAGTGCTACTTAAAACTTGTCAGCATGTACCACAGGGACAAAATGATAATAGACAACATAACACCTCGAACAAAATTGGTGAATAAACAATTATATACAACATATATATAGGGTTAGGCCACAGAACATTTGCACATCATATGCTTTATGTTTCATTAAGGTACAAGAAAAAACAGTCCATACCTTAAATAACTCAAGGAATTTCGCAATATCTTTGGCAGATTCTGGCGAGTTCATCTTTCTCCCTTGCTTCTCAGATAGGTTCTTTAGGATATCTTTGACACCTGCATGAGAACAATCTCAATTAGACCGGTTAGCAATGTAAAACGTATTTTTTAGGTGTCAACAACCATAAAAAAAAGTACCTAAGAAGCAATGAACCAATGACAATAGCAACTATAAAAAACTATTTTGATAACTGTACATTATTAAATAGTCACTCTTTGAGGATGCACAAAACGATATACCCAAGCCCTAATGCCAACATCTTTCTTGCATAGGGGTGCAAAATGGATACGAATAATCCGAATTTTCCAACATCCGTATCCGAAAAATGGGCTATCCGCATTCAGATTATACGTATCCGAATAGGAAACAGATACGGATACAAATACTATCCGGATTTTTTTCCTGGATACGGATACGGACCAGATACGGATACCATCCGTATCCGAATTGTAATGGTGGTCATAGTGGAACGTCCGTATCCGAATTGTAATGGTGGTCATAGTGGAACGTGGAACAAATGTTGACTGTATTTCTAATTAAGTATTTATTGCTCGTTTTGTACCTGATACTATATACATATACACATAAAGAGAGAGAGGGGAAGGCTAGCGTACTCTCGAGAGTACGGATCCCTCTGTACTCCCATAGCTATAGAAATTTCTAATTAAAAAGTGTGAAGCATAGCTGTCACCCACGCAAAGTGCAAGTTTGTAATTGGCGACCATAAAACAATTGGTCTCTAGCTCACCTGGTCTCCAAATAAACATTTATTGTGAAAATTCACAAAAGCTATTTAGATTCACAAACCTACATTCTCAAAATCAAAGCAGCAACTATGGAAGAAAATTCAGACCATTTTGGATGAATCTATCTAATGAACATAACCAAGAAGCTGCTCATGATTCCAACATACCTGTATCGATAAGTGTGAGGCCTACTTTTGATTGGTATAAAGTCCTCATGGACAACACAATCTTTCCATCTATGACTTCTTCAACCAGCCTCTTGGTTCGCCGATCGAAAACCTAATGCATCATATTGAGTTAATGATTTTTAAGGAGATAAAAGCTTGAAACAGACCAAAAAGGACCAGGAAAATAGTCAGTCACCATTGCAATAAGAATACGACAAAGTTAGTCCAACAATGGAAGTAACAGAAACATACCAGAATATGTGAAGCAGTAGAACCAGAATGCAGGCCAACATCATATGAGGAATAATGGGCCCATTCGCTAAGCTTAAACATCCACCTGCACATGACAATCATATGAGCGTGACTAAGAAAAACTAACTCATGTTTAATGAAATTTCAAAATAAATTATTCACAAAAAAAAGTGGTAGTCAAACTTATCGGTAAATGAAGCATCTTACCCATATGAAGCTTGCTTATCTGTAAGAAATCCCCCAGTCATAATCTGATTACCAGTTCCCTCATCAAAGCAAAGTGTCATATGTATCATATCATTTATTTTATCATGTTTTCCAAGAATTTCACCACAGACAGGACAGTTACTGATAAGTGGTTCTCTGAAGAAGGAGACCAAGCATAATCAATGGTAATATTACTATATTAGAGCTATCAATGATTAATTTTGGAAATATAATTAGTTACCTCTCTTGTTGATCAGCCAGTAGGGCTGCCAGCTCATCCATGTCAACTATGCCATCGCCATTTGCATCTGCTTGGCGGAACAGCTCTTCAACCTTAAGTATGTGAGAAACTAATAAGATATACTCATCACTTCAGTAGAAAGGGACTGAGTTCAACTACAAGGAACATGATTCCAATAAATGAATAAATAAATTCAAACCTTAGTAACTGCTAGTTGATTACCAAAAGCTTTCATCAAGTCTGAGAATTCAGATAATGAAAGTTTTCCATCTTCATTGTAGTCCTGTTGTAGCAAGAGCACTGTTAAGCTTTGTTGGGTGGAATATAAAGAAATGAAGCCAATATATGCAATTATATAAATGGACAGGTAAGGCATTTGAGAAGAATGCAGTTATGCCCAGGTCACTGAAGAGTATGATAAAGAGCTTTCAGATGACCTTTACTACTCAAACCATCACATCCCAAATGATTTGATTTTCTGTACAATCCTCTGCAGTTTTAGCTTCCATCACTTCGGTTGGACAATTCTGATTGCAAACCATTTTTTTTTTGTCTACATCATGTAACATGAAAAGTAAAGATCACTTTCTCCAACAAGTACTAATTCCATAGTATGGGGAAAAAGACACCTAGCTAAATCTCAGCCCATCCAAGCTGCAAAATTAAACCTAAATATCTTGGCAAAAAGTAAATAATAGCGTTCAAATTCTTCAGAAAATTATTCTTGGTTATGAATGTTAGAGTGGGTAGAATAGCAGCTTGTCAATTACATGGGCCCAATGGGCTGTATGTACATGTACAAGGGAGAAGGGAAAATGCAAATAAACCCCTATACAAGTATCAAATCTAAGAGCCCTCTCAACTCATGGTAGATCAACAACATTGAGTTTTGAGAGATGTGAATCATGCTGCGTTCGGGTCTGTGCCTTGGTGAAGAAGTCAACGAACTAAAGATCTAAAAGAACATGATGAAGAGTACCACTTGATCTTGCACCTGGGACCGAACATAGTGATCATCCCGCAGGTGCCACCGGTCTTCTGAAGACGACGCCGACACTGCCAGTTGGTGTGGCCAGTCTTCTTGCAGTAGATGCAGTGAACCACTGCAGCAACGGCGGCAGTACCCCCTACAACTAAGCTGACCATTGGTCGTAGTGGGAACGATCTAGTAGCACCCAGGACAGTCGAGGGAGATGAGAGAATGCCACCAAGGCGCGTCTCCTCAGTCGGGACCTGGTTGAGGGCCTCAACCTTGTAGGGTAGAGGGGAACGAGCCAAGAGCTAAGCACGAATAGACTCAAACTCTGGGCGAAGATGAGTAAGGAACTTGAAGACGTGCTAGTCGACCAGGTGCTCCGGGATGCAAACACACGTCGAACAAGTAGGATCTGGAGCCAGATAAAAGGAGTCAAGCTCACGACAGGCCTCACTGAATAGGAGGTAGAAGGCGTCGACGAAGAGAGCCAGCACGTCGAAGGATAGATGTCCAAAGGGCATGGTTGCTTGGCTGGTACTAGGACTACACCTGCACCCACATCGCCCATGTAGAGGTAGGCTGAAGAAGTCGATACCAAGATCAAGCCTCATGCGGCCAATGAGACAACGCCAGGCCTCCAGAAGCTCAAGAGCAGTTGGCCAGAGTAGCAGGAGTGACTGGAGCACAATCAGGTGCAAGTACAGGCGCCACAAGAGCAGGGGGCACTACAGGTGGCGGCTTCGCCCAGTGAGATGACCCCATAGGTGCTGGCTGTCAAGGAAGATCTCAGTGTTGTCCAAGAAAGAGACCAGTATTGTCCAAGAAAGAGAACAGTGTTGTCCAAGAAAGAGATTGGCTGTTGGGTGGCCAGAACTAGAGCTGGTGCTATTGGACGTAGTGAGATCTAGGCTAGAGACGGCGCACCCCAGGATGAAGGCAGCGCGACCCGATGGGAGGCGACACGGCAGTCGCTAAAGAGGAGGTAGGAGGGAGCGCGTGGGGGCTTAGTGACCAAAGAGGTAGGAGGAGGACGTCGGTGGGAAGAGCCCCGACGGCGGTGGCGCTCGCTGACGGTGAGCCATCGGTGACTGCAAGTATCTGATATAACAATGAAGACGGATAATCCTTGCATAAATGGTGCAGACGCGAAGTAACCATCACTTACAACTTCTATATTCAAGCATCAGACATTCGCAATAAAAATAGCATATGAAACCTTAGCATGTTTCACTGTTCACGCAACAAGATTATCGGGCATTAATCAAACATGAACAAAAGCCGTGGTTAGGCAGTGTCGAAAGAATACCACTATGGCCAAGACACGACGTGCAAAACTTTCTTCTGTTTCAACAGGATCCTACGAAGGAACCAATGGACAACAGTTTGAGTACTCCAAAAATCTTCCACTGGTGCTGGTGACAAAAAAAAAAGAGAAAGGGAACAGGAAGAGCAGTTACTTCGACGTAACAAGAGATGGATATGCTACCCACGGTTGTAGTGGATGATGATGGGTCCCGTAGAGAAAGGTCCTCAGAGTGTTCCTCCAAGTCCTGCTAAGTCATACATAATGTCATTTAAAAATACCAAGATTTAAAGACCTCCTTAAAGTTATATAAGTACAAGATAAAACATTACCAATTTGTCTATCACGGTACGTTAAGATCTATAGTTGAGGAAAGCTATAATATCAGTCATAAACACATCTATAAATTAGGCAAGATGACGTGAATAAACATATAAATTTAGAATCAAGACATTTTACAGTGTGCCATTCACTTGGGTTGAATAATACATACTCAGAGTCTTCTCAAGCAAAAAATATAGTACAATCAACTCGATCGAAGAGAACAAATGTTTCTTCACAAGACAATAGGAAAGAACCTAGAGAGATGATATATATAATCACAGAATGATACTAAAAAAAGAATAGTGTTACCTTTGTGAGCAATTCAAAGAGATCAACTTCACAGTAGCCAACCAAAGTATTCTTGGAAAATCGGTTAGTCTGCAAAAACCAAACCATGTAATGGTACTGCATTGAAATGTTGATTTGACTTGCATTTCCCATCAATTTATGTTCTTCGAAAGCTTTTCATCAGAATATATATTATGTTGAAGCATATGTATGTGAGAAGCTTACACCAGAAAATAATGCAGCATTGCAGTTATACATGTAGATTAACCATCTTTTAGTTAACACAATGGAAGCATACCTCAAAAATGGAGATACGTGCAATATGAGGCCCATTTGTTTCTATTACAACCTTCTTTTCCTGCAAATATGTAAGCATCATCACCAAAATTCCTACGTTGACGCAGCAGCAATATAACATGCAATTTCTACGCAGGTCATAACTTTACTGGGAAAATTCTTGTGAAATAGTTTCCTTTTAAAAGGGCTATGATTAATTTCTAGTTATTATAAACAAGAAAGTTTCTGGCTCCCATTAATAGTAAGAATGTAATTAAGACAAGCAATATAAGTCACGTCACTTAAGGTGCCCGGAAAATGTCATACTTCCTTGAATTAGAGCACGGTCAGGAAATGTAACTTTTCTCTCAAAAACTATAAATTTCATCTGATGAATCAGGCTATAGTTGTATTTAGCCTGCCATAGATATCTCCTAATCCAAAACATGTCCATTTCAGTTCTGCTATAATAAAGAGCAGATGTTGCATATAAAACTTGCCACCAACATATTTAAATTATCACCAAGTAATACCAGGATATCTATGAAGATAGTTTTCTGAAATGGGAAACTCAGTATAGTGCCTTAATTCTCATTCTTCATGAGCATGTGCTGAGTGACTATTTGTCATGTTTATATATAATTATATATGAAGGAACAAAATATCAAAGGTGAAAGACTGAAGTTCTATGATGAGCTGCCATCAGACAACAATGGCATTAATCACTGTATCATTACTTTATTTAATTTCTACACAAAAACAATGAATTAACATGAACATACGTAATTGAGTGTTGTACAATATCATGGTCAACATATGCCTTAAAATGTGTTGCACAAGAAGTTGATAAAGGAAAAAGGTAACTGCTGATCAGTTCAACAAAGGAAAGCATGCCATTGGAAAGAAAAGGTAACAAACAAAAGCACAGAGAAAAGTTGCAGCTTACTCACTGAGTTCCATACAGGCCTGTCCGTACTGTAGAAAGTGTTTGTAGTTTGTAAAGGCAACAAAAAAAAAAAGGCGCTGCATGAGTTTCAGTATCAGGTCTTCCTAGAATATAGGAAAAATTGGATGAGCAGAATTGCAAGTTAATGGCAATTATTGCTGTATCTTTAAACCTTGTGCCTGCTATGTACGGCGTTTAATTTTTATGGAATCCTGTTATCAGACAATTAGGCAATTAAAATATCATTTCTTAGCTTGAGAAGAGAGAGGGAGAAAGCTTGTTAAAATATCATCATGCCTGCCCAGTCACTCCCATTTGCATCTAGCTCAGTGATGGATCAGGTGGAGGGGACACCGTGGGATATGCTCAGGTGTCCCTAGAGTGCCTTTGCATCTGCTCACGCTTTATGTCTGACTTAAAGCAAGATGCAAACAACAGCAATCGAAAGGGTGTGAGAGTGTTTTGACAAGCATTTTCTCTTCCCTCGAGCTGTGAAATGATGTTTTTAATCACCAAGTGCCCAAAAACAAAATTATGTGAAAGTTCAATTCCCTATAGCATATACACAAAATGAGTGATTAAGTGTGGCCTGCAACCATCACCATAACTTTTTACAATGTCTCCAGCCAACTTTCTATAGATTCATATCAGACGTAAGTACAGCCGTACAGGTAAGCAAAACTCGTTTGTTTCCTTTTTCGCTTGAAATGGAAATAAGGTGATAATCCCTTTACAAAAAAAAAGTACAACTAATTAAGCAGATTCAAATATGGAATAGCTGCGATTTTTGCACTGTTAGCAACAAAATCTTCAGATCCTCGTGATGAAGAGAAAATATAGAAGAAGGCCTAATACAAAATTAGTTGGGACTATTGCCTTTATGCTAAACAGATAATGGCAGCGTAAACATTATCCTAGCTACTGTGTCACATCAACCATTCCATGAACAGCTATGGCTAACGATGGATTCAGTGATTCCGAATTTGAACAAGCACATGAACAAAGCAAAGCGAAGGGGCGAAATGAATACGCAACTTGTCGGACGTCTCGGTGCGGTACGTGCGCTCCCCCAGCGAGAGGCACGCGAAGAACTTGTCCTTGAACCCCATCTCCGCCTGTGGCACCAACCAAATCAAACAGTTGATAGGGAAAAATTTTTTAAAAAAACACGCACCAGATCAAAACCGCCACTCCGTATCCCACCCACACAAGAGCCCTTGCGTTGGAGGCGCAGGGCGAGAGCGCACGGCTGCGTACCTTCACTATCCGGATGCGCGCGATGCCGGCGAACTCGTCCGCGGTGATGTTCTTCCCAGAGTCGGACGCGTCGGCGTCGGCGCAGCGATCGCGGTGGCGGTGGTGGAGGCGGAGGCGGCGGCGGAAGCGCGCGAAGCGAGAGGGCAGCGGCGACGGCGGCTCGCCGGCGGCGTGCCGGGAGGGGGAGTGGCCCATCCTGTCAGCGAGCGAGGGTCGGACGCGGCGGAGTAGTAGGTGGTGCGCAGCGTGGGAATTGGAAAATGGAAATCACTCGGATTTTGACGCCCAAAAGACAAGGCCCTTTTATAAAGGGATGGCGTCGAGTCGCAAGCTCCGATTGGGCCCATGTGTCAGTGAAGCGTACGTGGGGCGGTCCCACGTTCCAGGGCGGCTTCCGGGTGACAGATCCTTTATCCCACTGCCATGTGGTCCCAGATTTAGCCATATCACTGTCACTGACATAATCATCGTATTGGTGGGCCCGGTTTGACCCAATAGGCCACCACTGGTGAACCACTCCGATGGTGCAAAAGGTAATCCACAGTCGACCAGATTCATCCAGATGGGATGTTGGTTGGTTTCCACTCTCTCCTTCACCTGGACATGCAAATACTGGTCGAGCATCCCCAACTCTCTCTGCATCAACCAGCCTTCAAATCACTGTAGCGAGCTGAAAAATCAAACTGCACGCAGTGTATAGTGCACTGGGCGGGACACTGTAGCGATTAAATTCAAACGAAGCTGATACAGGCCCTTGATAGGGGGTTTGCTGCTCATGCTCACCGCCAAAGCTAATAAGACAACAGCTGCAAATAATGAAGCTTTCCTTTTTATTTACAGTTTGCACAATGATTTATGTAATATTAACTATAATTCCACCCGTGCAAACAAATCGCCATGTGTTGTTGCAGGAAAGGAAAATAAGATAGGATCTATGTGCCGCGGCGTATCAGTCTGTCTTCTTTTTGTCCGTGGTCTCTAGACGGTTGATGAAAGAGACAACAATGACGGATTGAGTTAGCAATAATTTATACGGTTCGTGCACGGTATTTATATTGTTCATGGGTCAAAAGACAAGACGGCCCACGTTCAAAATCATTTCTTAAAACTATTTGAGTTTAGTTGATCAAGCATTTCATATTCTCAAAACTGTTCTACGAGGCCTTGTTTGTTTGAGTTTAAAGTTGACGAAAACTTTAATCTGAAAAGGCCGTGACTCCGTGAAAGATGTCTTAAAAAGTTCAAAAAGATATGAAAAAAAAATATTTTACAAACTCTAAGAGCATCCCCAGCAGGGCCTTCAAATGTCCCTCTATCGCTACGATGCTTCTTCTGATGTCATTGCGGTATAAATTTCCTCTCACATGCATCAAATTCCCTCCTGCTGCATTTGAAAAATTTTGAAATAGAGGTGCATTTGGGGGGTGAGATGGGGATGCTCTAAGAATTACTATTTAATACCCCATAAAAATAAATACAAAATATTATATCATTTGGTTTACACAAAAATAACAAATTTTTATTAAATTTAATTTAAGCTGAAATCTTTTGAAATCCAACTTTTCAGCCCGTTCACCTATTGAGTATAATATAATAGTAATAGTAATAGATACAAGTCCGAACACGAGCGTCGCTGGGGCGCCACGTGGCTGGTCTCCCCGCTCGGCGCCGCCATGGCCGTCCGATCGCGCGAGCGAGGTAGATCCGACCGTTTGTTTTGCTTTAACGTATAAAAGGATTTTTTTTCCACCAACATATTAGGTACGCGGGTTGTTCGTCTGGTTTTTTTTTTTTTTTTGAGAAAGAACCACCTTATCATTCCTTAAGCTTCTGACCAAATACAAACTGATCCCTCTTTAAAAGAGAAAATACAATCAAGACTCTAGAGGATTGTGGTTAGCTCAGGCGGTTGGTTAGCTTCTCCAATTTTTTCGCTGGGCGCGCGGGTGGGCGCAGCGCGTGTCCCTGGGCGCGCACGCCTCCGCGTTTCCCGCGCGCAGCGCCAGCGCGTACGCGGCTAGTTGAATTGAAGCTTGAAGGTGCGAGTGAGTGACAGAATGGTCATGGTTGCAGCTAAACAGAAAGAAAGAAAACTGGGCCTTGGTGGGCCAGATCCCGTATATGGTCTGGAGCGTTCTAGTCCAACTGGTGACCCACCCAGCCTCGAGACCTTATCTGCCGCGCTGCAACTCTTGTGGCACCCAGCCGAAGAAGAAAGTGAGCTCGCGTTTGCCTCGTCGTGATGGAAGCTTCTCTCGTCTCGTCGCCTCGGCCTCTCCTGAGTCTCTTCCCCCGCACCTCCTCGCCGGTGCTGGCCGCGGCGGCGTCGGCGGCAAAGACGGCATCATCTTCCCGGCGTCGACGGCCAGCTCCTGTCAGGGCCGCCGCCGCCGCCGAGCCGGCCGGCGAGGAGAAGCCCGCGGCCGCCGGTGATGGCTCGGCGTCGCCGGCGCCGGCGCCCAAGAAGATCCTCAAGAAGAAGCCGGTCTACTCCAGTAAGATTATAGCTTGCCCTTTACCCGTGTCTGGAATGAAAACAAAATGCAGCAGCAGCAGCTCATTGGAGCTTTGCGGTGGCATCGACTTAATTTGCGCCCTTCCCATGCATGATGCAGTGAAGAAAGGGCAGATCGTTCGCGTCGACAAAGAGAAGTACTTGAACAGCATCAACGTGAGCAGTGATCGATGCATGCCTAGCTCCCTTTCTAGTTGTTTCTTATACTACTAGCTAGCTACCTGGTTTAATAATTCTACTTAATTCAGAATGTAAATTAACTTTGGCGTTAATCTATGTTCAGTACCTGTCAGTAGGACATCCACCCTTTTTCAAGGGGCTAGACTACATATACGAAGACCGTGGCGAGGTAGTCCATCCCTCCTTCTTCCAGCTACATCTATATATACTGCACTCTGCACTGATCCTGCAGGCTTTGTGTTCATGGCATTGATCGTTTCACTGGTCTCCTACCGGTTGCAGGTTTTGGACATCAGAATCTTTGAAACCGGAGAGTACGCCCTGGTAATTAACATGCATGCTCAATGCCCCTCCCTAATTTACTGCCCTACCTGATCCTGTCATGGCTGAAGTATGTTTGTCTTGCCCAGATCGCGTGGGTCGGGATTCCAACTCCACCGGCATGGCTACCCACTTACATGCTCATCAAGGTAAAATACCCTAATTGCAGAATCAGAATGCCACCATCAGTGTCATGTGAGATAGTACCTCGGCTCAATTTCACGGCTTAAGCAACCCGGCCAGATTAGCAGGTTCTCCAGCTGCATGCTTGACGCTTTGATATATATATATATAGGGTACTGAAAAATCCGAAACCAAAGCAGAGATAGCTAGCCAGACGGAAGCACTTCAAGCACATGTTTTTCCTTCTTTGCTCTTGAATTTGCGCTCGATTTGTTTATTTATATGGATTAGCAGTAGCATAATGGCATTGACCTCGTTATGTATGATTATTTGCAGTCGGATAAACTCGACTACGAGAGAATGTGATTGCTGAACTCATCGAGCTTGCGTGACGAACGAGGCTGCCCGGGAGATCGATGCAAAGACTCTTAATTGAACTCTAACCTGACAGCCAATCTCAGTGGAATGTTGACATGTTGTCACTTTTTTTTTTTTTTCTATACGTCGCCATTTTCTTCCTTATTCAGCTTACGTTGATGATCAATTTCAGTAGGGTGCATGGCTCATGCATAATACGGTGTGATGTATATAGGTGCCGAACTGCCAATACGAGGCAATGCACAAAAAACCCAGGCACGAGACGTAGAAAATACTCCGGCTGCAGCTGATAATAATGTCGATGCCATGCCAAATCCCAAATGTGTGTACTGATCTTTAATTTCCTCTGAAATTGTGCCGGAGCAGCGTCCGTTGTTTGCGAGGAAATTAAAACAATGATGTCCCGATCGAGTTTTCCACACGTCGGTAATTAATTGTTGAACCGACAGACCATCAGCCCGCTATGAAGCATTTCCAGATGGCGATTACAAGGCCTTGTTGAGAAACCGCAGATGGCAAGACGCGTTTAATTTCCTCCCTCCACAAGCCTTGATGCTGAATGGGTATGCATTCAAATTGAAGTATAAACCGGATGGGACAGTTGAAACACACAAGGCTAGGCTACTTGCTTTCGACATTTGTGATAACCATGCATACGCCAATACTAATTAATCCTAAAAAACAACAAACAAATCACGTACCAAAAATCTATAAAATTAAACAAAATACCAATTCAAATGTAGTTAATCTAAAAATAAAAAACTTATGGACTAAGGCCCAATTCTTTTCAACTTAACAGTTTAACGGCTTAACGACTTATATATGTTTTAAAATGACATATTTTTTGAGTTTTTTTAGTCCTTTTTTCGCTGTTTTAAGGTGTGTCCTAACACTTTAAAAAGCAAGTCAAATGAAATGGATTCGAATCTCGAGAAGCTCTCGAAGTTCGGTTACTTCAGCCATTCAGCCGTTCTAATCAGCTCAAAAGAACAGGGTCTAAATTTGTAGGTTAAAGTAACAGTAAGCTACTAGTCAACCAACAAATTGATGTCAACTTTCATATTTATGATGTTTTTCAAAAGAAAAACTGATATTTTTAAATTAAATGGAAAAATAGTGTAAACCTAGATGAGCTAAAGGCTGTGTTTCTTTCGGCGGTTAGATTATAATCTGAAAAAGTTGTGATGTTTTTATAGAAGATTTAAAGAGCTAAAAAAATTATGAAAAAAAATATTTTTGAGATCTTTGAGATAAATTGTGCAAAGTTTCGAAAAAATAACTATAAAATATTTCTGATTATTATGCTGAAAGAAACAGAGCCAAAAAAAAGAGGAGGCGACTGCCATAGCCAATCCAAAAACAGCATCTCGAAGAGCAAAACCAGTGAAAGAAAGAAAGAGAGAAAGAAAGAAAGAAAGAGAGAAGCGCGATGGAGGCGACGAGGGGAGACGAGGAGTCCGGCCTCCTCCCCCGCCCGTCCGTCGCCGCCCGCCGGCCGTCTTCTGGAGCCCTCCGCCGCCCGCCTCCGCCGGCGGTCTGGGCGACGGTGGACGGCCCGCTGGGGCTACCGCTGGAGGAGGCGGAGGGCCAAGCCCGGCGCTTCTTCCTGTGGGGGTTCGCGTGCCTTCCCTTCCTCTGGGCGATCAACTGCTGCTACTTCTGGCCCGTCCTGCGCTCGTCCGCCTCCTCCTCCCCCGCCGCCTTCTCGCCCATCCGCCCCTGTGAGCCCTCTACTCCTCTTCTTCTTCTGATCTCTTTCATGATCATGAAGCGGATCCCGTCTGGATCGTCTTAGGTTCTAGTTATAATTGACCCTTTCTAGGATCTTTATTTACTCTCTAATTTGCAGAATTATTTTGATTACTCTCTAATTTGCAACCTCTGGAGACGCTTGATGGTTAGTCAGCCTGTTGGAGCGCGGCCTTTAGTTGTTAGTGATAGCTGGTTACCGAAGACCAGTTCAATCATGTGAACCCTTTGATTTTAGTTGCTTTTGACCCCTGATGCACATTTGGTGACTGATGTCTAATTAGAATGTAAGGGAGATAGTTATTTTTCACATTAACATTGAGATCTCTAATCAATTAGGTTAGCCATGCACATATCAGAATTCTGAATTATTGCTAGAAATTAAAAAGGTGTTACTATGTCTGGTTGGTATTATTGTATTAATCAATTATTTTATTAGTTCTGGTTGGTATTATTGTATTAAGGTACCATGTTTCCATCAGAAAAAGCATGCTATTCTTCTCATAATAACAGACAAGATCCGCATCGCAGGCTCTATAATGCATTTGCTAATGCATCGTGAACTGTTTGAACCTTCAACAGAAGGAACTAACTCAGAATAGCATGAAAGTGGAAAGTGCTCAGGACCCAGAACATGCATAAAATGCCAAGGGTGATCATTCTTAACATCTAATTTTATCATAGTTAAACTCATGAAACATGATTTTAGCTTATCACTTTAATATAGCATACTAAAGCACATTCAGAATAGCAATGGCTCCCAAATTCTACAGTGAGCTGGTGCAACCCTTAGGGAACAATTCGTAATGGTTACTTTTAGTCTGAAATTAAGCTACTTTGTACTGAATTAGGTTAAATGTTGTAGCAATGCTTCCTAATCCGTTACATCTTGAAGCAGCAGCACTATTTTTGGAAGGTCATGAACAGATGAATAGATCTGCTAGGTAACTATTTAATATGTTCTTAATCCATGAGAAAATTATCGGATAGAATTTGAACTGGTCTTTTAGAATCTAACACAATTTGAACAATGCAAGTAATTGTCAAGATTTCTTTGTAAACTAGCAAGAAGAACATCTGAGTAGAGGCTATTTGAGGTTCAATTTTTCAATATCATTTTTGCGAGTTATACGTCCTAATATAAGAAAACAAATGGTGCATTTTCCCTCATCAGCCATGATAATGGCTTTCTGTTTTCTGTTCTTCTACTTCTTTTCTTACAGACTACAAGCTTTCCTTCTCTTGATTAGATGCTATTAAGTTTTGTAGCAACAATACCAACTGCAGTTTCTTACACATTTGCTCATTAACATGCTGTGCAGATGTTGTGCGGTCTGCAATTGGCTTTACGATCTTCTCTATGGTTCTCATCACCTGGGCCACAACCTTTATAGTCGGAGGCGAGCGATTGTTTGGACCAGTGTGGAATGATCTTGTGATGTACAATGTGGCAAACAAGCTTGGTCTCACCGGAATAATGGTATAGCATAGCTTCCATTGTCTGTCTCTTTCTGAGTAGGCTTGTCGTGACCAGTGTGTATTTGGCTCGATGGTTTTACCTTGTGAGTTGTGACAGTGTTCCTGGAAAGATAGTTTCAAGCACTCTTAATTGGCTTCTAATTCTAATGTGGTGTACTATGATATTATTGATCAACTGGCTTGCCAGTTCGGTTTGATTGTGACGAGTTTGGCTGTTGAAGTGTTGTTTCTTCTTCTTTAGAGAAGACCATGTCGCCCCAATCCTGCCTGGGGCTGGAAGCCAGGAAGAAGAAAAAAAGAAAAGGAAAAGGAAGAGCTAGCCGCCACCGTTGCGTACATATGGTTCTGCCGAAGAAATGAAGAAAAATTGCATAGAGAAAAGGAAAAATACGCAAAGAAACTAAAAGAAAAAACCCTGCATGTGAAGAAAAGCTAGAGCCCTTGCCCTTTGTTAAAAAGGATAAAAAGAAAAAAAAATTATGCGGTGAGCGTGGATCGAACACGCGACCTTCAGATCTTCAGTCTGACGCTCTCCCAACTGAGCTATCCCCGCTTCTCGGGTGAATGATGATAAATTAATAAAAGATTTCAGCATGGTACCGAATCAGAAATGCTTTGCTAACCGGTAAACAAAGCCGAATAACTCATCTCCTCGTAGAATGTTACGAAAGAACCGATGCACGCATTCTTTAAGGTATACTACAATTATTTTTAAACAAAAGATGTACTCCCACCAGTTCCATAATGTTTAACGTTTTAACTTTGTCCTTAGTTCAAGTTTTACAACCTTATCTATAAAAATCTTTTAAACTATTTGAATCATGTACATAAAAATTCGTCTTTAAAAATACTTTCACATATCATATATTTGTGGATTTTGTAGATATATTTGATTAGTATTGACGGTCAAAGTTGTATTTGAGTAAGAGTCTTATAATACTGTTAGAACAGGTGCTCCGATGCACAAAGTTCGAAATGGAATGAACAGGTCCATCAATGTAGACAAGCACAACCTTACCATGGCGGCGACGGTGTTCTGGGCCTTCTGGGCCATACGCTGGTGAAAGAAGCCTAGGAGAAGAGGAATGGGCCGATGGGTGTGGAGTGTAGCCTCTACATCGATCTCGGCTGTCTCATCATGTGTGGGATCTTTTCATTTTTAGGGATTTTATTTTATAACTTTCAGATTGATTACCTTTATATCTAATAATCCACGTGAGTCAATTTTTTATCTAACAAACCACAAAAGGTGACCATTGGCGACCAATAACCCCTAACCATGTTTTAATGTAACTTGCTGACATGGCATGCTAGTTCTCTCGAAGTACAACATATGATATACTGTAGACTAGTAGTTTATAGTTTGGGCTGGATCGAGTCACGAAGTAGCATGTCCTTTAAATAATATAGGCATAAAATGAGGGCAAAGTATCTGATGCAAAAGTTTTTTAGATACATAAATACAAACAACCATTCTTGATTCTTGAATCTTATCTCGGTGGCCCAACTAAAACATGAGGAAACAATCATCATGGTTTTACACATAAGTGTATAACCGGGAGAGGGAAGTTTCACCTCAATACATCTGAACTGTTTAGATTGAATCTAATAGACCACGATGAGTTTTTTCATTATTGAAAGAACTCATATAATCATTGAAAAATACGAAATGAAACATTGTGAGAGTAGCCAGCTAGCTTCCATCCGCAAAACTACGTGCTAGTTGCTACCATATATACATGCATGATGATAATGATGACGGTCGACACGCATGCATGCGAACGAATCGATGAAACCACACATATCAATTATTATAAACATCGATCATATAGCCTTGATCTTGTAGGTGATTGTCTGA
The DNA here is from genome assembly GCA_036346415.1 of Raddia guianensis. Taxonomy (NCBI): domain Eukaryota; kingdom Viridiplantae; phylum Streptophyta; class Magnoliopsida; order Poales; family Poaceae; genus Raddia; species Raddia guianensis. The sequence continues at coordinate 75,659,234 of CM070534.1, forward strand.
TTGATCGATGGATGCTTCCATGGTATTTGGTTTGTGTAAATTTTGCGCGATATACGCACGTAGCTAGCTAGCTAATTTATGACTCACGGGTCACGAGCTAAACTAGTTTTTCCTTCGATCTTCGTCGTGCTCTCACTTTCTATCAGCGATGTTAATTATTACCCCCGTCAATGGCAAACATTCGACGATTTTATGTAGGTTTGATGTTTTTATCGACAGTATTAAAATACAACTTTGCAACTAATTACTACTATAATCTATTTTTAAAAATGATATAAAATTATTATATTATAGGAAAATATTTGAAAAGCCTATTAGTTTTCATCGATTATCTATAAACCCGCCACAACTTAATTTGCATCTAAATACCTTTTATAAATGATTTTGGTTGTCTAATACCCCTACCCCTTAGCCGGTTTTCTTGTCATGTTAGCGTCGCGTGCATTTTGTTTCCATTTTTATCTTATCTTTTTCTTCCTTTTATTTTATTCAGTGTACCTGGCCAAACCAGTCCACCACAGGGAATAAAAAGGGGAAATTAGTTTTAATCGATTATCTATAGACCCGGCTCTACAACTTAATTTGCATCTAAATACCTTCTATAAAGGGTTAAAAGCATACATGCCACTGCAGACTCTTCTTTGAGCAGAAATGCCATCGTAGAGACTCTAATAGCGCAGACGCCATTATAGACAGCAAAAATGATCTCAGATGCCATTATCTGAGCTGAGACGGAATTTTGAACGAAATACACAAAACAATACCGTATGAAATACGGCCTGACAAGCGGGGCCCACATGTCACTCTCTCCTCTTCATCTTCTTCCTCCTCCTCCTCTCTCTCTCTTCTTTTCCCCCTCTCTCGATCTGATCTTCCTCCTCCACGGCTCCACTCTCGCCCCGGCCTTGGCATCTGCCGTCCCGTCGTCCCCCACCCCGCGCCCGCCGTCCCGTCCTCCCGTCTTGCCGTCCTCGTCCTTCCTCTCCCTCCACGCTGTCCCCTGCCGCCTTTGCCTCTTCCCGCACAAGACTACCCCGCCTCACTCGCCGCCGTCCTCGTCCTCCCCAAGTCCCTCCCCATCCTCTCCGCAAGACCACCCTTGTCCTCCATCGCCTCCGCCTCATCGTCCCCGCTCTCCTCCACGCCGCCGCCGGCGCAAGGCGCCGCCTCTAAGTCGTCGGCGGGAGCTCACCGAGGTCTGCGGTCCCATGATCTGAGCACATCCTCGCCGGCGCCGCCGTTCATAAGCTTCATGAGCCACCGCCGCCGCTGACCTCATGAGCCGCCGCCGCCGCCTCGGACGCCACCTCACGCCGCCATGCCTTCGCTCACGCAGCCGCTGCTGCCGTCATTGCCTCGGCTTTCTGCTCCGGCGCTTTGGAGAAGAAGGGAAGGGCTCACGGAGGAGGAGCCGTGGAGAGAGAGAGAGAGAGACAGAAGAGGGCAGGATCCCCGTGGAGTGAGAGAGGAGGAAGAAGGTGAGAGGGGATGACAGGTGGGCCCCGCTTGTCAGGCCGTATTTCACCGTATTGTTTTGTGTATTTTGTTCAAAATTCCGTCTCAGCTCAGATAATGGCATCTGAGACCATTTTTGCTGTCTATAATGGCGTCTGCGCTATTAGAGTCTCTACGATGGCATTTCTGCCCAAAAAAGAGTCTGCAGTGGCATGTATGCTTTTAACCCTTCTATAAATGATTTTAGTAGCTAATACCCCTTAGCAGGTTTTCTAGCCATGTTAGCGCCGCGTGCATTTTGTTTCCATTTTTATCTTATCTTATCTTTTTCCTGTTATTTTATTCAGTGTAGCTAGCCAAACTGGTTCACAACAGAGAATAAAAAGGAAAAAAAGTAAAAAAAAAATTACTGTAACAATGAAATGAAAAGAATAAAATGGAAAGAAAATGCATGTGGTGCTAACATGACTGGCACATGGCGGGGATTTTAACCCTACTCACTTTTAGGGGGCAGGGAGTCTTTTGATAATTGGTCGAAAGTAGAGGCTTTTAAGATAATTTTTTATAACATTGTTGAAAAGAGGGCTACACATATATAATCTTTATACGTACATTTTTTATAAAAAAAAATATTAGTAAGTTTTAAAACTTTAACGGCTGTCATATATTTTAATCATCAATTATTTATAACCAGAGGAAGTATATAACTGTTACGTATGATTAGTATCACTCTATGCATCCGTTTGGACGCGCGCGATCCATCGAGGGCTACTCGTTGGATTAATCTCTATCGTACACTTAATTAATTGGGTTGATTTGATTAAACCAAATTAAAGAGCCTGCTGAGTGATTAACTGGGGTGCTAAAGACAAAATACAGAGCTCCTGGCAGCGAGGTGGGTGACCTAATCGATGGAGATTGGAGACACGAAGATTCAAACTTTTTGAAATTGACATGTGCCACTAGCTACTTTATTTCTAAAAAAAATCATTCTGACAGATATATTCATCGTTAATCGATCACGCCAATTTGGCACCTATGTAGAGGTACCATTAATCATATTGTTCGGTCGCTTGATAGGAATTATTGTTAAGCTAGAGTGGTAATTTAAGCATTAGTTTGAGAAGATATATAATTTATAATTAAGCAACAAAAATGGTGGGGGCGCAGATCTAGCTGTAAGCCAAATGAATCTATCTGTCAACGCGTGGCTCTCTTTTAACATGGCATGACGCATCAGATCGCTTGAGTCTTCGCACCGGTTTGACGCGCTGGCACATAATGGGTTCTTGTGATGCTATCATTAATTCCCTGTGAACTACTTATGCGTGCAAGTAAAAAATGTCACCGTATTTGTTACAATTTTAATCGTCACGTATTATTTTTTATGGCATTGAATATAAAAATACTTCTTCGTGGTTCAACATAATTATCTATGTCTACGAGGCTCTGACTATGGGAGTCTCTTCCCGATTAGCATAATCACACAGGGCTACCCGAGTCGCGGCCACATGTCAGCCCCCGACCCTGCCCTCCATTGCCATGACCTTTTACAACATAGGTGCCTTTTATTTACAATGAAACAACCTTGACACAATTCTTCCATGCCTATTACAACTCAGAATTCATGTAACCGACTCATACACATAGTTGACGTAAACTCTAGCAAACTCCACCTTGACGAATACAATTTCATCACCAGAAGCTTGAAAACGTCTCGTGCGAACACTCATGTACTCGGACTTAGTTGATACTTCGCGGCTTGCTTCGAGCCATTCGATGAGTCTGACTTGCTCTGTTCTTTTGAGCTGATCCGAACGGTTGAAATGACTGAACTTTGAGAGCTTCTCGAGGTAATCTCGAGATTCGGATCCATTTTGTTTAACTTGCTTTTTAAAGCGTCAGGACACACCTTAGAGACGGTGAAAAAACAAACTAAAAAAACTCAAATCATATGTCTTTTCAAAACGTATATAAGTTGTTAAGCCGTTAAGCTGTTAAGCTGAAAAGAACTGGGCCTTAGTCTCGAACACGCCGCCCTTCCGTAACAAGTACCGCTATCTTATGGCTCTGTCTTCTACATGACTCCACCTATGGTAGTTTTTCTTGCACATGGAATTCACAGCTCCCTTATAGCATGTACAATTGTGACCACTGGTTTTGTACGAAGAAAACCACTCTTTACCATGCGTCACACGAAAAAACCAATCCAATACAGCATAGAACGTCTTTTTCTTATCCAAAAAACAATGAGCTTATTTTTTTCAATCCGTACCTCTTATATATTTAACTTCTATTTTTCACTGTTTATTACCCTACTTACAACCAATTCCTGTATTAATAATAAGAAACGAGTTCATCGTTTGATACCTCACTACAAAATTCATTTGAAGCGGTCATATAAATCAAACACCTATACATTTTTTGTCCATTGAGTTGAGTTCTTTTCGGTTTAGCATCATAAACTGGGACCGTTTCTAAACCCAAACCCTCGAGATTCTAACGGCCACGGCCCAGGCCCAGGCCCAGGCCCACTATCATAAAAAGGCAGCTGCCTTTTCCGCTTTATAGATTTTCCTGCTTGGTCGAGTACACGTCACAGGAGCAGGTCACAACGTCATTGCCAGTACACACGACCTGAAATGACCGTGTTGCCCTCACCATTCATCAGCAAACGCGTGTGTAACTTCAATTTCTTTTTCTCCTTGTCCCATGCCTTGTTCACTAGAATATAACTTTTGAGATCATGTGGTAAGATAAAAGGCTCTCTTTGGTTTGTCGTAACATCTTGTAATAATTTTTTTTTATGTTTTGTGGGGTTTTTTCTTAAAAAATTCTAAAACAAATTAAATGGTTTGTTTAGCTTTTTCGAATCTCTCTTTAAAGGTTCTCAATTTTTCTAACTACCGGACCACAATTGCACATCAAAGAGAGCCTAACTTTTATTCGGCTATCATTTTTACCTGGTGTATCGTCCAACTTTCTAATCAGTAATACTTTACATATAAGATCGATGTTGAAAATTGCATTTTGGTATCCCCATAACGGATTATTTGAACCTAGTGTATCGTCCAACTTTCTAATCAGTAATACTTAATCGTCCACATCATCCAGATTATTTGAACCGTTCGATCAATGGTGGGACCAGATTATAACGATCTAGATTAAAAAGAAGGATTCGTATCCAATACGATAAATAATATAAAATAGTTCCTATCCAATACGACAGATGTTAGAAAAAGAGTCCGTAAATATAAAAAATAAAGGATCCGTATCCAATATGATAAATAATAGAAAAGAATTTGTATCCAATATCACAGATAATAGAAAAGAGTTCGTAAATATAAAAAATAAAAATTTGGAATAAAAAATGATAGAAAAGTAGAGGCCATACTCAATACGATAGGTAATAGGAAAGAGTTTAATAAATCTAGCCGTGCAATTGCGCGGGTCATCATGCTAGTTTATATGATTTATAAACTCGCCCTTGTCATATTTATTTATTGGATAATTAAGAGGCAGATTAAGTCAATAATTGCCATGATTTTTCAAATGCCGGGTGGACTTCAGACAACAACTAACAATAGTCTAACATGGATACCTTTTTCTGTCCTTGTCAATTGTCTAGTTGCTGTTAGATCGGTAGATAGCTCTCTAACTGATGTCAGGTTCAACGCATCGCCAAGAATCGATCAGTACTTGAGATGATGATGCTTCGAGTCTTCTCAGCTAATGGTCTCCTATTCTTGCTCCCGGCCGATTAACGAATTCTTTACTGTCCATTTGTGTCTTTAGATAATTTTCAATTCTATCTTAACTTAACAGTAAATTTAGCGCTATTTAACATTATTCATCAGTTTTTTTCCTATTTCATTCAATGAACACTGTTCATCACTCTAAATTGGACATGTTATCGTACTCTTAATGTCAGGCTCGGTTTTCTTTCTGTACCTGAAAATTTATTGTCTGATTTATATAACCTAGAAAATGTGAAGCTTTTCATTTCGGAGGCACCTAGGAACCTCAGTAGCTAGCCATCAATTTTAGCCCTATTTTTTTTTCTCAACTGTGTGTTGAAAAAAATCATTGCAAAATTTTCGGGGACAGAGTTTGGCGGCGGAACAAACAGGCATTGAATTTTGTGATTTTGTATTCAAAAAAATTGGTGATGATCGCAAATTTCTCACCCGTTTTAGAGGACCGCTTGAAAATATATTTCGAGGGACCTGTCTGAAAGTAAGAACATAAAAGGCAAGAACCACGAATATCTAGCTGCTCGAAATCCAATGAATTAATGCGTAATTTGCACTCTTCAACGGTGGTTTGTGACCAACCTGGAGGTTAATCATTTCGGCTGGGAGCCAAAATCTTCAGGTTTACGCGTAGATTATATGGTGCTTCTGTACCTTGCTACTTGTACGTATCATGCTTGCACACGCTTTGATTCAATTGATAATAGCATGATTTGATACACATTGAGCACACTATGATCCTCTTTACAATAGCATGATTTGATACACATTGATAATAACATACAATGCTCCTAAATAAGAGACCATGCAAACAAATAGAAAAATAATATCATTACGATGTTTGAACCATTGGATTGGTGGATTGTTGGTGGAGATGATTGACGACCACCGTGGCCTTGAACTTTTCAGCTAACAATTGTTGAAAATTTTAATATGAAAAAACTGTGATCCCTTAAGAGACCTTAGAAAGGCTATAAAAATTATAAAAAAATTATTTTAATAACTCTTAAAGGAAAAACTACACAAAAATGGCTACAAAATATTACATCATTTGTTTTTAATAAATTTTAATATAAGCTAAAAGGAAAAAGGCCTATATGCCTTTTCCAATAATGATATGCTCCCTTCGTTTTGATATATTTGTCCACACCCACCATTTCACACGGATAAAAAAGACACATTCTCCGACTCAAGCATAAAAAAGAGAGGCCAAAGACCATCTCCAACGGTTTCTCGTTAGGGGTCATTTTTTTCCTTCGCGAAAAGATTTTGACCCTTTTACATATTTCAATAGATTCCTTTCTCGGTTCTTTTCCTAAGAAATTCCTCCGTGTATTTTCTTTTACATTTTTTCTTTACGAATTTCTTTGAAAAGATGTCGGTGGAGATGATAGGGAACGAAGTATGGAGAAGAAAAAGAAACAAAGAAAAAAAAATGTTTGAGATGGCCTGGGTATGAAATCTCGCCATAGTTCACGCGGTCAAACACAGAAATAAAGAGGAAGAGAAGGGGGGCAAAACGAAAGGAAAGGACACGGAAGGAAGAAGAGGGAAAAAGTACAACTACTCCTTCCGTTTTCTCCTCCTCCCTACGACGCGCCTCCCGGCTCGCTCGCGCCTTCCCTCCCAATCCCGCCGCCGCCGCCTTCCATACGCTCATCGCCGTCTCGCCGTCGGGATCGCGCCACCTCCCCGACCCCAAGTCGCCCCACCCCACGCGCCCGCCGCCCCGCGCGCCGATCGTCTCCTCTCGTCTTACTGTTATAATGGACTCCGACGAGCCACCGGAAACACCCACCGTCCCCGACGCCTGCCGCCGCTAGGGTTCCCCACGCATGGGCTGCGCCTCCTCGCACGACGCCCTCGCCGCCGCCGCCGCCGCGGTCGCGTCCAGGGCGCGCGCCGCCGCCTCCTCGTCGCGGCCCCGAGGCGCCGACCCCGCCACGCTCTGCCGCGAGCGCGCCGCGCTAGTCCGCGCCGCGGCCGACCGGCGCTTCGCGCTCGCCGCCGCGCACGCCGCCTACTTCCGCTCGCTCGCCGCCGTCGGGGACGCGCTCCGGCGCTTCGCGGCGGCCGCGCTCCTGCCGGCCACTCCCCAGGCGGGCTCGTCGCCGGTGCTCACCCTCCCACCGTCCCCCGCGAAGCCGGCCTCCGCTGCCGCTGCCGCCACGTCCAGCCTCCCGCCGTCCTCGTCCTCGTCGTCCACCGTCTCGCCGCTCTCCCACTCCCTCTCCGACAACGACCTCGAGGCGCTCTCTGGCCGCGGCAGCGGGATGGCGGCGGCGTACTCTTCGAGGCACCACCACCACCACTACATGCGGAGCTCCTCCACTGTGCCCACCGTGGTGCACGAGAACCCCTATGCCCAGTACACCGAGGGCGAGACCAGCTACAGATACGACTACGGCTATGGCCACGCGTACCCTTACGGGCCCGACGGCGAGGTGGTTGCGGAGGAGAGGCCGGAAACAGCGCCAAGGCCGCCGCCATCGCCGCCGGCCGCGGAGGCGTCGCCGTGGGAATTCTTCAACCCCTTCACGACCTACGATCAATTCCTGGAGGATTACTCGCGCAGCCAGGGCGAAGTCGACGCGGGCCTGCCTACCAACAGCCCGAATTACTCCGAGATGAGGAGGATGGAGGGGATCCCGGAGCTTGAGGACGAGGCGGAGCTAGAGGCGGCGGCGGCGGCGGCGGCCGCGTCAAAGCCAACAACTTCGGGTGTTGCCGATCAAAGCGCGAAAGGGAAGAGACCAGTTCCTCCTACCAATGCAGGCTCAAAGAGCAGCTCTTCTGATGGGAAGCTGCGCAGGGAGGGATCTGGTTCTGGTGCCTACGGCCAGCCGGTGAAACTGGCGCCCAGGAACGACTCGGCGGCAAGCAAAACCAGCTCGAAGAGCAAGAACGTGGATAAGAGCAGCGTGGCGAGCTTCATGGGCGCGGATGGTGGTGACATTGACAGCGGCAGCTCCACCGGGAAGAACAAAGGTGTGGCCTTTGATGAGGACAGAGACAGATCGACCATTGCTGCAGACCGTGATGGGGGGAGCCACGGCAAGCCAGTGCAGCCGGCCTCGATCAGTGAGTCATTTTCGCCGTTGCACCATGGGGAGAGGGATGTCGTGGAGGCGATGGACGACGTCAAGAAGCAGTTCAACGATGCCCTGAACTGTGGCGCAGAGGTCTCCAGGCTGCTTGAGGTGGGGAAGCTGCCCCACGGTGACACGGCGGCGCCGAGAGTTCTTAGATGTGGGTAATGCAATGCTTTATTGAGTAACTACATTGGTTCAGTTATGCTATGTGTGCTGGATCATTACAATTATCCGTATGCGCGCTGTCGTTGCAGATTTCTCTTCCAGGCTGGTGGATCCTCTTCAGAATAGGAGGTCAAGATCATCGAGCAGCAAGGCCGGCACTTCGGCTCCATCGGTCGCTGATAGAAGGAACGGTACCGGTAGTCTATCATCAACCTTGGAGAAGCTGTGTGTCTGGGAAAAGAAGCTCTTCCAGGAGGTTAAGGTATGCACCTCTGCTCAGATAAACAAACTGTAGGTGTTAATTCGCGCACAATCTTATTTACATCCGAATACATGTTGAACAAGGTTAGGTGGTTGTTCTAGGAAGAAGAGAAGATGCGGATCATGTACGAAAAGAAGTACAGGAAGTTGAAATCTCTGGACGAGCGAGGAGCAGAGGCAGAAACTATCGACTCCACCCGGTTGTCGGTAAGGAACTTGCAGTCCAGGATCGCTGTCAGCATTAGAACAGTCAATGCCTTCTCGTCAAAGATACAGAAGATCCGAGATGAAGAACTGTATCCACAGCTCGTTGATCTTATCCAAGGGTATGAAACTTCTCCCAGTTTTAATTCTAATATGTCTTCATAGTATCTTAACGACAGTTTAGATTTAATGCATGCGATCTCTTATTCTCAAGTACAGATTGAAGAGGATGTGGAAAGCTGTTTTGGAATGCCATGAGAAGCAGCTAGTGGCCATAGAAGACAGCAAAATCCACCTGCTCAAGGCAGTGACCATAAGCCAATCCAGCGCTTCTGCGAAGGCCACCGTGGAATTGGAGAGGGAGCTTGAGAAGTGGCACCGCTGCTTCAACAAGTGGATCAGCACGCAGAGGTCTTACGCGGAGGCGCTGAATGGATGGCTGAAGAGGTGGCTCCCTGAGGTGCAGGAGGAAGACACGCCGGACGGTGTCCCACCTTTCTCCCCAGGCAAGCTCGGCGCGCCGCCGGTATTTGTGATATCAAACGATTGGTTCCAAGCGATCGAAATGGTTCCCAAGAACGAGGTGTTGGGATCCATGGATCGTTTCTCCAAGCTTGTGCATGACTTCAAGAAGATCCAGGAAAATGAGCACCGGCAGAGGCAGAAAGCTGAGCGGTCCTCCAGAATTTACAGAGGAAGGCACGAGGTTCTGAAGAACGAACTTGGGTTGCGTTCCAGTCTTGATATGGTTGCGCTCGTGGAGAACCCACACGGCAGCCATGACGACCGCATAATGGAGCTGAAGAAGATGTGGAGAAGGATGCATGAGGAGGTGACCAGACATGAAGAGCTAATACAAAGTGTTCATCACACAGCTTCGGCTACTCTGCCCTCTGGCTTGGTCCCTATGCTGAAAGAAATGATCGAATTCTTCCAGGAAAATGTGCAAGCCTATATGCACGTTAGAATCCAAGGCGCCTAAATCTGCACACTGCACACAGATGGGATTCCACAGAAAGGTGTGGGATCAGAGGTTTATCAACTTGTTGCATGTCTCACGAAAGACAATTTTGTAATAGCTGCGTTAGTTGAGGTGTAGTGCTGGAAATTTTTTGTAGAGAATTAGATACAATTTGGGGTTAGGCTTTAGCGCTTACAATGCCCGCAGTGGTTGATAGAAGGTTAGGATGGTTACTATTATCCATAGATTCTTACTGATGTATGACTAACTGCTAAGTAGCATGGAGTTAAACTGATGATTTATCATCCAGAAGTCATATATTCTTATTGATGTATGATTAATTGCTAAGTAGGAAGGGGTTAAAACTGATCACTTTATCATCCAGAAGTTTTATCTGTCACTCATTTATCTTGCACATGACAACCCACTTATTTATTTAGGTGTTCTTTACAGCACATATATACTTGTGTCTTGTCTGCTCGCTTATTTTCTATACATCGAGGGATTCCGAGGTTGGCTCAAGAGTAAAGTCCAGACTATTTCACTTGTTTTAAGAGCTTTTCATGCAGAAAATAGAGTAAAAATACCAAAGCATCTGTATTTTCAAAACAAAAACAAGCAAATAGGTAAACAAGCAAATAAATAGATAAGCAGTAAAGAACACCCGGACGCAGTGTTATGCTGTACATTACATTTCAAGTTGCAACCAAGAGTATGTTTTTGCATTCTGTTTTTGTTCACCCACAGTGAGCAATAGCTTGCACAATGCTAGTTCCATCCTAACCCCAAATCCTGGCCCAACCCCATTTAGGGGCAGGATAGTGCCACCATTGTGCATGCTTGTTCAAGTGAGCACATACATATGAAAGCTTTACTTCTCTGTAAATGATACTATGGCTTCATTGCACTCAGAGTTTCAAAAAGGTTCCATGTATATACATGAATAGTGGCTGCTCTGCTACATCACTTCATGTTGCCGCTCTTTACATCGGTGCCTTTAATTAGTGGTAAAACAAGTCCTCTATAATCCTACTTGCAAATCTGATCTAACATTCTAATAAAGCAGCATCCACGTGCCGCCATATGCAAACAAACTTCTATTCAAAAAGTACGCTGCCTCTCAAAGCCCAGTGGTCCCTGATCAGTTGCCTGCACTTGTCACAAAGTGCACCCAATTATGAAGTGGTGGCACTGGCACGAACAACTTCGTCAGAAGAATCGTCTGCCTTGGCCGCAGCAGATCTCAGCATGTCTTGCTGCCTCCTGTAGTTAGCCATGCGACGATTGCTCTCCATCCAAATGAGAAGGACAGTCATGTCTGCCGGGCTGACACCACCAATTCTGCTCGCCTGACCTATTGTTTGTGGCCTTACCTAAAAATGCATAGTAACATGAATTGTATTGTACTAGGGCAAGACCAATGTTGGCCCTATTTTTTGCCCACACTATTCACAACTCAATTTTCACTCTTCACTGACCTCTATTTCTAAAGTTTCGGACAACAAATGGGCAATACATAGGGCTAGCATTGGTCTTGCCCTTAAATAAAATCATAAAACTGGCACCCTGCTTTCTTATAAATCTAGAATAATACACAGCTGCAGCTGCTATTTTAAGCACTTCAGGTACGTAGATGACATAAAGGTTCAGACAAGATGTGCCCAAGCAATCAAAAGTAGTAGCAACTGACAACTTGAAAATTCTAAACCAATGATCATCATAAAAGACTGAAATGCTAGCAACAGGTGTCTCAATAAATAAAGAAATACATAGCGCATGTTATTGATTTACGTTGGCAAGTTATTTTACGAATAAGGTTCTTGAACATATTCTCAAAGCTTATTGTAGGAAAAAATACAGATGGGCTACATACCTTGGAAAGTTTTTCACGGGCTTCAAGAGATAGATTTGTCATCGAGTGGTAATCTAGGTCTTCAGGAAGCTTTTTGTGTTCCTGATTTACAATCTGAAGAGGAAAAATGCACAACAAGGGGTCAACAGAATTTTCATAATAGAAAACAAGAGGAATTAAACAACTGAACTTTCAAAGTCAATGGAGTGGACCTTTTCTAAAGCAAAGCAAGGAAACCTTAGACCAACATTCTTTATTACAAGAGTGAGAAAGAATCAACCACTGTTCCCAAGTCCCAACGGCCAACAGAACACAGCTACCAAAGAGCTAAAAGGGCTCCTCACAGGTTGTCAGATAGATAATTAGCCCCTTAGGGGTGATAACTATATATAGAGTCCTGTCCTCATGGGCTAGATGGGCCAACGATATATATTTGGGCCTTGACAGCAGCATGCATTACTGATGGACATCTTATATGATTTATGCACAATTTTCTCGCGGTTCAAAGAACTTTTGTTTATTTTGCTAAAAAAATATTCCCCCTTGTAAATTTACTTTAGAAAAAATGCACATGATCATAAAGCAAGTTACCTGTTGTAATTGACTCTGCTGCCGTGCTATAAAACCTTCATACTTAATATCAATCTCAACACATTCTTTCTCAATTCGAGATAAATGCTCATTCCCGTATCCATGCTTATCAAAAAGTTTATATTGCACATGTGGCTTCTTCAGTATGGCTTCAAGTGTAGACGGTTCCTTTACGGGTTGGTTGGATATTGCGGTTACTTCAGCAGCAAACTCACCTCCTGAGAACAGTTACAGAACCAATGAGTTAGAGCAGCTGAAGTCATGCTGCCAACTACACCTAGGAAGCGCATGTTAATACTAGTATTATGAAATCTGGCACAGGTTCATACAGTATTCCTGCTAAAACAATATAAAGCTTACCTGATATTTTTGTAGACTTCAACCGTTTTTTTTCCTCTTTAACGCGAGTTTGCTTTGACTGATAAAGCTCCCATCGTCTATCATCTATTAAACCAATCTCTCTTCCCAGAGGGGTCAATCGACTATCAGCATTATCGGCTCGAAGCAGTAGACGATGTTCTGAACGGCTGAATGTCCATGGGTGCCAATAGAAAAATGTCAGCAAGTCTATGATTCAAAGAGCCATATTAAGTAATAAATCTCTCATAAAATTTTAAATTTATAACAATATGGCATTTTGCTTAGTTCCTTTTATTGGATAATAATAGGCAATGGCACAAATCATGGCATTTTTTGTTATCAAAAGAGGAATCATTTTGATAATATTACACATGAAACAACCTAACGTAACAATAATCATTGTCAACTATTCATTTAACTAGCTCCATCTGATAAATATTCCTGATGTCCACAGGTTCCTAGTTTTTCAGAGCAACATAAACTCTAAATGTTCTGTCAGGTTTGGGTTTGGCCAAGTCTATGCAAGGAGGAAGAGGAGGACTGCTGCCCCTGGTCCTGTCCCTGGCCCATCGGCACCAGGTGCAGCTAGTCCGGCTAGCCCAGATGAGTAATAGGAGTTATCTATTAAGTAATTAGTTAGAGATAAGTATTATCTCTTAGTTAAAGTTTGAGTTTGTTAGATTGTAATCTTGCCGCAGCCTTGAGTATAAAAGGCATAGCCGGCCAATTAATAAAGGTTAAGCAATAGATGAATTATCTGTTGCCTCCCCTGTTTCTCCCTCGTTTCTCCCCTGTTTTCCCATCTACTAGGACGCCGGCACCAACCTGTTGCCGCAGTCCTTCCACTCTCATCCCGAGTCCGGCTAGCCCAGATGAGTAATAGGAGTTATCTATTAAGTAATTAGTTAGAGATAAGTATTATCTCTTAGTTAAAGTTTGAGTTTGTTAGATTGTAATCTTGCCGCAGCCTTGAGTATAAAAGGCATAGCCGGCCAATTAATAAAGGTTAAGCAATAGATGAATTATCTGTTGCCTCCCCTGTTTCTCCCTCGTTTCTCCCCTGTTTTCCCATCTACTAGGACGCCGGCACCAACCTGTTGCCGCCGTCCTTCCACTCTCATCCCGATTCATAACATGTTCCCTACTAGGATGCACATATTCCATAACATTGGTTCAGTTCAATTTATAAGATCCTACATTCATCATTTTCCAATTTCTTCAAGCATTAACACTAAGAAAGGTTTTATTGAAAATTCATACCTTGTTAACATGCGATAAGGCTCCCTAAGATCTTTCGTAACAAGATCATCAATAAGAGTACCTATATAACTGCTTTCTCTCTCCAGAATGATTTGTGATTTTCCATCAGAATGCCTAGCTGCATTGATTCCAGAAATTATACCCTGTAAACAAAAGTCTGTAAGCTAAGGATCTGGAAAATCTGCGTAAAGCAATAATACACAATGCAATGGACAGATCAGAAACAACGCATAAACCTGAGCTGCAGCTTCTTCATATCCTGTTGTTCCATTAATTTGGCCAGAGAAGAATAAGCCCTCAAATTTCTTAGTCATAAGTGATCTTGAGCACTGATAAGCAGGCAAGTAATCATATTCAACAGCATAAGCCGGCCTTAGCATCACACAGTTCTCCAGCCCTGGTAGTGTTCTCACAAGTGATAATTGCAACCTTTCAGGTAGACCAGTGGAAAAGCCCTGTATAAGATGCATAGATGACCCTAAGTGTAAGGTTTATTATGCTCAGAGAAACGCAATGTCTCAGGTTAAGAAAATTTGACCCAAAAGGAAAAGAGCATAGGGCGTAAGGAATGGAGAGAGACCTGCAGATAAAGCTCAGGAACATCTCTACCCTCTGGTTCAAGGAAGACCTGATGAGACTCTTTATCCTTGAACCTTACGATCTAAAGCAAAGAAATATGTGGTTAGCTTTCAGATTGTGATTAAAAAAGAAAATCAGTGTGTATACTGTATAGGTAAAGTACCTTACAAGTTTGATTGAACACACCAAAAAACTGTCATTTACCAAACCAAACAAAAAGTTCATGATATAATACCTTGTCTTCAATTGCTGGGCAGTATCTTGGTCCCTTTGCTTCAACCCAGCCACCATAAGTTGGTGTTTCATCTAGGTTGTCTCTGACAATTTGGTGTGTGTCTTTTGTAGTTCGTGTTAAATAGCAGCACATCTGTTCCCTCTCAATGTAAAATTCAGGATCAAAACTGAACCAGCCCACCTGTTTTGACAGGTACTATCTTTTAAAGAACATATAACATTGAACCAACTTGAACATCAAGCTTAATCCCCACCTGACAAGCCCTAGATTCCCAAAAACGACTTAGTTCTGTTCAACATATGGGTGCAAAATGTAAACCTAGCAGGTACACAGCAAATACTAAAGAAACAAGAAATGTTGTGAAGCATCTATGCGAGAAGCAAAATGTTTCATCTGCGAGATCAGCTCATAAAAGGTGCGTCTACTTTATTTTATGTGTGCTGGTCTGACAACAGAATCCAATAAACATACTTTATTCAACACTTCGATCTTATCCGCAGTAAACACTGCATTCAATGTGTACTTCATTTATTCTATTAAGATTTAATGTAAAGTGTAAATCACAAAACAATGATGCAGACGACTAACTAAGAAGAGAAACTAGAAAAATGCAGTATAACTTGTGATATCTAACTATTTGGAAGTACAAAAGTGCAGAATAATCCGAAAAACTACCGATCCCACAATTTGCCTTAACAGATGAATCAATGTAATAACAGCCAATGGCAAGGGCAGGAAGAGCTATAAGAATTAAATTCGAGCATAAACATGCCACAATGTTTAATACACCTCTTCATCACCATGCTGGGGTTCCAACCCAGAAAAGTCAACTGTCCGGCGATCAATTCGTGGCGGTGTGCCAGTTTTTAAGCGGTCAGTTTCAAAACCGAGATGTTGCAAATTTTCAGTTAGTCCATGAGAAGCTGACTCTCCAGCTCGACCCGCAGGCATTGATGTCCTACCAACCCAAATCTTACCACTCATAAATGTTCCAGTGGTAAGTACAACAGACGGTGCATAAAAGTCCATGCCAAAAAAAGTGTGCACACCCTCAACACTGTCATTCTTGCCTATCAAAACCTCTGTCGCCATTGCCTCCCGAATGAAAAGGTTTTCTGTGCTGAAAAATATGACATTATGATAATTAGTAAGTAGCATGAAAGATATCACATCAAATTATCTGGAGACAGAAACATGGTTTTTCAATACCATGGTTCGCCAATTGTTTTACCATGAATACTAGGGTTTTACCAAACTCCATTGAAACCATGGTATTTCTTGGTATTACCTATTGTTTGGCTGCATTGTTTTTTAGAGTCTACGACCAAAGAAGAGATTTAGGTCAAAGTGTAGTTTTCAATACTCCAAAAATACCATGGTATTCTCATGGTATAAAATACCAAGGTATCAAACACCTTATGTTATAAATAACAAGGTATTCTCAAAAACCATGGTTTCGTTAGAAACTAAGAAAATACTTTACTTCCAAACAGCCCTTAAATCATATTTTCTGACAACAATTAACCTCAGTTAGGCAAAAGTATAAACAGAGAAAGATTCACCTGCAAATTAAGTCGAAACTCAAGAGTCAAGACAATTCAAATGAGGTCACCAAAGCAGAGGTAATTCAGAATTTATGCAAAAAATACTTTTGTAGTTCTCAATCAAACAAAGAAATCTGACTGAAGTTTGCATTTTATGATGAAACAGGTTGGTATACACTGACCTTTCAACGACTTTCTTCATCTCCTCTGCATACTCCCTCTTATCAGTCTGAGCCCGCAGTGCTCGTACTGCAGGTCCTTTTGAGCTGTTTAGCACACGCTTTTGCAGGTAGCACCTATGACGAGAAGATATGGGTCTACATGAGATCTTTGTTGATTCATTGGCAGTGCAAGCTTCAACTCTTAGCCCAACAGGCCAACCCCCAAGCATAAGAACAAAAACAAGAAAAAAAAATTCACCTCTGTAATCAAGAGCAAATTCAAATGTCTACCTGTCTGCAATTTTTCCAATTTCACCACCAAGGGCATCTACCTCATGGACAAGTTGAGATTTTGCA
Organism: Raddia guianensis; assembly: GCA_036346415.1. Classification (NCBI taxonomy): domain Eukaryota; kingdom Viridiplantae; phylum Streptophyta; class Magnoliopsida; order Poales; family Poaceae; genus Raddia; species Raddia guianensis. The sequence goes on from CM070534.1 coordinate 75,676,063, forward strand.
GGCCCACCCACAGCAGGGTTACAAGGCTGTAAAACATAAAACCAAAAGGAGTAGTCAAGAAGCAGAACCACATTTCTAGTCCTTGTAATATAACAAAATTGACAGGCAGCTCCTTGACTAGCGAGGCTTCCTCAGTCCCTTATAGCATATCTAAAATATGTAAATATCATATCAAAACTCAACCTTGTGCTGTAAGTTAAAAATAGTTTTAGTTTCTGTATTTATGTTAACCTTTCATCAGACATGCACACCATGTCAAAAACTGTAAAAGATCCATGTTCAATTCTTCTTCCTTTTTTTGCAAAGGGGACAAATCCCTATCCCCTTTCCACTAGAAACGGAAACACAGCGTGCAATATAGAACTGCTGCATGTTCAATTCTTGTTGTAAAGGGTTCAATGGTTCGATTCTTGATTATAGATTATTACCATGGCATAAGGGTCCGATGCTCATCTTTTCAGCGCATGAAGTTGGTCTCATATTTTGTATTTTTACCGAAATACAGGAATCAGAAAGGCTTTCAATTGGAAAGATATATGATACTACACAATTGCAGTAATCTAGAATTGCAAACTTCATTAGAGCACACGGCCAACCTGCCATGCAATCCGATCAATGTTGAGCGTCAGAAGAAGGGTGCGCGCGCCGAGACGAGCTGACGCAAGCGCGGCCTCACAGCCGGCGTGGCCCCCTCCAACCACAATGACATCGTATCGCTCCTGAAGCGAGTCCAAGCGGCTCCTCGAATCTAACCCCAAGAGCAGAAACCAAACCCATCAGCGACCCTTTTTTCTTACATTTTCGGTAGCGTCATTTGGTCACAGCCATAAAAAAAACATCTCTAGAAGTTGGATTAGAAACCATCGGCCGCAGCTACGAACGTGCGAGGAGACGAGCGTTACCTCTAGGGGAGGCGGCGGCGGTAGTGGAGAGGCAACGGCGCGGAGGCGGACGCCAGGACGGCGAAGGGAGGAAGCGAGTGAAGGGGGAGGAGGGGAGGAGGTATGCTGCGAGGCTTGCTGCCGTGGTGGGCTGCGGCGGCAGGCGGAGGCGGAGCAGCATGGCCGCCGCCGACGAGGAGGAGGAGGAGGAGGAGCTTGGAGCTAGGAGCTATCTCGCGGCTGTGGCTCTGATGAGGATTTCTTAAGTGAAAAGTACAGAAACACCCTTAAGTTTCTGGACAAATTACCCATGTTTCCTTTTGGCAAAGCATACCACTTAAAAATAAGGTAAAATTGCTAAAATACCATTATGAAATTTTCACTTTGCCAAAATACCACTTATGTGTGCATGACATGTGGGGTCCTATGTGTGTATGACGTGTGGGGACAGTGGTATTTTGGTAAAGTGAGTTCTTCTACATTGATATAAGGGCAATTTCCTAAAAATAAAATCTGTAATAAAAACTAAAGTCCCAAGTCTCTTCTTCCCTTCTCGGGCTCTCGGCTTCTCCTCTTCCTCCGCCTGGTCAGTGGTCACCTCCGATCCAAACCAAACCCACACGAATCGAAGCGAGCCGAAGCGAGGAGGAAGAAGACGCGGTCATGGGCGTTGCGCGATTGGGCGTAGCAGCGCGCAGCGTTGCGCTGCGCGCGCATACGCCGAAACGCACACGGCACGGCGCCACCCTGCCGCCACCCTGCCGCCACCGCCGGCGTCGACCCCAACGCCGCCGTCCCAGCCGGCGTCGACTGGCGCAACCAGCTCCAACCCGGGGCGCGCAACCGGATCGTCAACAAGATGTACGCGAACCCTAGCCTGGCTGATTTTGATTCTGATTCCGATTTTGCTCCCACGCCCATCGATCCACGCCCTGCTCGGTAACAGCACCACGAGGTTCCTCGTCGATCCGCTTCCTCGGCATATAGATTCGTTGAATTTCTCGGTTGAATTTCTCTCTGTATGAGTAAACAGTAAACACATATAGATTCGTTGTGATAGTACCGTGAGCTCAACCATAAGTACAAACTGTGTTACAAAATAGGTAGGAGTATAATGACTATATTCTCTATATCGGATCCTCACCTATATGCCACTTTTGTTTGTACTGGCTACTCTCTTCTTGCCGTAAGCCGTTGGAAAACCAACATACCTGCCGCCCTTTTCATCTGCAGAATGGAGACTCTCAAGAAGCACTTGCCGGTATCGGTGCCTGAGGGTCTGACTGAACTTCAGAAAATTGCTGTGCGATTTGAAGAGAAGATTTATACTGTAGCCACCAGCCAGGTACGTGTAGCCTAACTTTGCTTTGATAGCTTCCAGGGGCAAAGCAACGAGTTTTAGTCATGGGCTTCAAATGTTGCAGTGTGGTATGCCAATATGTGATGTACTACTGTTTTGACAGATTTTGCGCTTGGGAACATATCCCAATTTTTTCTTTGGAAAAAAAAAAATCATTTTTTAATGCCGCAAAGATGTGTGATTCATCATTTGCCAATCGCTGCAAATAATGGATGTGGATTACACACTTGGTCAGGACTTAAACTTGAGCCAGGGTAGTGCCTACTCCTGCCTTCAACCACCGGGAACACATCCCAATTTCCATAGCATTTTCTCTCACAAAAATATGTTCACATAGTTAGTAATTTTTTTTTAATTAATGTTATTATTTTAACATAATAATGGAAGCCATGGAACAATGCGCTTGCCATCATGATTTCTGTTTTTGGCCAATGACCATGTTTTACTTGTGAGTGCCGTTCCTTTTGTGTTACTACGGTCCATTGTTTTGCCAGTTCATGTTTAAATCAGTATATATGTTTTAAACAACCATATTTAAAGGAACATCAAGCAAGAGTTTACTGCTTCTTTTCCTTTTGTGTTGGAAGGGACTTCATCATATGCTTCACTTTATCGTGGTAAACATATTTCAAGGGGATTTATTTGGTTGGGGTGCACCGTGCACACTATTTCAATTTTGGTTTGCTGTTCAGATGGATTATTTGTGGCAAAGTGATTTGCTTCCTATATAAATGTTTTTGTACAACTGCACAGGAAAAATGATATTCTTTTGAAGCGATTCCTTTTCAACATTGCTTATCATAGCATCTGGGAATGTTAAATGATTTAAGAGCGTACTATAGCCGCTTGTTATTAGTATCAAGCTTGAATTTAAGGTTGTTCTCTTTTCTCTTACACAGTCTGATTATTTGCGGAAGATTTCTCTGAAAATGCTATCTATGGAGACAGAGACATAACAAGCTCCTGGAAGTGCTCAAGTTATTCCAAAGTTGTAGTATGAGATATCAAAGTTGGAGTGTTATGTATGCAGTATCAAAAATTAGAGTATCAATATGTGGTTTCATGTATCAAAGTTGTAGTATCAAAGTTGAAATAGTATCACGTATCAAAGTTGGAGTGTCATGTATGCAGTATAAAAAATTGAAGTATTAATATGTGGTATCATGTATCAAAATTGTAGTATCAAAATTGAAACAGTATCAAAGTTGCAGTATCATGTATCAAAGTTGAAGCAGTATCGAGTTTCGGTATCGAAAAAAGGTATCATAATCGCAAAAAAAAAGTATCGGTATCGGGTTGGTGGTATCATCGGGTTTTGGTATCGAAAAAAGTATCATACATCAAAAATCGGTATCGGTGGCATCAGGTTGGTGGTATCGTTAAGTTTAAAGGGTATCATCGAGGTATAAAAAAAAGGTACCATATATGACAAACAAAATATCGGGTCTGGGAGTCGAGTATTGGTGATATCAGGTTGATGGTATCGTCAAGTTTTGGTGTCAAAAAAAATGTATCATAAGGTTATCATATATCATAAACAAAAATGTATCAGGTTTAGAGGGTGTCGAGTATTCGTGGTATCAGATTAGTTGTATCATCGTATGATACTAATGTCTAACTAGTAAAATATAAAAAAAATCTAAAAAAATAAAAATTTGTAAAAGTATTTAAAATGAGTTGATTAGAATTTTAGATGAATTATAAAATTTCTTCTATGTAATTTGGACTTCAAATAAAAAGATATAAAAATGTGAAATTTAACTGCAAATAAAAACAACTGCACATATAAGTAATTAGTTGCTAGCTATTTGAAAGAAGAGACAATGCATCACGTCTCCTCCCGTGCGCCAAAACAAATCAGCGCGCCGTCCGATCCGACGGCCACGACCTACCGTCGTGAAGAATTTTCAAAAAGGAATCGTATGGTTAATCTCGTCACCTAATCATTCTGGTAGAAAAAATAATAACGCCGACCAATCGTGATTCAGGGCATGTTTCGAATTGTCTCGAGGAGAAGTGGAGAACTAAATTGACGTGAAATTTTCTCAAAAAAAAATTGACGTGAAATTCTTGCGTGCCAAATGAGCCCCTCATTTCGTACACAATTAAATTTGCGTGGAACTCTTATCTGGGAGTGCAGGTTTGTGGTTGAGAAAAACAATCTGAACAAAAAGATTTTCACCACCAGCTTGTGCAATGAAGAGAATTGTTCATATATAAGTACCAAACTGTAACCATCGTCGTGAACAAAAGGTTCCCCTGATCAGATGGATACTCCTAGTCCTATCGACTGATCTAGACCGATCTGAACAAGCTGTTTCTTATAAGAATCCATCGAGAATTTCATTAGACTAAGTAGAACAATTACAGCAAACCATCTATCAATACAAGAACAACTGGAGAATGCCCATCCGTTAATAATTCCTGGATAGATACAGTAGAGTTTTACATGGATTTCACGGCATTCACGTTTCCTTCTGCTTCCGGGATGCTGCTCCAAACTGTTTGGCGCCGGCTCAAGAAGGCCACGTCATATTAGGAGTAGAGCCTTACACGCATAGTAATTGTCGCACGGCACAAGGGGCATGCTGATAGTGTTGGACCACATTCCTTGCATGTCTTGTATATAAGAAAACCGAAGAAAGGGTTTGTCAGTCACTCATACAAAGGAGGAAAGTCCCTGACTTATATCTGAAACCCATCAGACCAAACTTGGGTTTGACTATAACTCAATAGTTAAGTTAGTTCAGTCATAAGTTACACTGGATCATTTCGCAGTTCAATGATTCGCGTTCATAGAAAAACTTACCAAGTGACCACATTGGAAAGCCATGTCCTTTGGATTGGTTAAACAGACGGGGCATACCTAGATGTTGACAAAAAAAAGGTTTACGGTATTGTAATTCTACAAAAATGTGGCGCAGGGCTATTGGCCCAAAGACATCTACCTGATCATCGGCATTGTTCTTGCCAGTGCCAGCTGACTGGGAGCTCGCAGTTGGAGGATGTGAAGCAGCAGCAGCATCTCGTTCAAGAACTTTGTTCGGAGGGGGCAATATCCTTGGAGAGCCAACGTTTTGTGCATGTTTCCTGAGAGTTTATTTTTGGTAAGGCGATATATAGCAAATCAGTAATATAGAATGTGACCAGGATGCCAAGAAACTAATACAGGACCGCAAAAATAGAAGAAGAGCAAGTACTCTGGAGGTCGGAGGCCTTGAGTCGCTTTATATTGGGAGGGTATTTCCATAAGAGCTGCAAGAGCAAATGCAGCCTCCTTCTTTGATATATCCTTCTTTGTTGACATAATATCAGTGAAGTTCACAAACTGCAGTAATTTATCAATAAGGTTCTACGTAGAGCAACAGATGATAGATTGAAACACAGATCTCTTCTAGTCAGAAGGCAATGGCAAAAGGCAATATAATTCATGGTGACAAATTTTTCTTTTTAATTTCAAGTGGAGCAAAATACCTGGAAATTGTCAAAAGCTCTGTCAGGAATACAGTCATCAAAATGTTGCATTGCATCCCATGGTCCATCACCAACTCCAACCATCACAATTGAAAGAGGATAGTAGCTAGAAACCAGATAGGCTTCAGCAATACAACCCTACCAAGTCCCAAGTGCCATAACAATAATGGATGAACTACAATTACCTAGCATCAACAATTGCTTGTATAGTTGTCTGTTCTTGTGAACTTAATCTTCCATCACCTGTATTTGAGGTGGTCACCTGCAACTTTCACTCAAATGAGACGCATACTGACAGTTCTACTGAAGTAACTTGCTGCTGCAATTAATACATCACCTGTCCATCAGCTATGATGACAAGGACATGGTACTGCCAGTTACTGCTTTCGACAACAGAAATTGCCGCATAAATAAGAGGTGCAAAAGAAGTTGGCCCTACAGAAACCAATTCAACCAAAAAACAGGGTTTAGTCAGCTGCCCAGAAATACAGAAGACACAGATAGATTATTAACTTATTATACATTTCAAACACTGCATATAATTAATCTGGATATTGAACTCTTTATCTCTAAACCAAGCCAAATCCAGGATAAAGATTACTAGTCATTTCTTCCAGATTAATTCTGCCTGGTGGAAAGATTTATGTAAAATGAAAGAATGGTACACCACCAACAGAAAAATGGTGAATGATAAATCAAAAGAATAAACTCAAGTTCAGAAGAAACTTTACCCTAGCATGCAAAAAGATTGAGAGGGCATTGTCCAAGAACTAATGAAGTTATGGAAACAGGATAGAAAAGACATTAGCAAATGGTTGCTAACTGCCAAAGGGGACTTTTCAGTTTCCTCTCTCTATAGCTGCTGTGATTTGGGCGATTTGGAACAGAAGAAATCAGGCATGTCCCACAAGCCTACAGTGTGGTAATTTGGGAGTAGAGAGGTTCAACCTCTTCAAACAATTTAGAGCTTAAAACATAGAACACTCCAATGTATAAACCAGACTGAATTCTTAAATATAGCTCTCTCGGAGTTACTGAAGGGAAAGAAACTGAACTCTGCCCTCTCGGAGTTAGTGAAATAAATATAGCTCAGACTATCATCATTCTTCCTACTTAACAAAAAGGGGAATAAGCCCTTCTTACCTGAAAGGTTCAAATGTGGAACAATTTGTCTATATCTTTCGAGAACCTCCTCAAAACCACGACAGGGGCGGTTGTCTTGGTAAAAGCTGAAGACGGAATGATCATGCGTAGACGCTATAGAATGAATCACATTTTATGAAGTCATACATTGTTTTCTTTCAAACCAAAATTCATAATGTGAAACAAAAAGAGTGAAACTTACCATCACCAAATCCAAAGCATGGTATCAAGTTATCATCATCAAAAGGTGACAGTGTTCGCCCAATTATAGAAATGGCTTGCTCATATGGATTTGGGGTGCCATTAATGGCATGCAGAGATTTTCTTCTAAAAGAATACTTACCTATAGAAATTCAGTAAAATATTTTATTTATTTAAATGAACAAGGATCTTAAATTAAACTGCTAGAAAGCCTAGAAGGAACCAGCAAATGTGATGTGACAGTAATACAGAAGTAACATCACCTGACCATTCATTGCTTTTGGTGAAGTCAATGCCAAGAATTAGATTTGAAGATTCAAGACCAGATTCTCTCAATGCAGTAGTAACCTTCATTAATTGAAAGAAAATGCATACATTTAACACAAACAGATGCTGCAGACATGATTTTTTTAATAATAAATGAGGTAGCTGAAAGAGCACTTCAACAGAGTTAACTATTAGAAACAGGATGCATAAAAGCTGTTGCTCAAAGCAGCAGTTTCTTGTAGATAGGTTTAGCCATGTAGCATACCAGATAGGTGTTTTATATGCTGCCATGATTTGATATTTCCCCCGTATTTATAAAGACAGCATGTTTTAGATTGAACAACAGAGGCACAAAATTTAGGGAATGTACAAAGCTTTTAACCAAACAAAATAAGGCACCATATATTGCCTCAATTTAAATTTTGACAAAGTAGCACAGAGAGTGGCTGAATACATTGGAAAGGTTATATCTGAAAGTAGCAGAAAAAAATTGTTCATACTTCAGATATTTATATATGATCATAATTAGAGATATTTGTTGCTTGTCACCTCATCCACTGAGCTGTAATTATCAGGTATAGATTTTGGCTGTCGTTTGTCCTGGCCCTTTTCCTTTGAACTTCCAGATGGAGCATGACCTTGATGCCAGTGGCTATGATGAGTTTTTTCACCACCCCACATTATTGGTAACGATCTGAAGAACCATATAAATTTTCCTACGTGTTACAAACTTACACGCAAACAGAACTATCTTTTTTTTTAATTGAGAGAAAAAAGGACATGTGTTTCGATGCATTACACATAAGAAAGCAGAGAGAAAGATGAGAGTGCAATCAGTTATGGTTGTCTATAACTTTATGTGAGAACTACAAAACTGGCAGAACTAAGAATTTCCCCGTTCTTTCTTGGGTGACAGTTCACACCAAAAGCTTGCAATTAAATCAGAATAGATGAAGCTAATATATTGAATTTTAGATCCTAACAAAACCCTGCATTATCATTTGTCTTGCCGGAAATGACGGGACGTACTACATTACAAACAGTCGGTGCTGAAGCCTACATAAAACAGTGTCCCAACTGATGGATCCATCAACTCTAAAAGAATAGCTAGGATGTGGATCTTGATTTTAGTTAGCGCTACAATTGCAAATTACAAGACTTCATGTCCCATAATTTTGTTTTGCAATACTAGAAAGGTCAATTTGAAAGGGAAAAGACATTCAGACATAGCGCAAACGAAAAAACTACAAGCTGCTTATAAGAATATTTTTTATCAGCAGACTCTTAAGCTGGTAAAGAGCAAGATACCTGCGGCCTCTTCTATCATACAAGTACATAGTACTGGCTAAAGAAATGAACTGTAAACAGAACTCTAGATGAATCAAATTTCTTATTGAACTCAGCAATTACTTTAACCACTGCTAAACGAGTTGAGTGAAATATAATATGCCAAACAACATAAACAATAAAAATAAAATTAACAACGAAAAAACTTAAATGTGTTTGTAGCTGCTTGTCATGAAACAAGCTGTGAGCCCCAGCCTGTGGCACGGGGGAGATTGTTCTCGTGTAGGCCTGGTAAAGGCCAAATTTATGCACAAAATGGAGCTCTAATCTAAAGAACTGTAGCCCTTTTGTCAGTAATTACTACAGCAACTGTCCCCCAGCCCGTCAGGTGATATCAAGAACCGATACGGAACGCACCAAAGACCGATTCGGCCGATACAGCTAAAATTCCTCACTAAATCGGCGCAAACAAATTAAGCGACAAGATTGTTTGGAACTGCGGCAAGTTGATTTCCAGACAGCAGCCGACTGTTTGCGGGGATCGATGTGGAAGAAACGAAGAGGAAACCTAAACGTAGCGATGCGGAAGGCGGAGACTGGAGAGGTGAGGCGGCCATTGCTTACCACACTGATTAGTAAAGAATCGACGGCCGCGCGGGAGGTGGAGAGCAGAGCAGCGTGACGGCGAGCCGGGGCTGGACTGCGAGGCGGCAAGCATCGGCGGCACGCGGCACAAGCACAAGGGAAGGGAGGCAGTCGATGGATGGCGAGAGAAGAGAAGTATACCACCAGATGAGTGATGTGTCGACTTGAGGAAGCTCCCTGAGCTTCTCGGATATTTCCAACTCGCCCGGTAGTAGTCGGTACATGGCGTGAAGCAACGGAAAGGAGGGGGAGGAGATGACATTTGACTCGCATCTCGAAAGCCAACGTGCAAAGCAAGTGTAGTTTTTTTTTTTTTTTTTGTAAAATTGACAAAATACCATTATGAAATTTTCACTTTGTCATAATACCACTGATGTTTGTATGACACGTGGGGTCCAATGTGTGTATAGCACGTAAGGACAGTGGTATTTTGGCAAAGTGAATTCTTCTATAATGGTATGGGGGTAATTCCCCCCCCCCTCTTTTTTTGTGATAATTTGTAAGAGGCTTTACATCGCAAATCGTCTATCCGCTAGAGGATGGTCATGTAACCCTTTATACGTTCTTTGCGGCGAGGTGAAGGAAACTCATAAGCATCTATTTTGGGAATATACTTTTGTCTGACGAATTTGGCATTGTATGGCGTCATCGTCCTGCTTCACCAAGGCCGATGGGACCACAGTTGTGTTAGTTGATCACACTGGTGGGATGAACTAGGAGGAAGCAAGGTCATCATACGCATTGAAGACGGCATCATCATTGCCATATGTTAGGAACATATGGAAGGAGCGGAATGCTAGGATTTTCTGTCAAGAGGACTGTTGGCTGGACAATGTCTTGACAGAGATTAGGGGACACCTGTTGGTAGCCTAGTTAGTACTACTACTAGCTTATGCCAGGTGCTGCGTTGGGTATGCTATATGTCCCGTGTTGTGTAAACCCTTTGTTGTATTCGCTTCTCCTTTTGAGTGAAATTTGGCAACTCACCTTTTCTTTAAAAAAAAAAAATGACTCCGATCCTGTGAGCATCTGCTTAGGATCAATTTGTGAAGACGATTGTCCTAACCTTTTTCAGTCTCTCCTATTGTGCAACACCACTTTCCCCGATGGCTACCCCTTTTCCTACGCCCCATGCTGTCATCCGATCTCTATGGTTATAATCAAGTCGAAGGCTGGTAATGGAGAGTGAAGTTGGTGAGTAGAGAAGGGAAGCAGAGTGGGACCATTCCAGTCGATGGTGGCGGTGCGGATTTGGAGTGTGATTATGGCGATGAAAGTTGCGGTGGAAGTGGGGACTTGGAAGGCTAGGCATGACAAGACAGGGTGGTTGTGGGAATAGACAAATTGACCATAGCGAATTTGGTGGTGGTGGCCTGGTGGGGTGCTCGATCTGATCTCAGTCATGGCCACAATGGTTTTTTTTCTTGTTTCATGATGCCAATTTTACATGTACATATGGCAATTATCCAATTAGCCTTTATTTTTTTAATCTTTTATTGTCTAAAAAAATCTAAAAAAAGAATCAAAAGAAGCGGTCCAACTCTCTAAACTCGGTTTTGATATGCTCTATAAGTTGAGTTAATATACATCTGCTTAAAAGAGAGAAACTATAATATAATAAATAATGAAATCAGCAAAACAGCAGGCGCAAATTAAATTCAAAAAGGGCGCAAGCACGCCCGGTGGGACTCGAACCCACAATCGCCTGATTAGAAGTCAGACGCCTTATCCATTAGGCCACGGGCGCTCTGGTGCAATCCAAACCTTGTTAATTTATATACTGATTAATGCACGTTTAACACGAATTTATTGAAACGGTAAAGTTTGGAGTCCGGTCTGCTTCGTTTAGCTTGTTTTTTCAGAAATATATATGGAGGGACAAACTACGCCCTCCGCCGCATTTCCGCTTCCTCCCAAACCACGCCGCGGAAGGCCCTCGGCCTCGAGCTCCAGATGCTTCCAGAAGCTTCGAGAAGGCTCCGCCTCGAGATGGCGCCTCCCCCCGGCGAGCGCTGCGCGGTGTGCCGCGGCGACATCTCCGTCCCCCACCAGGCCAACTGCTCCCACTGGTTCTGCGGTGATCACCACCGCCACCTCCCCGTCCGCTCCCCCATGGCTCCACCGCTCGATCGGACTGCTCGATAGGTTCTTTCTGTGCCTGGGTTAGTGCATGCGTTGGTTCCTCGCGTTCGCATCTGTACGTGGGCAGAGTTTTGGTTGGATTAGAGTTCGATCGGATTGGTGCTTGTCTGCTTGATTTGATCGGTAATGCGCTTCTGATGATCTGTACTGTGCGTGCGTCTCGGTGATAATGGCATTCCGTTAGCTTGCAGAGCACGCTGTCGAATTTGCACATGATAATTTGGTCGTCAAATTTGGCAAATGGTGCGTGGTTTGGTCGGGGTTTAAGGTTTTGATCGATCCGTTCATATCGAACTGCTTCATTCTGTCTCATCCGGAACTTGAACTTCCATTATCCATGAGACGCTATGTGTGCATATGATACTTGGGACGCTGCCTTCCTGACTCCAAGGATCCATTCCGCTGGCATTAGCGCGCGCGCTCGTGCAATAATTGCCAACTCTGGACTGGATGAATCTGCCTGATTTGACCCTCTCAGAATCCTCGGCTATATTGTTTTGTTTGTTTTGGTTTGATTCGAGACTTGGCTACCTGTTTTGCTCTGCTCTGCCATTGTTTGCAGTCATTTTGCTCCTTGGATGGTTGGGATTCTTCATGAACAAAATCTCTTATTCGGGCCCTGTATTGAAGATCATCAATGCAGTTTCAATATTGACCCTGGTTGAGAATGAGCTAAGATTTTTTATGTAATAGCTGCAGCATTGGTGGGTAGTGGACTGTAACTGTGATAGGATTTTGGTTGTTTGCTTTCCACCGAGAACAAAGACCAGAGATTATCGCAAAACTTATCTCCGTAGTCTTCTTGTAGCAAATGGGCAGGAACACTTCCATTTCATTAAACTTATCTCCTTAGTACACGTGCTAGAATAAAATAAATTTCCACTATTATTATAATTTGACAGTGCCATTGGTTTTAACAGCACATTTATATGTACGCGTACGTGCGCAGGGCATTGCATCATTGGTGTTTGGCTCCATAGATCTGTCTTTTGGCCATGCGATTGTCCTGTTTGCCGTCGTCCTATAACTCTGCTGGTACCTTCTGAAGCTGCTTCCCTGCTGCGTGATGAACCAGAAATAGTTCCGGTTCTGGACCGAATTGAGCAATACAATGGCCGTTTCGCTGGAGTTCCCCACAACATGATTCAGGTAAACCTCTTGGCCATATCTTCTGGATGTAGCCAATTGCAGGTACTGGAGTGCATAATAATGAATTATGGGTTGTACACTTCTACAATTTTTGTATGGAGTACTATTAGCATTAATTGATCTCGACCAGTCTGCAGAACTAGTTTCTGATTCCATAGAGTCCATATAGCACATACTTGTGCAACTCTTGTGTCCTAAAACTTCTAAACTTTTTCTTTTGAGGTCCAACTCTTTGAGATTGGAACTTAAATTGTTGGATTTGCTTTAGTCACAGCACAGGTGACTAGTCAATTGTTATACATTGTCAGACATTCTTTGTAAAGTGGTGTTTTCCGCATTTCTCTGAACTGAGAGATATTATGTGTTATTATGTTTATATATATTGAAAAGACTGAACTCTAAAGACAAGTACATATCTAGACATCTGCATGTTTCTATTTAGTATTCATGAGCACTTATACAAGTGTATGTAATCCTCATGATGGTGCCACATCGTAGTTCTTGTATGGTAATTATGTGCTGCATGGTGTATAAATAGTACAGCCAAAAAGGTAACTAGTTTTCTATGCCTGACAATTGCTAGAATGATCACTGCTCTGTACGGATTCTTAGTACCTAACAATTCCAAGACATATTTGGCTGTTCGCCCATGCAGACATGTATTATGTGTAAATCATAAACTACACCAAGAGCAGCAAGAATAACCTTATCACGTAAATTTGGTTGAAGGCTGTTCTACTTTTGATATCATCTATTGACAGGCGATCCTTTGCCATTCTGATGCACGTGTTTTGCAGTGGTTGCTGGACCAGCCCTTTTACATCCGAAGGATGCTGGCAGAATTCAGAGACCCACGAAGAGAACCTCCTTTTTTTTTCAAACTCCAAACCGTATTGGCAGTTAAGGCCAACATTTGTTCATTTGCCTAGCTTCATTTATCATGTTAGGGCTGACTTTAACTGGACTCTTAGATGATGTATAGGAATAGCATAGTCTTGATTTATGCTACTACAACCTGCATTACATCAACTTGCAAGTAAATCGACAACAGTTCTTCCATGATATGCAGAGTCTAGATTTATTGGTTGATAGTGTACCAAACCACTTGAAAGCAGTTAAGTAAAATGTTAGGACGCTAAACTGCATGCAAATCTGCAGCCTCTAAGATTGTCAGCAAGTCTATTAGAACGACACTAAACAGTCTTGTGCAATGTGTGCGCGAAATGGCGGTTGCAAGTGTTGTCATGTAGCAGCCAACAATTATCAGCTATGGATCTTAAGACTTTTGCTACACTTAAGTACTTAACAACTATATTTGGAGTCTTCAAATCCTGGTAGGAACTTAGTAAAAGCATGTTGTTCTATTGTCATCCTATTCTGAGATGACGTTTCTCAATGACTCGCAGGTACTCCTAGCTGTGCTGTACCTCATGTTCCCTGTGGATATTGTTCCTGAAGGTAGGTAGGTAGTTAATTCAGGCAACCATTTTTAATTTCTTGAGCTTAAATAACACTTTTTTTGTTTGAATCATAACACGTTACTTTGATTCCAGTTCTGGGATACCTCGGTTTGGTGGATGACTTGCTGATACTCATCATCATGTACGCCTACATCTCTGCTGTTTACAAAGCCATCCTTGTTGCTAGACATGCCGCTTGAGTTACCTGAATGCAAGCACTAAAACATAATACAGAAGGTTAAGTTTTCAAATCTGCACATCTAAGATCTGCTTAGTTGGTGGATAATGACATAGGCAGCTTACTTACATTTACTTGGTAATCAGGTTCTGGTACATATGCACTTACCTACAGTGTTGGGAAATGGGAATGCATGGTAGGTGTCCATATGTTTGGAAAAAAGGAGATACATGGTTCTGGATGAATGCAAGTTCGTGCCGGCCGCCGCGCTCAGCTGTGAGACGCTTGCATGCGGGTGTCGCAAGCATTGCAATTTTGCTGTTCAGAATATTAGTTCCCCATCAATCACTGCACCTGCGGGTGGTGAATTGTAAGACTATTCTGCCAACCGCTTCGCATGTTGCATCAGAATCCAGAAGTCTGAACTTTCATGTTGTACCTGTGGAGCGCATCGTACACTGGCACATTGCATTTACAAAATCACCTCAAATCACCCCCCCCCCCCAATTCCCTGTCCAGTCCAGCCAACACAAGAAAATTGCAGCCTCAGTGCAGCAATTCAAATTAGCCACGCTCGATCGACTTCCATCAGCCAGACAAATATCACAAGCAGGACCAAACGCACAATCACACAAGCCGCGATTCACGTATGTATTTGGATGTAGGAACGAGTCACTGCCATTGAAAATCAGTGGAAGTTGTGTTGAACAATTATTTTCCGGAAAACTCGTGCTACAACCAATTAACCTGATGCACCCAACTTAATTAATACAGAATTGCTGACATCCACATCGACAAAATGATCAGTGAGATCAACCGCTTCAAATGGAAGCTAGGCTAACTCATTTTGTTACATCAGGCTTTTCATAAAAAGATTCTAGACATTCTTTGGCTCGATGAACCTTTGACTGGAGATAGAAGCTACCGTTCTTGGAGTTCCTCTCAAACATTGTATCGTACTTCTGCAAAAATATTTAAAATGAGAGAGACTAACATCAGTTTTGGGGTAAAGCAAATGACTTTACAAGTGATTTTAACAGTTTTAATCAGAGTGGTGTTAACACAGAACAAAGAAAATAGCAGTTGCCATGATGTTAGCATCCCAAAGTATTTAAAGTGGAGAAATTCAACATCAGCTTTAGTTAAAGCAAATCGCTGCACAAGCGCTTTTAAAAATCTTAGTTCACATGAACTTCACATGGAGAAATTTAGATTCACATGGATAAATGAAACAAATGTCACTTGCTGAGTTGCTGGAACATATGTATTTTCACAAACCTGCATGATTTCTGGCCAAGTCGACTGCTCACTGATACCTAGTATTTGCCGGGCTTCTTGCTCAGTCATAGCCTTGCTAGCCCTACGAATGCCATTTATAGCTTCCTGGGCAGCTCCAGTTTTGTTTGCATCTATAAGAGGAAAAATAGAAATGATTAGTTACATTCAGAAAGTGAATGTGGCATGGGCAATGAAGTTACACACTCGCACAAATGTTGCCTCAGATAAAAAACCAGATACTCTTTTGGTGAACATTGCTTGCAGGCCAGACAAGCTGTTTTAATCCAACGATATTCAGACTGGATAAATATCTAATCTTGTAATGCATCTATGCAACCAAAGGAAGAACAAATCTCCATGCCTGCGTTTTTAAGTTAGCTCAAAACTGTGTCAGATTGCATCTCTTCGATCCAATCAAGTTCATGGCTAACGAATCAATTAAGGTTGCAGGCATGGATCCTAAAACTGTTGTTCGACACAAGTAGGCAGACCAAGGTTGACGCAAGACATATGTGGAATCTCTTTGATCCAATCAAGTTCACGGTTAACGAATCAGCAAAGGTTGCAGACATGGATCCTAAAACTGTTGTTGGACACAAGTAGGAAGACCAAGGTTGACGTAAAGGCTGGTGATCAGAGATTAATCAAATATTTGTAAAATTGGATGATTTGGAAAGATGTCACTCCTCAGTCTCAAAATTAGATTTCATGTGTATCCTTGTTTAAATCATGCAATGACTTCTCAATACATTTATCTTAAGCACAGCTGCTGCACAAGCACTTAGTACACCCATAATTGCCCTCCAATTTTCTATAAAAAAAAATGCCCTCCAATCCCAAATGAAATGATTGCCTAGATTGTGCATTAACTTCTCTACATATTTATCTTAAATCAGAAGCGCTTGCCTAAATTGTGCAGTAACTTTTATGCATATTTGTCTCAAACACAAGCGCCTAGTACGCCCCTCAATTCCCAATAAGTGATATGCCATCCAACCACAATGGCAGAAACAACCATATTGCTGAAATAGCACATGCTTGTTACTGGTTCACAAATGCAGACTACAGGACAATAACATCCTATGTACGCTAGAGAAGTAGAAATCGGTGGGGAATAACCCAAATCAGAAGTAATTTCTGTCTCCGTTCACAACGATGCGTGGAATCGAAACACACAGCAGATGCAAGGTACTAGCCAGTCACCGCTCGATTGAAGCATATGGCAAGGGGGAAGCACTCACTGACGAGGGCTTGACGATACGCCTGGAGCATGGCCCTGCCGACCACGGCGCCGCCCATGACGATGAGGTTCGCGAGAAGCCTACCCGCCTGTGGCAGTCAGCGGAACGAGGTCAAGCCCGATAAGAGGGAAAAACACAAGAACAAACGCCAGTGGAAACAAAACCGGAGATCAGCGCACCATCTCGCCGTATCCTCCGCCTCTACCGGCGCCGGCGGCCGCCGAACCCTAGTCAGTAGAAGCCCGTGGCGGAGGAGGCGAACCGCAGGAGAGGTGGTGGGGTGTAGGGGAGAGGCTGCCTCCCCCAAGATTTCAAGATGTCGACGGCGCCGCGGCGGCGGCGGCGGATCGGCCGGTGGTTTTGCCGGTGGTGGGTCGGTGTTTGGCTTGTCGGGCGCTGCCACTGCGTCTGCATGAGCCGGCCTTATGGTTTGGGCTCGTCTTGGGAAGCACGAAAGATGGAGGAGAAGTGGAGCACGCACTAGGTGGGCCCATATGGGCCGCACTACGAGGCTCAAATGGAAGCCCAGCACAGACGAAACGCTCAGCTTGGGCTTAAATGCAAAGGCGTAAAACCCAATAAGCTTTTCTGGCCCGCCTTTTGCCCCTCTCCGGAGACCGGAGTCCAGACATTGGGTATGTGCAAACGTCTTATGGCAAAGGAAAAAGTCTACTTTACCTCCCTCTACTATTGCCTCGGTTTGGTTTTCTTCCCTCTACTTCAAAACCGGGTAAATTACCTCCCTCTACTTTCCATACCGTGCAAATTACCTCCCTCACTTGAAACCACTCCGGTTTTGGGTGTTTTTGACTAATTAAATTCTAAAAAATTATAGGAAACTCAGAAAAAATAAAATTAGAATATTTTAAACCTATAAAAAATGTAAAATCCAAACATGCATTAAAAATATGATATTCTTGTAAAATCTATAAGCCAAAATTCATATTTATGATTGGAGGTATTTTTAATAAAAAAATCTCAAACATGTATATAATTTTTAGCATGTATGTTTATATGCAAGCACCACTTTATTAAATATTTGGATTTTTCATACTTTTATTCTGTTTCTCTGAGTTTTCTATAATTTATTTTCTCAAGATCATGATGTCACATCAACAAAACTCCGTTTTTTTGTTGAGAAAATAAATTATAGAAAACTAAAGAAAACTAAAAATAGAATATAGGTTTGTACACAAATATCATATTTTATTTCTCTTTTGGATTTTACATATTTTTATATACTTAAAATGTTTTATTTACTTTTCTAAGTTTTCTATCATTTTTAAAAATTTAATTAGTCAAAAACCAGTTGATTAGGGCGCCAAATCACTCAAAACCGGCGTGAGGGAGGTAATTTGTCCAGTATAAAAAGTAGAGGGAGGTAATTTGCACGGTATGAAAAGTAGAGGGAGGGAAACCAAACCGAGGCAATAGTAGAGGGAGGTAAAGTAGACTTTTTCCTATGGCAAACGGGGTGATTTTGAATGTGTTTGGTCGGCTAGGACAGGGACATGTAAGATTTTGTTCGGTGCCTTTGAATGGAATGACTCTAGATGTATTATAATAGAAGAGAGCAGCTTCTTTTCTTTTGCAGGGAGGAGTCGAGTCTCCCGGCCTATGCCCCATTTGCAAAATCCTCCTTCCTCCACCAAGCTTCCTCTTTCTCTCTCCATCGAGCCGGGCACCACCCGCTGGCGGCGACCACCACCCCACCCGGTACATGACTACGGCGGCGCAACATCGACACAGGGTGGTGCGAGCGTGTGCGGCACATCAAGACGGCTTGTTGGGGGGTGGTGCGGCCTGATACGATAGTCGACCAGGCGATGTGAGGTGACAACGACTTGGTTGTGGCCGATCGAGAAGGAGGCCACTAGCGGCAGCGGGTTGATGTCGACTCCACGAGCGCGGCGCGATGTCACGGAGCTGTTTGGCCTGGCGTGATGGTGGCCGTCATTGGCAGTGGTTGTAGGGGGTGGCCATCTCTGGAAAGGAAGGAACATTAAGAGAGGCCCGATTGCTTTTCTATCCAACATTTAGGGTTTCATTTGTGAAAAAGCAAAGTGAGGGCTAGGAGACTACATGGATCTCAACGTGTGAGATAAGCCAACGAACTCCATATATACACGAACGAGAACGGTTTTTTGATAACATAAAGACGTACCATATGGTTCAACGACAGATCGAGCGAATTGAATAATACGAGATTTTGATGTACAATCCTTAATTGGTACCCCACCACTGTTCAAGATGCACAATCACACCCACAAAGGTACTCCTATTTGGTTCGTGATTTTATTCGGTTTGGTTTCGGTTGGACCAAAATTTCTTTTTTTGGTACAAACTATCTGGTGTAATATTTTGTAATACTCCCTCCGTTCTGAAATGTAAGGCATATATTTTTTTGATGAAGTCAACAAATGTAAACTTTGACCATTAATTCCTTTCATATTATATCATCAATAACTATAAAATTAACATCATATCAAAGTACATTCAAATACGAATATAACTATATCACATGCATAACATTGAATATATATGTTCCTAACATAATTATTAGTCAAACATTCTAAACATTGACTTTTTAAAATACATGCACGCCTTACATTTTATAACGGAGGGAAAGTAATTTGAGTAATTTTTTGAGTAATTTTTTGGAACTTTGTAAGATTTTATTCAAAAATCTCAAAAATATTTTTTACATAATTATTTAATATTTTCATTCTGTTATTTTATGGTTCTCAACTTTGAGGGCAACCGCGGATCAACGCACACAATCCGTCTACTCCCTACTTGTCATCCAAGTTGGCATTGGTATCCGTATCCTTGTACTTGTACAAGCTGGCGCACACCAAGAAGTAGCCAAAGTTCGCCGCCGCCACCAACGTCAGCGTCCAGTAGACGCTGCTCAGCCGCGACTGGTTGAGCTCATCCGGCAGCCACCCGGTGGCGCGCCTCACCGCCTCCACGAACACCGTGCTCAGGTACGACCCCGCCGCGATGGACAGCGCCGGCATCGCCGTGGCCGTGCTCCGCAGCGCCGCCGGGAACTCCTGGTAGAACAGCGCCGTGCTGCCCGGCAGGTGCAGCGCCTCCTCCGCGCCCGTCAGCGCCAGCTGCGCCACCAGCCACAGCACCGACATCGGCACCACGGCGCCGGCGGCGCGGCCACGCGCGAGGCGGATCCGCCGCCGCTCCACCAGCGCCGCCACCGCCATGCTGGCGACGTTGACGGCGTGGCCGAGCCCGACGCGGCGCAGCGGGGTGAGCGTGAGCCTGCCGCGGCGGTGGCGGGCGGCGGCGCGGTCGAAGAGCGCGGCGGAGAGGACGAAGGCGGCGAGCACGGTGACGGAGATGGAGGCGGGAGGGACGGCGAGGCGGGGGCGGAGGGCGCGGTCCATGGTGAGGGCCTGGAGGACGGAGAGGGTGAGCTGCACGTTCACCGACATGCTCAGCAGGATCCCCGACGACCAGAGCGGCAGCACGCGGAGGAGCGACTTGGCGTCCTCCACCTGCTGCACCGTGCACAGCCGCCACGGCTTCGCTATGGACCCGTCCTCCTCGTTCATCTCCCCGGGCACCACCACGGCCGCTCGGTTCAGGAACCTATATACCAACACATCCATCAATCCTTCCTTCAGCTCACTACACTCTGCATTGATCTGCATTTGCATTGGAATACAACTTCACACATCTACGCGTGGCTGCCCTAGGACCATTGGATCTTCCTCCCACCATCAACAATGGTGCTTAATTAGTCAGCTGGCTAGTTACAGTAATACCAACTCAATATTTTGCTTATGTGCATGAGAGAGAGGGAGAAAAGAGAGGTAGAGTAGCTATTAATTTACAATCAGTCGATAGTTGATTCCAAAATACACGTACACTATTAAATGTGGGTCTATATTAGTTTTACGGACTATACTCTATTAGGTATTACCAAACGCCACCATTTTAGCCTATCGGTTAACCGGCCAGTTCTTAGCCAACTGGTTTTTTTCGGCTAGCCAGGTTAACAGCTAACAGTTAGCTAAAGCGGTTAGCGGCGCAAACCGCTTATAAAAACATGTATGTAGAAATCCATTGGAGATATTGTCCATATATATACAATCTACTACATATGACCAAAGTTAAGCCTAGTTAAAAAAAAAAAGAAGAAAGAGGAAGAAAAGGTCCATTCCAAGGTGGAAGATGTGGCCATCTCCCCCCACCCCCGGCTCCGGCGGCGCCGCCGCCGCCGCCCTAACGAACCCACCCAACCGCCGGGCCGCCACCCCCCCAACCTCCCTCTAAACCTCGGGGAACCCAAATGTTCCCTAACCCTAACCCGAAACGGCGGTGGCGAGCTAGACGGCGGCGAGGGCGAGGTCGACGGGGAGCTCGACGGCGGCAAGGTACGCTCCCTCCTTCCTTCTCCCCCTCCCTCATCCCCCTCCAAATTACGGCGGCGACGGGGCAGTCGCCTGGGCGGGTGAACTGCCGCCCAGGCGACTGCCATTGAGCAAAACCGTTTTTATAATTCTCTTTTTTAAAATATAAGCGGGTCATCCTTCTTCCTCCTCCCTCTTCTTCTTTCTCCTCCCCTCATCCCGGCCGAGCTGGAAGTTGCTCGACAAACAGTCCGTCTCCGTCGGCGGCGCGCTTTTTAGGGCAGGGTGGAAGTTGCTCTCTTCCGAGAAATGGAGTCGACGCGGTTGCGTACCTGAATGTTTGGCATGGAGCTCCATGATCGTGCGGTTGAGTTGGCGTGTGTGGGTGGCCACTGCATCCATGGTAATACTGCACTCTTCCGTGTGAGAGTGACCCGACATCCAGCGTCGCCTTCCTCGCGGCGGCCACGGCCACCCTCGCCAACGCCGTGAACGGGCTCCCTGCAGGGACGGGCCGCCGGTAGTAGCGCGAGCCGGCGAGCAGCGCGGCGAGGCCCATCCCAGCGAGCGCGGCGCAGACGCCGAAGCCCAACGCCCAGCTCACGGCGTCCTGCAAGTACACCACCACCGTGTCGCCCACCATGTAGGAGGCGTAGAGGAAGGCGAAGTACCAGCTGAAGAAGGCGTCCCGGCGCCGCCGCTCCTCGCCGCCGCCGCCGTCGAACTGGTCGGCGCCCATCGTCGCCGTGTTGTACCGCGTCCCGCCGTTGCCGACGGCGAGGAGGCAGACGGCGGCGTACAGGACCGTGGTTTGGATGGCGGTAGGCGGCTCGCACGACGTCGTCGACGCGGCGGCCGGCGAGCACGGCGGCGGACGCAGCGACGGGAACGTGGCGGTGAGCGTGAACAGCAGGAATGACTGCGCGCGGCGGTTTGATCATATATATCGATCAGCGTGAGCAGCATGAATCAATCAATAGTTGTAATTGCATGCGATCTCGTCGATCGATCGTCGTGCGGCTTACGAGGAGAGAGATGGCGGCGGCGGCGGCGACGACGGGGTAGCAGCCGAGGTAGGCGTCGGAGAGGGCGGCGCCGGCGACGGGCGCGAGCTGCGTGCAGCCGCGGACGATGTTGGAGATCTGCGCGGCGTCGATGCTCCTGACGTTGTAGTGCTTGATGAGGTAGACGATGAGGTTGCTGCTCGTCGCGCTCATGCCCATCCCCAACCCGACCACGCTCCCTGCACACACAACACGCACACCGGCCACTATACATCACACGTGTGTACGCAAATAATAATACGTCACACGTACGTGTTAATTGTGCATGCACACGTACGTACGTACGTATGTGCATGCTTAATTGCGCGCGCGCGCGCTTCTACTATATACTCAAATACATATATAATAATCTCCTTATGACAGGGGCATGCAATATATGACCAAGATTAATCGATCGAAACTGCAGTACGTTGATTAATTAATCAAGGACTTCGACCTGCGAGAAACGGCAGAGTGATCCAGCCTCCTTTCTTCTCCGAGCCGGATGCGAATGCTACGTTGGTACTCATGACTCTGATCGATTGTCACTTACTTATAACTAGTTAGCACGGAGTAGTATATATAGTTCATATATATATGCTTGTGATGTGAGTGACTGATCGAGTGCATGCGCCACACGATCGATCGAGATCAAAACCGATCGAGAAACCGATGAGAAAAGATGGAAGTGATAGCGCAGGTACAATGATGAAGGGAATAACGTCAAATGGTGAATAATGTTGGGCTTTTGCTTCCGTGCTAATTCCTCTCTCTATTTAGCCGGTTGCCCTCTCGAGTTCTTGTACGTGCTTGCACGAGCTCACTTTTTCCCCTTTTCTCTGTGCACTCCACTGCTCCTCCTTGCTCGTCGGTTCGCGGGCCAGCGGTAGTTCTCGTGGGGGTGCTGCTGCCCCTCTCCGACTCGGGTACCCGGTGGCCACGGGTTTGGGCGCCGTTTCCTTGTGCTGCTCCTTCTCTGCTCCTTGGGTCTCCACCTCGGCTCAGTTCATGGTGGGACATCGTATCTCCGGATCATCTCGTTGGTGGTTACACGGTGTAGCCCGGCGATCTGTTTTCTGAGACAGCGAGCTGCTCGCGCTTTTCCTTTCTTCGTTGCCTTCCTTGTCAGCTCGAATCCGACGCTATGTAAGAATTTCCGAGACTCCTCTGTGGCTGTTGTGAGCAGTGAACCAATTGGAGATTTTGGGGATCTAATTCTTGTATTAGAGGCTATTTCTCTGATTTGGAAGCACTGCTACTGTGACTGTGGGCTTACCCTTATTTCTCTGTGATGTTATTTTGATTGAGGCATATGTTGGTATAATATTGTTGATCTTATCCTGATACTATTTCAATTAGTAGAAGCACTGTGTAAGAATATAAGATCATCCCAATTTAGACTTTGATCTATTAATGTGTAGATCACTGGATGGCTAATCACTTTACTGCATAGTACTTTGTGCTATTCAGTTTGCACCTTTTAGTTTGCTAGCTGTTGGTGACACCGAATTTTGCACTTCTGTGCTGTTTTGGTTGGTTCAGTGTGGTTTGTTTTGTATCCAGTGATTAGCACTTTTATTTACTTGTAAATCATCGGAATAGTTTGATAGATTGGGATGTTTTTGAGCTAGATTATGTCATGAAACAGTGCAGATTTAATTGTTTAGTCCTTGATATTAGTGCAGATTTAATTGTTTAGTCCTTGATATTGATCTCAATATTTACTTGCCTGTGATATCTTTGTGATTGTTAAGTTGGATGGCTATTTAATAGCAACCAGTTAACTGAATTAATCTGAGAGCTACATTATCAATTCAATGCTGATTTATTCACTTGTTTTTCTGGCTGCCATGTTCTTTAATTGGTATATTATGATACTTGGTACTTTGCAGTCCAATTTTAATTTTGTAGAGTACATGATAACCATATATATTATCCCACGGCATTGTTCTGTGTTTGCTCTTTTTATTTATATTCTGTTTAATTGGCCAATTTATTATGCTTATATCGTACTATGTTCAACAAATAATGCATGCACAGAGAAGAGATCATTTTGGTCTCGATCTCTTAATTAATAATCTCTCTCTGTGTATTATCTATGCAGATTTGCTATACATTAACAATAAACACTTGAGCTACATATATATGTAGCTAGCTAGGTGCGTGCTTGTGTGTTGTGCTTCACTGTGTGCTCCCATTTGCGATCGACTAGCTAGCTAGGAAAGGAATTGCACAGAGGGCAGCATCATGAACATGCAATTGAACAGCTATGGGAACCTGCGTGCAGTGTATGTGCATGGTGATCGATGCATGTCCTTTGCCGTAGGCAGGCAGCTAGCTAGGGTTTGTTCGTTGCGATCGAGGTGGGTGTCACCATGGATTCGAGCGGCATGCTAAGCCGGTCCTTTTACGAGCTAGTGGGATCATCACAGACATGCAGGCAGCCATACATGTTTACTGCTATATACATCCATATATATCGCCAAATTTCTTTTTGTCAGATTCCTACACTACGAAGCCCGCGACGATACTGCCATCTTATGGCCCGGTCTGGCTCCCCCAAGATCAACGTCTGATCTCAGGCCAGGTATCTTATATCCATTGGTTCAACTAGATATACAACTAAGATCCTAACCCAACTTTCAATCCAAAAGAATAGCCTGATGGGTTATGACACCTCTATCTTTTAAGTTATGCTTTCTTATCATCAATATTTGACGTGGGGCTAAACCTAACATCGATGAAATGCGTATGTATCGAGGAGCCCAAACATATTGACCCTCTTCTTTCGGTAAAAACCAACTAAAATTACAGCTTTAAATTTACCATTTTTACCCACCACAATATAACATTATGTAGTTATTTATTTTAAACTTTTAGTCTCAGATGCCCCTAAAAAAGATTTTAGTATAATTTTAGATTTTTCATAACTCTTTTCAAAATCCCACGCGACTTCGCTAACTTAACTTTTCATCCGAGCCAAAGACGGCAGGCTTCGGCAGCTTTACAAATGGGTTCGGATTTTAAAGAATAATGACATATTAATCTGGTTCGAAATAGCTTAATATTAACTTTGTGGTTCCTTTATTGTATCCTATATAGAGAGATCGAGAGAGCGCCATAGAGGTAGTTACCTGCTTATCAACAAATTTTGTACTACCAACATTCCATTCAAGCGCATAGTAAATTTAAATTATAGGTGATCTAAAACTGTTACATCAAATTTAATGTACCCTAAAAAAAATTCCTTAAGTTAGATTGTGCAGAGGCCGAAAGTGGATGAAACAGGTCGTACAATAAACAAAGGAGGGCATCAGCATTCGATGCTAGGACAACCGCCAGCTAGCATAGTATATTTGTTCATTTCATATTGACCGATGCATCAAGAAATTTTAAAAGAGAATGGAACATTGAGCCGTGGATTTTATTAGTTTTAATCTACACGCATTATAATTTTTTATTTAACAAATTTAAAAATAAGCAAATCGTCTGCTTGATTTGCGGGGATGCATAAATGCAACCCACAGATTTGATAGTTTTTCACT
This sequence comes from Raddia guianensis, assembly GCA_036346415.1. Taxonomy (NCBI): domain Eukaryota; kingdom Viridiplantae; phylum Streptophyta; class Magnoliopsida; order Poales; family Poaceae; genus Raddia; species Raddia guianensis. The sequence continues at coordinate 75,701,730 of CM070534.1, forward strand.
TATGGTTTAATGGTTACAATCCAGAGCATTATATGTTTTGGTGAATTTAAAAGTAAACAAGGTCAGTTATTTCTGATGCTAGGATTTAGCAGAAGCGTGTGGGGTTAACAGTGAAATAATTATAAACAGGTGCAGCCACGTTATATTTAAAGGCTAAACGACTGAAGCGTTGAATAATTATCGATTGTTTACGGTAGTCTGTATTCGTACGTATATATTCATATGCTAGCTTAACCAGGATCATGCATGTTCTCTCTAGCTAGGCTTTGGCTAGTTAATTAGTGCATATTTATTCGCATGGTGCATGCACCAATGGGTAAAGATGCCTGAGTTGAAATCTCGATCTCCATCACGATCTCCAACTGTAACTCAACATGCTAGCCGCTCGCTTTCTTGGCTCGCTTTCTCAAAGCTATATTAGTGGATGAATTGTCTATTGGTTCGGTCATACTATTGATCGATTGATGCATTGTCAATGCCATATAATTCTAATTAATAATTAACCCAGAAGGAAAATGTGCAATATATATTCGTGTTCTATAACATGTTGATATTCCTTTCTAGTTAGCATGACGCGTCGGTGATGTTCTCTAGCCATTTATCCTGTTTAATTAGTTCTAGCTACTCTTTTAATTAGATCGAGCAAGTAAAAATTAACTGCTATGGTACTCCATAATTTCAGCCTGAGGGTCTCTTTGATTCAAAAGAATTTCAGTGGTAAAGTAAAAGAATTCAACCGAAAGGGGGTATTGTTGATATAAATGCAGTTTGAGCATAATAGATAAACAGTTCACTTTAAATAAAACACAAATAACAAAGCCATGAATTAAATTCAGAATCATGAATCCTTCAAATATAAGCAATGAAGCAAATAGATTCATGATCAGCATTAACTTGAAAAACATGGCATTCACTAGTCCAATCAAAACAGCATAGAGCTCAGGTTTAGATTAGGATTGCTCTCAGATTGCAAATTATGGGTTGCTAAGTGACTTAGCCTTCCAACAATAATTTGAGGCAAATGGGTTGCAGCCTCCCCTCTCTCTCTCTTTTACTCACCAAATGGGCCACGGCCCAAGAGGCAAAAGCCCAACAGATATACCTATGAACTAAAGTGTTTGATTTAAATGATTGGGTAAAAGAATTTCATATAATTAAAAGAATCCTACGAGTTTTGAAAGCATGAAGTCTAACCTCTTCCTTTTCATTAATTCATTTGAAAATTTCAATACAATCTTCTGCCGTCCTCTCTCCCTTCTTCTCTAGCTTCTCAATATCTTAATATTTAATGTTAAATTTCTCTAGCTTCTCTAGCTACCTGGATTTCAATCATGCGGGATTATTCAACAAGCATGCCTTAATATCTCAATTCGATCTTCAATTTTTCTTACTTCCATGTTTTTAGAATTTCACGAGTAAAAGAGGCCCCAATAGACGTAGACGTCGCCATGGGCCAGCTACATCAGGAAATTGTTATATCCTCATTTCCACAAACGTTTTAAAACAAGCATGTCAATTTAAATACATTTTAAATCTTAAAATAAATTGCATTCGCATCCCAAAAATCTATTTACGACCATTTCAAGGATCTCCAAAGTCCAAACATTCAAACCATGTGATCCGTTCCCTAGCTCCTTTCTCAGAAAAAAAATCAAGAAACCTGCAGCGTGGGAGGGAGGTTTAGGGGATGCACAATTGCACACAGGTGATCGATCATGTCATGCATGCATGAACATGGATCGTCGGTGAGCAAGAGCAAGAGCAAGATGGGCAGCGGCCATGGATGGCTGGAGTGTGGATGTCGACACCCTCCCGATGAGTGGACGACCTCGGGATGCGCGATAGTGACCACATCCTATCATCATCGGGCCCGCGTGCCCTGCCCTACCACCCCCAATTAATCGCCGGTTGGCTTGTACTATGGGGGCATGGCCAATGGCGCCCTAAAATGCTGTAGTTTAAAATGAAGTGGTCGATGAATAAAATAAATCAATCTTTAAATGTGCGATGTAGAGTGTGAAGTGAAATTAAAGGGATCGAAGAAGTAATATATATATAGAGTGAGTAGCTAACAGTGAAAAGAAGTAGGAGGATGGAGAGAAGTACATGGAGCATCGTTCGTAGAATCTCAATGTTTTGTTATTTATCTCTCTTTATATGCTCTATCTCGTTTGACTTGCTTTTTAAAGTGTTATCAGTGAAAAAAGGATTTAAAAAAGCTAAATCATATGTCTTTTCAAAACATAGATATAAACCGTTAAGCTGAAAAGAATAGAGCCTTAGACAAACCAATCGTCACAGCGAAAGCAAACAACAGCAAGTCGCAAGCAATCATGTCTGGCAATAGGACGTGATCATTTTCAATATTTATGTTAATTAGATGCTCGCATTGTGTGACATGATTCATCGAGCAATATGATCCATTAATGTAGGAGGAATGCTCGCCAACCATACTAGTTTTAGATAGTACGGGTAGTTTCATGCAGTTTTGTCATATGTTTTAATGTAGTTTTATTAAATGGGTTAGTATAGTTTAATTATGTTTTATATATATAGTTCCAGAAAATTTGACGTAGCTTCGAAAAGTTCCATGCGGATATATATTTGTTAGTTCATGTCATGGCACGTACGTTGCATTCTTTTGTACGTCAGCTAGCTTCCTCCGTTTTCTAAGGGTTAATTATTGTTGTCAATTTAGTTATTCATATAGGAGTTTTGCTTAGCACTGCACGAAGATACAGTGCATGCCCGCGGGGTATCACATGGGATGATGGGAATGAGCACATCATGTTCCATTCCATATAATCCCTAGCTATCGCCGTCCCTACGTACGTTTCATCAAAGCATACGTACGTACGGCATAGCTAGCTGTTCATAGGTTTTTATTTTGATTGTGCGCTAATTTTTTCTATTAGTTATGATAGAGATAGCACTTCTTAGAACCCGCTACGATCCTGCTATCTCATGATCTGTCAGCAATCCGGCTCCTTCCAAGATCACACCAATCTCGGGAGGAGCCGGATTGCTGGCGGCCGGGTGCCATAACATGACGGGATTGCAGCAGGCTCTCACAAGCTAGTTTAATTTTTGGAACAACATAATACTCGATTACTAATCGGTACCTAGTTTGTGTACATGCATAGGACACGAAGCAGCTAGCGAATCATTGGTGCATGCATCTCAGTGCATGTTTATACTGAGAGAGCCCAAAAACAAGCATTCGCGGCCATTGAGATGACGACATGAATTGTTGGTGGGTCTGATTAACATTTGATCGATGTGAGCAAAAATTGGCGGTGCTAACATGTGCAGAGTGTAGATTAATTCCCCATTCAATGCTGAAATTGAAATGGTGTCCATCAATTGCATGTTTGTTCTAAGAATTAATAAGGACAAGCGCTGGCTACCTAATCATCCAGAGTTTCTATCTCAAGCTTCCTCGATGCTAAGGCCCTGTTTGAAATCAAAGAATTTTCGTACTTTCAACGTAATACTATGCTATCTAGAAATATCATGTTATTTTATACTACGAGGTGTTTGGTTGCTCCGTAGAAAACTCTGTTTTAAAAACCATGATTAACCATGATATTTTTTGGGGTCTGTTTGGCATCATGGTTATTTCATAATTTGAAGACAAAAGCATGACTTTTAAAATACCATGGTTTAGAAAACTATGTGGTGTTTGGATGCAATGTTTAGACATAGTTCGAAAACTCTGGTTTGATGAAAACCATTTTTTCAAACTTTGATAATTGGCTAGTGTTATGAATTATGATTGCACTTCTCCATTGTATCCGGTCAAAGTTTTACATCCATAAACCATAAATGAGGAAGTACGACCACAACACTAGCCAACGGTCAGAGTTAGAAAACTTAAAACCATAGTTTTCACCCAAAAAAGTTATGAATTTGTGTCAAAACTTTATATCAAGCACCTCTAAGTTTTCTTAACTATGGTATTTTCATAAACCAGAGTTTTGTCTTGTAACTACGAGAAAATTATAGTACCAGCTTGCTGAATCTGAATTTTATTTTCATCAAATCGTGCTGCATCCTAGCTACTGCTTATTTAACTTGACCCAGAAAAACACTTGCATCCAAGCAAAGCCAACACACAGTGTTGTACACAGTAATGGTAAGAGCATCTATATTCACCATTATCTACCCTCTATCTTTTACTCTAAATTTTCGTTACATATTTTACAAACTACATTTTAAAAGATTTTTTACTTCCATCAGTTACTGTATTTTGAACTATAATATTTTGAAGCGACTGTGCCAGATGCTCTAAGGCTGATACGTGTGGCTATCACACCACTTAATGACAAAACCAACCCAACTGTCTGCTTGAGCTAGCAAGAGGGAACACAGGAGCGGAGGCTAGAGCACAAGAGAGATCTAGAGAGAGAAGTGATTGAAGCAACTGATTGTTAAGATCTAGAGGGCGTTCATGGCGTCCATGGACTGCGTGATCCATGTCGTACTGGGAGTGATCATGAGGAGGAGCATCTGCAGGCTGCACGAGGTCGTCGCCATGGCGGCGGAGCTCGGCACGGCGCTCCTCGTGGCGATGCGCTTCTCCGGCATGGTCTTCCGCCGCCGGCCGCCGACACCGTCGTCGCCGGCAATCCCGGGGGAGACGTACTACTACTCCCCGGCGGCGGCCTCCATGATCGGCATGTCCAGGCTTGACCGGCACTAGTAATTAGCTAGCCTCTCCCCAATCAATTGCATCTGTGTTGTTCATGCGTGTTCTTGTTGCCTGCAAGTCGATAACTAAGTTGAATCCAGTGTATGTTCTTGATCGATCGATATTAATTCATCGTTTCAGGAAGAACCGATCAAGTCGCGCGGCAGTAAAAAAAGTTGTTCAGCTTAATTATTTCTTAAATCTTTTTTCCTCTCTTAGTTAATAAGTTCGTATATATATACGTACGCCACTGGAAAGTCTCAGTATAAAACAGCGGTGCTCCAGTTAAGGAGATGAGCAAAATCAAGGAGGAATTCGTGCTCACACAAGGGAACGATCTTTTTTTTTTCAATGGTTAATAAAGGGTTCAGGCCAGTGGATCTTCCTTCAGAACGGGGCCATGCATCAACTGTTGCTGTTCACTGCAGCTAGGTTTTGCCATGAGTCATGACCAACTTTTAATTGATCATTACTTTGGGCGAAGATCATGCCGAAACTAAACGTTCTCGTCATTTGTGCCATGTAAAATTATGTGTATAAGTTTCTAAAATAATTACCACATGCATGAGATACAATATAGCCCTGTTTGTTTGTTTTTTGCAAGATCGATGAGAATTCAACTAACTCCATTTAGATATTAGTTTTTCATTGCTTGCCAATTTCATATGTCCTAATGCAATGTAGCTTGATCTTAGATTAACATTTTTTTTAGAAACCTTTGAGACTTATAGGTGGTTTACTTCTTATTGGTCCAATATTAGCTAAACAAGTGGTGGATGAGCATGACCAATATATAGGAACATAACTTAGATCGTCTTAGTGCTATAACAAATTAAATAGAAGAGAGAGATGTTAGCAAATTAATAATAAACCAAAGATTGAACATGAGACAAGATTTTTTACGTGGACAACCCTTTCATGAAAAAACCACGGACGTACGAAGATGAAATCGCTGTATGTGGATGAAGAGTACAACAAGGCTATTACAACGAATTGGTGGAGAGAAAATCATCATAACCCCTAAGGCTACAAGGGGTATTTTATAACGGTTCACCTAAAAAGATTCCATAATTTGGATCAGAATATAACAAGAGAAATGTAGATGAATAGTAAAAATAAGGTGTAAATAGTGGTTGGGTTCAAATTAACCTAAGTTAAATAAGAGGCGATGATGCTCTGAATGGTTGTACCTCACCACACGAAAGGCATATATGGTACGGAAATCGGTTCATACTCACGTCAGGTAATTAACGACATTAAAATCTAATTAACACGAGATCAACATCTATGACAACATCTCTTCTTTTTTTTTGAGAAGGACAACCACACTTTCATTCCATAAACATCTCAATCATTACAAAACAGTCCTTGATAAAAACGAAAATCACAAGCATACTCTGCAAGGACCTATCTGTAAGACTGAAAATCGATCTTCCCCAAATCACAACGCCGAAGATGCAAACCCTAGCTCCTAGATGGGAGGAAACCATCAACCTGCATTCCTCTAGGCCAAAACAAATTGAACGGAGAAGCAGATCTAAACCAGGTAGGCCAGAACCGGCCGTAGTCATCAAGGTCCAGCACTCCGACATGGCCACAACTGAGGACACCAAGCCAACCTCGTTTCCAATAGCAACCAGCAACAAGGAAATCCCCATCGACGAAGGATTCACCCCAAAACAACACCACATCAGCCCACATCCTCCTCCTACCAACGGCGAGCACACTGCATCACTGCCGAGGTCTCCGATACTAACCTTTATTTCTTCCGAACCGTAGAAGCACATGCAAGCCTCCAGGCCGCCGACCCCTAGAACGAAGATGTGACGCACACAAATTCCACCGGGTTTTTGCAGGCGTGCCAGTGCATTTATCAAAAACGCACAAAAGAAAGGGACAAGAACATTGATATTTCATTATCGCAATAAAATACAGGTTCCTGTTGGATTGCGCTCCGTAGCCATGCTGGTTGGCCATCTGTGTAGACGATTGTGTTGGTTCTGGATCCTGGGGCCTCGGAAAGCTACCCAGCTAATTACATCCGCACGGGGATGCGCGGAACACCTCCGATTAAGCCGCGAGGCCGTCTTCTTCTTCTCTTTGTCTTGTGCTTCACCGTGCTGCGGGTGGATGTAGGGTGTTGTTGGCGACGGCAGGATACGTGGGGTAACACGTGGCCCACGCAGTGCCTAGCACAGCCGTTGTATGGCTATGCCCGCCCATGTCGCTTGAATTTGTGTCTTCAGGCTTCACGTTGGTGTAGTTGTAATTGGGAGATGCACGGCTTAGCACTTGACGTAGAGTCGAGGTTGACAGCATGTTGGCGTCATCGGGAATGTTCCGGCGTGTCCGGGGTTGGATGTAGGCGTGTAACATCCCAAATTTTAAAAACCAATTTGGCACGTTAATAATTTCACAAATGCATAATTTTAAAATCACAAATCATTTATTTAAATTGCATGCAATGCATCTAAAGTAGGAAAAAAATAATTTAAACCTTTTAAGTCTATACCTTTGGTGGGGAAAATTATAATATTTTGTTAAAGGTGCATAATTATATTTTCTTAAAGCCAAGCCCTTATTAAATTAATTGGAATATTGGGAAGGCAAAGTTATATTTTCCTAAAGTATTAATATGTTTAAAAAGTTTTTGGAAAATAAAAGTTCAAATGAGAATCAGAAAATTCAAAAATCTCTTATTTTCCTCTCGGCCCGAACCAGCCCGTTCCCTCTCCTTCCCATTCCTTTCTCCACCTCCCTCCTCTCTCCGATTGGGCCGAAGCCGAGCCGGCCCAGTTCTTTTCTCCCGTTTTCCCCCACTCCACTGGACCGCGCCAGGCCCAGCTCGCCGGTGCCATCTCCCTTCGCCTCTGGTCGCCATGGAGCCACCAACAGGTGGGCCCCATATGTCAGCGCCCTCCTCTCTCTTCTCCCCTGTTTTCTTCTCCCGTGCAGCGCCTCCACTCGCCGGTCATCGTCGCTGCCCCCGTCCCGAGGTCGCGCTGGCTCTTTTTCCACGCAATCTCTCGTCTAGATCGCCTCCTCTGTACCTCTATCCACGCTACCCTTCCGTCTTGTCACCGGCCGATCCCGAGGCACGCGTCGCCGGACTTGACCTCGCCGTCACGCTAAAGTCACCGCCGCTCTGCACCGTAGGACCTTACCGTCGCATCCTTTACTCTGCGCCAACTGCCAACCGCACCCTTGACGCCCTTTCCACGCCACCTATAAAGACCGAGCCGGTGAGTCTCTTCCCCGTTCCACCGCCGCCACCATTTCCGTGACCTCGCCGCTGCCGTCAAGCCGCCTGGTCATCCCTTCTTCCTCGGTGAGCTCGCTGAACGGTTCTCCTCGACCCCTTATTGCTCCCGGCCGATTGAATCGCGTTTTGATACCATCCTTTGCCGGCGCCACGGTGTCCGTGTATCGCCGCTGCCGTGAGCCGCTGCGCCACTTGCACGGTCCACCTCGCGGAACGTTTGGATCCCCATTCGGTTCGCCTCGCCAGTATAATGCTCCCCGCGCGGCCAATTGATTTCCGACGGCCGGAATCGTCGCCATCGTTGGCCACGTCGCCGCCGGTTGTCTCCCCTCTGTTTCTTCCCCTTTTGCCTCTTTGGTGCCACTGCCAGGTGGGTCCCGCCTGACAGTCGCGCCTCGTTGCCTCACCCGCGCGTGCCAAGCGCGCCTCTCTACTGGGCCGTGAGTTGAGCCGGCCCGGTTCCGAAAAGCCCCTTTTCTTTTTACAATTTCTGATTAAATCCCTAATTGGTACCCTAAGGCTCTTGTTAAAAATAGTTAATGCATGGTAAAAAATTTGTAAAAATTATTGAAATTACTTTAATGGTTTCTGGTCCTAATAGAAATATATTTATGCATGTTATGCATGTGGCATCATTTCCAGTTAAATAAGTAACCTAGTATTGTCATTATTTCATGTACATATGAAAAGTGATCATAATGTCTATTTTAAATGAAAATAAAATACTCTCTGAATTGCTGGACCTAAGAAAAACTCATTTAAATGCATGTCATCTATTGAGCATTTATTTTGGACAAATAAGTATAGTGGGCATGACATCATTTCATGTGCATAGATCATATTCATGCTTTTCCCAAAATAGCAACGCATGGAAATCAAGATTTCTACATTATCTTTAAAAACAGCAAATCATGAAATATTTCTTATGCGTATTGTATTGTCTTGCATGTGCGTGTGCGCGTTTAGAAGGTCAAGGTCCCGAAGACCCGATCGTCGACGTCCCCTTCGCTTTCCCCGGAACAGATCAAGGCAAGTCCCCCTTTGATCATATTGTGAAGCCATTTTCGGTTATTTAGAAAATGTTTATTAGACTTGAAAATATGCATGCTAGTTTAACAAGATAAATTTCGTATTTGCTAGAATTAGTTATTATGCCAAATAGAAAAGGTAAGAGATATGTTAGGATTAAACCTAAGGCTAAAATATGAATTGCTCTTATTTAAATACTCTGTTGTGGTAGGATAAATGCTTACAAATCATTTATGCGGAATGATTCAATCATTTGTGTGAAATGAGATGTTGTTGAGAAATGTTTGGGAAAGGATGATTTAAAGATAGCGCATCAAGGGTGATGATTAATAGGAAATGATTTTCCTCTTACCCCAAAATCTTTCCGACTAGGGAGATAATATGTCAGTTGGTGCAGTATGGCATTGGTTTTGTAAACTGGGCTAAAATATAAACTCTCCCCTAGTCTAAGGATTGCTCATCCTATAATCCTATGAACTGAGCCATTACAGTACGACCTCGAGCCCCGGTATGGGACGGGCCCGATCGTTGGCCCTCGTGGTTGATGGTCTTGTGGCGAAACATCGTCTGGGTGCGTAGCCTCTCGAGGGTAAGGCGTACCCACTCTGCAGAGTTAAAACTGTCATGATAGCCGTGCTCGCGGTTATGAGCGTGTGAAGGGACTGATTATATGGTAGATTCTTCATTTAAAAAACCAATTTAGAAAAAGGGTTTTTGAACAAAGGATTTGAGATGAGTAAAGGATTTGAAAAGGTTTTGAGAAGGATTTCGTTTGAGCTGGGGGCCACCGGTGATATTCCGAAATGGGTATCGGCCTATCGGAAAGTGTCACGCGGAAAACCGGACCTAGCAAATTTGAGAAAAGAAAAGAAGAAAGAATTTTGAGCTGGGCCTGGGGGCCACCGGTGATATTCCGAAATGGGTATCGGCCTATCGAAAAGTGTCACGCGGAAAACCGGACCTAGCAAGTTCTGAGAAAAGAAAAGAAGAAAGAATTTTGTTCTCGCTATGGCACTGAGGCCAAGTGGCGAGAACCGTCTGAGAAGAGCCCAAAAAAAATGTTGAGATTTAAAGTTTCGAAATTGCTTTGTCAAAATTAGGATAAATAAATGTATTTCCGCAAAATATCCTAAGCTCTCCTTGTACTAAACCACATTTGCATAATTCCGGACTTGCGAGTACAATTTGTACTCACCCTCCTTTTCTACCCTCCTTTTCTCCCCCTCTTTTTAAAATTTCAACAGCTGGTCCATCTGAGTATGGCCCGCCTTCCGAGGAGGAGGATCCGGACTACGTCGAGGAGGAGTTTTCTAAGGAAGATTATGAAGACTAGGGTTGCGCGTTCCTACATTCCTCGTGCCTGTGGGATGGATAAGTACCTAGATATTATATTAGGCATGTATCTCCGTGTACTCTGAATTGCCGCCTGCGAGCCGTTGTATGTGCTTGTACTGGACTATGTTCCATTTGTAATAATAAAATCGTTGGCACTGTTCCGTTTCTGTATATCTGTGTGTAGCCATGATCCTTGGGACTAGTACAGGTTTACGCAGGTGGAATCCGATATTGTAAATCGGGTGCTGACAAGGCATTGACAGTCTTGATCACCATCGTCTTGATTTTATTGGAGCGGAGTGTATGTCGATACCGTGGAATTGGGATCTCCACGGTACCATTGGCCTACAGGGTCTTGGTCACCTTTGGAGCCATGTTTGTTGGAACGGAGACATGTGTCGGCACCATAGAATTGAGATCTCCACGACGCCGTTGACCTTCAAGGTCTTGTTCATCTTTGGGCTGTGTTTGTTGAAACGGAATGTAGATTCGGCACCGTGGAATTGGGATTTCCACGATACCGCTGGCCTTCGGGGTCTTGTTCACCTTTGGGCTGTGTTTGTCGAACGGGACGTTGGTGCCGTGGAATTGAGATCTCCACGACGCCGTTGGCCTTCAGGGCCTTGTCCACCTTTGGGTCTTGATATTGGAGCTTTTTCTCCCTAATGGAAAGTTCATCGTTAGAAGATATGTCAGCACCGTGGAATTGAGATTTCCACGATACTGTTGGTCTACAGGGTCTTGTTCACCTTCAGAGCGTCGGGACGGATTGTACGCCAGCACCGTGGAATTGGGATCTCCATGACGCCGTTGGCCTTCAGGGTCTTGTTCACCTTGGGGCTGTGTTTATCGGGACGGAATCCCGTTAAGGTCGATGTAGAAATAGATCCCGCCGATGTTGACGGGGTTGCTGGAGAAAGTCATCGGATGGCTCCTGTGATCAACAGAGAAGTCGTTGTCGAGTGATCTTCGATTTCCTTGAACGGAATGTGATTCCGCTAAGGCAACTTGACGGACAGAGGCTGAGGACACGTCATTTTATGTGATGTCGCTCATGCTTCTTTGCTCGATGAAGACAACGGTGCGCAGTGCCGCGTAGGGCACCGGCCGTCGTGTTTTCTCAGTGTGGAGTGTTCCGCTGGCGACATCATGATCCTTTCGCTTGATGACGATGACGGTGCGCATGCAGAGCCACGTAGGCCACCGGCCGCCATATATTTTGGAGCGGAGTGTATGTTGGTCCTGCTGCTGCTTGGCGTTGGCTCTATGCACGCTTGGTATCATACGTACGTATGCAACAAATACATACATACATGCATGGCCCATGCAAATACATGTGTACATGCTTTGGCTCCACGGTGTACGTGATGACCAGCTCTAGGCGATTCCCTGGTCAACCATAGCCGGCGTGGAAACGTGGTGCAGCGAGCATCGGATCAGGGGCTAGCGGCGACGACTGCGCATGCAGCGGCAGTGCGGCACGCGTGCACCGTGCGCGGCGGCGAAGACAGCATATATCGAGATCAATCTTGATGGATGCGGCTGGATATCAATATTGTTTTCTTTGCTTCCTTATCCACGTGCATGGCTGTTTAATTGCCCTGATCAACTAGCAGATTCAATTTTTCCTTCATGCATATGGCTTGCTTTTGCACCACGTTGTACGTAGGCTTCCCGATGCTTCTTGGTGTAAATGATCTGCTAATTTCTTCGGGTCAATCCTTCGAGTGCATGCCTCCTCTGTAGATTGTCGATTCATGCCGGGACTCTTGTGTTAAAGCCAATCCGCCCGTGTGCTATCCTCGGCGTCGCCGGAAACCTCCATCACGTACAGGCATGCATCGCCTCTTTTTCCGATCACGAGAGAGCTCCTCTCTCCCGGGGCATCATCATCAGCCGGATGATAGCCGAATTTTATTAGTGGTGGGAGTTTCTTTATATAGGATCCAGGAATAAAGAGATAAAGATAGACACGTACAAAAGATAAAACCGAATTTGTAACGAACACTTATCCCTTTGATTAATTATCCACAAAATTATTTAATCAATTAATTACGGAATTAATTAACATGCATGATTAATAAAGTTTTTTTTGTGTCCAACGGAAGACCCGTTGGAAGCCTGCTTGAAGCGTCTCCATCGCCGGATCTGCTAACGATGACTCGACTAGTGTGGACTACAACATCTATTTGTTGAGCGAAAATCCAAGGTGCGCGCAAGGGCAGTTGAGCTACCTCGCGGAGACTTATATTATATGCTAGCCTTGGGCTCAGTAATAGGCCGTTTGGTTAGCTGTATTTACAGAGATTTACATCTATAGATACAGAATCTTGTTTTTTTCTTGTGTTTGGTTGCCTGCATCTGGTTTTGAGCTTGACTCTATGGATACAAGATTCTCCATGCATCCTTGCTCTGGAGAAACACAAAAAATAGGCGTTTCTCTGGATGCAACGCATGACGGCCTCGTGTTCTGCGCATAGGGCCACAGTCAGTCAGCATATCAAACCATGCATAGGCTGCTATGAGGCATGCAAGTTTTTCTTTTTTCTTTTTTATTTGTATCTTTTTATTAGCATATCCGATTACCGAATCGATTCTAAAAATGGATTTATGACATTTTTTCGAACAAAACTAGACCAAACTCGCTATATAAATTTTAAAATAATTAAATTTCAAAATATTCGCCTACTAAACACTCAACCAAACACTGTCTCTGCATCTGTACATCTCGTATCTCACCAGCCTGGCTGAGTCGGACGGGCTAGGCTCATGAGAGAAGACAACCAAACAGCCTATAAAAGGTGAAAGGCCTAAGTTGAGTGACTTGCTCTGCCCTGAAAGGGTAGGGGGAGAGAGGAGGAGGACCCTAGGAAAACACACTTCTTTCATCCAGCACAAAATCGGGCCGGCTGCCCCGTCTGCTCAACCTTTGTATGTATTTTTAAAAACAATGATAAGGTTGGATATAGTACTATTATCCTATGGCGAAGGCCTAAACTAGAGTAAAAAGAAAAGTGTTCTCCTCCCTTGCGCGTGGTCCTTAGCCTCTTGACCGGCGAGGCTTGCTCGCTACTTGAATAGTCTCCACCGGTGCAGAACGAGGGTTCAGATGGCCCCTCACACCAACTAAATAACCTCGCCTAAAGACCAGGTTTGGATCGCCGACATTAACTTACGATGAACTTAGCACTATTAAACGCTATTCATTAGCTTTTTTTCTCTCTTTTATTTTATTTTCTATCATGCTAAATTTATCATAAGTTAATTGTGACACATCCTTAGTTTTCCAATTTTAGCTTTCACTCCGTCGCAGCGTCAGCAATCACCGTATTCACTACAAGGAGGCTTGGAGGCTGGAGCATCTTAACACATGCACTTACACTACTAGAATTCTAACTTTTACCGAGTATGCAAATACTGTCGACCATTAGAAAATACCGTAGGACATGTATATAGCCGAGCGTATACCGTCGGTAACTTCCCCTCGGCCACCCATGGTGGGTAATTCGTGCAATTACCGACGAAACCCTCGGAAATGAATTTAGCGACAGTTTTTTAAGCACTCGAAAAATGCATGGGTGAGTGACTTTAACTTATCGTTGAAAATAGAGAACACTCGAGAAAAGTATGAGTGAGCAGCTTTAATACACCGACGGAAAATGGTAAACACTAGGGAAATGTGGTTTTCTTTTAACCGTCAGCTATTCTTTTAGATGGCCAAGAGTATGAATGATTAAGGGTTTTCTTTTAACCGTCGGCTATTCTTTTAGATAGCCAAGAGTTTTAGTTCTATCGTTTGCCATTCCCATGAATGGTCAAGGGTTTTCTAAAAACCATCGGTTATTGTTACACCCCCTCGGTTAAGCATTTAATAGCCGACCGTTTTTTTTCTTAACACTAGGGAAAGCATCCACCGTCGGCCACCTTAACTTTTATCGAAGGTTTGTAGGTAATTGTTCTTCACACTCGGCAAAAGTTATATTTCTAGTAGTGTTACTCCGCTTCCTTGCAATTCTCTGCGATTGCACGAGACCCTTCCTATACATGAGATGTTCGTTACTAAACTACCAACTGAATCGAATTGTACGTGAATCATGAATTGTACACTACAAACACCAAGTGTAGAGATACCGAGAAATCTACGTTGTGCCCGCAGAGCATGAGCGCGCACCCACGACGAGTCAACTCATCGACAGGTGGACCAACCTATGCAGGGCCCACCGATCAGTGACATGGAACCAGACTGCTGCTCCTCCGCTGCAGCACGCGACGAGTCGCCGCCCACTTCCTCTCCGGGCTTGCCTTCCACTCCATTTCAAATCGCACCACCCGTGCCCGTGCCTGCCTCCCTCCTCCGGCGATCGCCGCCGTCTCCGGCGACCGAAGTGCGATGGCGGCCCACGCCACCCCGCAGCCCCGCCGCAGCCGCCTCGTCTCCCCCCGCCGCCCACCGCCGCCAACGGGAAGGCCTCCTCCAAGCCCGCCTCGCCCATCCACCTGCCATCGTACGCGCTACCTGCGCGCCCCCCGCGAAGAGCCTCGGCCGGTTGTTGATTTCTCGGTTGCTGATTTGGGGGCTGTGTGCGTAGGTTGGAGAAGACGGTGAAGAAGCTCAGGCTGACCAAGGCGCTCACGCTCCCGGAGGACACCAAGGTGTCGGAGGCGTGCCGACGGATGGCGGCCAAGCGGGTCGATGCCGCGCTGCTTACCGATGCCAACGGGATGCTCTCCGGCATAGTCACGGCCGAGGTGAGAGCCTGCTGTTGGAAAATGGAAATGGCATCCATTGTGAAAATCCATAGTGAAATCAGACCAGGAATGTCAGCCAGATGAGCAGCTAATATGCGATCTTTGTGCTCAATGAGAGCTAGTAGGCGAAAATTTAAGATAGGCTCCGTGCGAGCTGGGTAGAATAGTTTGTTCTTATGTTGCATAGGCTAAGCAGAGCTTATTTTCAGGGGGGATTAGAAGGAGATGCTTTGTGCTTTAGCACAGATTCGAAAGAAAGGTTGTTCTTTAAGGCTACACGACATAAATGACTGAGTTTTGATGGGCTTTCCCTGAGCAATTTAGGGCCTATCTGGAGAGGATGCTCTTAAAGTGCATCAGATTTTGATGGAAATAGTGACGACTGACAAGGATCAAGTTTCTTTCGGGTGTTTTTGTTTTGTAGGACATATCAGGAAGGGTGATTGCCGAGGGTCTCAGGCCTGAGGAAACAAATGTGGCAAAAGTGATGACACGAAACCCAGTTTTTGTCATGTCTAACTCATCAGCTATTGAGGCATTGCAGAAGATGGTCCAAGGTTGTGTAATGTTTTTTCGATTCCCGACATCTGTATTATCTGTTTTTTCGTTAATTTACCATATTTGCTTTTAGTTTTACCAAAGGTGGTCTAGTATGTGACCAAGTCTGATAAGATGTATTACTGTGCCCTGTGCTGTGCATAATAGGTGAGAATCGGTAGCAATTAATCGTACACACTACATGAATTACATCCACAGAAAATGGATCATTATTAGATAACGATTGGTTAATTTCTCAAATTCATTTATAGATATAGGAGAAAGTAACAACCAAAAAGAAAAGAAGCCGCCGATCTTCACATATTTCGTGTGTTAAATATTCAAGGATATATTTGATGAGCCTTTCATTTTTATAGGATTTCATTCTATATATATACTTAGGATGGATCATGATGGGTTACAGTGTTACATGTTGGCTAAGAGGAAAAAAAAAGCCCCCTCAGCAAATTTCCTTTTTCTGGTGACATGGTTTTCATGCACAGGAAAATTTAGGCACCTTCCGGTAGTGGAACATGGTGAGGTCATTGCCATGTTGGACATCACAAAGTTCCTTTATGACGCAATTTCAAGAATGGAAAAGGCTGCAGAACGAGGCAGTGCGATAGCAGCTGCTATGGAAGGGGTTGAGCGACAGTGGGGAAATGACTTTTCAGGTTGCTTTGTTTAGTTTTTTGTGAATACTGTCAGTACCAATTTCTGCATAAAACGCAATCGAACCTTGACTCCTTCAACACCATGCAGGATACATTTCACAGGTCTCTTTTAACTAACTGATGTTATGTTTTTTGTTAAATCTGGTCCACACGCGTTCATAGAAAATCTTCGAGATCAGATGTTCAAGCCTTCATTATCAACTGTCATAACTGAAAATGGCAGGTAAAGTTGCTAATGCCAAAAATTTGTGGTGCCATTTTTTGTTCTTAGTAATTTTTTATGCTGTTTCTCATTACAGCGTTCCAGTGGTATCTCCTTCACATTCAGTTACTGTAGCTGCCAAATTGATGAGAGAATGCCGAGTTAACTCTGTGGTTGTAATGACAGGAAACATGTTGCTAGGAATTCTCACGTATGTTTGTTGCAAGCAAAATTCATTTGCACTTCGATTTTTTCTATCAAAATTGTTTCTTCAATGTTAAAACTATGATACTGAATGTGCTGCTTTCTTGGGTGTAATTCCATTTTAGAGTGATTAAGTCAAACTGTGTCGGATATTTTTCAGTTCCAAGGATTTGGTTTCCCGAGTAGTGGCTCAAGGCTTATTCCCAGATGTGACTCTTGTAGACAAGGTGCCTTAAAAAGTTTAAGAATCCATATTTTAAATCTTCATGATTCTCTCTCTTTTTGCCCTCACAATTTGGTCAAATACGCTAATACATGTCTGAAGGCTATGACTGCAAACCCTGATTGTGCTACATTGGACACATCAATCCTTGCGGCTCTACATTCAATGCAAAATGGGAAATTTCTTCATATTCCTGTTGCAGATAAAAGCAAGTATTGGATTCTAATAAGGAAAATTTCTTTTTATGCGCATGTCTAACTTGGACCTTTTCATAGATGGACATATTGTTGCCTGCTTGGACGCTCTACAATTAACTCATGCAGCCATCTCAATGGTAGGTACCAGTTCTCCATTTTTACTGCCAAATCATGCTATTGTGCCTTTCATTATTTCTGCAGTGTTTTATCACGTCAACATAACTGTCTTTTCGGGCAAGACAAAGGATTAATTAAATGAGAAAAGTAAATTTTCGTCTCGGGCTGTGTTTATATCAATTTCTTCTGGCACATTTTCTCAAACCACATGATTTATGTACAAAATTATAGCATGGAGTTTTTTTTTTGGGCAAAAGTAGAACTTGGAGGTTTCAAATAATTTCGGCCACAAGAACATAATTCTGAAGTGCTTCGGGCCATCAGTAAGCTTATTCCATATAAATATTAGGAAAAATTTATATTACACATATGGCCCTTCGTCTACGTACCTCCCCTAATTTGGGAAACCAGGTATTCTAGCCCGCAGAACTGGTGCAAATAACACCACGTGGTGGTTTGGGAGGTGGTATTGCCCGCGTGACGAGTGATATGGTAGTCTAGTCACAAAAAAAAAATTCAAACACAAAGAGAACATGTGGGACCTGGCTATCAATCTCTCTCCCTCCCGCACCTTCGTCTCACCTCCTCTCTGGCAAAAGGGAAGGTAGTTGCCGGCTAAGGGAAGAGGAGAGAGAAAAGAGAAGATAAGTAGAAGAAGAGAGAAGAGATGACATCGCCCTGGAATACTATATATGTTTGTTTGTGGGAAAATGTTCATATTACACTGTGAACTATGGCCCTTCGTCTATATACTCCCTAAACTGTGTTCCTTTGTCTATATGTCCGCTAAACTGTGGCCCTTCGTCTATGTACCCTATTTGTTTCTTATCATTGTTAATCCTCATCTTCTGCAGGGGCGGATCCACCACTAGGGCTGGTGGGGCCGCTGCCCAGGCTTGAATTTGGATGTTAGCCTAATACATACCCTTGATTCTGTATAAAGAAGTCAATACTACAAACCTAAAACAACAATATCTCTAGCGTAGTTGGCTAGGCTGGAATGCTAGCTTCCCTGAGGTGTTTAGTTCGATTCTCATGCACCTTTTTTGCTTCTAGCCTTCTACATCCATCCACTTATAAATAGAACATGTGGATTTGATTTTTTTTCTTTTCATTCAGTTTTAAATGAAAAAGTCTTCGAGTATAAGAGAAGCATCACTTACGATAACAGTTTGATTTCATATTCTAATAAGCATATTGTTTTAAATAGGTATTTTACCGTAATTAGACGGTTTTAAAATATGATGACCTGACATGTTCTCCCAGAAGCTTTTGAATACGACTTTGAGGTTGAAAACCACACACAATAGAAATTGTTTGCCTTCCAGAAATATATCTAAGTTATACAAATAGATATTATGTTAATTCGATGACGATTCTTAGGGTTAAATTCGCCCAGGCTTGATTTTAATCCTGCGTCCGCCACTCCTTCTGCTCATTAGGTGGAGGGAGCCTCCGGAGCAAATGATGTGGCAAATACTATGATGCAGAAGTTTTGGGATTCTGCTCTTGCCTTGGATGCTACAGATGAATCTGATGCCCGTAGGTTTGTTCTTTTCTACCAGCATAGTTCCTCCTGTTTTTAAAGGACCTTTTGTTTAGTCTTTTTTATATATAGTGCAGTGAAGAATCCCACATGGCAGCCTCAGAGAATGCTGATGGGAAACATATACCCCTTCACGTTGGCAACTCGTTCTCGTTTAAAATTGAAGATAATAAAGGGCGTATGCACAGATTTAGTTGTGGTTAGTGTATTCTGGTTCTTTCCTGACAGTGGCTTGTTGATGTAGTAAACACATTTGCTTATCTGCTTGATTTCGATTTTACTGTCTACAGTTTCAGAAAGCTTAGGCGAGCTTGTGTCTGCTGTAGCGTACAGATTAGGTATGGAAAATGAAAAGGGCAGCATTGACCTTCAGGTATGACACCTTATTGTATTCCTGGAATTTGTTCTTGACTAGTTTTAGAGAGACTTTAACTAGGCAATGGCTTTTAAATCAAGCTTATTTATGGCTATGCAATGTTTGTCCAAGTGAACAACTGGCCAAGCAAAAGGCTTGTTTTATAGCTTTTACATCTTATTATTAAGGAATCTGGCTTGAACTAAATTGGACAGTACGAGGATGATGAAGGCGACAGAGTTGTTCTGACTACTGACAGCGACCTCAGTACAGCAATTGAGCATGCCAGATCAGCTGGATTGAAGGTTCTTCTCTTCTAGTTTGCATACCGGATCACTATATTTTTTCAAGCATCATCTGCATTCTCACTGTTTATGCTGCAATCTAAGCACAGCCAGACACTGTTCGCTACTGCTCACTGTTGTTGCAACTAAGGTTCAGGCTTTTCCTTTGAGACCAAACTTTGCAACATCAGCCGTATCGTGATTCTGGCAACATTTGTGATATCTATTTGGGACCGTCTAACAAACAGTCACATGAAAATAAAATAAGTGTTAAGTCAATTTTTGATAGAATGGCTTTATAACTATATTAAAGTTACACATTATTAACAAGTGCAATTTTATTCTTTGCAGCGTGTAATTTTAGATTGAAACAAATACGATGATTTGAAATATAGGAAGAAAAAAAGTATATGAGCATATGTATTAGTAAATCTATGTAGTAATAAAGCACTAAAGAATAGAAAATTTTTACAATTAATTAGATAACCGATAAATAGCAATTTTATACTAAAATGGCGTCTAGGTAAGCAGTGCAATTTTAGTGTTACTAAAGTGAAACTTAAAAATGACCGATAGTTAAGAAACTGCGTATCTATTTTGAGTTCAGCCTAGAAAATGACATCACTTTTTCCCATATGCAAAACTACATTTCTGTCTTTTACAGCTTGATTTTGTTTTCGTTATTCCAGGTTCTGAGGCTGCATATGGAGGAGCCCGTGAGCAGGACCGAACCCGCCGTGTCGCTTGTAGATGCTTCAGCGGCGCAGAGAGGGTGGTCATCTATCCGGTTAGGCGTCGTGGCTGGCGCCATTGCACTCGCCAGCGTTGGGGTAATCGTCTATTTGAGACGCGCGGATCTATGATCACATCACACACACACGCACACGTATATATAATTATAGACACATACCACACTGGAATCAAGATAGATTTTGTACGCAAGGTGAAATGAGTTTGCATACATATATGTAGGAGACTCACGCCCGGGTCACACAGCAAAAATAAGCCTGCAATTGCAACTACAAATTTCCTATATTGTTTGTTTCTGTCATCAACCGTCGGACATGTTTGGTTCATGGCCCGTCATGACCATTTATTGGTAATTTTTGTTTTGTTTGGATCAAGGTCAATTTAAGGTTGTCAAATTTGTGTAAGATAAGTGGTATGTTTGGTTTGCTACCAGTGCAATGTGCCAATTGTTCCTATAGTCAAATTTAAAACATAAAGACATAAATAAAAAATTAATAAACTCAGAAAATACCAAAAAAGTTTTGAATTTAAAATTATAAAATATAAAAAATGAATTATAAACTACAAAAAATGATAAATATAAAAATATAAAAATGGGTTGGTCAGGATTTTTTATGAACTATAAAATTTGTTTCATGCAATTTGGACACAGCATGAAATAGATGCAAAAATATGAAAAATATATTCGCTTGAAATCAACTGCAAATACTAGTCAGCAACCGATGAGCAGCTCGCGTTGACGTGATGGTAAAGTGTTGGCCGATTTGCTCGCCGTGGAATTTCCTACTCCTGTATTGTTTGTTTCCGTCCCCAGTCTTCATCCTCCGATTCGTTTTTCAGCAGTGTGTTGTTTAGTCGGCCTGATCCGGCAACTTGTGTATATATGTACACTGTTGATTGGAGCCGTGACGCCATCGCAACTTGTGTGTTGTCTTGGTCGACTTGCTTCTTTTCGTGGACTTCTATCCTAGTGACAACTGACAGGAGTGATCTTTAGCCAAGACACAGTTGTTCCCATTGTAGCCTAGCCCCATGTA
The DNA here is from genome assembly GCA_036346415.1 of Raddia guianensis. Taxonomy (NCBI): domain Eukaryota; kingdom Viridiplantae; phylum Streptophyta; class Magnoliopsida; order Poales; family Poaceae; genus Raddia; species Raddia guianensis. Next base: position 75,722,921 of record CM070534.1, read on the forward strand.
GCGTTAGCACTTAGCACTGAAACTACTGTGAAGCAGAGAACAGTGGTCGACGATCGGTTCAGACTTCAGAGGTGGCAGAGGAGAGAGACTTGTTGTCTCTTGTGTGCTGTTGGATAAGAGCATAGGATATTTCCCTTCTAAAACATTATTAGCGTTTCCTTTATCCATCCCTCTATATTTCCCCTCTAAAACACTATTAGCGTCTCCTCTATCCATCCCTCTAAAATTCCTTCATAAATTACACTACCCTCTAAAAGATTTCTTTTCTCCAGCAGCCCTTTTATATCTGCTACAGTATTACCCAGGAGCTCCTGGAGTTGCTGAGCATGGAGAGAGAGAAAAGTGTTGCTGCAATGGATAGGGTCGCAGTTCGCAGTGATGGCGGTGACTAACGTGTCACCTGATCACCCACACGAGGCTCACGTGTCACCTGATCACCTACACGGCTATGCAGTGCAACTCCAGATCCTCTTCCCCTTGCACGCTCTCTCAGTGGGAAGCGGTCAAGGCCAGGTACGCTTCAACACGTCTAATAGCTAGCTCTAGCTTGCCCTTCCATGGTTTATCCCCAATCCATCGCTTCATCTGTACGTGCCTGCAGAGATCAATAGCAGTAGCTTAGCACGGCTAGATCAATGGAGGTGGTTGCCCGGAGCTGGAGCTGGAGCTGCTGAGATCCGCCGCATGTGCGCGCGTTGTTGCTGGCAGCTGGGCGCGGCCGCCGTGCGGGTCCCGGCCATCCTCTGCTGCGAGGCCATGGTGCGGGCGGTGGAGTTCCTGGCCTTTCCCCTCCGTCTGCTCGCCGCCGTCGACGGCGAACGCAAGGTAATTGAGCAGAGGCTTCCTCGTTGAGGCTACTTGCTTACTCCTGCATGTGGTAGCTAGAGGAGGCCTGAGTGACTGGTGGTGCAAGGTCAGATGGAGAGGGTGGTCGGGGAGATGCAGAGGCAGATGGAGAGGCTGGTCGGGGAGAACCGGGAGCTGGAGGCGCGGCTCGAGGCGGCGGTCAAGGAACACGACGCCATGGAGGACATCATCGACGAGATGGAGGTGGAGCACGACGCCGCCTTCGCCAGAATCCACGTCCTGGAGGCCCAGGTGATGAGGGTGAAATTGAATGAGCTCTGCCCCGTCGGCTTCGACCGTGTATGCTGACGCCGACGCGCCGCCGCAGGTGAAGGATCTCAAGCTGGAGAACATGCGGCTGAGCGAGCACAGGGGGAAATCCATTTGGGACAAGCGCAAGAGCGGCACCGGCGAAGAGCAAGAAGCCGGAGGAGGAGGAGGAGGAGGAGGAGGAGCGGCGGCGACGCAGGAGGAGGAGCGGGAGGCGGCGGCGTCGAGGCAGGGGAAGGCGGTGGCGCGGCGGCGGAGCGTGTTCAGCCTGGGCATGTCGGCGGCGGTGGGGGCGGTCGCGTGGCGGGCGGGGGCGGAGGCGCCGTGCCTGCCGCTGCTGGCGGGGCTGTACGCGGTGGTGGGCATGTCCTTGTACAGCGTGGCGCGCTTCTTCCGGGCGACGACGCGGAGCAGGGCGGCGTCCGACGCGGTGGCGCTGCTCGGCCTCAACTGCTTCCTCCTCGGCGTGCTCACCTACCCCATGCTCCCGCCCGCCGCGCGCCTCGCCCGACCGTGGCTTCCCGCCGCGCCGACGCTCTGACATCCTCACATAGTCACATCATTTCTAGCTCTCGTCTTGTGTATGCCTCAAGGTTTTGGATGTCTATTTGGTCCGGTTTGTAAATATGACTGAAATCCAAAAGTTTGAAATATATGCGTTTTCTTTTTGCAAAAGGGCTCGAGCCCCAACTCCATTTCCTTGAACAAAGAAACGAAAGCATCAAGTTTACAAAGAGTAATGAGAACGCAAAACAACCAGCATTAGAGGAGGAGGTGCACCGTATCAGGCTCTAATCTGATAAGCAGGAACAACTGACGAGCTCAAGAGATTTTAATTTTAACAGCTAACTTATAGCCTGCAACAAGCAACCCCCATACACGGGAAGCGGGATACACCTAGACACAAAACGTCACCAGGAATCCAGAGCTTGACAGCAGCTAGCACCCACATCAGGCACTCGAAAGTACTGTGCACTCCATATGCACCGGAAAGTACTGTGCTGTGCACTCCATATGCACAGTAAAATGAAGGACCAGTAGCTCTACAACAGGTACTTCAAAATGAATTTAGTGAAGCACAATGATGCGGGCGCTCTATATCTTTGGAGGGTTGGAGGGCGGCTACCGTGGTGAGCGGGGTTCGCGAGATATCAACCAACTTGTCCCTTGTGCGCCCGAGCGAATCGACAGCAGCGACCGCTGCGAAGAGGTTGGCGACCACCGTGCGGAGGTCCAGCGGGAGGAGCTGGTCCGGGCGGGCCACCGGAGCAGCTGGATTCGGCTCCGAGGCAGGGAGCGCTGGGATCTCCGGTTGGCGAACGCTGCTTTGAGTCCGGCGGCTCCGAGGAATCAAGCTCAAGGTACGCCATACGTCTTGCAGTCCTTGTGTCCATGGCGGCGACCCGTGCTGCTTCCTTCCCCCTGCCCCTTGTTCCGCACGAGCGATGTGTGCTGTGCGTATGCCCAGATCTAGGGCATTTCCTAGTTGTAGGTACGAAGTGGTTTGATTTGGACGGTGTATGTGAGGGAATACCCTATATTTAAGGATTTCCTGATTTGGATTAGGGGTGTAATACTCCGGCCCGATGTGTTGTAAGGCCCATGTGGCCCATGTGAATGTGATGGTGGGATTAGTCCCATATTGCTAGTTGAGAAAGAGTTGTAGTAGCATATAATGCCTGTTGGAGCCAAACATAACACCCCGGGTTAACCCTTTTAGACGAAGCGAGGCCGAAAAGTTTAAGTGGGTGTTATGCATGCGTGGGCCAGCCCCGTCGGTGGGCTAGGCTCTAAGCGATTTTGGGCCAGGGTGTTACAGATGGTATCAGAGCATCAACCCTCGCTGTGCGGCAGATCGTGTGGGCTTAGTTGCGCGAGCATATTGCGCATGGCTTGCGTGGGCCCAGAGTGGTCATATAGCATGGCATATGGGTCGGCACTAAACGCACGGCCATTGCCGCTTAGGCGGTGTGCTGACGAGGGCGTCAGCCCATTAAGGGTGGGTGAGTGTAATACTCCGGTCCGATGTGTTGTAAGACCCATGTGGCCCATGTGAATGTGATGGTGGGATTAGTCTCATATTGCTAGTTGAGAAAGAGTTGTAGTAGCATATAATGCCTGTTGGAGCCAAACATAACACCCCGGGTTAACCCTTTTAGACGAAGCGAGGCTGAAAAGTCTAAGTGGGTGCTATGCATGCGTGGGCCAGCCCCGTCGGTGGGCTAGGCTCTAAACGATTTTGGGCCAGGGTGTTACAAGGGGTTACATATGTCAATGGCAATTGCAAGGGTGGGTGAGTGTAATACTCCGGCCCGATGTGTTGTAAGACCCATGTGGCCCATGTGAATGTGATGGTGGGATTAGTCTCATATTGCTAGTTGAGAAAGAGTTGTAGTAGCATATAATGCCTGTTGGAGCCAAACATAACACCCCGGGTTAACCCTTTTAGACGAAGCGAGGCTGAAAAGTCTAAGTGGGTGCTATGCATGCGTGGGCCAGCCCCGTCGGTGGGCTAGGCTCTAAACGATTTTGGGCCAGGGTGTTACAAGGGGTTACATATGTCAATGGCAATTGCAGGAATTCTAGGGTTTGCAGTCAATGATTTAGGGATGTGCAGCAGGTTCGTGCATGGCCTTCATGACACCGTCGATCGACATATCGACGTCGAGCCCTAGGACCACTACTACCTCCACTCTCTTCCACATTTTTCATGTGAATGAGTGCTAAAACCAAGCCGTCGTCATCCTCCGAAGAGTCCGACACTATATCTTCATACTCGCCCAACTCCTCCGCTGACGAAGAGTTTGATGTACTCATTTTTTTTTCCCTATTGGAGGTGGTGGAGAACATATGGCTTGAGTTCCAAATCATGGCAACTAGTGGTGCTATTTATAGGGATATTTTCATGGCAATGATGGGTATCTTGCCATGAAAGCCATTGCTCATCCTTGCCATAGAAGGCAACGTAAATTTCATGACAACATCCCTTCTATTGCAAGCCATGTTGTATGTCGCACCACGTGGTGCCTTTCTGTGCAAGATATCAACAGCAGTGTGGTGTATTATTTTTTTAAATATGCCTACTCATGACAGGTGCAATGAAATTATGTTTTTTTGTCTAAATTGTTAATGGTGTGTACGAACTTTCGATGTACATAAATAACACATTTTTTTTTTGAAAAAATTTATAATATTATGCCCCTACGAACTTATGTTCACCACAATAAAACTCACACCTTTATTAATAAATTAATAATTCGCTTAAATTTATCATGTAAAGCAATAGCAGACCGTATATGGAATATATATCATACGTAGAATAATATGGATTATTTCAAAAATTAAATTATTTTATGCCATGTTTTTATGTTCACAGCAGTCAAACTATACGAAAATAATGTCCTACGAACACACCTTTATTAATAAATTAATAATTCGCTTAAATTTATCATTAACGCTATAGCAGACCGTATATAGCATAATCGTACGTAAAATAATACGTATGCACAAGTATGCATGACGGTTGGAAGTTAGTTGGAAGAAAATCATATATTATGTTGGAGAGAGAAAATAGAGGGTGAAATATGGAGTGCCTGATGTGTGGTCTGATGATTAATGTAGGGGAGAGAGAGAATGTATTTTTAGTTGAAAATAGAGGGTGAGATATGAAGTGGGTGATGTGGGTGCTCAAGCAGGACCACAGCCAAAGGCTGGTCAACCAACACAGAATAGACACAGCTACAACTCCTTCATTGATTTGAAAATCCTTTCGATCCCCATCTCTAGGAGCTTCTTGTCGTTTGCTTTAATCAAACCTGTCCAGTAATGCAACAGAGAGCGGACAATGTAAAGAATAGCCAGAGGATTATTGACCCTTCTTTTGTCAAAGCATGAGCGATTTCTTGACATCCAAATTGTCCAACAAATGGATGCTATCCCCAGACACCTCAATGTTTTATTGGTTGTAATTATTTTCCTTTCTCATTTCCAATATTGTCTCCTGTTAGAGCATCCCTAGCAGGGCCTTCAAATTTCCCTCTATCGCTACAGTAACTGCTACAGTAACCCGCACAGTGCAAATTCCCTCTCACATGCATCAAATTTCCTCCTGCTGCATTTGAAAATTTTTGAAATAGAGGCCTTTTTAGGGGGTGTGATGGGGATGCTCTTAGAAGGAATCCGATTGATCCCAAAATAGGTGGACAACAAACTTCAGGTTAGCTTTGGCTATATGACGGTCAGAAAACAAATGATTTGATGTCTCAATATCATTTAAAAAACAAACGACTTGATGTTTCAATGTCATTACAGAATTCACAGGTTGGGTTACCATTCCACACTTTTTCATGAGATTAGACTTGGTAATCAGAGCAATTTTTTATAGCCACACACAAGATTTTATTTTTCTAGGGATTCTGGCTCTCCAAAAAATCCCACCCTTGTAAATGTTGTCATGTGACAACTTATACGTGGAATTAACACTGGACAGACAATATGCCACCACAGGATAGACTGATTTGAGGATGATCAATTTAAGAATATGCTCGCCTTCTTCCTTCCCATCCTTAGTTTAGGGCAGTGGAAAGTATTTTTATTTTTATTTTAGAAATTTTGGTTTGGGAGAATTTCAACAAAGGGGATCCTTCACAGGTTAAATGAGACCTAAAACTGAATCTAAAAGAGATTACTAGATTGAATCTATTTGCATTAAAAAAATTACATTAAAAAACCGATAGAAAACCACTGAAAATTGCATTCTTATTCTTATATAACAACCGCTTCACAGAGTCAATCACCTCAACCACATACCTCTCTGGACTTTATTTGAATTTCAATCCACTTTGCTTGGAGCTCCTCTTAAAGCCATCCTCTGAACTTAATGATCTTATTACAATAGGCAGCTGAAACATATTGTTCAAAGCAGATATTGTACAACTCAGGACACTTCCCACCCAGAGGTTTGTCATATAGCTGGATATCATGCCAAAAACTTGTACTATGCCCGTACCCCACCTTTTTAGTTCTACTACTGGTAATCTAGTATACAAGCCCTTGACCTTCAACAAATCAGTCCAAATAGCCGAATCAGTTTGCTTTTTAATGTAACAGGAGATTGAAGTATTTTTAATATATTTAGCCTTTATAATATCCTGCCGCACCCCGTCTTCCACCTCCAACTTCCACCACAATTTGCAGAGTAAGCTCACATTCATCAGTATCAGGTTGGTCACACCTAGAACCGTAATGATATATACAAAATGTACCATCGATTTCACACGGCTTTCGAAGAGGACAAGAAAATCCTTCCACAAATACTATTGTTTTTTTCATCCATGTCATTATTAATAGTTGAGGTCACCGGACGAGGGAGGCCGGAGCTGACGAGGTCGATGGAGTTTAGAAGGGTGGGAAGACTGGGGGAAGAAGTTGTATACGTATGGCATGGGGATCCATAGGTTGGAGTGTATATTTTATTTAGAGTAAATTGCACCACAGGTCCCTAAACTTGTTCCTCCATTTCGGATAGATCTCTGAACTATGAAACAAGGCATCTGGGGTCCCTGAACTTGCAAAACCGTTTCACCTAGGTCCAAATGAGTTATAAGTAGGCGGTTTTGTGAATTTTTTTGGGCAAAAAACTTTAAAGTTTTTAGAAAAATCCCAAAAAGATCAAAAAAATAAGAAAAATCCTTAAAAGATTTTAAAATATTAAAAAACCCATTATTGAAAAAGTATAAAAAATTCATAAGTATCGAAAATATTGAAAAATGTGAAATACTAAAAATTCATAAAACTCAAAAAATCCCCAAAAAAATATTGAACAAATTGATAAAAATAAAATAAAAATCAGGAAAAATCAAAAAATAGAAAACCCTTAAAACTAAAATATTTTAGAGTTTCTCTTTAAAAAATGCTATTTTGGATTTTTGATGGTGAAATCTAGTCTTTTTTGGATTTTTCTAAAATATTTTGGTTTTAAGAGTTTTCTATTTTTTGTTTTTTACTTTTGGTTTTCCCTTTTTTGTTTTTTATTTTTGGTTTTCCTGAAAAAACAAAAAATAGAAAACTCTTCAAACCAAAATATTTTAGAAAAATCCAAAAAAAAGACTAGATTTCACCATCAAAAATCCAAAATAGCATTTTTTAAAGAGAAACTCTAAAATATTTTAGTTTTAAGGGTTTTCTATTTTTTATTTTTGGTTTTTCCTGATTTTTTTGTTTTTTATTTTTATCATTTTCTTCAATTTTTTTGGGGATTTTTTGAGTTTTATGAATTTTTAGTATTTCGCATTTTTCAATATTTTCGATACTTATGAATTTTTTATACTTTTTCAATAATGGGTTTTTTAATATTTTAAAATCTTTTTAGGATTTTTCTTATTTTTTTGATCTTTTTGGGATTTTTCTAAAAATTTTCAAGTTTTTTGCTTAAAAAAATTCATAAAACCGCCTACTTATAACTCATTTGGACCCAGGTGAAACGGTTTTGCAAGTTCAGGGACCCCAGATGCCTTGTTTCATAGTTCAGGGATCTATCCGAAACGGAGGTACAAGTTCAGGGACCTGTGGTGCAATTTACTCTTTTATTTATTTTGAGCTTGTAAACGTCAGAAACATAGCATGGTGGTAAGGATTAACTCATAATGGCATATAAAATATTTCGTGTTTTGTATTCATATTTCTAAAAATCAAAACTTCATAATGGCGTATGCAATTAACTTGGTACTTCATAGTTTCACGTACGGAATACGTAGATTGTATTAGACACCCTAAAATTTGGCGATGTTACATCTCGTTGGTAATACGAGTGTACCAATGTTACTTGTATGAGATGTAATATTGTTGAATTATACTTTGCAACAATGTTTTTGCAGCGACCGATAATGTATAAGGAAAAAAGTGGCCATTCATTGGTGCCCGTATTACTTTGAGCAAGCGTACAATCGTGTGAGGGAGGTCCTTCAAGCACTGATTAATATTTTGCACAAGATTTGACAAAGATCATCTACAAGTGTACAACATAATCCCGCCTGATTGGCTGAGCCAACACTAAACACAGTGGTACTCCGATCAGAGATACCATCCTCCCATTTTACTATACATACATAAGTCGGTAGGTCGATCGAGCGAGAGAGAGAGGGGGGGCAAATATCTACTGTTCAGATGTTTCTGAAACTGCAGCATAGTTGCAATCAACACTAACCGTTTCTCTATCCTTGAAACGATTCTCTCTCATGGTGATCCAACTGATCTTCCACTTCTGGAGTAAACTGACTCTGCATTACAGAAAAGTTTCATAAATCACAATGGCATAGCAGTACAGAGATGAAACGCTTACAAAAAGGCTGAACATCAATTCAGCAGCCGATGGAGTCACGACAATTACCCAAGATAAATGTAAAAGCTGTTTTCTACCACAGGAATAATTTTACTTATAACCATGCCTACCATGTAATGTCATCCCAAGTTTTGAGGGAACTTGAGGGCAAAATTTAATTACTGGATTAAAAGCAACTAATGCAAAAACTGGATTCCTGATAAACTTGAGTAATCGGTCTGGAAGGATAACTTCAACTTCATTGAAATAGGAATAGAAAATTGAATCACAAAACTAATAATTTATGAGTACTGAGTAGTAATTTCCAATGGTCTACCACTGGGACTGTGTTTGCCCAGATGACTGTTTCAGTTTGAAACTAGAGAAAAAAAAATCATGTCAATGTTTACTCCATGTAGCTCCAAGTAAGCCCTGCTTTGTTTTTTGGCGGAGAATGGCAAGTAACTCCCTACTTTGCTTTTTTTTTTTTTGTGGGGAATGACACCAAGAGGCCAGAGACAGTTACATAATTGAGTTTGTAGCTGCCATTGCTAGGATAATTTCTGTATGGTTAAACACCAGAAATATTCATATTAAATAGGAATCCAATGATGTGTGGTTATGACAGATAAGAATTTCTCACCATTTAGCTTAGCTCCTGATCTTCCATTTAATTTGCTCAAAATAGTTCCATTTAACATGTCAAGGTAGTTGAACTAGTTGAATTCAATTCAGATTACAGATGTCCATGTGATCTAAATTGATCCATTTGCAATGGATAAGCAATGTTGTTCTCAAACAAGCAGTACAGAAGCATACCTTTCTGGTTCAGCAGTCCTTTTAGCTAGCATGATAGTCAGGAAAACAGGTACCATTGCAGCACACAAATGCTTGAGTGTATGACCACTAACAATCTGATGGGTCCACTCATAGATAGGTTTGTCTGCAGCCTCTTCTACTTTAGCAAGGAGGTAAAATCCTGAAATTATCTTGAGAAATCAGAACAAATAGAAATGCAGATCATGTACTCGGATTACATTAAATCAAGCTTAAAAGAAACGGCACTATGTGACTCATTCTTATATCATCGATTCATCGTTTCATCTCACAACCAAATAACAAAAACAACAAGAGATATTTTTAAAGTGTGCTCTAGACTGTTCTATGAATTTCCAGATAAAAAAAAAATACGCGGACAAAAATATGAACTTATTTTGTCACTGGTCAATAATGTAAGATAAAAAGGAGAAAAGGAAACAGAGAAACTTTCATTGTCAGTCATTTCATGAAATTTACAAATAGTTTAAACTTATTTAAGCATCATGTCATCTTACTAGCTATGAGAAAATTGAGCAAGCAAAGAACACATCATATGACGATGAATCATTAATTGATCTACATAAAACAGGAAGTGCATACGTGTTGATGACAATGATCAATATTGACACTAACCTGCTGCCCACAACCAGTAGCTTGAATGAGTATACATTGGTGGAATTATTATAGCCATCACAGGTATGGCGATGCATGGAATAAATTGAACTGCTGCATAGGGGCGAAGGTCATCAAAATAACTGCACAGAGTCAAGACAGAAAAGAAATGAAAATATTACCCAAGGGAGGTACAATACAATTAAATGCTTGAAAGAACTTGCCTCCAATACATGATGCTCAGTGCACCAGCAATAACAAGTGGTGCAAGGGACTTTGTTCCTGCCCTATCATCAACCCTCTCAATGATAAAAATGGCCATGATAGATGTGAAAGCAATCGTCATCTACAAAATAGGCAAACAAACCTATGTGTCATCCTCCACCATATTGAAAATGTAGAAGATATGCGAGGACAAATATGGTGAATTGATGCCACTTAATGTCAACCAGCCAATTTAGAAACAGGTCCATTGGGGCATAAGTTACACAATCCATGTTCTCTTTTCAATGATCATTCAATCCTATTCCAAGTGGCATGTTTTGGGTGGGTCACACTGAATCCTATAAAAAGGGCCTTATCGTGTATTCAGATTGCAGCCATTCAGTAATAAACAAGGGGACTAGTTTAAATTCTCCTCATCCAAATATATGTATTAGCATGTCATGGGATGTGGGACCATAAAATTGTACGCATCGTCATCAACACCAAGAGATTGCTTAGGACCCAACATAATAGTTATATCTGTAGAAATCATGGTGCGGTATGTAGATCTATGGCATAGAGCTAGAAGGTCTAAAAAAAAAACTGAAAACTCACTGGCAATCTGTCCCAAACTAGTGTGGCATCATTTGGATTGAGATGATAATAGGATGAACCAAAAGCAACAGCGGTGACACCGACAAAGAACAATGTCCAGCTCCAGAGCTCCCCCTGTGAGCTATCAGGAAGATAACATCAGGACATCAGATTGCTTCAGGCCATAACTTGAATTAGATCAGGCGTTAAAACGGTATGGGCATTCAGTGAGCACCTTAGGCTGAAGTAATTTTTGTAGTGGCACAAGATGAGCCCGACAGCACCGACAAAAAAGAAGGGGATGTTTGAAATCACATTCAGCGTATTAGGGATCCCTGTAAAACAAAAGAAAATGACGAGAAATAGTGATTTTAGAACCAGAAAAATAACATGGCAGGCGTATTAACCCACATGACCCTATGCATGACGTGCGACACCATTCGTAATCATTAGTACCCAGTGAGTAGAACTAGACGATACAAGCAATCACTCTAGGTGCCAAATTTAGCCACTAACATCAACACAACAGGAAAGGATGATGACAATTACAAGCAATTCCTCTGTACCTTACAGGGAGGGGGAGAACAAGCCGAGACTACACTTTACACTTTACCAATCTATTCCCTTTGTGACCTCTACCATAAGATTTTTGAACTCGGTCGACTTGGTTCAACCATGAATCTAACCTAAGAGGTAAAAAGCAGCAGAATTAGCAAGTATTTTGCGGATCCTTGCAAAGTACTAGGTAGCTGTATTAAGGCCAGAGCAGCGGAGTCTAGGCATGGGGCTGGGCGAGGGCGAGCGCGAGCGTGGTACCGAGGAAGAGCGTGCGGTGGTCGGCGAAGCGGTGGTAGGCCTCGTCCTGCGGGATGGCGGGCGTGACGAGCATGAGCACGACGAAGATGGCAACCGCCGCCGCCCACGCCACCCACTTCCTCCTCGTCCTCCCATCCATCACCACGCCGTCGACGGCCGCTTCTCCCCGGGATGGATCGGAAATTCGGAATGGATTAGGGTTTACAGAGCAAGGCAAGCCATGCCCTTTGACCAACCGTTTTCACAAACAAGTCGATATTGATTTCACCCGTACCATTTTCGGGTATTTCGGACGATTTAGGACGTACACAAAATCAAATACGATTAAAATATGTTTCTGACAAGCGAGGCCCGCATATCGTCCTCTCGTCATCTTCTTCTTCCTCCTCCTTCCTCTACCTCTCCCCTTCTCTTCTCTTTCTTCTCCATGGCCGGCGAGGCAAGCAGGGGGTGGCGAGCGCCCGGGTGGTTGCGAGGTGGCCCGAGAATGCATGGGTGATAGATAGATGCAAGAATAATAGCATCAATATCAATATCGACTTTGTAATGACAAAACTGAAGAATCGGGTCTTTATAATGGCAAAATACCCCCCTCAATCATGTAAACCGGTTATATTACACCATAAATCCCTGTTAAAACACTGTTGACTACAATCGTGCCCCCATCACCTGTTCCTTTTATTCATCAAATTGTGCTACATCTAAAGTTTTTTTTAGCATTCCCATCATCCCTCCTGCCCGCTCTTGCAGTCCCGCCGCCGCGGACACGACACTTCCTGCCAAGTCCGATCGCTGCCAACACGCACCACCTTGTTGACACCTGGATCTCCCATCTTTGAAAATTTTTACTGTTTACCCATAAAAAACCACGCAAACGAAAAAATGCCCAAGGTTTCGACGCAAATGCAAAATGCCCTAGGCACCTCGCCAGGCGCCAAGCAAGCAGGCGCCTCGCCTGGCGCCAAGCACCTAAGCGCCCCCTTGCGCCAAGCCCTAAGCGCCCAGCCACACCTTAAGCCCTTGGCGCCCGCCGAGCGCCCACCTAGGCGCCTCACCACAATATTAAGCTAGGCGCCAGCCAGGCGCCAAAGGCTAAACCCCCGCCCGCAACCAGTTCCAACCGACACCGCCTCGTTTTCTTCGTCATTCACCTCGGATTCCTTCCCGCTGTCGTCCGCATTCACCGCGATTTCTTTCCCGCTCCACATTCACCGCAGTTGCTTTTGGTTCGTGGTGCTGTCACATCGTGTTTGGAAGCACTATTGGACCAGCTTGTGCGTAGTTATGTTGTCACGTCGTTTTTGAGCCGCAGTGTCAAGTGGGGCTTTCGGGAAGTATTGAACACCGACGGAGAGAGAAAGGGTGTGGGATTGAAATTCGCACTACTTTGAATGTCGCTGGCGGAGGATTGAAATATTTCGCATAAATTAGAACGATAGTTTGACAGCACGGAAATGATAATAAGATACAGATACATGAAGTCTCAGAGCGGAACCTAAACGAAGCTAATGACGGCCCCTTTTGATGGGGCCGGGTAGCCTACGGCCCGATGGGCTGAAACGTTCAGGTGGGTGCGTCTCACGCCGCGGGCGTCCACCATCCTGTGGCGTGGCATCAATTCCCTGTGATGACCCAGCAGGGTAACCGCCCGAAGCAAGCAACACCTGGAAGCTCGCCCGCCGGTGGGTCTCCTCGTCGCCGAAGTCGTCCTCGTCTGGGTTGGGCAAGGACTGGAAGCTCGCCCGCCGGTGGCCCTGTCCCGGCGACCCTGTGAAACAAACTTACATGTTAAATGGCATATGTACGTATTATGCCTATACATAGAGTATAACAAATACATGTACCTGATGGGTGCTCAAAGGGCCTCGGGTGGTGAAGACTGGAGAATTGGTGCTGGAAGGCCCCCGGGTGCTGAAAGCCGGGGACCTGGTGCTGGAAGGCTCCCGAAAACTGAAAGCCGGGTAGGTGGTGCGAGAAGGTCGCCATTGCCGCGAGCCGGGACGTGGGTGAAAGGGTCCGGTCTTGATACCCGAGAGGTCTTCTTTGCAAGTACCACCTGTCATAACAATAAACGAAGTTAAGTATAATGACAATCGTATATGTTAACAGTTTAATGAAATAACGTACCCCCTGCGACGTCACCCTGCTGGAAGGCCGATGGCCTCCCTGCCCAACTTGAGAACCCTCCAGAAGGCGCAGCGGACGTAAACACAGTCGGCGCAGAGTACGGTGCTTCTGTCCCTGCGTACGTCGTGACTGGGAAGGGCGCGAAGGCCGTTTGGGAGCTGGTAGGCCACACGTCCGTAGGCGGCAAAACGCCCCCCGTGTCGAACGTGGGAGGAGGACCACCCGGTGCAGAACTGCCTCGCAGGTCGAACTCTCTGGCACGCGAGCTCTCAGGGGCACCCAGGTCGAACTCTCTGGCACGCGAGCTCTCAGGGACACCCATGTCGAACTCTCTGGCACGCGAGCTCTCAGGAACACCGAGGTCGAACTCTCTGGCACGCGAGCTCTCAGGGGCACCCATGTCCAGGCCCGAACGGATAGGCGGCGACAAACGGCTGGGGTGCGGGCTGCGAGGAGTAGGGCGTACCACCGTATGAGTTGAACTTGACCGGGCTGGTATTTGCACATCGTCACCGCCCACGCATGACGCACGCTTGATAGCTCGGACTCCACGATCATAGATACGGCGAATGAAACCCTTCAAATCACCGAGCGAGACATCGTGTCTATCCATCCTTGCCATCATGTTGACGCCGCCGGGTGGCGTTATGCGGTGCTCATCAATCTACAAAGACAAAAATCAATTTATCCGATGGATCGTAAAATAACGATTACGCAGATTAAAATGTAGTATTCACGAGCTTACCGCTACGTGAAGGGCAGATCCAAGCGCGGGGGTATAAGTATCAGTCACGGTGGGCGGCTCAACGGCATCAGGCGTGTCATCCACGGAAGAAGACGCTGCGGTGCGTGGAGTGTACCACCGAGGTAGGCTCAAAATTGTCGAGCGGTGTGGTTCATTCTGCGGAAACACGTCATTGGCGACATCACGCCATCGATCAACCCACGTCGCATCGTTTGCACCCACGATAAATTGCCCGGTTCCCCCACGGCGAGTGTACTGCGAGCGTAAGCGGTCTACAATAAGACAGTACATAATATGACGACGTAAAGCACAACAAAATAAAACTTCTATCTCACACACCTGTGGACGCGATCTGGAAGCCTATCACACGGGACAGGAAAATCCTGTCGTAGCCCGAACTGTCGCATCACACGGTTCGGAAAGTGGTCCTCGACAAACACGTCGTACACCAACTTACGCCGTGTGAGCCTGGCCGACTATCCACAAAGCACTGAGGGAAAGACCTCGAGGAGCTCGTGGGTACATCTGACCTTGTGCGGGGTACGGCTCCCAAACAACGTCCGTGTCCTTAAGGTGGTCGAAGTGCTCGACAAACCACTCGTACACGGAGACCACAGCGTGTCTCGCCCAAGTCAGCTGCGTCCAACGACGAAAAACACGTTATACACATATGAAAAATAATGAAACGGGAAGCATATGAGTTATTACCTCACGCCGACACCACAGAGACCCAACAGTCGGTCCATCCATCGGGAGGCCACCGTAAAATGCATCACCATATGGTGATGCGTCCACCTTCGGACGCCCAATAGCGAATCGCTCAAGAGACCAAAGCATCACGAACATAGGGCATCCGGTGAGAACTGAGTTGTCCCCATTTCGGCGACAACCAAGGCATAGGCCTCGCAGTGTGGCTGCGAGAACCGCCGATCCCCAACTGTAAGACGGGATTGCCTCGAAATTCCCGTCTGAAATGGCACGCGCGATTGGTATGAATCGCGCGTCCACAAAGGAACCGTTTGAGTTGGTGAACATCACCCACCCAAACAGCCAGAGCAAGTACGCCTCTAGGTGGCGAGAAACCTGGTAGTCTGTCGGATCTTCAGCCATCCTGTTTAACTGTGGGAAAAAATTCATCATAAGTAAACACGCAATAATAAACAATAAAACGTAATAAATGTGAATGACAGTAGATCTGCATTAAATTATACCTCGAATCGCCGAGCCATCGCGATGTAGGGCGCGCTTCTTACCCTCATGTATCTCGGTGGTATGCGCCTTGCTGCGCCGGTAAGACATTATGGAACCGAACAAGCAAGTCATCAACCCAGTCGTACTCTACGGGGAGCTCGTGCAGTACCAACGCCGCCCCACGTAGTGGCAGACCCAATAACATCGACACATCTTGCAGTGTCAATGTCATCTCTCCGCACGGTAGGTGAAGCGTGTGGGTCTCCGCCGCCATCGGTCCACCAACGCAGATCGGCAAGTGTCGGTTCACCGGAACCGTCTCGAGTCTTTGCAACAACTCGTCCACCTCCTCGTCGTCCTCGAGCTCGTCGCCCGGCTTCGTCGTCGGATCTCGCATCATCCGGCGAGAAAGGCGGTCGAGCCGCCGCAAGCCTGCAAGTTATTAACGGTGATTGTTAGTCATGTCACAATAAATTAAATTCTTTATCCATAAAACATTTAACATGACGTACCTCCCGAACCACCTCATGTCAAGCGCCCAAACATTGCGTGAGTGCCTTGTTCTCAACACGCTCATCGCAGTGCCCTCTTGAACGCGCTTGTACGCTCTGTGCTGATGATCTATCCTATCATCTAGCAGCTGCGGAGTACCACCAGCCATACCTGTAAATACAACATGCATTGACATATATGTTAGTTAATAAAATTTAAAACAAATCTATCATAAAAAAAATAAAAACATAAACAATTATCATA